>JAKOOJ010000001.1:76569774-77169774 GCA_022577455.1 Arizona elegans
TCATAAAATAAGCCTTTTAAATAAGGCTGCAAGCTTTCTTCTTTTCCTTTCCTTTCCTTTCCTTTCCTTTCCTTCCCTTCCCTTCCCTTCCCTTCCCTTCCCTTCCCTTCCCTTCCCTTCCCTTCCCTTCCCTTCCCTTCCCTTCCCTTCCCTTCCCTTCTTCAGTGATAGCCAAAAACAGCTTCTGAAAATAATCAGAAGTTATAAATGTCATCTTGGCTGACCTTGGATTTGGTTATACTCTAGGAAAGCTGGAAAAGATACCCAGCCTAGGAGAAAAGAATGGCAAATCACTTCTGTGCTAGGAAGGAAATGCCATAGACTGAACTTTAGTCAAAAGAGATTCTGCCTGTAGTTCTGAATTTAAGTGGAGAGTCAAGTGGCATCTCAGTGCCACAGAATGCCTTCCATTCCTGAGGGTATAGACTGTATAAGTCATCCCAGATGAAACCTGTCTCCGATGATGCAACTCACTCTTCAAAAGATAACATCTGCTTGCAATTGACCCAGAAGGTTTTTTTTTATCCCTATAGTACCTCAAATGCAAGCTCTCCTGCTGGTGAACATCAAATTATACAAAAATGTTGAAAAAGCTCCCTGTCCCATTCTCTTCATGGCATTAGAGCAGGAAAGCAACACCATTAATATAAAGAGAAAAGCCACAAAACCATTTTCTTCGTGGGCCCTCCAAGTGGGTAAGTACAGATAGTCCTTGACTTACGACCACAACTAAGCCCAAAATTTCTGTTGCTAACTGAAACTAGTTGTTAACTGAGTTTTGCCCCATTTTACAACCTTTTTTGTCACAGTTGTTAAGTGAATCACTGCAGTTATTAAGTTAGGAACACGGTTGTAAGGATGAATCTGGCTTCCCCATTGTCTTTGCTTGTCAGAAGGTCGCAAAAGGTGATCACATGACCCTGGGATATTGCACCCGTCATAAATATGAGTCAGTTGCCAAGTGTCTGAATTTTGATCATGTGACTTTGGTGATGCTGCAACAGTCATAAGTGCGAAAAATGGTCATAGGTCACTGTTTTCAGTGCCATTGTAACTTCAAACAATCACTAAATAAACGGTTGTAAGTTGAGGACTACCTATATCTCAGTTCCTTAGGAAAAGGAGCAATTCAATGAAAGAAGAGGTTGGGAAATTATTTATATTATTTGTACTGCTATCTTTTATACCCTAGTTGGGCACCTCAAAATATTTTTGTTTAAATTGGATCTTTGTTTTAAAAAGATCTTCAGATCTCCCATTTCCCTAGTTATGGTCTTGAATGTTGTACTTCTAAAAATAAAAAGCAATGATTTAGTTTTTACCTTGGTAAGCAGGAAATCAAATATATGGATGGAGAAGAAGAGTACAGAGGATGAATTCAAATAAGTAATTTTTTCTTTATAAAGGACTATGCAGTCTATAAGAAAGCTTGCATAGTAGTTAAATCAGCAGGGTGTAAAGAAGACAATAGTTGAGAATGAGAAAATTGCAGACAAAATGTGTTTAACCCTCCACTGATACTCACCCCAGGAGAACAACTACATAAATGCTAGTCTGTCTGGTAGTTGAAGGTGGATCTCTCTCTCTCTCTCTCTCTCTCTCTCTCTCTCTCTCTCTCTCTCTCTCTCTCTCTCTCTCTCTCTCTCTCTCTCTCTCTCTCTTTCCCTCCCTCCCTCCCTCCCTCCCTCCCTCCTTCCCTCCCTCCCTCTCTCTCCCTCCCTCCCTCTCTCTCTCTCTCTCTCTCTCTCTCTCTCTCTCTCACACACACACACACACAAACATATGTGCCTCTTGTTTTGATTAAATAAGAACTAAGTTCCTCATCACTGACATTATGATTAAAAGAACACACTCAGAAAACTTGGTGGGGATAAACAGGCCAATCTTTGAGGCTGTAGTAAAAGCTTATGATCTTACTTCACTTCCTTTTACTGCAGCAAATGCTTTAGGTACTATATTTTGCAATAACTTATGATCTCCCATAATTTTATGAAGCCAGACCTGCCATAATGATGAAGTATTCCTGCCCAGCATTGGTGATGACACTGGTTGAATAAATACTGTCAATTTTCTCTCTCACTGTATTTTAGCACACTCTACCAATTTCAGTTCAGTTCTAAGTGACTGATTTCACCCAAGTTAATTTAAAGGGACGAAGCAGATATCATCTGACCAAATATATGGTTTAGAAAAGGTTGGTGGGAATTTAAATGAATAGATAAAATATGCTTTCCACGCGTATCTGTACTCCCCTAAAAACGTTCCTATATAAAAAAAATTCTTGCTACGTCACTTTTTCATGGCTTATTTGAGGTATTAAAATAAAAACTTTGCAAGAATTGTGAAAGAAGTACAAGGTTGGATCTTGCAACTCATTTCAGATTAGAAATGAGTGATAGGATGCATTCTATTCTCTGTTAATCTTCTTGATTTTTTCAGTGGACTAGAATATGTTAAAAATATGCTTACTGTATGTTTCTACAGATAAGGGGAATATAACGTATGCCAACTTTTTACCTTTTTTACCTCATGGCTAGACATTTTTCCTTTTATGTAATTGATCTTTTCTCTAAGCAATTTACCTTCCCTCTACTTCATCCCAAAATATGTGGGTACGAAAACAGAATGGAGCCTACAAAATAGAAATGAGAGGCTTTTCAGTAACTTCTTCAACCAGAACTGTTTTGCATTAACCTTTTCCGTTTTCTTCTTGATAAGGAGATACACAACGCAGGTGTTTGTCTCCTTATTAAATCACATGACATCTACAATATCCAGGCCAAATCTTGAAATGAAGTTTTTAAAGCTCTGTGTCAAGACTGAGAACAAATCTATAAATAATACTGTGCATTACTGACACTTTCTCTATTACAAAGGAGCCCACACTACACAAATCTTTAAATGCCAATAGGGTCCAAGTACAGAGCACTGACTCTCAAACTGTCCTCCTCACATTCCAGTGACGGATCCTAGGATATTTAGCAGGCAAAACAGACCATTGTCTAATGTCTGGAAGAAAGGAAGGAAATTAGATACGGTATTCCTGTAAGAAAAATATTACACAATCTTTGGTGCAAAAGGCTTTGAGAATAGCTTATAAATTCCAGTAGTACCACAGTACCTACATTCAAAAGGGTAAAGCAATTTTTCCTCATCTTTTGGATAGATTGGAAGAACTGGAATGTTTAAAAATTCTAAAGTCCTCTGGCAAGATGGAATTGACATTGAAAAAGGGAAGTTCACAAGTGAAGTACTGGTAAGATGAGAAGGTTGGAAGAAAAAAGATAATGAGGTTCCAGTTCAGAATTGAAGAAGCTTCTTGGATGAGAAGCGAAACAATTTTAAAGGGAAAAAAATACACAGTCCCATTCCCTTTTGGAAAAAAGTACCTTTGGGTCATCCATGACCTGGTGGATTGAGAATTTCCACAGACTTTCAATTCTTACATTTACAGTGTACTCAAAACCACCTGAAAGGTTTCAGAAATTCTAAGGGAACTTTTGCTGGTTAAGTAATAGATGTGTGAAAGAGCTATAATATCACTTCTTTATAACTTTTCTATCTGATTGAAACTAAATTGTTCTGCATTTCATTTTTAATAGTAATTTTATTAAAAATTACAGTTACAACAATAATACAAACTAAAAAACATAAAAGAATAAAAAATAGAAGATGTAGAAAGATTTGAAAGAAAAAGGAAAAGAAAGAAACAAGCATATAACAAAGGAAAAGAAACGTATAAAGAAATGACTTCCCCTTTATCCCAACAAGTTTAAACAATTTTAGTAAATTGTCATCTTTTCTTAACATACAAATGATTTCTTCCCAAATCACATTTCAATACTGATGTCAGCAAAAGTCTGTTAAGAATTACCAGACAACAACCTATCTATTTTAATCTTGATCATATTAACCAATTTTATATTCCTTCCTTTTATTTCTATCTTGATCTTTAGTCCCTTCAAGTAATGTCTTAGAATTTTATTTATTTTTATTCTTTATTTGTTCCTTCTTACAAAATTATTCAAAGTTTTAACCACCTTCTTTGGTAAATTCAACATAGGAAAATTATCCAGGTCACTTTCTTGGTTTATTTTTTGTATATCCCTTTAACTATTAAGACATCAGCCAATTTCTTTTGTATGTCAAGTGTAACATCATTTTCCATGTTATCCTTATAGTCTGTCATTTTAAATCCACTTTCAAATCAGTCTCAATCTTGTCATGAAAATCTTGTTCCTTTTACCTTTTTAAACACAGTCTATCTATTGGGGCACTCTTACAATTAACTTCTGGGTCGATTCTTCAAAAATATCCTTCAATATGGACAATGTTAAAATATTTTGCTTCATTCTGTATTAGGTCTTCTCTTTTGACTGTAATTTTTAGTTCCTTCTAGTTCTGTATAGTGTAAAGCTTTATCTTATATTTCTTTTAAACAATAATTCATAATAAAATCATTTTATCCCAGGAAAGATTCTCATGATTAATTTCAAAATCTTATTTCACCTTTATTTGGACCCTTAGTCCTTTTGTAACTTTCTAAAGTAAGTCTTAATCATTCTTTGGCTGTTTATTCCAGAAACATTTTAAGATCCTAAATAGTACTTTCACTGTGAATTGAAGAAAACTCATCTACTGCTATAAAACCAAACGTTCCTAAAAGCAGTTAGCAAGCAATTTACAAAAGTTATTAGAAATTCAGTGAATTCAGTGTCCTTTCAAACATGTGAACCACAGTTTGATGAAGATGGCTATTCCCTCATCAGAGCATTAACTCTGGCAGATTGCTGTCTTACAGTCTCCTCATGAGGAACAACTGTCTGAAGCACTTGCAGGTGATCTCAAGTCCTCTCCTTGTTTGAAGAGGAATTACAAAGAGCTGGTCTACTTGCCAGCTTTTTATTCTGCCACGATCATCAGCTTTGCTTTTCACAGAGCCATCTTCAGTCCATCAATTCCACATAGTCCAAAATCTTTCTAAAGTTCTTACAAATGACTTTGAGAAGTTCTCAAGTTCACAACATGCATTAAGATGGGGAGGACTATGGTAAATAGTGGCGATGGATGTACTCTGACTATCATCACAATGTGAAGAAATATATTATAGCTATGCCACTAGGTGCATAATCATCATTATGAAAAATGACATTATTCAAGAAAAATGAAAATGTCATTTATGGTACATTCTGGGGGTATTATTTCTTCTTAGCCTGATAAGCTAGAGAATGCAAAAACCCAAGACTGGAACTTGGCACATACCCTTATTAGTTCATATTCAAATGGATTTTTAAATGATTTACCAATATGAGTTTGCATGGATAGAATTAGAAATATGTTTATTTCTACTTCTGTCTTATTACCTAGAGTTATGACATTCAGTTAGATGTGTTGAATATATATTAATGGAGGCAGGATTGGTAGAAAATGAGCATGGTTTTAAAACTAGAAGCAAAATACTAACAGCATGTGCAATGCTGATGATGCTACTCTGATAGGTGAAAATTCAAATGATCCGGAATCGCTAGTAATGAAAGTCAAAGAGCACTGCAAAAATAGGGACTAAGATTAGACATAAAGAAGACCAAATTAATGGGAACAGAAAAGCCTTAAAACTGACCAGGAACATATTGAAGTGATGTAGCTTCTGCCTTTTATGATCAATTATTAACAGTTAAAAACCAACAGCCAAAATATATGCTGCAGACTAGCATTTGTTAGGGTAGCAATGAAAGTCTAAAGAAAGATACTCAGATGCCATGACAATTATATCTACAGAGAAAAAAATTGTGTAGGCAATGGTTTTGCCTATGACATAGTATGGAAGTAAAAGTTAGACTTTGAATAAAGTAGGATAAGA
The DNA here is from genome assembly GCA_022577455.1 of Arizona elegans. NCBI lineage: Eukaryota > Metazoa > Chordata > Lepidosauria > Squamata > Colubridae > Arizona > Arizona elegans. Next base: position 76,575,635 of record JAKOOJ010000001.1, read on the forward strand.
AGACCTGTCCTTATATTTTTACATTTTTAAACTTTTCTGTTGAAAAAGATTCCTAATACCATGTATAGCCAAGAAACAAACAAATGGATCATCAGACTAATCAATTCAGAATTCTCATTCAAGGCACAAATGATCAGGGCTCAAGTTATCGTATTTTGGATACCTGAATGGTTTTTATTATAGTGGCAATGGGAGATAATAACCTGAAGAACCAGGCTGGAGCAGATCGTCCTGGAGAAATCCTGTCACTATCATCACTAAGAATTTATACCGTGGTGGCATATAATCAACTAATCAATTAATCAGCCAGTCAATACAATCTATGGGTTTCCATTGTGGGAAACAGAATGCTGTACAAAACAGTCAGACATAAAGTATGCCAGTTGAATTCTGAATCAACATTATGGACTCTCTCATAAAAAAGGAAGGAAAACAAGTAGAGATGAGGCCTGACAGATATCAAGGGACATGTTGTAGAAACATTGATGGTTATGGGCATCAAACCTCTCACCACTGAGGTATATTGTTGTAATGTAACAGGGCTTTTTATGATTTTATGAACATAATCAGTTATATCTAGCAAGAGTATGTCTTCATTTCTAGAAAAGGAATTGGAAAGCACAAATGGGAGAAGGGAGAGAGGCTTATGCTTATATATCAACAACAGCTGGTCTCAGGATATAACTATAATATATAAATTTTGTGATGAAAACTTAGAGTATTTACTTATCAACTGTAAACCATTTTATTCTCCACGTGAGTTCTCATTTCTTCTAATTGCTGTTTATGTCCCCCCACAAGCCTGTGTAAACAAGGCATTAGAACTCTAGCTCACCAGATTATGGCGGCTGAAGTCAAATACCCCGATTCACTGACAATTATTTTGGGAGATCTAAACAAAGCAAACTTAAGGAAAGAGCTACCAAAATACTTTCAGCATGTCAATTGTCCCACTAGAGGCAAGAATGTTTTAGACCATTGCTACACAACACTAAAAGTTGCTTATCAGTATTTACCACTAGCAGCTATGGGACACTCTGATCATTGCATGATTCACCTTGTATCTACTTACAGGCAAAGACTTAAAACCACAAAACCAACAATTAAATCAGTGAGGACCTGGACTGAGGAGGGAAAGTTAAAGCTACAGGCCTGCCTTGACTGCACTTATTGGAATGTTTTTGAAAATACCTCTGCAGACTTAGAGGGACTCACAGATACTGTAATATCATACGTCAGCTTCTGTGTACCGACCAGAAACTTGCAAATAACAGTACAGTAACAATAAACCTTGGTTCATAGATAAACGTAAGCAGCTATATCGTTCCAAAGAGGAAGACTACAGAAAAGGTGATAAAATGCTGTACAATCAAGCCAGAAATGTATTAACAAGGGAGATCAGAGCAGCAAAAAGAAGCTACCTTGAAAAGTGAAAGAATCAGTTTTCAACAAATGAACCAGCAAACATGTGGAAAACTCTTTAAAATATCACTGGTTACGGCAAACCTCCTTCCCAGGCTGAAGGAAATCAACAACTGGCAGATGACCTGAACGTGTTTTACTGTAGGTTTGAAAGGAAACTACAGCCACCTATCTCCACAATCCCCATCTCAGACACACCAACAACAGCCAAGACTCCTACAACTGACTCCATCCCATTGGGTTCACAACCCCTAGTGATCACAGAAAAGGAAGCCCAAGACCTATTTTACAGACAAAAGTCAGGAAAAGCTCCAAGCTCAGATAAGATAACTCCTTCTTGCTTAAAAGTCTGTGCTGACCAATTGGCCCCCATCTTCACCCAAATCTTCAATAAATCGCTAGAGATGTGCTATGTTCCTTCTTCCTTCAAACGCTCTACTATCATCCCAGTGCCAAAGAAGCCCACCATCAAGGAACTGAATGACTACAGACCAGTTGCTCTAACATCTGTAGTTATGAAAACCTTTGAAAGGCTAGTGCTGTCCCACTTGAAAACCATCATGGATCCACTATTAGACCCCCTGCAATTTGCATATCAGGCAAATAGATCAACAGATGATCCTGTTAACATGGCTCTGTACTACATCCTACAACATCTTGAATCTCCAAAGACCTACGCAAAGGTCCTATTTGTAGACTTTAGTTCAGCATTCAACACCATCATTCTAGACATTCTTCTAACTAAGCTAAACCAGCTAGTGGTACCTGAACACACTTGTAAGTGGATCATAAGCTTCCTAACAAACAGGAAGCAGCAGGTGAAGCTAAGCAGAATCACATCAGATTCCTGTATAATTAGCACAGCCCCCCCCCCCAAGGCTGTGTGCTCTTTCCACTTCTCTCTATATACTAATAATTGCATCTCAAAAGATCCACCTCTTAAATGATCCATCTCTTAAATTCACAGATGACACAACAGTAATCAGTCTCATTCGAGACAATGATGAATCTGCATACAGATGGGAGGTTGAACAACTAGCCTCGTGGTGCAACCAGAACAATCTGGAACTGAACACACTCAAAACCAGAGAAATGGTGGTGGACTTTAGGAGAAACCCTCCCATACTACCACCTCTTACAATACTAGAGAACACAGTATCAACAGTAGAGACCTTCAAATTTCTAGGTTCTACCATATCTCAAGACCTAAAATGGATACCTAACATCAAAAACATCATCAAAAGAGCACATCAAAGAATGTTCTTTCTGTGCCAACTCAGAAAGCTCAAACTGCCCAAGGAGCTGCTGATCCAGTTCTACAGAGAAATTATTGAGTCTGTCATCTGAACCTTTATAACTGCCTGGTTTGGTTCTGCAACCCAACAAAACAGACACAGACTTCAAAGGATAATTAGAACTGCAGAAAAAACAGTTTTTTTAAAAAAAAAATTGATTTATATGCCACCCTTCTCTGGAGACTCAGGGCGGCTTACAATGCGTTAAGCAATAGCTTTCATACCAACCTGCCTTCCATTGAGGACCTGTATACTGCATGAGTCAAAAAGAGGGCTGTAAAGATATTTACAGACCCCTCGCATCCTGGACATAAACTGTTTCAACTCCTACTCTCAAAACGACGCTATAGAGCACTGCACACCAGAACAACTAGACACAAGAACAGTTTTTTTTCTCAAATTCCATCACTCTGCTAAACAAATAATTCCCTCAACACCGTCAAACTATTTACTAAGTCTGCACTACTATTAATCTTGTCATCGTTCCTATCACTCATCTCCTCCCACTTATGACTGCATGATTGTAACTTTGTTGCTGTTATCCTTACGATTTATATTGACTGTTTCCTAATATAATTTGATTGCTTATTTGTACCCTATGACTATCATTAAGTGTTGTACCTTATTATTCTTGACGATCCTATCTTTTTTTTTTATGTACACTGAGAACATATGCACCAAAGACAAATTCCTTGTGTGTCCAATCACATTTGGCCAATAAAGAATTCTATTCTATTCTATTCTATTCTATTCTATTCTATTCTATTCTATTCTATTCTATTCTATTCTATTCTATTCTATTCTATTCTATTCTATTCTAAATGGTCTCCAAACTACATGGAACAAAAATTAATTTATTTAATTTTAATTTGATTCCAAAAATTGTTGTGAATCTGGTGTATGTGCTTTTCGGTTTCTATAGAAAGTATGGGCATAATCTGAAGAAATGTTAGCATTGGAAAGCCATACAATTTCAGTGGAATGGTCCTACTGACATTTGTTTTACATTCTCTTTGAAGACCACATGAGTAGAAGTCAATTTTCCCCACGTGTTAGCCTTCAGATGATACTTGCTTTGGTGCTGGACACATTTCTTAAATCTTAAAGTATTATTACTGTAGGTACCTGCTCTAGTCCTTCCAATGGAAAGACACTTTTATGCCAAAGCGTTTTTCTTTTCCTACACCTATGCTCAGTGTACCATGGGTATGATTTATGCCACACTCAAAGTCATAGGAGCGCAAAAAGTCAAGATAAATGGGTTCTTGCCTGGGGAATCTGGGATACACAAAGTTAGGCAGAGCTGATAGGATTTTGGCACATTCTGCATAAATGGAAAAAGCTCCTCCTTGAGAGAACTTCTACGCCAAGCTCCACAGACCAGGGATTTATAATGGATTTTTAAAAGGAGCAACTGTAATCACCAGAGCTATAATTTTAATCAAAGTAACAATGTTGAACAAATAGTCTGTTCTCTAAGGCATTCCTCACCTGTGAACACATCACTGGCAGTCCTCAAAAGATGACCATCCAAGTAGTTTTCTATTTTTATATTTAACTATCTTATCCACTACATTACAGAAATCCAAAGACCAATTGACTGACGCTCCTGTTTTCTGACAACAACTATATTCTGTGTTCTCTACTATTCAGCAGAATGAGCTGACTTGCACTGCACCTCACATTAGTTCTTTGTATGAATAGGAGGAGATGGTTGGACTATTATTAAATTACCATCCAGGTTGTCTTCTGAAGGGGGCCCATTTTGTCCTTTGCTTCAAGCAGCAAAGTATCTCGTTCAGGTTAAAAACATGGGAGGCTAACAACCTAGGATTGTTAGACAATTCTGAGGATCATCTACTTAGAATTTTTCCTTGATAACCATGGTTAAAAGACCTTGAGAAGCAGTTGTGGCTTCATTTGATTTTTTTTTTTTAAAAAAAAAAGAAAGATTTGTTTGGTTTTGAATATATTATATCATAGACCAGCAACTCATTTTACTGGTGGATTAAAAGAAATGCAATAGTGAGATGATAGATGTTGAATGTCAGATCTACACTGAATGAGTTACCATAAAGGATAAGAAGATGAAATGAGTTGTTGAAAGAAAATACATTAGCAATTGTAATAGGAACTTCTAATCCAATAATCAGGAAAGGGTTAACTGCACATATTTAATATCTTACCTCATACAGGCATAATTGTGGTAAGAATCAAGCTCTTATGGTTGCTGTAGTCTGAGGGTGCTACTTCTTCAAAACACAACAGCATAAAAGCCATGCAAATGGAGATGAATGGAGCATAAGCCACTGAGGTAATTAAAATGTATTTTCCATCTCCTAGTAATTGAATTGTGTACAAGCTGCAAGTTAATGAGGTCATCTACCCTCAAGCACTGACAGGAAAGCAGGAATAATTATCTTTCATTTTTTTCTTATGTAGCAATTAATTTTAACCATTCGCCTACACCCCACACTCCCACTTCCCTCATTCCAGTCAGTCAAAGTGATAGCTAAGCAGAATTGACAAGCCATCGAAATGGTGGAGGCACAAAGCTGCCAAGGCGGGAAGATAATCAAGGGGCTACAGCTGTTGAGGGCCAAGCACTTCCAGGTGAATGTCACCTGAGATTTTTTATACTGCCACTCGGAGGCTTTGGGACATACAGTGGTGGGTTGACAACACATCTGGTGCCAGCTGGGTAGGGAGGACATGCTGCAACTTCAGGAAGGGAGCAGAAGGATGGACAAGGATTGATGAATGGACAAGATCTGGAAACAAAACCCCTTTACAAAGGCTCACATTCTACTCTCAATTCACCTGGGATCAACCAAGTTAGCTGCATGGAACAACTGTTCTGGCTTTGACTTCAGATAACCAGGCCTTAGAAAATTTAAGGTTCCCATTTAGTATTAGAATTAGTATTAGGCAGTGTGAGGCACTCTTCTTAGGCCTGCAGATTTTCAGTTCTCATGAAAAGAGAGCAAAGTATTGGTTCTTCTATTATTATTATATTATACTTTTTTCTTTTTGCTATGGAAATAAAAAGAGATTTTTGGGTGTTGTTTTTCTTCCCTCTTTTTTTTTTTTACTGGCAAAGTTACTCAGTGTATCTGCTGAAGACCAGCCCTGATCTTGGAATCTTGGAGACTTGTGAGTTCTAATTCCACCTTGGCATAAAATCTGGCTGGGTGACTTTATCATCTCTTTCTCTCTTTCTCTCTCTTTCTCTCTCTCTCTCTCTCTCAGCCCAACTCTTGTTGTCATGAGAAAAATAGGAGGAGGAAGGAGTATTTTGTGTGTTCAGTGCCTTGAATTAGTTATAAAATAACAAAAATGGGAAATAAAATATAAAATAAAATACTCAGTGTGTCTGCTGAAGGCCAGCCCTGATCTTGGAATTCCTAGATAAACTTCCTGGCTGTATTTGCACAAAGTGCAAAGTGCAAGAGTTTAGCACAATGTCAAGGACAGCTCAGCATAATTTGGAACCCAATTAAAGATTACAATTGGGACAATAGGCAGTGCAATACTACAGGAATTTTGTGGTGCATTAGATTGACAAATAAGGTTACATTCGAAGCAATCAAATATTTTGTAAAGAACAGGATAAGGATAGTCAGCTATGGTATAAGGGAGTTCTTGTCTTGATTTTGAGAGGAGCTCTTGATTAGTGGGCACTTCAACATAGAAGGAAATATCATGTATTAGGTCATGCATGAACTCTTAGTAACGTTTTGGATAGATTAAAAAACTCAATTGTTTTCTCTTTACATAAATTTCTAAAGTCCAGTTAGTACAGCTTTGGGCTAACTACAAGGTATGGTTATGAAGTTCCTGTTCTTTCCTTCTAGCTTCTCTTGCATTTAGAAAACAATTACATTTTAAAGCATATATATTCTAATGAGCAAAAATAACCGTCACATTTTATGCAGCCTACAGCTATATTTTGGAGTATTTTAAGTACCTCAAATCTGCAAAAATATCATACTAAATATACTTTTTCTGATGTTCTGTGAGCACTTTTTGGGATTCAGGTAATTTGCATACAACCACTCTATGTGCTATTTCATCCAATCAGTAATAAAGAATATTATTTATATACACTTTGGTTGAATGGAGCTGTCCAGCATCACTCTTCCAGCTCTTCTAACAATGCCACTGTTGCTTTCTCCACATTTTATATATGCCATGATGAAGGGCCCTGTGATATATTACAGATCTCTTTTACAGAATTACAGGAGGGAATGTAATTAGAAACAAGAAAGTCTCATTTGGAATTGGATTTGGTAAAACCAAGCTGTTTTCAGATATTGTCTCAACTCCTCCAAAATTTCAATGAGTGTCTCTTCTAACGCTGATAAGGCATGGTTCAAAAAGCTATTACTCATGCTTTCACTTTGTACAATAATAGGGATGGTTATATTGACTCAGTAATTATTCCAGTGACAATATTGAGTCAAATACAACTTAATTTGAATGTAAGAGTTCTTTATAGGTAACCCATGATCAGTCTGGCTATTTCATGCAGCTTTATCTCTCAAAGAAATAATAGATATCATGAAATCTACAAAAACAGCTTCCAGTGTAGGTTACTGTCCCCATGCTGATATATATCACATATTGAGTTCTTTGCTCAATACTATTCTTGGTCTGTGATGATTTCTTTTAATTAAGCTTCACTTCATAGACAAGCTTGAATTTGTTTGCTTGTTGATTATTTAATTAATGCCTAGCTTGCTGCCATTTTGTGACTCTCAGCAGTTCACAAATTCCACATTATGATTAAAACAGCATTATAAACTATGTTTATAATGCTAAGGAGTAACATACAGCATAGTATGCACTGTAACAGTAAACATAACAAATATATAGAGTAAACAAAAAGGTAAAAGATGGGGCAATAGATGCACTCTCAGGAAAAGCTCAGTTTTTCTTAACTTTCTGAAAGGAAAGGGGAGGGGAAGCTGTTCTCATCTCAATGAAAAGACCATTCCACCACACCAGAAGTGCAAAATTTGAGAGTGAAGAGGGTCGTTCCCTCAATGCTTTAGAAATTCAGACTGATGCAGGTTAGAGACCACAGGCCCCCAGTTGCCAAGCCATAAAGAGCTTTTTGAATGAAAACCTCACTTTTGATTGCACCTGTCAATGAACTGTAAGCAACACCAGTAGTGGTGTTACATATTACAACCAATTGGATTAACAACAGCATTCTGGACCTGTTACAATTTCCCAATAGTCTTCAAAGACAATTTCTGCTATGATGTATTTTTTAATTCTTGGTGATAATAAGGGATGAGTTACTGTATCCAGGTAAGTTCACAGCTGGTGCAAATCATGATTCTGAAGTAAGGTTAGCGCCTTGTTAACTATTATCCAATATTAAATTAAGCATTATTAAATGTTGACACAAAAATATTGGGAGCAACCCTGATTATTCCTTTGATTATCCATTCTGCAGAATATAAGAAGTCATCAGACATTTGATAGTATTAAATTATTGACATTTTAGACACATGTTCAGAAAAATCAAAATCAGCAGTGATGGTCTTGCTGGATACAGAAAAGTGGTTATGTTGCTTCTCTGATATTATGGGACGGGATGTGGTGGAATGTAATCTGGATTCCCAAGAGGGAGGGGCTGCCTTCCAGGGTTTGTTTGTTTTTAAGGGGGGCTGACAGAAGCATAGTTCCACATTTAGTAATAGTTTTATTATATTAAATGTTGCAAAGCATATTTGGAACATGTTGGGAGGGAAGTATAATTGCAATTTTTATTCACGTGATAAAATTATACTCTATGATAATCTCAGTATGACAATTATAAATAAATCATTTTTTTGAAATCAGGAGCAAGAATGGATTTTCCAATATAGGAGACACACAAAAACAAATGTTTACTCTCAATATTGGAAAGACTGTACAATTCCAATTCTATAATATTGGAGATCTCTCCCTCTCTCTCTCCTCCCCCTCCCTCTCTGTATTAAAGTCATATTCTTTTTCCTTTAAAATTGTACAACTGGTCCTAAATTAGGAGAGAAAGAACATAAAAATGGCAAGGGCTACATTCAAAACATCCAAGCTCAGCCTGGATTTTAGCAGTTCAGATTTTGGATGGAAGTTCAGTTTTTTTACTTGCACATTTCTGAATTTTTCTCTATTGCTTAATTCAGTTAACAGTCAACTCTTTGCTGCTGAACCATGTGGGTAGTCCTTGTAGTCTCATCTTTGAAGACTTGCTTTCCTAATCCTCTGATTAATAAAGAGTAAGGTCTAGTCAAGGAATTTCCTTTAAAAATTCTGCCTCTTTACATGCTAACCATACAATAAAGACCTTCAGAATGGGAGAATCACTTAACATAGTAATACTTGTCTCCTGGCATGATTGAGCTTAAGCACCAAAGCTGGAAAATATGTTATGACTACCCTAAGAAGGATAATTTCAGGAAATACTGACTCCTTCCCAGCTTCATTTCAAATCAGAAATGTTTTCTGGAAAGTATTTATCTCAGTTTTGATGTCACAAGCACAGTTCATCAAGAATCTCTTACAAGTTGACAATATTCAGAAATCATGTTAGCAGGACTGGCAAGCACAAATGGTGAGATCTCAGGGATAGTTTAACAGAGATAATCACATCCATTAAGTTATTGTTCATCACTACTAATTAACTGCTCTTAACAAACCATGTATTCATGGACATGGTGGAAAGACATATGTTGTAGTACATAGACCAAAAATCATTCATTGAGTAAGATAAATGTTGTCAGTCAATTCTATACATAGTTTAGCCAGCTCATCCTCTGTAATGGCAGATTGAACTTGGCAGATTTGATGAGGCATGATCAACCTCGTGTTTTCCATTTTTCACAGCAGGTTCCTCCCCCTCCCCCTCCCTCATACTAGAATACATCCTCCCCTTCTTCTCTATCTCAGAAATCAAATACAAACAATGTTTGTTTTTACATCCTCTGCCAGTTTCTTCAGTGAAAGAGTAATAAGGTCAAACTAACCTGAGCCGTATCTTCTATCTTGTATTTTCAGGGGGGAAAAACCCTAAAAGTAGAAGGAATAGCCAAAAGCAGAATAGTGTTATTTTGCCTACAGGGTTGAAACCAAAACTGCCTTAATTGTGCCAATTGTCTTCTGATTCATCAAAGTATAACAATTCACATAGCAAGACTGCCAGAATTGTTCATAACAGGACTATATCACCTGTTTACCCAACCAAATTAGTTGGATAATACAGTTATAGAAGTTAATAAACTGTAAGCCTGTTTTGCAAGGGGGCAGGGACTATTATTCTTCAAATATTCAATATTCAACTGGGGGGGGAACATTTATGTATAAATTTGTTTGTTTCTTTTTATATGTACACGCACATATAAAATGTCTTGTTTAGCTCTCTTCTTGTATTTTTCTTTCTTTCTTGGAGTTTATATTTTACTATTGTGAATAAAATTTTAAAAAATTGAAAAAAATATACCACCAAGAACTTTTGCTCAAATTACTAGCTTATTGCACAAGCCTGCAAATGTCTACCCAGAGATAAATTCCCTTTATTCTGCAGAGCTCTTACTCAGCATTGAGGATTGCAGTTTTAACTAAACAATTTCTCTAAATTGACTCCAGTACACTTGTTCTATGCATGTTATGTACTTCCATTTTCAACAGCAGCTCCCCTTATTGTAAACTTCACTCCATTATAAAAAGCCTAAAACAAATTAAAGTGCGACCAATAAAATAAAATAAGCACATATATATCTTTCTGCTTGGATTTCTTGACTGCAGTCTCACTGTATTTGAGAAGAGATTCCAGATTAACACATAAAGACATGGCAATTAACCACATACATTCCAGTGCTAAATAATTTTGACATAATTTGCATTCCTCAGTTGACATTTAGAAATCTTCTCATGGACACACACATGAGATGTATGTGTGCATTACAAATAATTCCTGAAATGGGTCATCTTTTTTTTTTTTGTTTGGATGGTACAAATATGTATTGCACTGAATATTTATAAGAATCTGCATTTAGCTCAAGAAAACCTCTTGAAGCAGGGCCTGTAGCATTTTAAAGTCACACTGATGAAAATTGACAATAAATTAGCCTATTTTCTATTGTGTCATCTTTTTGTATTCTGATTTCTCCTCCTCTTCCTACCAAACACCCTTAAAGTAGGAGGCCTTTGGAAAGCAACAATGCTCTTATTTAGATCTTTACTCTCCCCAAAAATCAAATAGCATGCCTCAATTTCACTGGCGACTCAATACAATAAATTCAAAACCAAAAGATTCTGGGATTAGGATTTTCTTTCCAAAATTTGAAATCTGAATGCATTATATGCATTTCTGAAATTTTTTTAAAAAACATTTTGGCAACGGTTTGTTTATTTAAATGTTATCACCTTTTCTCCAACACACCTGTAACAGAGAACTATAATTCTGGATAGGTATGGTATGCCATTTTGTATGAAAACAAATAGTATATGTGTCCTGTTGGATCACAAATGGTCAGGAACAGGGGTGTCAAACTCAAGGCCCGGGGGCCGGATCCAACCCATGGGGTGCTTAGATCTGGCCCATGGGGCTGCCCTGGAAACAGTGAAGGAGCAGCTTGGAGAGCCTCTGCCAGTGAAAACGGAGCCGGGAAGGCTGCATGGAGCCCTCCTGAGCTCCGTTTCACTGACAGATGGTTGCAGGAGGCCATTGCAGCCAAAAATGGAGCTTGGGAGCCCGCTTTTGCTGACAGAATGCTCGCGTCACCACAGGCATCGCCAACACGGGTGATGTCGAGCTGGTCACACCCACCCTGGCCACACCCACCCTGGCCACATCCACCTCAGACCCCCCAAGGTCAAACACAATCCTGATGTGGCCCTCAATGAAATCGAGTTTGACACCCCTGGTCTAGAGAGATTGTGTATATTATAACTGGCAAAAGTGCTTGGAATAATGATGCATTTTGTTTGGAACTTTCACAGGTTTTTCTTTTCTCTCTTCTGCTAGGATTAACACAGCCAAAGTTTGCCTACCTTCACTTTGCTAGGCTGATCACTTTTACTTGTCTGAGTTCTAAATAGTTACATAATGCACCCCTTTTGCAACTCCCAGATCACTCCTGGTCATTACCAAGTGATTATTCAAGCCATCTTTTAGTTTGGGTATGTTAAAGGGTGATAAAGTATATGTATTCTACAATTTGCAAAGGCTTAGGGCACCCAATTTGTTCTTCAAAACCGCCTAAGGCTCCCAAAAGTAACAAAAAAAGGTTGGCCATAGCCCTGTCCGAAATATCGTGATTAGTTGAATCACTCTATGATTTTCAAAAATCATTAAAAAAAAATTAAAACCTGGAGATCCCTTAATCTCAATAAATTTGTGCTCCCTTGCCTTAAGCCAAACATTCACCAGTAGAGTACTTTTGTCATTTTTTATCTGGACAGACAGACCTTGATAGAAATTTAGGAAAAGAGAAGTCTAAAGATGTTCCTTTTTTTTCTTTTACCTTAACACAGTATTTCCAGTCTTCACATTTACACTCTATAAATCAATTTATTTATTTATTAGATCTTTTTTTATTCCATCTTTATCACTTTGCAAGTAACTCAAGGCAGTGAACATACCTAATACTTCCTCCTCCTCCTATTTTCCCCACAACAACTTTGTGAAGTGGGTGGGCAGAGTGAGAGTAAGTAGCCCAAAGTCGCCCGGTCAGCTTTCATGCCTAAAGTGGGAGTAGAACTCACAGTCTCCTGGTTGCTAGGCCAGCACTTTAACCACTATACCAAACATTAGTTGTGCATTTTTCTGTGAATTTTCAAGAAAAAAAAATTCAGCAGCACCACATCCCTCTGGAATTTTATTCATGACTCCTACAAAAACATCCCTTTACCAGAAACAGGATATCTTGCCAGTTTCCCATAGAAGCTAACCCTGTGACTTGCTCTCCTATAGACAAGCATGTGGGATTAAATTGCTTGCTTTCAATAAAAATGCAAAAGGAGAAATTAGAACAAATCTTTCCTGGGTTTCTTTCCTCCCCCCCTCCCCCCCTCCTCTTCACTTTTATGTGGCAGAGACCAACCAGCAATAATCAACCAGGGCCATTTAGTTATAGTCTCGTCCTGCTGTGACTAATAGAATGATTGGTTGTACAGCTTCTTTATGGCTGTTCATTATATCACCCTTACATAAAGTAATTTAATTTCAGTGGGATAATTAGGGCATTTCTAATCTAACTGATAGTCTGAATGAAATTAGATTCTCAGAGGGAGATTTGTGTATTGGGAGACTGGCGACCTTCGGCCCCAATTTTCACACAATGTATTAAACTGACAGCCTGACTCCTGAGCTTTGCTGTACTGTATCTCTGCAACTTGCACTGCTCTTTGGACTGCTGGGAAAAATTACAAACAGGGGACTCTTTTTTCAAAGAATGGATACTGGAAAAGTGCCTATTACAGCAACAATATAGGGTCCAATTTCAAGTCCTACTTCTGTTCCATGTCTGTTCTGTCAATAGAAAAGACAAAAAGATCATTGGATATGGGTGAAGGTCTGTTTTCCAAGCTTGTGTATTGGTTTCCAAACGTTTCATTACCAGGCTAGGTAACATCTTCAGTGAAGTTTAGAGGATGTCACTGTTCTTCTGTTTATAAGGGCTTCAGGTGTGGGAGTGTCAAGTGAGGGTCTTGTGATGGGTCTTGTGATAGGTCAAGTGCGAGTCATCAGTGAATCTTGTGATGGGCCTTGTGATAAGGAGATTATACCAGGTCAGGGTCATTGGGAGGTGAACTGTTGGTGGGGAGGGGTTGCTTGAGGGTCGGTGAGGTCTCTGGTTGGCTGTGCAGTTGATCTGGATTCTGAGGGGCTTGTAGGCTGGTTGTGTCTGTTAATAGAATTGCTTGTGGAGTGCCAGGTTTTGATGAACTCACAAGCATGGCGGGTGGTGGCCGATGATTTTTGTGTTGCTCCAGTTGAACTGGTGCTGTTTGATGTCAGTATTTGCCACTCTTGCATCACTGGATGTGTTCAGGGATACTATTGGTCTGATCACATGAGGAGAGATCAGGTTGTAAGTCTTGTCTACGCTCAGCCGAACAAGTGAAAGCAAGCTCTGAATATGGCAGCCAATATAGAAGATATTTTGAATTAATTGTATATATAGAAGATGCCGGTAAATATGCATTTGAGCTTGGATATAATTTCTTGTTTATATGATAGAAGTGATTTATCATCCTTCTAGGCAGGGTTTTTTTTTCTCCAACTTCCTAGTCTAGTCTACAGTCTTGTTATTTCCTGAAAGAATTTCATCCAAGTACTAATTAAGTGCAATCTTTCTTATCTTAACTAGCTCTGATAAGTCAATCAGGTACTACTAGGTGATTGCTATGCCTTGGGTTTAAATCAAGTTTGACTCTTGGTGATTTTATGGACATGGACATGTAGTTTCCTTGGCAGCAATAAGAAGCAGTTTGCAATGGCCTTGGGAATTGGGCTGGGTGATGGTGGTAAGTGAAAACTCCTTTTCAAATCTTACCATTCAGTGCAGAAAAGTCTGAAACTGAGAGAATTGGGCAGAAGGAACAGAAGGCACAATATCCTTTCACACTGCTGAAATTTCCAAAGACTGTGAGAAAAGAAGTCTAAAAAGAGAAGCAGAATAGCCATAAGAAAGATGTTAAATTTGCAGGTTTGTTCAAGGATAAATGGATCATTTAATGCAGCCACTTGCCTTACAGATAGCAACTTAAGCATCACTAACTTTTCCCACTAAGTTTCCTCAGAAATCTGATCCTTTCCTCATGTACTAAGGGTGGGAAACATATGGCAGCTGTTTGCTTGTATCTACAAAATCCAACTCCATTCAGTGGAAATTCAGGCCACTTCTGCAGATATAATGTTTCTTCTACTGTATTTGTGGCGTCTTTCTTTTGATATAATACAGCATTCATGCTAACCAATTTGATTCATTTGAACAACTGTCAAATGAAATCAAAAGAATCAAAAGAAATCAAGCGAGAAGTAAAGCAAGAGCAAACTACCTCTGGGGAAACATGTGGATTTAAATAGTCTGCATCGATTCTGCTCTGACTCTATATTTGCAAATAAAAGCAAACTTTTATTAAATATATACATTATGTCTGGTACACTGGATAAGGTCTAAATAGTTGGGACTCATATTTATTGGGTATGTGGGATTCTGTAACCTTCATAGGCAACTCATCCTATGATTTATTCACTCATTGCAAACACATTTGTCTGTGTTTCTGATTAAAAAAAAATCACTCATAACCTCAAGCTCTTAACCAGATGGAGGAATATCCTCAGTAAGAGAGCGTGTAAGCTCTGTTCCCTCCTAAATATACATTTTCCTTGCCCTCAAAATTATGCCCTCCTTTCTTAAGAGCCTCATTTTTCCTTAAAACAAGGTTTCAGGAGAAAGGCAGAATCGGGGGAGAAAGACCCCTAATGGATCTACACAAAATGTTTTTATATTTAGTATACAATGAATAAGGGACACAGTGGCTCAGTGGCTAAAATGCTCAGTTTGTCGATCGAAAGGTCGGCAGTTCAGTGGTTCGAATCCCTAGTGCCATGTAATGGAGTGAGCTCCCATTACTTGTCTCAGTTTCTGCCAACCTGGCAGTTCAAAAGCATGTAAAAAATGCAAGTAGAAAAATAGGGACCACCTTTGGTGGGAAAGTAACAGCATTCCATGCACCTTTGGTGTTTAGTCATGCTGGCCACATGACCACAGAGACGTCTTCAGACAGTGCTGGCTCTTCGGCTTTGAAACAGAGATGAGCACCACCTCCTAGAGTCAGGAATGACTATGTCGCATATGTGCGAGGGGAACCTTTACCTTTACCTATACAATGAAATGGGAAACAGTAGGATCCAGTACTACATATTTGACTAAAAGGGGAAAATGTCTTAAAATATGGGAACCAGTAAAAAAAAGTGAAACTTCCTGGGGTACAAATTTCTTCATAATTTTTGGTGGCTATTTAAAACCACAAGAATTGGAACTGAAAATGTTTCATAATACATTAACCTCAACAGAAAGACTTGAGAATGACTCTAGACATGCTCATGTCTAGTGATGCTCCAGCAAATTCTAGAGATTAAAAATGCATCTTTCCTTTCCAATTTTTAGAGATATTTTAGTGTCAACAGGTATGTAGTAAAGGTCACTCTGCTGACACAAAGTACTTGATCTTTTAAAAAGTTTTAAAGCAAGTTCTTCCCCAAAGGCTTATGAGGATTTACTCTTTAACAAACTGCTAACCTTTAAGAAACAGAAAGTGAAGATTGGGTTAAATGGGAAGTTTTTTCAATAGAGGGCAATGAGTTGGGACTGATACTTTTTAAAAGTTCTTCCTAAATGATAATGACTTAAGTTTGAGCAGTCAGCTGGCCATGTTTGTGGACAATATCAAAGTCTTCAAGATAGTAAAATCCAAAAGTAATTGTGAAAATTTCCAGAAGGATTTTTTAAATTGGATATGAACAACAATTACACCTCTGTAAGCCACCTTGACTCCCCATGTGTGAATAGGTGACAATATAAATTTCCTAAAATAAATAAATTAAATAAATAAATTTCACACTCAGGTAATTCTCACACAGAAGCAAATGGTTTTTCCATGAAAGTCAAATCCCATCTGGAAGAATGTTGAAAAACTAGGGAAGTTATCAATAAATAAAAAACTTGATTACCAAGTTCTACCAAGATTTAATGACCCATTGGTAATGGACCATGACTTTGGATTCACAACATAGCATTACCTTTTGCCAGCACCTGCTTGAGTAAACCAGGCTTGGCATTTAAACACTATACAATTTTTTTTTAATGAGAAGTAATACTACCCTGTTTTCCCCAAAATAAGACATCCCCTGATAATAAGCCCAATTGGGCTTTTGAGCGCATGGCAATAAGGCCAGGTGCTTATTTCAGGGTTCAAAAAAATATAAGACAGGGAAACTTTCAGGGAAACATGGTAAAAGTAAAAGGAATGCAGTGGCTCAGTGGCTAAGACCCTGAGCTTGTTGATCAAATGGTCGGCAGTTCAGTGGTTTGAATCCCAAGTGCCGTGTAATGGAATGAGCTCCCCTTACTTGTCCCAGCTTCGGCCAACCTAGCAGTTCGAAAGCATGTAAAAAATGCAAGTAGAAAAATAGGGACCACCTTTGGTGGGAAGGTAACAGCATTCCATGCGCCTTTGGCGTATAGTCATGCTGGCCACATGACCATGGAGACGTCTTCAGACAGCGCTGGCTCTTTGGCTTTGAAATGGAGATGAGCACCACGCTGTAGAGTCGGGAACGACTAACACATATGTGTGAGGGGAACCTTTACCCTTTTTAATACTAAAAGTAATGACATGCAGAATCTCCTGATTTTTTTCTAATGGTTTTCAGTCACTCTGATAAAAGAGAAATTATTGTTGAAGTTTATGTCAAGAAGAAAATGTTTTTTGCTGAAATTTTAGTGGGATGAGTAGATATTATTGCAAGGTGGCCAAGGAATGTGTGTGAATGTTTGGTTTGTATAATCACCATCTGTTCTGTTCCATCCTAGTGTGACTACCCATCCTTCAAGTAAATCCCATGGTAAGATATGATGGAGCTTCTGTCACTTTTTTAAAAACTGGGAAGTGAAGGGCAGCCAGGGAGTCTTCAGGATAAAGGACAGCTGAGTAACAGGAAACAAGGTGAGCAGTAGCATCCCTTCTCAACTTCAACAATAAACCCAGAAACATCCTCAAGAGAAATTCTCAAATCTTCCTAGGAATCAGGTAGAAAAATAAACTCCTCTTTCCCAAGAAAAGAAAGCATGCAAAATAGCAAGGCAGATTATGACATCAGATTAATAAAAAGGAGACTACTAAACCCAGATGGAGTACTCACATAAGCATCCTGATAGATGGATTCTATCGATTTTGGCATGAATAATGATCATAACTTCCATTGCAGGTATTCCTTAGAAATATTGGGAAAAAAACCATTATTACCCATTGGCAATTACCACTTACTTTTGGGGTAAATGGACACTTACCTGGATTTTGCCTTTTGCATTTCATCATCATTTAATTCTGCTGGATGCATTTTTCCCCCTTCACACCCATCTGAAGCTGCTTAGTGAGAATGATTCACAATCTGATTCAGTGGATTCAGACTACAAAACTGATATTGTAATAAGTAATAGCAGCAAAGTATTCCGAAGTTATGTTACTATTTTTGATAACAATCACAATTTTCCTGATATAAAAATTCAATATTTCTAAAATTTCAGTTTTGTTTGTAGTAGATATAAGAAACTATGTTGTAATCTCTGGACAACACTGTCTATAGGAGGCTGGTGTGAATAATGGAGATGAATTGAATGATTTGGTCAAAATCACTCCATGAGTGTAAGGAAGCTCAAATTCAGATCTCTTATGTCATGAAAACTATCTGCTTTTCATTTTGAAAAAAAAAATAGGCAGAAATATGTAACGACAAGCTGCTGCTTGAAGTGCGTTATCTCCAAGGCTGAAGCTCTAGGAAAGAAGCTGGAAAATAAAAATGGGGCAACCAAGTGTCCTTCTCACCCTTTTTTCCAGTACACTGAAGAGGACTGGGAAGGGAAAGAAGAATTAGGAGGTCCCAAAGGTGCTTTTTCAAGAGGCAACCATTACCTGGATGATTGAGAATCTCCATAGACAAGAATTAGGAGGGGTAGAAGAGATTGGTTAGAGTCTAAGAAATGGTCCTTAGAGGAGAGATTTGGTTTTTGAGACCATGGTCACAGCAATCTTAGGTCAAAAGGCACTTAGAAAGTGGAGGAAAATGTATTTTGCCAAAATATGTCACACTGAATAAAGGCATTAAACCATAGCTGGATTACATATGTTCAGTAATGTCATGATGCAAACTCTAATTTCATGAACTTGTAATGTATATCTAACACAAAATATCTCAATTGTATTGATATCATGACAACACACATTTTATCACTACTGTCTCCCCAACCCCGAGACACAGCAGTACAGGAATGCTGTGGACATAACATCAGTTAATTTCAACAGAACATTTTATGAAGTGTCCCATAAAATTATAACTAGTAAGGTCAGAAAACAAAGACTTGATGGTATATCTGATAAATAGATACATAGTAGGCTTGAAAATGATTGCTCCTCGTGGCTGTTATGTGCTTGTAACAGCCATGTTTGTAATCTGGGAATGTTTGTAATCATACCCAGTTTTACAGCTCACCCAGGGCTGTACAAATGAAGCTATCAAGGTACTGACCCAGTGTCTGGAAACTGTTCAGATCTGGATGGGAATTTTGGCTCATTGCTGATGAGATTGAGAGGTGTGGCTTCTGTCTTTTCTAGGTTGGGGATGTTTCTTCCACTGGTTTTGAATGGGGTTACATTTCCCCATTCAAGATTTTTTGAACCTGAAGAACAAGTTGCAGCTGTGGCAGAAAGGTACATCTTGTGCATCAGTTGTTGCACTGTTTCCTTGTCTGGAGATCCTGCTGATGATCTGTCACACCCTGATCACCTCATGACCAATGGGCACTTCTCAATGGGCACTTCTCATTGTGCCCATATGTCATCACTGGTACACAAGCTGCATTGACTTCCAGGTGCAATTCATGTGACATTGAAGGCTATTTATGACATAGGGCCTGGTTATCTGAAGGACTGCCTTTCTCCTGTTGTTTCTGCCCACTTGGTATGTTTGGGCAGAGTTGGTGTGCACCAGGTCTCTTCTCCTAATGTTGCTATGTTCCGGGATCTAGGATCTATGCCTTCTTTGTCATGGCTCTCATCCTCTGGGAGCATGATTCTGCCAGAGATAAGGATGGTGCACACTTTTCTGGAGTTCCAAAAGGCCCTTAAAACTTGGGTATGGTTAGAGCTTTGAGGTTATTGTGTTGAGGTGGGTAAGAAATGTCACACTGTGGCTTAATAGTTGTTTTTAGTCTGGGCTATTTTCTTTGTCTGCATTTTTGTTTTAACTTAGTATTAGATTTTGTAAATCATCCAGAACCTGCTGGAGTGTGTGACATAATAAATTGAAATCAATCAATCAAACTGGAATGAGTCACAATAGACTGGAACTTTTCCACATTTTGTCAATAACATGATGAAAAAGGAAAAGTATGATACTTTCTAGTAGTTTTATAGTAACTATACCATACAGAAGTTCAACCTGCTGACAACCATCTCAGTGTGCAGGTTATGGAACAATAGTCTTAAATAACAGGGAGGCAGGTTCAATTTGATTGTTCAAGCAAGCAAAGTCCATTTATTTGAGATACTTTATTTTGGATTCCTGTACTGAGCAAGGAAAGCTTTAAATGGCCATTTTCAATTCTAGGGTTCTACAGGAAAAGATAGAATGCTGTGCCATCCTCCAGAAGTTTAGTGAAGAGAATGACACAAAGAAAGACAGGGGTTTCTTTTTCGTGCCCCTGCCAGGTTTACAATTTTCTCTTTATAATTTCCTTCTGACTGGTTATATAAAAAAAAGAAAAATTGCATAAACCAGCATGCATTCCCTTGGGCGGGGAATGCTGGGGAAAACTAAAATGCTGTCAATCTTCTGGATTCAATTCTTTTGACATTTCTCTCCCAGCTCCCCAGCCTGGTTTTCTCTGAAACTCTTATTGTTGGACAGGCAAGGACCATATTGCAGTTAAGGTAAATTTGGAGAGGCCATTTGTCTCTGTCTAAGGTTGGACTGCTTTCTTTGTCCTTGGAGAAAATTTAAACAGTTTATCACTTCTAGGCTTCCTAATATACAATGTAACTCATACTATGAAAGGCATTTGCATGGGGTTTGCTCAAACCAACAATAGCAATTATGTTTGTTTCTGCTTAAAAAATGTGCTCCATGTAAGGATGCAGTCCTTTGATATGCAAGGCAGGCATCACTCTGAAAGGCAAATTAAGGTGTGTATGTGCTTATACAAATAGCTAATTTGCAATCCAAAAGACAAATGATGTAGGAAAAGCTCTTTCTATCCAACTCCTTCTCTGTTGTGCTTTCTGTCAGGGAGAGTTGAAGCCAACCAGTCCTCATTGGTAAGTTTTTCAGTCTAGATAAACAGGCCTAAGATATCTGACAGCTGTTTCATGCTTTTCATCATCATCTGAAACAATCAGTACACATTAGAGGGTACTTTTCCCTTTACAAAGCTGATAATTAGATAACAAGCTGAGATTAAAGTAATTACAGTTAGACAGCTGGCAAGGCAGCACAGTCATGTTGAAATACTGTTGATGCTTCAGCATCTGGTTCTAACAACAGCACCGGCTAAAAGATTTTACATTAATTACATCACATAATTTAATATAAACATATTTAATTACAATTGATGGGTGATAAACTGTTCAAGAATGACTTCACCCCTTGCAGATGTCAAAATGGTGGGAACACCATAGAGTTCTTCCCACTTGAGGTGCAAAACTGGGGTCTGGAAGGGAAATTAGGAGATTTTTAAGATTTTAAGCCATATCAAGGCAGCCAGGTAAGAAGCAGACCAGCTTGCTGAAGTCTTATTCCATGATACATTTGAAGCCATAGGCTACCTCAATTAAAGAGTCATGTGATCAGAGTGAAGAAGATACTCTTGATAAATGGTTGGGATCATTATTTTTCTACTGTCACTTTCTAATCCTTCCTAGCTGAGATGTGTCATGATTCAAAAAAACAGATCTGGACTCAAATTTAGCAATTTGGATAAGAGCCAGATTTACTTTGGACTGACTTGGAAGCCAGCCAATTTGACTCTGGGACTGAGTCCAAATCTGCATTTGGAAACCTGAAATTCCAGGCCTCCCACTGATTATCATTGGAATTCAAGAAATGTCTTGATTGTAATAAACTATCTAATAACAAATGTCTTTTTTCTCCCTATTTGATAGCAGTGGGTTAAATATGCAGTCTAGTAGATAGTTAAGAAAGGATGTTGCCTACCAAAATTCAAGCAGTTTAGAGAGAGGGGGGGAGGGAAGGAGGGAGGGAGGGAGGGAGGGAGAGAGAGATGCCTGGTTTTTTAAAAAAAATGGAACTACTGATAATGTCTTCTTGACAGAATTGAAATAATATTTAGATTTATTTAACTGATTTGAGAGATTAAGTTCTGTCAAGTTTTAGAATAGATTTTTATTTTATACAATAGAAGCGTGGTTCATTAAGAATTCTAACAACAAATACACTTTCTTCTGCTATTATAAACATAGAGTTAGTCCTAGTTAAGAAATCCATAAATTTTCATTAAAAGTCCATTGTATTTTGTGGAATAAAATTTTCAAAATTGAAAAGATAGGGAGATAAAATTTGATTCCTCTTCCCTAGTCCATGTTGGTTGGTATCTTTGTCTTTCCTGAGATTTGTATGAGAAGACATGCATCATATAAATAATTCTAAGCTAAAAATCTGTTGAAGGATATGTGAAAGAGTTTGGGAGAAATGTAGAACCATTTTTGTTGAGCTATCTAGCATATTCTTTTCTTAGCGGGTAGCACCACTGGACTCCCTTGTCTAGACTGGGAAATTAAGTGGCTCCGGTCTGATTATAATGTGAATGGAAGACCTCTGTGGAAGAAGGTAGATGTCACAGAAACATCCTGGAAGAAGGCAATTCCAAATTACCACCACCCTGATATTGAGAAATCTATATAGTTGTAGCCATGTAGTTAATAGGACTTGAGCTTTCTCTTCACTATTAGCATACTCTTTCCTATTAATTTCTTCCAGCAGCTACTGTATAAAGGATATAAAGATAGAACGTATCAACTTTACATTTGAGATGTTCTACTGCTTATTGGAATGATCTAGATGGTTTTACTCTATCTAGATCAGGGTGTGAAACTTGCATCGTCACTGTGGCACCACATAATGTATCGTGACTTCCCCCCGCCCTTTGTTAAACCAGGCATGGCCAGTGCGTGATGCATCCAGCCCGTGGGCCACGAGTTTGACAGCCCTGTACTAGATGATGCTATCTCTCCAACAGATAAACACAAAACTGTCAAAATAAGTATTACAGGCTAGTTTTCTATACAATTTGATTTCATATTCATATGTATTAAAACACAATGTTAGATAGCCACCATCTCTTTCTGACCAAACAACAGAGTTTTTGCTGTTGTGCTTTTGCACTTAAAATAACAAAAGGTATGGGCTCCGGATGAGATGTTTCCTAAGAAAAAGCAGTTAATGAGAAATAGCACGTGCTAGCCCTGCCTAAAGCAATTTGTGTCCATAAAATGTACATCTACTAACCTCCATCTTTGTGAGCATATTGATTGTGTTTTTAAAAAGGAAGACATTACTTTGAAGTGTAGCAAGCTTTTTTGACAGATTTATGGTCCAAAAAGGGAAGTATTATTCAGCAAAGAGCAGCACAGTTAAACATTTGTATATGTTGCCTGTCTTCTCTTCCCAATTTGATACTTTGTTGGTCATTTCTACCTCCCTTCATCCTTCCTTCCTTCCCCCTCACAGAAAATCTCTGGATGTTATGGTTTCCTAAGTGTTGAAACAAATGCCTCCATCTTGTTCTGTAAGAAGAATATTTATGGGATTAAAAAAATAAAATGCAGTTGCAAGAGATCACCCTATGAAAATGAGATATTTCAAACTCCTTCCTATATCTGGCCCCCATTTGGGGGGCAGGTATGTTTGCATTTAGAGATTCATTTGCTCTGATATGTCATTATGTTGACCTCTGGTATTATTGTCTGAATGACTTTAGGACAGGGCTGTCAAACTCACGGCCCATGGGCCTGATGCGTCACACACTGGCCATGCCCATGCCTGGTTTAGAGAAGGTAAAAAACATTCCCGATATGTCACGTGATGCCGCCGGGACAATGTGAGTTTTACACCTCTGCCTTAGGAACTCATGCTACCAGGGCATAAGTGGTGTTTGGAGCAAGGTTGAGTTGCTCACAATAAGACTCTAGATCAGTAGTATCTGCAAAGTGTGATAAAAAACAGTCAACAGCTACCACCCACAATGGTGCAACTGAAACAATACACATAACAATCAGATGGAAACTGACTTACATTATTATGCTTGCCATCTTTATAAAAAAAAAAAACCCCATGTCCTGAAGTCCTGCTAGTCCTGTTGGATGATTTGAAAAATATTCCACAGCAATATTTGCCAAGCCATTGTCTTTTCAACATTTCTTCTGCAGAGGGAGGTACTGAACATAAGAAGTGAGAATTCTATGGCCAGAAGATAAACAGACCAGACTAAAAAAAAATAAATGCTTTATTGCTGTAATAACAGAACTTTGCAAAGTTTGGTTTTATTGTACCTCTCCACCTTCTTGTATTTCAGTGAATTAAAGTGATGTCTGTCTGAGCCACTTCTAGATGTAAACTGTCTGTAGTGGGCTTAAAATAAATTTTACTTCTTGTTGCCTTGGCAACAGAGCTTGTATATTCCTGTCATGGTGATCTTTCTTATTGTCTACATAGCCTTCAAGAAAAGGGTCGAAGGGATTTGACTATCCCTCAAATCTGCCTCATAAAGTAAATTTTCAGATTGTGATTTATAAGCTCCACAAATTACACTGCTAACATTTTCTCAGCACAGAAATATTATCCTTTCGTGTTATATTGTTACTGTATTATTAATTTCTCCATTATTACTTCATTTCTCAATGAGAGAAGTGTGTATAATTAAAGCCTTAGACTGGAATGAGGAGAATCGGATTTAAATTTTCACTTGATCACAGATCTTACAGAGCTTCCAAACTTATGTCCTCACCCCAGTGTTTAGGGTCATCATGGCTGTATGAAAGACCAATATAGTAGTGCTTTCTGTATTTCAGGAGGGAGGCTGTTTCACAGAGCAGGGATCAAAACAGAGAAGGCACATTTCTGGAAACCCATTAGGTATTGTTTTATTGACGTAGGGTGAACAGCAGTAATGGGTTCCATTTACCTTTGCTGCCGGTTCAGAACCGGGAGCGCACATGCAACACTTCTGCACATGTGCAGAACCTTCTGGGCATGTGCAGAGCATCTGTGATGAGGTCTGGGCAGGTGGGCGGAGCCTCCTGCCACCGCGATTACCAGTTTGCCCAAACTGGGGTGAACCGGTAAAAATCCACCACTGGTGAACAGAAACCATGGAGAGAGACAAGTAACCTGGTCCCATATCATTTAGGGTTTTAAAGGGTGACAACCAGCAGCTTGAATTGTCAGCAGAAGCTATCAGGAGCCATTGCAGCAGTATTACTTTGGCCTACCACAGTGTGCCCAACTGTCTGTGCTGTTGCATTCTGGACCAGCTAAAGCTTTGAACACTCTTCAAGGACAGTCCCAGGTAGAATGCATCACAGTGGTCCAGTTGGGAGGTGACAAAGAGATGAATGATTTCGAGCAATGTCTCCCAATCCAGGAATGGGTGCAACTGGCTCACACAGTGTATTTGTGAAAAGCTTCCGTAGCTCATTGAGCAGGAGCCATGATTCCAAGAAAAGATTCCAAGAAAAGATAAGATTGCTCACTGACTAAATAGGGAAAGGCCTGTCAAACTGGAGGCTCCTGGGATGTATGCATCACGCACAGGCCACGCCCACCCCAGCTCTGCAAAGGCAAAAAAAATCATGATATATCACGATATGTCACATGATGCGATCAAGTTTGAAACCTGTGGAATAGGGGAATGTAACCCCATTCAGAATTAACTCTGATCTTAAAGTTTTCCCAGAAACCCAAAATCCAATTGACAAGATAAGAATTAAAGGCAGAAGGATACTTATGTTTTGCTTCTGCAAGGATCAAAGATTTGCATTTCAGTATTGTCTCAACCATCTTCATTCAGAAGTAAACCTTAAGGTATGACATCTTAATGTTCAAAGGAACTCTGGGAGACTTGTCATCATTACTGGTATTATTGCAGTAATTTTAAAAACAAAAATTGATTTTTATATCTAATACGACATCTGTGTAGTTATATATGTAAGCTTCCTCAAGCTCATAGTGTAACTACTTTCATTCTCTACAAATAGTAATAGCACTTAGACTTATATACCGCTTCACAGTGCTTTACAGCCCTCTCTAAGCAGTTTACAGAGTCAGCATATTGCCCCCAACAATCTGGGTCCTCATTTTACCGACCACGGAAGGATGGAAGGCTGAGTCAACCTTGAGCCTGGTGAGATTTGATCTGCCAAATTGCAGACAGCCGGCAGGGAGCAGAAGTAGGCTGCAGTACTGCATTCTAACCAGCGCACCACCACGGCTCTTAAAGTTCAAATTAACTTTAAATTATGGCATCAGGGAAGATATTGGCCACTTTTAGCATACAACGGCACCTAGTCATCAGGTGTCATGCAGGCATTGTTTCTTAAATATTAATATATGTTGAATGCAATCCTGACTGCCTGTAACTTATTTGTTAGTAATATGTCTAACAAAATATGTATTTACTTGGAAGGGTTGTTCTCATTCTCAATTTATTTTCCTTTTGGCAAGTAGATAAAACTGTGAGGAATATAGTTATGCAAAACATTTTGTGAGTGTTGGAACTGATATCAAGCTAGATGCTTATTGATTTTCTCCCTTCTGCCTCAAGAAAATACCCACACAAAGTGATAATTACCTCCAGGAGCAACATTAGTGCAATCACAAAAATACATGCAAAGCAACATAGGGGAAGAGTGATTTTAATTTTTAGTGTCCTGGGGCCCTGTTATTTAGTCTTTCCTGAGAATCGGTCATGATGGAGTTAGCAGAGAAAGAGAGAACTCCAGCCTTCTATTCTGGGAGCAACCCAGTGCAAGGAGGATATTAATTAAATTTATTAAACAAATAACACAGCTACTCAGGGAAGCAGGGGTCCATCTGCCAGTGCTACAGATTGATCTCTGCAGAGATGCAAGCTGAACAGTAGTTAAAGCTAAGTTGCAAAGCTCAGCAGATGGGCTCCCGTCTCTAGTGAGAAAAAATTTGGTGGCGGTCCAACAGCATTTTCCCCTCCAGGTTTTTGTTTCTCGCCACTGTGACTGAAGAAACACTGCTCTGTCTTTTTTCAGCCTCTTCTGCTACAGCCCACCCACACCCCCTTCCTCCATTATTGTGTATGCAAGCAATGATTAAGTCTGAGCGATTTGTTCAAGAGGCAAGTCCCGGCTGATCTCATTCTGTGCCTGGGATGTAAACCTCAACCAGAAAATAATTAGGAAAATGTAATCCCATTGACTTTACACTCCACTTGTGTGCCCTATTACATCTCAGCATACAGTTTTTGGTCAGGGAGGAGGCTACAAACAGCCTGGTATCAGGCCTTCTAAATTACTGTATATGCATATTTCTATGTGTATAATCGTCTCTTTCACACTCTTTGTCTTTGTCCTGCCTGTCCATATACCTTAATTGTTGACAAATTAGGATCTATTTCTTATCCTTAAAATGGTTTCTATTAATCATAATCATAAGTTTATTTGTCAAGCATATATAAGATAACTGGTAAAAGTATAAACATAATTTGAATACAAGAAAAGAGTAAGTAAAAAAGAATATTAAGACGGTAGGCACATTGGTGGACTTATGCATGCCCCTTACAGACCTCTTAGGAATTGGGTAAGGTCAATAGTAGACAGTTTAAGGTTAAAGTTTTGGGGGTTTGGGGAAGAAACTACGGTCAGGTAGTGCATTCCAGGCATTAATGCAATTTTCAGATTTAAAGCCATGTTGGTGTGCTACATTTTCTCCTTTTTTCATCCAGACTTCTTTAGGCAAAGAGGTGATGTCGAGTTGGCCACGTCCATCCAGTCACATGACCACCCAGCCACGCCCAGCCGCTCACACCCACCCACCCAATCATCAGGGCAGAGAACCGGTTGTTAAAAAAATTGCAGCCCACCACTGATGTAAGTAGTACATATACAAGAACAAAATATTAAACAAGGACTTGCATCCTGCAAAGCACTGCCAACAGGTGCAAGATTAGTTTGCTTCATCCTGCTGACTAACCTCAATCTTTTGTTTGGATTGCTTAATGGGAAAAAAAGTTATACTAAGGCAATCTTCTATATTGGTAATAGAAGTGAGATCAACAACAGTCAGTAATCAGCATTTGTCCCTAAGTGGCTGCAGATGGAAATCACATTTACTTTGAGCACTTAACACCCTTCCAAGAAATTTCTGCATAAGGTTATTTGAGAAATATGGTTAATTGAATACATTCCCAATTTAGTACATAATTGGTCTCCCTGTTACATCTTTGCAGTTCCATATGGAATTGAAGATGTCACAACAATCACCAGGGATATGAGGTGAGTTTACATAGAAGCACTGGACTTTTTCTTTTCCCCCTCCAATCAATTATCCTGGGACAAAAGGCAATCCATAAGTTCACTTCAGACTCTGATTTGTTTACACATTCAAGAGGTGAATCAAAGTTGAGGCGCTCTGGAAGCATCGATAGCACAAGGACGAAGAGCTATTGATTGACTTATTTCATTCTGGAGGAGGTCAGCTACATCTGACCTTGTTATCTAGTGACAGCCTAGCTTTTCATTAAGTTCATGTAGATTTCCAAATGCATCAGCCCCTGACAGAGCGGTCAAATGCCTAATGACACAGTGTGCTATTGATTTGATCCTGGTTAGCTTTTTGGCATATGGTTGTCACAGGTGACATAGCTTGAAGACAACAAAAACAAATTGCCAAGTACAGGTTGGTCTCATATAAACAACACTTAAGCTGTTATCTCCAATGGTTAAAATCCTCGGAGAAATATAATATAATTTCCCCAAGTGTTTTTGTTGGCAATGGGCAGCTTTCCCCAACACCATGCCCTCTAGATATATTCAGCCCTATTGTTCTGCAATCTTATAATTAAATACATGGAAATGGTCTTCTGGGCAGAAATATGAACATGCTCATCCTATGAATGGATCAGAAGGTTGACATAGTAATGGGGGCAGGTAGAAAAATCACTACTCTGTTCTGCCCTGTCTCCAGTGAAGGGAAATGGAAATGAGCACCATTAGCAAATAGACTTCATATTGCTTCCTCTCTTACTGTAATATTTAGATGGGTTTTCAAATCCAATCAAAATGCCCTTGCTAGTAAGGGTTTGTTTCTGAGTACAGAGAGACTATAGGGAGCCATTCTTCTCTTTTCTTTTATATAAAGAAACATGACTAAAAGCTGATAACCATGCTGATTATGGTTACAAAATTCCATATAACCAGTAAATGGGAGCAAACAGAAGCAAGAAATAAGCTTAATTTTCCTGCGTTCTATTGACTGCACATATTTTTGCAACCAGATACAGAGTCCTAGATTGAACAGGTCAGAACAAGCCTATTTTTCTGCACCACAAAGTGAATTTTCAAATGTGTTGTTAAGGACTCTCAT
Organism: Arizona elegans; assembly: GCA_022577455.1. Lineage (NCBI taxonomy): Eukaryota > Metazoa > Chordata > Lepidosauria > Squamata > Colubridae > Arizona > Arizona elegans. The sequence continues at coordinate 76,604,759 of JAKOOJ010000001.1, forward strand.
AAAATGGCTGATATGGAGCACCTACTCGTTCACAGATTCACCCTTGCGGTAGCTGCATACAGCCACAAAAATCCATCTGCCAATTGAGATTGTTCCCTGGCAGCTTCCTAGAATACTCTTCCAACTTTTAATTATTTTCTGGACAGAGGAAATATGTCTTACAAAGTACAGCAGCCAAACATCTTATTATTTAAGAATATTTTACCCGAGTTCTTTGTGGCCAAGTAGCATTTCTGTAAATACATACAAAGCTGGTGGAGAGTGGTGCTTTCTTCTATAGTATTCATTTTGATTTGTTTTTTTTTTTTATTTTTCTTGTGAGACTAGTCTGAAGTCACCCAATGAGTTTCCATTGATTAATACCATTTAAATAAAGGAACCTAGAAAAAGAAAAGTGGGGCAAGAGGTCTGGTGAGCATCAAAGAAGGTGATGTCTCCTTATAATCCATTACTACTTGTTCAAAGGTGTAAAAACACTGCACATGTATTAAAACTCTATGAAAAATCAATCCTGACAGCTCATCTTAGGGTTAGATCTCCTGTGTCTTTACCAATTAAGTTTAAAAACATAAGAAAACAGCAAGTTAGTGTTATATACAGACCCACAACTCCATTCACACAGTAAACTAGCCTATGAAAGAAGAGTATGATTAGATTTGAGAGTTATAAATGAGGGAAATTGTTGATTTGGAAGCCTGATGTTTTTCTGTTGACAAAATTTAACTCTTTTTCTGAAATCATGTTCACTAGGCTTGATGAACAAATAGATAATTTATAATTATCTAAATCCAGTGGTGAATTTTGAGAGTGTTCCTCAAAACTCCAGTATACGCCTTCATTCCTTCTTTTGAAGTTTAATAAAATGATGCTGTTGTTCAAATTAAAGTCTATATTTCCTCCATGGCAAAGAAAAACAGGTTAGTGTTTGAATGTCACAATATCTGAGCTTTCTGTTTTAGATCACCTTGAGGTTAATAATATGAATGCTTCAGTTGCTATGTTAAATTGTTAGAATTACTTGCTTTTTCATTAGTGTCCTGTAAGACTCATTTTGAATTCTAATTCAAAAATCCATCACTGTCCCACCTTTATTTACAGTGTATGAAGCTACGCCAGCATAATGGATGAAGGCAACAAATTTGTTTAAAAATGTTTGTTTACCAGGACGCAATAGGTGAGTTACCAATTTATCTATCTAATTTATAGGAACTGAGAAATCTTAAAGAAAGATGCAAGCCATATTTGAATTCACAGGCTATTTACCACAGACTCTTCTTTTGCCATCATTTTATACCTGGAATAATTTTGTTATCTGATTTAAAAGGCAAAGTAGTTGCTTTGGCATCTCAATTTAAGAGAAAATTGGATGATATTCCTGAAGTCAATTACTAGAGTTTTATATTTCTCTCATAGAACATATTTTGTGCTCTCCCCTCCCCCATTAAATCTAAATTGGAAAATTAGATTGAGATATCAGCGTATATATTACTCTAAAAACATTAAAACTTCATTAACATGTACGAAGCAGGAATCCATACAACCAAGCAGCTAAATAGTACCATAGATGAAACCAATATATACTGTATATGTTAGTAATATATCTAGATGCATTATTTTCAGTATCTTTCAGTATCTTTTCATAGGCTTGTTTCACTTTTTTTTTTACTGTAGTATATATAGCTGTAAAAGGAAATAACAATACTGAAATACATGTTAAGAAAGTATTGGTATCAATTTTGCCCCATGTTGGGATCTTCTAACTGTAGCTTTGTAAACTCATACAAAGGATGTATGGATTGAATCCATTTCAGTTTGATTTTGAACTGAAAGGACAATTTGAAAGGACAATCCAACCTGATTCAAATGAATCAATTCAGACTTAATCTTTAAACTGGATCCAATATAGTTTGGGGCATTAAAATGCATATGTGCCTATAAGGAAATCTCTGAATCATTCTGAACCTATTTGATTCAATAAATCTAATTCAGTTATTAGGTAATTAGATACATGTAAGGGCGATTTGATGCCATTGATTTCCAGGATTGATCTGGATGGTTAAGTGGGTGTCCCTTTCCTCCCTCACTGCTCCATGTGTGTCCCTCCCAAAGCTGCCCACTAGGTGGAAGAGAACAATCATCCCAGATAGGAGTCTTCTGTCAAGGATATACAATAGTTGCACTCCCCTACTAGAACCACAAAAAACCTCATATATATATATATATATATATATATATATATATATATATATATATATATATATATATATATATATATATTATAACCTTGAATCTTTCTGCAAGATCAAGGACTTCATGCTTCCCATATATAAATGTGTCATCCCATAGAAAACCATTATGTCCAAGATCTATTAACATTCCAACTTGGAAGTTAGAGCTTTGGGAACTCACCACTTTGCATATGAAAGTGATTGTTTGATATCATGTGTGTGAAGTTCATAAACTAGCAAATTCTGGATCAGATCCAAAATTGTTCTTCAGCAAATAGAAGGACTCCTTTAATTTACTTAAGTCTCTTGATTTAGTAAATGCTTCTATAAACTTTCATTTTAGTTGCATTTTCATTCTTTATGGAACATATTGCACTCTCTACCAATGTATTCTATAATATCCATTTTGATATTCAACCATTTTGAAAATCTAAAGTTCAGGAAGCCCAAGAAGCTGCAGAGATAAGGATGGGGGTGGGGAATCTTTGCTTTTCCATCAGTCGGAGTGCCTTTGGATCTCTCTCCTGACACACCTATGACTGATTCTTCACTTCTGTATGTCTGTCAAACTGAATGCTTTATGTTCTCATAAATGAGACAAACATTGGATATGATAGATTGTAATCATTCCTGTTCTCTGAGTCTTAGTTCCCCATTTGAAAAATGTCAATGTCTTGGATTCCATTACACAACTATTATGATAATAAATGAACAATAATTAATGCCAAGGAAGAATATATTCTGTTTTAAGGAAGGAAGGAATTAATGGATCAAGGAAAGAAGAGGGGAAATTATGGAATATTAGAAAAGAGAAACAATAAAATAGATATAGAGGTGCCCTGTTCTTACCCCATGATGACGCACAGATGCTGAAACTTATTGTATCTGTATTAACATGGCTACAAATACCAACAGATTAAATTCCAATCTGATGAATTTTGACCTTTCTTCTGATTCATAATACAAAGTAAATAATTTAAAACCCAATCATATCTGGGCTATAAATAAAATGTACTATTTTTAGAAGAGCTTATGTTTACAAATAAGCAGGACAAGAAGCTGCGATGAATGGTCATTCCCACAGGTGTCATATGTGTGTGACTGTCTTCTCCTTGACTTATATAGATACTTCCTGTACAATAAGTTAGGGCAGGGCTGTCAAACTCCCGGCCTGTTGGCCCGATGCGTTCCATGCTGGCCACACCCACACCCAGTTTAGTGAAGAGGGAAAAAGTCCCGATATGTCACATGACGCCGCCGTGACAATGTGACTTTGACATTCCTGCATTAGACTGAAAAACAATGTTGAGCCCAAGAACATCCAGGGACACCCCCGGCTGAGTTTTCATGATACACCAATAAACCTTGGTTGTATCTACACATCCACTTCTTTAAATATCTGGCAACTACTCCCTCTCCCCCCACCTCCAAACTTTGGAAAACAGCTGGACAATGATTTGGAAAAGAGGAAGAATGTAGCATATTTCTCTTAGTGAGCCATTCCAAAGAACTGAAAGAGAGACATTATTCCTTTGAGAATTTATTTTCTAAATGTTGATAATGGGAGAAACCACAAAGTTAGTTGAAGGAAGACTGAAAACACACAATGATTATTCTTTGCTTTCACAGCTTTACTGATCAATCTTGATCACTCTCAACTTTATTGTTCTTCTGAAATAGTTCTTGATAAACTTGTCCAATTATTGTAACTAATTATTGGAACTTCATGTGATCAAATAGCTCAAGAACAATGCCTATTATAGTTGTCAACAGATGGCTTGAGAGCAATTGTTAACCTAGTGGATTTATCAGCCCTTTTTTCTAGCAACATATTTAATTTGTTTAATTGCCAGAAGGTGTGAAAAAGCTGATGAGTGTCTCAGCTGCCCAGACATGCATGGAAAATAAAATCAGAAGGGACTGGCATTGGTTTTTAAGTTTTATACAAAGTTAAGCATTGAGATTTAAATTAGTTGCACAACTTAAAATAATTATTAAGTTGAAAACCCACCAAAATCTCATAGCAAAAATGTCTGCAATGGCATCAAGATAGGCTATTTTAGCATAAGGATTCAATGCAAGAGAAAAACAATATTTCCTCTTGTAAAAAGGTTGTTTTCCACTGGAAGGACAATTAAATAAAGAGGTGCATCTGTCCTTCCATTATTTCTTAGGAATACTTTGATTGTTATAAGATACTTTTTAAAAAACCTGATCAATCAAAGAGGAAATGCAACTACAAAGGAATTAATGCTTTTCACACTTGGAGAAGTACTTTCCACCAGCTCAAAACTAGTGGCTGTTCTATTTTATTTATTTATTTATTTTTTGCCCCAGTGAAAGGCACCAATGGGCAGCTCATGTTAAGTAAATGGCCTGCTACTGGTTGAGGTTCTACAGAAAACACACACACACAGTTAAATTTACATTTACTGACAAATAAAGGGAGATTTGTATAGATCTATTTCAAGCTAGTTAGCTCTCATCAGCTAGCCATACCCTTCTGGGATTCGAACCTGGGCTTGCTTGCATATTAGGCAGATGTATTAACCACTAAGCCACAGGTTCTCCTCACTTTGTCAGCTTGTATCAGTGAAGATTAAATGGGTTTTTAAATATGCCACTTTAAATTTGCTCCTTCCCATATTTGGGTAGACCATATGTCAAATTTATATTTCGCTGATAAAGAAATAAAGGGAGACTAGTATAGATCTATTTCAAGCTATTTAGCTCTCATCAGCTAGCCATACCCTTATTTGGATTCAAACTTGGGCTGCCTGCATGTTAGGCAGTTGTATTAACCTCTGAGCCAGAAGTTCTCCTCCCTTCATCAGCTTGAGCCAGGGGAGAGATTAAGGGTTTTCCTATCGAGACACCTGTATGTATGTATATATATAAAAGATATTACTCCATATTTCAGATAATACATACTACTTTGGAGAATATTGAGCTAATGCTAATTAAATGTTAATTAAAAGAGAGCCCTTCAGTCATTTTTTAGAATCAGGAACTCTCATAAAGATGAAATTAGCCAATAGAGTCTAATCTCTCTGAGATCATCTGGACAAGTTATCCTGTATCTCTTTCAGTATTTGAAGATCTATTGGTAAGAATGAATGAGGACCAGATTTTGGAATGTCATTACACAGAAATTCCTCCTCTACTCTCTATTCAGGTGTTTGGCTCAGGTTCAACAACATAAAAAGAAGGCAGCGCTAGGATTCTCAGGATACATTAAGTAAACTTGATTCAACAATCTTAATACAATCTTAAATTGTATTTTTGCCAGTGTCTATGTTCTTTGAATGGGGAACGCAGTGGCTCAGTGAGTAAGATGCTGAGCTTGTCGATCAGAAGGTCAGCAGTTCAGCAGTTTGAATACCTAGTGCCGCATAATGGGGTGAGCTCCCATTACTTGTCCCAACTTCTGCCAACCTAGCAGTTCGAAAGCACATAAAAAATGCAAGTAGAAAAATAGAGACCCCTTTGGTGGAAAGGTAACAGCGCTCTGTACACCTTCGGTGTTGCTCATGCTGGCCACATGACCACAGAGAATGTCTTCGGACAGCGCTGGCTCTTCGTCTTAGAAACGGAGATGAGCATGACCCCTAGAGCTGGAAATGACTAGCACACATGTGCAGGGAAACCTTTACCTTTACCTTATGTTCTTTGAATGAGTTGGTTTTTAAGAATGAGCTAATACTGTTTGTCTTGAAAAACTATTACAGAAAGTTTGATTTAACAGATCACTCAGGAAAAGTGTGTCCTTCTGTAGGCCCCTTTCTTCTTTTCCTTCCTAGAGTTTGACTACAGGTATTTACAAATATAGTCCTCTAATGGGACACCATTCTGCCCATCAACTTTAAGGACTATTGAGGAACCACACATATTTCCACACACTGTCATTTCATCAGGGAAGCAGTGGTTTGGACAGGAATCAGGTAAAGGGGAAAGGAGCCAGGATCTTCCCTCTTTCTTCTTTCCCTGTTCAACTATTATCTCAGTAGGCCATTTGAATGATGGTCTTAGTGTCTTCCCACATTCCTTCTGTTAACCAGTACATTGCCTACTCTCCCATCCAATTTTCCCTCCACCTTTCCTCTATTTCCTGGAACTCAAACATGAAACTTGCACAAATGCCATTAATCGACTTGATCTTCCTAATACTGAGTATGCACATTAATTTTAGTCCATTTTTAGCACTAGGACCCATCACTGCCAAAGACAGCTCCCCCCAAATAAAAAATAAGCCTGTTTATATCAGGAGGTTGTTCTGCACCCTCCAAATCTCTGTTGCCCATTAAATTGAGAATTATTAAACCAAAGGTTAATTGTTCTTTGCTTTTGTATTTTGTACTGGGCTGTTCCTACAGGAATGAACATTTGACTTCACAACTGAAAGGTTCAGAATTGATCTGAAGTAACAGAAGTATCAGTTCTATAGCTTTAGAATCAGTGGACTAAATTTTACTGTGATGAAAGATAGATTAAGTGTCCAGAAAATTGCACCTTTTCTGTCAGTTGTATTCCTCATGATTACTTCATGGACAATACCAGTGATTGATTTTTCAATAAAGGTCAAGGAATTTTTACAAATAGCTATTTGTTGTCTATGTTCCAGATCAAGTTCAGTTAAGGTGCTTAGCAGTATTTTATAATTTCCACAAAGAGAACTATTTCACCACTGAATTTAGCATTAAATGTTTATCTAAGAATTTAGAACTTTCTTTCCTTCTAATATACACTGGATTGAAACAGAGATAAAGAAAGTGAAGGACTAAGTTTTCTGAAAAGATAAATTGGCCTTTTGTTCAGGGCAAACTTCTGAAGCCAAGAACAGAGGGTCTGTAAATATTTTCAGAGCCCTCTTTTTGACTGGTGCAGTATACAGGTCCTCAATGGAAGGCAGGTTGATAGCAATTGTTTTTTCTGCAGTTCCAATTATCCTCTGAAGTCTGAGTCTGTCTTGTTGGGTTGCAGAACCAAACCAGACAGTTATAGAGGTGCAGATGACAGACTCAATAATTCCTCTGTAGAACTGTATCAGCATCTCCTTGAGAACTGTATCAGCAGTTTGAGCTTTCTGAGTTGGTGCAGTTGATGCCCTCCAAATGTGATGAGATTACAACTTCCAAAATTTTCACCAAGCAAAATACAATCACAATCCATCTAGAAGACATCATATCGGAACAACCTGATTTGAATTCTATTGCCTAAATACAGGAAATGACATTTTGGTGGAAATGGAAGCAAAGCAGGATAAATCAATGTTTTTTTAAAATAATCCATCAAAGGGGTTGTAAAACCAAAAACCTATAATGTTACACATTTGAAGTTTTACTATCTATTGTCTTACGTTCTATTTTTTAAATACATTCAGAGATATATTGAGAGAAAATCGGAATATACAGTGAGATTAACATTCCTTTTCAAAAATTAGTGTTTGTGATGTTGCAATAATAGCAACAGCTGTATTCTGGTGGTGGGGGAGATTTCTTATTCTGGAGAGTATTATGCATTTACAAAATAGTCCTTGTAGTATTGTTATCTTCTAATTTGTTGGTGGGCAGCTGAAAATAAGGAGCCACAGGAGTCCACCTAGACATGGTTAACTATTCAGTCTCTAAGGCCATGGCATTATGTGTACCACACTAAAGGTCTCACTGGAACCCAAGAGCAGGGCATCCCAATCTCTGGGAAATAATAATTTACATGGGAAGCATAAACACATTTTACAGAATATCATCCTGAATAGTGATTATTAAAAGTGGAAGTCTTTTATCTGTGTTTTAATTATACAGATGAGATTTACCATTCTAATGATTGAAAATGAAAAGACTACCTTTGATGATTTGGGTCAGGTTTCTTTCTTGAATTTGGTTTGTATAACAGAATTTCTGAAACATAAAAAGTAATAAACCCAAACAGTATCTGAGCAAATGTGGTAAATATACTTTTTTAACCACATGAAATTTCAAGCACTTTGTTGTGTCTCTATACTATACACTGCATTGGTGGGGTATAGTCTTATGAAGTAGCCTATAAATTAGAGATCCTAATTTGTGTGTGTGTATAGATAGATAGATAGATAGATAGATAGATAGATAGATAGATAGATAGATACACACACACACAAATGAGAATTATTTCTTTGTCAGCGAAATATAAATATATATATAATTTAAAAAATTCCCAGCACTTCACTACATACACTACACACACACACACACAAACACACACATAAATACATACACACATATATTTATATACATATACACATATATATTCATACACACACATGTACATATACATGTAGACACACACACACACACACACACACGTATAAAAAGGGGTGCAATGGCTCAGCAGTTAATGATGCTGATGGGGTAAGTTCCAGTTACTTGCCCCGGTTCCTGCCCACCTAGCCATTTGAAAGCATGTCAATGCACACACACATACTTAAACACATACATACATACATACACTTTGCCCTAATTATATATCAGTAGAGTTTTGTTTAACCCAGATATTTGAAACACCTTTTTCTGAAACAGATACTTTAGTCTCCATTCTCATTCTGGCCCAATCACGTATTCTATTTTTCTCTTTCTACCCATCCATTCATGTCACCCAGCAGTATACTTTTTTCCCTTGAATTACGTTCATTCTGAATGCTGCACAGTTTTTCCAAACTTTTCTCTTCATTTTTCATTATTATTATTCACTGGAGTGTAACATGCAGTTATAACCAAAAGTTGGATTATTTCTTTCTCAATCTGTTAACAATGTATTAATTCCTATTATCATATGCACTCAGAATCTAGATAACATCAAATCATCATTTCTAAAAGACTTTAGCCCCTTCATTCATTGTTAAGTCTACCCCTTTGAAGTTGATGAAGTTGTATCCATTAACTTCACAAAATCAGATTACCTTACCTTAATTACCTTGATGCAAATTTGTTAACTTTATATTAGTTTCACAGAAATATATACATATTTTCTTTACTTTCACTCATTAATTTATGTTCTTTATCTTTACTAATCATACACTTCGATTTGCAATTTTCCATATGCCATGATCATCATCAGATGGGGCCACAAATATTGAATTTCACTTTTCAATACATCAGCTGAAGCTATCACACAGCACTTTTTAGTAATACGCAGAAGATGCAGTGATCATTTTCTCAACAAGATGAATCAAATGTGGATTTAAGGAAAGAAGAGATAGAAATTTCGTGGAACACAATGAAAAGAATTATGTTACAAAGTGCCTCAAATGGAAGTATGATCATGCTAATAAGATGGCATAAAATTATCAAAAGGATACCTTGTGGAATGATGGTGTAAAAGAGAATGTCAATGTAGATAAATATATATAAAAGAATTACTGATGCAATAAATGAGAATGAGACAAGGATATTATATAATGTGTGTATGAAGAAAAAGAATGAAAAAAGAATCAAAAAGAAGAAAGGTCAATTTTATTAAGGGACATTTTTAAAACAGGTTTTGAAAATAGATGAAGAGGACTAACCAAGTAACCTCCAGTAAAGTAGCAGAATTTATAATATCTGATTAAATTATTGCGAATGAAACTGAGATGAGGAAATCTGAGGAATATTTTAGACACATGTGAATGACAGCATTGAATCAAAAACTGAACAAATGATGAAAATGTTAGAAGTGAAAAAAAGAAAAAAATTATTTACAAGTATTTTATGCCGTTTGTGGTGTACCTAGAGAAACTATGGATGTGTTTTACTTATGGAATAGTTGTGCAACTTGTGTGAAGCCTGCCCCTATGTATGACTATTAGAAGAATGTTAATACTGTTCCCTGCACAAGAGGAAAGAATGAAATGCAAAAAGATACATTGGGGGTTAGTTAAATATGCCTTTGGCCGAATTCCAATTAAAAAGATATGAGAAGTGAGACTGAACAAAATTTGGGATGGCAGAGTAGCTTTATGTCAGTCAGAGGGTCTCTTTAGTGGGTCATTGAGAAATGTCTTAATGCAAGAAAAAAACTCTTCATTTAGTAATTTAAAGAAAAGTTATGGTAAAGTGAATAGGTTAGATTTTGGAATCTTCTGAATAAGTATGGAGTAGTTGTTGAATGAGAAAAAGTATGATGGATATAAGCATGGATATAAGCATGTAATCAATACATAAAAAAACAATAGTGACAATTTGCCTTAATGGCCTTAAAGTGGAAATAAACATAGAATAAGGAGTAAGACAAGGTGATACAATATCACCTATCCTTTTCTCAGGCTGCGTTGGAGAAGTATTTCACAAACTAGCCTGGGCAAAAGATGGAATAAAAATCCTATTTAAACCACTTAAGATTTGCAGATGACATTGTTCTCTTCTCAGAAGACTCAGAAGAGTTACGAAGCCACATACAAAAGCTGCACAAAGTACAAGAATCATTTGGCTTAAAAATAAACCTGAAAAAGATCCAGGTTATGTTTAATAAATTCGCCAAAGAAAAAATGTTTACATCTGTAGAACTAGACATAGTAGTCCACTACATATACCTTGGTCAATGGATCCAATGGTCAAAAGTGATACAAAAAAGAAAATTGAATAGCATATTAAATATGGTGGGCAGGCATTTGGCAAGTTAAGTGTAATTTTCAAGAATAACCTTTCCCTATGCCTGAAGAGAAAAGTTTTCAATCAATGTGTGCTATCTGTTCTAACATATGCCAACGAAACATGGACACTAACCCTACAATCAATACCAAAGCTACGAGTGGCTTAAAGAGGCATAGAAAGATACATGCTCGGCATCACAAGGCAAAGTAGAAAGACCTGCATATGGTTTAGAGAACAAACGAAAATATATGATGCCATCAAAAGAGTAAGAGAATTGAAATGGAAATGGGCTGGTCACATAGCAAGAAGAACAGAAGTGGTATACAGCCAGTTCAGACCAGTTCATCCGAACTGGTAACGGAAATCATGGATGGGCCCGCCCGCCCTCCTGCCCACCAAGCCCGCCTCTATCCCATTCTAGTTAGGCAGGTTTTTGAGGCTGGGTACATGCACAGAATGTGTACATGCCAGCAAAGCACATGCATGGATGGGGGTGCTCACATTTGCGAACCGGTAAGGAAAGTAAGTGAATACCACCCCTGAAGAAGAACTGATGGCAGGTGGATTAGGACAGTCATAGAATGGATTCCGCTTGATAAAAAGCCTCCACAAAAGAGGCCTAAAACATGATGGAGTGACAATATCAGGAAGTATTGGAGGCCCAATTGGCAAAGGAAAACTCAAGACCACATTGGTTGGAAACATGCCGTAGAGGCCTTCATCCTGCAGTGGATAGACAATGCCTAGAATGATGACGATAAGCATGCACACTAATAAATCAAACAATTAGTGAATAATTTTTATAATGAACAAGGAGTAAAACAGAAACAGTTGGGTAATATATTTATAGATAAAGCTAATTTTGTATACAGATGTTGTTGAATTGTTGGTTGAACACCTGAATGATTTGCAATAACTGTTAGACTGTATAATGCAATGAGAATATGGATCACATTTATTTGTTTACTCATTTATCTTGCATGCTGCCCAACTTCCAACAATTCTGGGGGGTTCATGAGAATCAAAATAAATAAATTACAATAATGCTGATAAAAAAGAAGAAATTATAGAAGATGGCAAGAACAACAGACCAGATGGAATGAAGTGAGGGATTTCACTCTCCCTAGCCAAAGGCCAGGGTAAAGAGCCAGGTTTTTATGACTCTTCTAAACAACAGCAGTTTAGGGCCATCCAGGTGTGAAAATTATTGTATTAATGACAAAGGACATTTGACAGGGGAAAAAAATTGTGTGAAAAATTTGAAGTTATACGTAAGTGGTTAAAAAAAACTAGAGCAAGTAAATAGGACTCTGTATGCTAACAGAATTTTTATATCTATCGATTTGAAGTAATACAAAAATATACCCTATTTATACAAAGTTTTACAAATATTCAAGAAAGCCACCAAGAATGTTAATGTTCAAACATCCTTACCACCTGGAATATTTTATTTTTGCATACTTTATCAACGACACCTTTGAGCCTCACTATACAACAAAAATTAAACAGAATAGACATAAATTCAAGAAGCAAATCTTCAAAATAAAACACATAGTTTTTAGTATCCTGTTGCTGACATGTACAGTCACCTGATTTGAATTAAAGTGCACTTCATTTTCTCATCTCTACACTTAAAGATGTCTTGCCTGATTGTTACTATGAATAACTTGAAATAGAGGTCACAATGTAAAGTAAGAAGGGAGAGCCCTAAGGGTAAATTGTACATAGCGTACTCAACAGTAACTAGAAGACATATGCCTGTAGTTCTTGCGGTTAGCTTCTTCCTTCTTCGCTAAAATACATCATGCCTAATAAAATGCTACTGTACATATTTTATCTCTCTTCTTCCTTCCTTCCTTCCTTCCTTCCTTCCTTCCTTCCTTCCTTCCTTCCTTCCTTCCTTCCTTCCTTCCTTCCTTCCTTCCTTTCCTTTCCTTTCCTTTCCTTTCCTTTCCTTTCCTTTCCTTTCCTTTCCTTTCCTTTCCTTTCCTTTCCTTTCCTTTCCTTTCTGTATTAAATTACTGTGTTTCTCCCTCTGCTCCTTGGCCTTCCCCCCTCCCTTTTCTCCTCTACATGATTAAACAGCTGGTTATTGCTACAGAGGTGACTTCATGTCAAGGGTGGATGAAGTGATCCTTTTATATCAATTAGTAATTACTGTAAAGTGCTTTGGGGTGAAAGGTACTGTATGAATGCCACAAAAGATTAAGATTTCAAGGGATGAATAAGCAGCAGGAGCACACAAATTCATAAGTGGCACAGATCCTATTTTTATACAAATTGCCCTGGTGATAAAGAGTAAAGAAAGGGTCAGAGAAATAAAGAAATATATGATTTGAAAGTTGAATCATTTCAAAACAGAGATTTTTCTTCCAGTTCATAATGTCCTTATATTGTCTTTTAAGCCTATAGCTCCCTCAGCTAAGCTGCAGCTAACTTCACAGTATTGTATCATTTCAGTTTCTTTGACTCTTGCCTAATAAATTCATGGTGGTATATTATAGGGCAGAGGTTCTCAACCTATAGTCCACGAACCCCCGGGGATCCGTAGTGTCATCTCAGGGGGTATGTGAAGGCTTTAAGAAATGTTATGATTTAAATCTTGAGTTAAGTCTTGGCCTGGCCATGATTTGTGACCACAAAATTTAAAGGGGGTCTGTTAGATCGGTGCAGGAATGGAAGACGCGACCAGCTCGTTACATTTGTAACTTTATTAAACAGGAAAACAAGACTTGCTGCACGCTGCCGGAGCTCTCCTTATATTCGCTCCGGCAGTCACACCGCCCCTGACAGTGATTCAAACTTTCCCGCCCAATGGCTGGCAGCCAATCCGGGCGGATGTCCTTATAAGGACATAACACTCCTCCCCTCTTAGTCTGCAAATAGTCAATGTTCATTTATAAAAGTCACGTAATCACGCAGGTACGTAGGACGCCTCGGCACCCTAGTTGACCTGCGCAGTCTCATTTTCTCCTCGTCCCCGACCTGGACGGACGGGGCTCCTTTGTCTCCTGGTTCCTTCCCCGGAACTGGGCTCGGTTCGGCTGGCGAGTGTGCGGGGTCACCCTCAGCGCCTCCGGCCGGACCTCCAACCTTGGATTGCTGGTTCTGGTGGTCTTCCTCCTGGCCCGTGGATCTCTCGCCTTGTCGGGGGTGCTCGGTTCCGACCCGGGAAGAGTGTCTGAATCTCGGTAAGTCCCAGGCTGTCACTTGCTCTTCCCCGGTCTCCCGGGCGCTGCGGTTCGGCTCGCTGTTGTCTGGGGGGTGGTTCGGATCAGTGCCCTCGGGTCCGGTCTGCCAGCGGTGGATGGTGTTGGCTCGGGTCGTGATGTCCGACCTCGCAGGGGTGGCGCTGGTCTCCTTGGTTAGGCTGGCGTTGGCCTACCCCGTCGGGTCGGTGGTGGACGACCTGGTCGGGATGTCGTTGTGGGGCTACCTCCGCAGGTCTCCCCTGCTGGGGTGGCGCAGGCCTCCCTGGCCGGGTTGTTGTCGGCTTTCCCTTCGCCCTAGTCCCTGGTCTACTGCCGGTTCGTGTCTGGGGTCATCTGGGCTGGGCTGTTGTTGCGGGTTGATCTCTGTGCTGGGCGGGGGTCCCCCTCGCCGGGGTGTCATGTGCCACCCTCACCCATGCGCTGCGGTGTGCCCCTCTCGGATGGTCCCCGGTCTACTTGCCTGGAGTGGAGGTCTCCCTGGCAGGGCTGTTGTGGGTTGCCTTCACTGGAGGGTTGTGGTGCTTCCACCCTGGGCAGGTCCCGGTCTACTCGTGGGCTGGTTTGGTAGTCTCTCGCCCTGTCGTGCCGGGTGCCCACCTCGCTGGGTTGGTGTTGCCATCCCCCATGCGGCTGGCCCCGGTCTATCGTTCTGGACTGTCGGTGTGTCAGCGCCTGGTAGTGGGCTTGGCCAGCCTTGTCGGGGTGGCGGTGGTCTGCCTCGCAGGGGTGTGGTAAGCCTACCTCATCGGGGTGTCGTCGGCCTACCTCGCAGGGGTGTTGCTGGCCTACCTCGTCAGGCTGGTTTTCTTGCGCTCCCCCCACCTTTTCCAGAGCTGGTCGATGTGACGTCTACAGACCATCTTCCAGCTCCACGGTGTAGGATTTCAGGCTGGTTGTGCTGTCTATCTTCCCCTTCAGCCACTTAGGAGAGCCGCTGAAATTCAGCGCGAAAACCGAATCTCCCTTGCTGAAGGCGCGAAGCGGGCGGCTGGCTGTTGCGGTCACTTCTGGGCTGTATTGGGGGTGCAGCCGGTCCAATGGTGACCTCAACCTTCTGCCCATCAACTGTTCGGCCAGGCTCTTGTGGGTGGTGGCATGCGGCGTGATGTGCTGGGTGAGGAGGAAGTTGTCTATTCTTTCCTGCCAGTCACCCATGCCCATCTTGGTGAGTGCCTCCTTGGTGAGCCTCACCATTCGTTCCACTTGTCCATTCCCAGCCGGCCTGTACGGGGCGGACAGGGCATGGCAGATGCCCAGTCCTGCCAGGAATGCCTCCATGGCCAGGGATGTGAGTTGGGGGCCGTTGTCGGAGACCAGCACATCCGGTAGGCCATGGGTGGCAAAAAGGCGGCGCAGGGCCCGGATCGTTGCTTCCGTTGTGGTAGATGCCATGGGTACCACCTCGAGCCACTTGGAGAAGGCATCTACGACAATGAGGAGGTGGCGCCCTTGCATCGGACCCGCGATGTCGATATGGATCCTCGACCAGGGGTTGCTGGGGGTCTCCCACTTCGCTGTTTCAGTTTGTGGTGGCGCTGGGCGTACTTCTTGGCACAGGTCACATCTGGAGACCCATTCTTCGATGTCTCTGTCCAGTGAGGGCCACCAGACGTAACTCCGTGCTAGGGCCTTCATGCGGACGATGCCTGGGTGCCCTTTAGGCAAAGTCTCTAGCGTCCGCCGTTGCAGAGTGCTTGGAATCAGCACCCTGTCTCCCCATAGTAAACAGCCCTTCATGGGCTGTGGACAGCTCCTTCTGCTTCCTGGCGAATGGGCTGAACTTCTCCTCCGTCTTCTCAGATGGCCACCCCCTGAGGATCCAGGACTTCACTTGGCGGAGTGTGGGGTCCTTCTGGGTGTGGACGGCCACATCTGCGGACGAGACTGGACAGCTGGCACCGTCATCTATGTGGAAGAGGTGGAGCGTGGGGGCTGGGTCTTCCACTGGATCCTTCAATGGGCATCTGCTCAGCGCGTCGGTGTTTCCTATGGCTGTGCCTGGCTGGTGCACGAGCCTGTAGGAGTAGCCGGCTAAGAAGATGGCCCATCTCGTCATCCGCAGGGACATGAAGGTCGGGGTGAGTTGGTCGCCTGCGAGGAGCCCCAGGAGTGGCTTGTGGTCAGTTACTATGGTGAAGCGTCTCCCATAGAGGTATTCATGGAAGCGTTTCACTCCTTCCACGATGGCCAGAGCTTCTTTGTCCAGCTGGCTGTAGTTGCGTTCTGCGCCGGACATGGTCTTCGAGAAGTATGCTATGGGGGCTTCTGAGCCGTTGGGCAGTTCGTGGCTGAGGACTGCCCCCACCCCGTAGGGTGACGCATCGCAGGTTAGCTTGATGGGGAGCGTCTCATTGTACTGGATGAGGACACTTTTTGAAGTTAAAAGTCCTTTTACGGCTCAGAATGCTGCTTCCTCTTCTTGGCCCCACTTCCAGGAAACCGCTTTCCCCAGCAGGCGGTGGAGTGCTCAGCAACTGTGGCTTTCTGTTTAAGAAACATTGCATAAAAGTTGAGCAACCCAAGGAATGCCTGAAGTTCCGTTTTGTTTTTGGGGCTCGGAGCTTCATGGATTGCTTTCACTTTTGATTTGGTGGGGTGGATGCCAGTGCTATCAATGAGATAGCCCAGGAACTTGACTTCCTGTACTCCTAGGATGCATTTGTATCTCCTGACTCTCAAGCCCTTGGCCTTGAAACGCTGCAGGACAAGCTTGAGCCTTTCAAGGAGTTGTGCCAGTGAATCTCCGGAGATTAGTACATCGTCGAAGTATGGCACCACCCCTGGAATGCCTGGGAGAAGGCGTTCCATCATTGATTGGAAGATGCCGGGGGCAGTGCTGACTCCAAACTGGAGGCGGTTGCATTTGAATGCCCCCCTGTGTGTGACTATTGTTTGTGCCTCCGCCATTTTTTTGTCCACCGGCAGTTGCTGGTAAGCCTGGGCCAGGTCCAGTTTAGCAAAAATTGTGCCAGTTCCCAGGGAATGCAACAGATGTTGCACTACTGGGACTGGGTATGCGCTCTGTGCCAACGCCTTGTTGATGGTACAACGATAGTCGGCGCAGATGCGCACAGGCCCATCATGCTTCAGTGGGGTCACAATGGGGGTCTCCCATGAGGCATGATCGATCGGTTCCAGGACACCCTGGGCGATCAGCTTATCCAGCTGCTCGTCTACTTTTGGCCGCAGGGCAAACGGAACCCGGCGGGGCTTCAGCCTAATTGGGGTGATTCCCTTGTCCAGATTAAATGAGATTGGCCTCCCCACAAATTTCCCCAGTTTACCATCGAAGACTTCCTTGAACTCTTCGATGAGGTTGTCGAGTTCATCCCTGTGAATTTGGTGGATGCCTTCGATTGATAGCCCCAGTGGCTTAAACCACTCCACTCTAAGCAGGTTCGGTCGGCTGTTCTCCACAACTGTGATGGGAAGCTTGCCTTTGAACTCGTTGTAGGAGACTCAGATGTTGGCTCTTCCTAAGACTCCGATGGGGTTTCCCCCAAAGTCGACGAGCTTGGAGTGTAATGGCTTCAGGTCTCGCTTGGTGATGCTGGGTTGCAGGTGCTTCAGTTGTTGCCAATCCATAATGGAGTAGACCGAGCCCGAGTCTACCTCCATTGAGCAGGATGCTCCCTCCACGTGGATGGTCACGTGGAAGTTGGTGGCATTGTCTGAGTTTGTGTGTGCGATGGTCGTCTGGTGGACCGCTCCGCTCCGGGGAAAATCATCGTCTCTGCGTCTGGATGGGCCAGAGGACCGTTTGGATGATCTCTGGTAATCCTTCCGATTCTCGTGGGGACGGTGGCTGGAAGGCTCTGGGGCTGGCTCCTCGGCTCTGCAAGCTTCGGCGATGTGACCCCTTCTGTTGCAGCGTCTGCAGGTCGCATCTCTCCACTTGCAGGTTGCCCTGGCATGGTCCCCTCTGCAGCTGGCACAGCGCTCCCCCTTGTAGCTTCTTTGTGCGGTTTCCCGCCTTGGGGGTCTGGATACCTTGTGGACGGTGGACTCCTCCTCCGACTCTGATCCAGCTGTGGAGTCCTCAGTTGATGATTGCGCCGTTGAGCGAAACTTGTGGATTCCCTTCGCTCTGCTTACTGCGGCAGCTGCTTTCTCCGAGATTTCAGATGCGGTGGCTTCCTCCACCACATCCTTGAGCACAAGTTTCTTCCTGCTCAGGAATTTCTTTTGCAGGCCTCTGTCCCTCATGCTGAAGACCACGTGGTCAGCGATGGCGTTGTCCATGTGGTCAAACTCACAGCTGGCTGCGATCTGGCGCAGGGCGGCCACGAATTCTTTGATGGTTTCACCTTCCTTCTGGTCTCTCTGATGGAAGGTGAAACGGTTCACCACTGGTGTTCCAGTTGGGGCATAGTAGTCTTCCAGGATCTGCAGCAGGTCCGTCCATGGCACTTCTTCGATGTCTCGTGGTGCTACGAGATCGATTGCCATATCGAGGACTTCGAAGCCGCAGTTGGCCAAGAAGATGCCCTTTTTTCGGTCATCATCGGCATCCCTGATGTTGTTGCCTCTCAGGTATTGCCGAAATTTGACCACGTAGGATTTCCACTTGTCCTTCCCTGGGCGGAATGGAGCAAGGGCTGGCATTCAGCAGATGCCATGCCTTCGGAAATGCCTACTGTGGTTTCAGGTGCCGGAGTCTTGGTCTTGTTGGCTTGGCGCCACGAGGTTCGTCTCTTTCTCTAGTCCTTCGTCGCCAGTGTTAGATCGGCGCAGGAATGGAAGACGCGACCAGCTCGTTACATTTGTAACTTTATTAAACAGGAAAACAAGACTGGCTGCACGCTGCCGGAGCTCTCCTTATATTCGCTCCTGCAGTCGCACCGCCCCTGACAGTGATTCAAACTTTCCCGCCCGATGGCTGGCAGCCAATCCGGGCGGATGTCCTTATAAGGACATAACAGGGTCCATAGTGAAGAAAGTATAAAACGCTTCTTTAGAGCATTCAAAATATTTTGAACCAAAATTGCTAGAATTCTTTGCCAAGAAATGTCAACTTCTGCAATGATAGTAGTAAGTATGTTTAGGCATAAGGCTCATATCATTTTGAAAGTTTTGT
Organism: Arizona elegans; assembly: GCA_022577455.1. Lineage (NCBI taxonomy): Eukaryota > Metazoa > Chordata > Lepidosauria > Squamata > Colubridae > Arizona > Arizona elegans. Next base: position 76,623,882 of record JAKOOJ010000001.1, read on the forward strand.
TTGATTTCACATAGGGCTTCTTCCAAATCCAATAACTGAGTATTTGTAAAATCCATTTGGCTTGCAGAGAGTTGCAAAGGTAACAGAATGGAAGAATGGAAGATGTGTAACTGAAATGTCTTCTGTGTTAGGAAATGGCTGATTCCAACACACTTGAGACAGAGGGCATGAGAGTGCTCTACCATTTCACAAGGAAAAGTGAACAGTGATCAGTGATTAGTTCACTGCTTCGACAATGCCCAACCTACTTGAGGTCTTCAGACTAATTAAAGAGTTCAGGAAGGCCATGGAGCACATGCAGTTCTTTCTTCCAACCGACCAAATGGCCTGTCTAGTTAAGAAGGAATGCTCTATGCTGCTGCTTTTCAATGTAAATTGCTTAGAGAAGATAGTGGTCTAATGATCTATTCCAAAACAAGAACAACAACACAAAGTCTGCACTAAGCTATGAAGCATTTCCATGAAGCTACATGCGTGTGTCCAGTATATGCCTATCATCTAGAAGTGTTATTTCAAGGGATCTAAATTCTTAAGATTTTGCACAGATTGTGTAAAACTGCAGAAAATAAGAATGTTGCTTAATAAGAGTATTGGTTATGTGTGACCTTGGGACAGAAAAGTAATTCTGGTTAAGCAACTGAAACTATGAGTATAAGGTGCTAAATGACACTAACAACATGGTATATGCATAGACTACGACAAACAGGAATTATCACTTATTTTACTACTACTAGGAATTATCATTTATTTTAGTACTACTACAATATAGAGCCGAGGTGGTGCAGTGGTTAGAGTGCAGTACTGCAGCTATTTTAGCTGACTGCTAATTCAGCAGATCAGTGGATCAAATCTCACCAGCTCAAGGTTGACTCAGCCTTCCATCCTTCCGAGGTGGGTAAAATGAGGACCCAGATTGTTGGGGGCAATATGCTATTTAGTATACTGTCTTTGGTGTAAGTTGCCCAGAGTCCTTGGAGAGTGGGCGGCATAGAAATATGACTAATAATAATAATAATAATAATAATAATAATAATAATAATAACAACAACAACAACAACAACAATGCATCAGAATTATCTGACTTGGCCCTTTTCTTAAAAAGCTTTTGACCTAATAAAATTTTATTCAGAGTTTAAGATATGAAGAAGCGTTTTAGTAAATTTTTTGCCGCGTGACACAATTGGCACCATTGTACTATATATGCAAAGAATATATATGCAATATATATGCAATGGAACTTTAGAACATGGAGATAGCTGGACTACTGAATGACAAAGAAGTTAAAGAATCCTAAAATGAGATTGCAGGAAGTTTGAATTCTTTCAATGTTTTTTCTTTGCAAAATGCATCCTGGGGCACAATCAGTTTACTCCATGCCATTTATCTCTGAGCTGATGTGATGTAGGCAACAATATGTTGGTCTGCAAAGTAGATTCCACAACAGAGAGTCAAGCTCCAAGTATAAATATGCTTGGAGTAAAAGTGCATTGCTAAAAAGTGCTAGTGCTTGCAGCATACTGGCCCAAATGTGCCAAAACTGACCAACTGTCTTTAGTATTAGCAACTAATTTTTCATGTGGTATAACTATATACCTATGATATAACTAAATATTGTGAAAGCCTTAACTGACTTATGGTCTCATCTGATGAAAATCACAACATAAAGTTGGTGGCAACTCAGAAGAAGAGTAAGGAATAAAGAGCATGAATTAACAAATGAAATGAAAGAATTAAAAATTAAGTTATTAAATCATGTTGTGTATCTGTGAAACTAAGAGAAAGGGGAAATGACAGTATGCTTAATTATAAATGAAACCATGTAATCTAGGTTGTGGTCAGACTTATGAAAGTAATAATCCATAGACTGGTGACTGACCCTACAATTCTCCTGTTCATGATGATAATGGAAGAATCAGGGTTATGTGTTGTGAAAAACTGTGCAATGTTCTAAATTAATACACTTTGAAAGTTATTCTGTTAAGTGACCTGAACAGATGGATGATAGCAAGATGAGAAGGTACAGAATAATTATTGGACCAACTGGACACCCAAGAATGAATAAGAATTGTGATGGCTTGCTGAGAATTTGTCTGTTTTTTTTATGGTTTAAGCCAGGGGTCAGCAACTGCAGCTCTGAAGCCACATGTGGCCCTTTCACCCCTCTGCTGCGACTCCCTATCACTCAAAATATGCATCACAACCGCCAATGTGCAACATCCACCAGCACGCGATTTATTGAGCTTTTCAACTCCCGGCAGGCCAACCATGGATAAATCCAAGAAAAGAAAGTTTCATAAGAAAACAGAACATTTCATTCAACTACATATGCTAGTTTTGTGGCTGCTCAAAAAATAGTCAGGCACAGGAAGAGTTTTGTGGCTCCTGGTGTCTTCTTTTCTGTGGGAAACAGGTCCAAATGGATCTTTGAGTGTTTATGGTTGCAGACCCCTGGTTTAAGCAAAAGGAGAAGAATCTATAGGGTCAAGGAGGTGACTGATTTCAGCAACATTGCATCATCTCGATGCAATCACTACCCCCTTTTTAATTTTTGTTGCAACATTGAACACATGACTCAAAGAGATAGAACATGCAATACAATATTTGTATTTATCACAGTGTTTCTTAAAGTGTGGTTCAAGTACCTCTGGGGGTCCACTAAGACCTTCTCAGAGATCAGTGAAATGAAAATTATTTGCCAGATATTGAAGATATTTGCAAAAAATTAAAACAATGTCACTCTTTCCCATTATTTTTAATTTGTTAAAATATTTTTATTAATATCCAATGGGTATAATATTGTTACTTTTACCTGATGCAATAAGTAAATATTCTACAATTGTGCCTCATTTTTAATTTATAATATGTAAATAAAATGTAAAAATTTTAATATGTAAATAAAAGCCATACAAACAAAGGTTCATTTGGTGTGCTCCTTAATTTTAAAAATGATAAGGAGTCCTCAGGCCAAAATGTTTAGGAAGCACTGATCTATCAGATTTATAAGGTGTCCATTTTTCAAGTGAAATTTTGGGTGGTGAACCAAACATTTTAAAAAATCAGCAATCATAATATAGATCAAAAAAACCCTCCTCTGAATGAAAGCAGAAAACGTCTTTGAATATTGCTGAGAACAAATCTATTCCTACAAAATAAATGCATCAAAATCATGATTGCTTTGATGATTGATGATGAAAGTTTATGAGTATTACTGAAGGGTATCTGGGTAAGGAGAGGTTCTGATGTGGCCTGGCCAGTATTCTGTTGTGCCAAGACTAGATCTTAGGGGAAATATGCATAGGAAAAGGGAAGGGAAGGGAAAGGGAGAAAAAAATAAATAAAAGAAGTGAAAATATGAGTTATATAAAGTAAATATTATAAAACAGATTAATCTCATAACAAAATAAATCAAAAGTACATGTAAGGAATGTAGAAGCTGTAGGAAACAGAGGAAAAAGAATTAAGTTATAATTAACTCTGTAGAATGTAGGATTACACTAGTAGGAAGTAAGAGAAACTAAATAGAAAGGAGACTATGAGAAAAAAAATAGTATGGGAATGGTTTCTGTAAAAATTAGGATGAGAGAAAGATCTTGTACAATGAATAACACAAGAAAAAGAGAATTATAAAAATGCATTGCTCAAAGAGAGGAAACACAGAATGATGTTTACAGATTTAAAGTACTATTGTGTAAGTAGATGAAGACAATTAAATAGGGAGCCTTCAGCAGAACTGGAATCAGAAAACACCAGAAAGAATATTTTACAGATTCGTATGGGAATAAAGATAGCTTGAAACAAAAGCTATCAATGCTAGCATTGAAGAAATAGTGAAAAAAGAAGTAATTACTGCTGCCAAAATAGTGAAAAATTTCATGACTATAGGGTTATTAATCTGCAACAACCTGGGGACCACCTTTTACCTAAAACTCTATGTAAATAGTGCAATTGGAGAAATGTTAAAATTATGGGGGTGTGTTGTTTATGCTGTGTGAAGGCTGAATCTGCTGACAATGGAAAGAATGCTGTTATTGTTCCCCAGTACAAAAGGCAAGGTAGCAAGAATAAACGCAAAAAAGTCCAAGGGGATTAGTTAAGTATGCTTGGGAAGACTTTTGGAAGAATTCTGGTTGAAAGGAATTAGAGGTGACAGCAAGCAAACTCTGGGAAATGCAGAGTGGTTTCATGCCAAAAAGGGGATGCACACACACCAGATTTACTGTACATTTCTTTACTATATGCGTGTTGGCGTAGTGAAAGTAAATAAGGTTGAATTAGGGATTATTTTGCAGAAATAAAAAGTTGAATGTTAGTTAGTTACTTATTGTAAGAGCAGCATATGATGGAAGCAAACCATACATGAGAATAAATGGAATTCTTAGCAAATTAGTTCAACATTAAGCAGGGACTAATTCAAGAATGTGTGACGTCTCATTCCTTCTTTCATATGTTTATGGAGAAATGTATAGGTGATGCTTGTGGTGATGGAAAAAGTATATTGATTTGGAATAGGAACATATATGTAATTTTATATGATGATGCCATGAGAAATATTTTAGTACAGGAGTCCTGGTGATAGAAGTAAGTAGGGAGAAGAATAGAATCCTGCAAAGAACTGAGGTAGTCCTTGACTTACAACAATTCATTTAGTGACCATTCAAAGTTACAACAGCACTGAAAAAAGTGACTTATGACCATTTTTCACAGTTACGACCTGTCCAGCATCCCTGTGATCATGTGTTCAAAATTCAGATGCTTGGCACCTGGTTCATATTTATGACTGTGTCCAAAGATCACGTGATCAACTTTTGCGACCTTCTGACAAGCAAAGTCAATGGGGAAGCCAGATACATTCAACAACCGTGTTATCAACCACAGCAATTCACTTAACAACTGAAGCAATTAAAGTCGTAAATGGGGCAAAATTCAGTTAACAAATGTCTCACCTAATAGAAATTTTGGGCTCGTTTGCGGTCATAAGTGGAGGACTACCTGTATATAATGTTGGTTCCATTCCAATCTTTACGATGTGGGTTTGTCTGAGAAACAGTGAGCAGCAAAGTGTTGTAGTAATCCTGTGAGGCAGGTTGGGCTGAAGGAGATAGAATGGGTTTCAAAGCAACAATCCAGTGAGTTTTGAAGCAAAAGAACAGATGGTCCCTGGCTTTGCCCAATCCAAGATCAGCACCTTAGCTGGTGCATCTATGTTTGCTCACCAGGGTTCAGATAAGGTCTTTCAAGAGTGTCCTTAAAGAATTTAATAGGAAACTGTTACTTTCCTAATAAAAATATGTAACCAGAGGATTGTACAAATTGACTCCAAAAAAGCAATTTCCCCCCCAAAATGGTTACAGAATTGACTCAGGAAATGAAGACCAACTGACTCAGTCTTTTCGGGGCAAATGGATGGGATGCATTAGCCTCTAATTGAAAACTCCTCAACATGTCTAAGGAAGAATTAGATCATACTTGTTTCAAAATAGAAAACATAAAGCTTAGCATAGGGAACAGATATAAGCCTCAGCGCTTGTGATAAATATTGCTCTAAACCTATCAGAGATAATCTTTTTCTCCAGTGAATCAAAATGGGGAAGAACAACCGTCTTATGACCTGATTTGGGTTTCTCATAAACTCCTGCAGCTATTGAGGGGATGGAAATGTAGACTAAATTTGACTCTGGTCATTACCAGAATTATAACTTCTGTCCAAAATAGTTACTACCTATTTGTTTAATTATATGATATGGTAGTGTTTGAATAGCATTAAAGTTAACATCTAAAGTGGAAGTGGGAAGGTGGAGACGGTTTTGTTATTTTCTTTTGAAGGTTTTTCAATAAAGCTAAAGATGTTTTTAATAGAAAGTTCACCAAATGCAAAGAACTTGAGTCATGTTAGAAATCACAGTGCATTTTGGAGAGTTTTAGTCTTTCTTGCTCAATAGAAGATCAGAAATAATGTATACTGGGGGGAACAGGGGGCTTCCAGGCTTAGTTTTCATGTTTTAAAAATAAACATTTTTCACTTAACCAAATAGGATCATTTCATCTCTGAGTAGCGCTTCTAAACAAATCCAAGCAATTTGCCATTACATGTTCACATACAGCTTTTCTTTCTTGTTTATCCCATTGATCTGCATTGCAAATATTTAAATTTAATAAAATATTAAAAATTCAATCATAAAGCTCCACCAAGTGGAAATTCCTAAAACTGCATGCAGAAAGTGCTCTTTGGCAACATTCCAGGGAATTTAAATTAAAGGAAAACATGTCAGCTTTTAGCTAGCAACCAAAAATCATCACTCTATATGAGCTTCACTAAAATGTTCCTTTTCAAATCCATAAAATGAAAGCCTATTTTAAAAAGCCAGGTCTTGATATAAATGGGGACTTATGGCCAGAGACTAATTTACTGCTTCAGTGAAAACATCCTTCTGACTTGTGGAAAAGCCATGCAGAACTATTTAATTTCTTTTCTCAAAAGGCAGTTTTAAGTGTAAATACAGAATTAACAAGCATTACTCTTCTTGGTAGTACTAGAGTGTACAATAAATGGAGGTTGCTAAATGGCTTGCTCTTTCTTATTCTTGAAATATTAATTAGTTATATAGTTTTAACTACCTGATTGGGGGGTGGGGGGAAGCATTAAAAGCATAGCTTTGCTCCCCAGCAGGTACTGCCATTTTTAATGCAATTATCACTAATGTAAATAAATCATAACTGGCATATGCAGTATTAAAACTTTCCTTCGGCCCCAATCAATCCTAACTATAGTGTGGAGTAGGCCAAACTATTTTGTATCTGTTTTTAAAAAGGGAGTTATTACTTCATAAAGCTAATATTTATTTCATTTATATGCCTTTCTTCCTGCAAAGGACTGAGACAAAGTATATAGCTTTGGCCCTATTCAGAGGATGTGGATTGACTAAGAAAAATCAAGAAGTTGTAGATCAATAAAATAAGATGGACTAAATGACTCTCCCAAAATTCTATTTGCTTTTCCTGGCTCAGACTGAAACTCTTGATTCACATTTGTATCTGTTATGTAAATAGGTTTGTTTGGCGGGAAGTTCGAATTAACTGACCCTCAGCTGATTGGCTGACCACCACAGCTGCAAGGTATATAAAGGGAGCTGGCTCCCCAGGTCAGTTGCTGGAGTCTCACCCTACAATAAAGAGCTGTTGTCACTTACTACTCTGGCTTGCTGCGTCCTCATTCACCCAACTTAACATTGGCGACGAAGGAGGGATTTTGAGGCCAGAAGCAGAGGAGAGCTGAAGCCACACTCAAAGGAGCTGAAGCCACGTTCAGAGAAGGGGACCCGAGACCGCATCTGAATCCAGCCAGGCGAGCGAGCGGAACACAGGAGAATCCCGAAACGATGTCTGCCTACACCCCGCCAGCGCCTTTCGACCCCAAGGAAGAGAAGTGGGGATCCTACATGTCCCAGTTCGAGTGCTTCATGGTGGCAAACGACATGCAAGGGCTACCGGACGTTCGGAAGAAAGCCCTGTTCCTGAGTCACTGCGGGCCAAGGGTCTTCAACACAGCCGAGGCATTGTCGGAGCCGAATTCGGTCCACAACATCTCCTGGTCGACGCTGCAGACCCTGCTGAAAGACCACTATGCGCCAATGCCATCGAAGTACGTCCAGCGCTACGACTTCAGGCAACGGCTACAGCAGGAGGGCGAATCGATCAGCGAGTACGTCGCCGCCCTGCGTAAGGCCGCAACCCAATGTGAGTACCGAGACCTGGATGAGATGCTCCTAGAGCAACTAATTTGCGGAGTGAGAGATAGCCGGCTCCAGAGAAGACTGCTTGCGAGGACAAACCTGACCCTACACATCGCGCTAGACGAGGCCAGGGCGCAAGAGTCATCAGTACAGGCCGCAGAGAAACTAAAGAGCTCCCGCCTCACCAGAACAACGCAGAAGACGGCGCTTGTGCACCGAGAGGCCGTAAGCACCGCCAGCGAGGGGGAGTCTGAAGAAGAGGTCTACCGCACCGAGCAGCCCCGCACAGCCCGCAGAGAGCCCAGAGATGGATGCGCCAGCTGCGGAGGGTCCCACTCACGACAAAACTGTAAGTTCAGGGACGCCGTTTGCCGTTCCTGTGAGAAGAGGGGCCACATCGCTAGAGTCTGTAGGTCGAAAACACACCAGAGCTACAGACCACGTGGCCAAACGGCCCAATCCGAGACGGCGCCACACCGAAGGCCCAACAGGGATGGCGGAAACTGGAAGGGCGCGAAATTTGAAGACGCTGGGGCCTACACCATTCGCATCGCACGGACCTGCACCTCGCCCGGAGAAAAGACCTACACCACGGTCGAGATCGAGGGACGGGAGTGCCAGATGGAGATCGACACGGGATCGCCGATATCCATCATGTCTTGGGAAACCCTAAAGAGAGTCATCCCCAGCGCACACAAGCGACAGCTCCAGCCACAGCTTCGCAGACTGAAGGATTACCAAGGGAACCGCATACCCGTCGAAGGCAGAGGCGAGTTCCAAGTCCAGTACGGGGAGTTTACCGAGAAACTGCCCCTCACCATCGTCAGAGACAACCTTCCCAGCCTACTGGGCATGGACTGGTTTAGAGCCCTAGGCATGGGATTCACCGGAGTAAGGAACGTTCGAAGCACCCTGAAGGAAGACCTGATGCAGGAGTTCCAGGACGTGTTCGACGAGAGGCTTGGCAAGTATGTGGGGACCCCGATTTCATTTAATCTAGACCCCAACATCGCACCCATCCGTTTAAAGCCCAGGCGTGTACCATTTGCCCTGAAGCCCAAAATAGACATTGAGCTGGATAAATTGATCAAACAAGGGGTGCTCGTTCCAGTCGACCACGCCAAATGGGAGACCCCAATTGTGACACCGGTCAAGCCGGATGGATCAGTGCGCATATGCGCTGATTATAAATGCACAATCAATAAGGCCCTGCAGCAGAGCGCCTATCCAGTGCCAGTCGTTCACCACTTGTTGCATTCCCTGGGCCCCGGCAAGATATTCGCAAAACTCGATCTGGCGCAGGCGTACCAGCAGCTGCCAGTAGATGGCGCTACCGCAGAGGCACAGACTATCGTAACCCACAGAGGGGCCTTCAAGTGCACCCGTTTGCAATTCGGAGTAAGTGTGGCCCCCGGACTGTTCCAAAGTACCATGGAGCGGCTTCTACAAGGGATCCCTGGGGTGGTGCCCTATTTTGATGACGTGCTCATCACCGCGGACAATGAGCAGCAGCTAAGAGAAAGGCTGAGGGAGGTCCTAAGGAAATTCAGGGATGCAGGACTCAGAGTAAAACGCAATAAATGCATGATCACAGTCCCCTCAGTCGAATTCCTGGGATACAGGGTAGATGGCACCGGCATACACCCCACAGAGAGCAAGATCAGGGCAATCAGAGAAGCACCCACCCCCAAGGACAAGGCAGAGTTACAGGCCTTCCTGGGACTATTAAATTTTTATGCCATCTTCCTCAAAGACAAGGCAACAGTGGCAGAACCCCTACATAGACTGTTAACCAAGAAAGCCATTTGGAAATGGGGGAAGGCTGAAGACAGGGCATTTGCCGGCATTAAAAAACTACTATCAGCTGAAAGCTTCTTGATTCAATACAACGCAACGCTCCCCCTTGTCCTAGCATGTGACGCGTCCCCGTTCGGGGTGGGAGCCGTCCTGAGCCATAGACTCCCGAATGGCCTGGAAGCGCCCATCGCATATTACTCCCGAACTCTATCAAGTGCCGAGCGAAATTACAGCCAGCTCGACAAGGAGGCCCTCGCCGCCGTTTCGGGAGTAAAGAAATTCCACGAGTACTTGTTCGGGAGGGATTTTGAGCTAATCACAGACCATCGACCACTCCTGGGTCTCCTCGCGGGAGATCGACCAACCCCGGCAGCACTGTCGCCCAGGATGACACGCTGGGCCATCTTCCTCGCAGCATACTCCTATCGCCTGGTACATCGACCAGGGGCGAACATGGGCAATGCGGACGCACTCAGCCGATGCCCACTACCCGACAGCCTAGAAGACCCCACACCCGGCATCCCCATCCTGCTGATAGACGTTTTGGACTCTGGGCCCATAACATCAGCCGAGGTTGCAAGAGCCTCAACCAAGGACCACGTGATCCGGACAGTCGCAAGTTGGGTCATGAGGGGGTGGCCGGAAAAGATTGGGAGCGGGGAATTTAAACCGTTCGTGGGAAAACGAGACGAATTGACAATGCAAGGGGGTTGTTTACTATGGGGCGATCGGGTTGTTATTCCCTCACGCTTAAGGGAAAAGGTTTTAACGTTGTTGCATGAGGGGCACCCGGGGATTGTGAGAATGAAGGGGCTAGCCAGGAGCTACGTCTGGTGGCCCAGCATGGATGCAGACATTACAGAGTGGGTGGGGAAATGTCAGCCCTGCCAAGAGTCCAGATCAGACCCGCCAACGGCACCCGTGAGGGAGTGGGAAAGGCCCCAGGGAACCTGGTCCAGAATACATATTGACTTTGCAGGCCCATTCCATGAACAGACCTTCATGGTCGTTGTAGACGCATTCTCCAAATGGCTGGAGATCAAGCTAATGAAGGCCACTACCACCGACGCAACCATCAGAGAGCTAAGACAATTATTCGCCACACATGGGTTACCGGACATCCTAGTGTCAGATAACGGGCCACAGTTCACCGCAACACAGTTCGAGGGGTACTTAGCGGGACTTGGGATCAGACATGTCCTTTCTGCCCCGTTTCACCCGGCTAGTAACGGACAGGCGGAGAGATTTGTGAGGTCAGCAAAGGAGGCCCTCTCACGCTTAAGCCCCGGAGACTGGCAGGAAAGGGTAGACAAATTCTTAATAGCCCAGCACTCCACACCCTGTACAGCCACAGGCCGAAGTCCGGCCGAACTACTAATGGGGCGGAAACTCCGGGGAGTTCTAGACAGACTAAACCCCAATTACTCCCCAGAGGTCTTCAAGGGGGGGGAAAGGAAACTTAGAGAGTTCACCACAGGAACACCGGTACACGCTAGAAACTATGGACAGGGCCCACTCTGGGAGGCCGGAACAATCACAGAAATCACAGGACCCAAGTCATACAGGGTAGACATGGGGGACGGGAGAGTTTGGCGCAGGCACATTGACCAATTAAGAAAAAGAGTAACCACAGACACCGAAGACACACCAGACGACCCCATCTCCGACCACGACTACCAACCAGAAGCACAAACCACTAGCCCGAGTAGAGCGGAGGACTTAGCTGAGGACTCTGGTATCCAGCGCCGCCCCGTCGAGGTAGTCCCAACAGCCGGAGAAGTCGCCGACCACGAGGAGGTCCCGGAGGCCTCATTGGCGGAGCAGGGAGAAACAGAAAGTCCCTCCGACCTGCTTAACGCCGCCCCTCCGACTGAACTGCGCAGGTCAGCTAGGACTCGCACACGCCCTAGTCACCTGAGAGACTTTGTATGCAAATAACACCCCAAGTGACTTCTGGGAGGGGAGGAGTGTTATGTAAATAGGTTTGTTTGGCGGGAAGTTCGAATTAACTGACCCTCAGCTGATTGGCTGACCACCACAGCTGCAAGGTATATAAAGGGAGCTGGCTCCCCAGGTCAGTTGCTGGAGTCTCACCCTACAATAAAGAGCTGTTGTCACTTACTACTCTGGCTTGCTGCGTCCTCATTCACCCAACTTAACAGTATCTGCTTGTCCAGCACAGTGAAGAGAGGATAATGTCCCATTCCTGTGCCCAAGTGACATGAACCGAATTTATTCAAACTGGCCAATTTCAGAAATGGCAGGCCATAAATATCCCGCCCTTTGGAGATAGTAGCTTTTGTTTGTGTTATAGCTTGAACGTTTTCTGAAAAACTCTCCCTAGGTAGCTTTTGCATCTGGAATAGGAGTGAAACTGGGTCCATTTTTCCCCCATCTGCATGGCTTATTGACCTACATGCATTATGTCATTATAGGTAATCCTTGTCTTACAACCAGAATTACAACCAGAGTTTCCATTACTAAGCAAGGCGGTTGTTAAGTGAGTCTTGCCCAAATTTATGATCTTTTTTGCCACAGTTAAGCAAATCACTATAGTTAAGACAATCAATCAATCAATCAATCAATCAATCAGAATAGAGATGGAAGGGACTTTCGAGGTCTTCTAGTCCAACCCCTTGCTCAAGCAGGAGACCCTATACAATTTCAGACAAGTCCAGTGTCTTCTTAAAAACCTCCAGTGATGAAGCACCCACAACTTCTGAAGGCAAGCTGTTCCACTGGTTCATTGTCCTCACTGTTAAGAAGTTTCCCCTTAATTGCAGGTTGCTTCTCTCTTTGATTAATTTCCATCCATTGTTTCTTGTCCTGCCCTCTGGTGCTTTAAAAAATAAATTGACCCCCTCCATTTAGTGGTAACCTCTCAAATCCTGGAATACTGCTATCATGTCCTCCACTAGTCCTTTTCTCTAGACTAGCCAAACCCAAATCCTTCAACTGTTTCTTCATATGTTTTTGTCTCCAGGCCTTTAATCGTCTTAGTTGCTCTTCTTTGCACTTTTTCCCAAAGTCTCAGCATCTTTTTTTGTAATGTGGTGACCAAAACTGGATGCAATATTCCAGGTTGGTCTTATTAAGGCTTTATAAAGTGGTATTAATACTTCACGTGATTTTGATTCTGTGCCTCTGTTTATACAACCAAGGATTGTATTCGCTTTTTTGGCTGCTGCCGCACACTGCTGGCGAATCTTGCTTCCCTTATTGACTTTGCTTATCATAAGCTGGAAAAGTCGCAAATAGTGGCCACATAATCCTGAGATTCTGCAACTGTTGTAAATACAGGCCAGTTGCCAAGCAGTCAAGTTTTGATCATGTGACCATGGGCATGCTACAATGGTCATAAGTGCAATGACCACCTGTAAATAACGTTTTTGAGTGTATTGTGACTTCAAATGTTTGCTAAACAAACAGTTGTAAGTCAAGGGCTACCTGTATGTATATTATTCACATACAAATATCTCATCTCTCATAGAATTGAGATGCTATGAATTAAAAATAGCTGTTGTACCCTATTTTGGCAGCCATTTTGGAAATAAAAAACCTTCATCAGCAGCACTAAGAAAGAGATTGCTGAACTCTCATACAGGAAAAGATGTCAGGCACTCTTTGAAGATCTCCATAAACACAACAGATTTTGAACACATTACAGTGGTTAATTGATCATCTGCATCTGCATAACCAGTCCAACTCTCCCCCGCCCCCGCCCTCATCCCAATTTAACTCCTACATACATTTAGCCACCCCAGGTTACATTTCCTGAAGTGAGGTTCAGCTCGTGAAAATTCATATGCCTTAAATAAAATTTGCTAGTCTGAAAAAATGCTACCAGATTCCTTCTAATTTTTGGATAGAAAAACTAATGTGGCTGTCCTCTGACAGTACCTAACTCATACATGTAGTATTCTGCACTGCAGATTAAATATATGATCTTTTCAGTTACCCTCCTTAAGGAAGAAATTGCTGGATGCTTCAGGTAACTGGTTTTGTACCAACATGATGTCCATTTAAAACATGATGTCTTTAAGAAGTAATAGAGTTGTCTAGTAAGTACATTTGCTCCAGATCTGAAACACCTTTCCTGCTTTGGGTCTGAAAAGGTGCTCATTCCCACATTCCAAATACTCTTGTCATGACTGACGTTCAAACTAATTTAGCAGAACAAAGTCTGTTTATATCTTCCTATAAAGTATTGCAATGTGAGGATTCTAAAATGTTTGGCTTTGGGGAAATTTTATGTGCAGCTGTAGCCATTTAGCAGAAAAAAAAAATTGGTAAAAATGCAACTCCCCAATAGGTAAAATGTCCTTTTCAACAATAATGCATATAATAATTCCCTAAATCCATTTTCTTCCATCTACTTTTTCGGTGAGATCAAAAATAACCTTCTCTCAGATCATTACACACTGTTTCTTGTTTAGAAAAATTAATTGTTTTACTTCTTTGATAGGAAGCACAGCTACAACAATTACTTTTTAACAATCTAATCAGCCTTTTTTGGAGCTGTCAACTGGAAGAGTTAGTTCCAGAGTTGAGCTTTATGCATCAGATTTTACTATCTTGATCTCTGGGATGGAAGACAGAGGCTGTTTGGTTTATTATTTTCACTGATGTGCTCAGAATAATTTGCAAAGAGCGATAGTGTGAGGCTGTCAAAATACCATCGTAGTTGTGATTCTGTAGAACAGGAATATATTTCTGCCATTTTTCATATTTATCTGTAGTAGTTTTGCTTACTTAAACCACCTGCTAGCAACACTGCAGAAGAGTAACATTACCAAACAGCTTGTGTATCATTTAGGTAGATACAGCTAAAAAGTATATCTTTAATTTGGAACTTATGTTGCCACTCTCCTCCACTTCTGCTGCTGCGTATTTAGAGATTTTAGAGAAAGGCATCTGATTGCAAAACCCATAGTATGTTACAATGCCACCCTACATTCCAAATTTACTTTTGAATACAGATAGAACAATGGTTACAACCTGGTAGAAGAATTAATCAGTGGATTGGCTTGCCTTCAGAAGTTGTGGGGGCTCCATCACTGGAAGTTTTTAAGAAGAGATTGGACAGTCATTTGTCTGAAATGGTATAGGGCAGAAGTCAGCAACCTGTGGCTCTGGAGCTGCATGTGGCTCTTTCACCCCTCTGCTGCGGCTCCCTATCACTCAAAATATGCGTCACAACTGCCAATGTGCGACACCCACCGGCACGCAATTTATTGAGCTTTTCAACCCCCGGTAGGCCAACCAAGGGGGAGGGCCTTCTCTGTGGGGGCACCTGCCCTATGGAACCAGCTGCCCCCTGAGATAAGGAGAATCCAAGACCTCGGTGCCTTCCGCCGTGCCCTTAAAACTTTCTTTTTTCATCAAGCCGGCTGGCTTAACATATTTTTAAATTTTTAATTGGTTTGTCATTTTAAACTGGGCCCAAATTAATATATATTCTTTTAATTGTTCTTAATGTTTGTATTGTATGTTTTTATCTGGCTGTACACCGCCCTGAGTCCCTTGGGAGAAGGTGCGGTATATAAATTTGAAATAAAATAAAAATAAATAAAATAAAAACCATGGATAAATCCAAGAAAAGAAAAGTTTCAGAAGAAAACAGAATGTTTAATTCAACTACATATGCTAGTTTTATGACTGTTCAAGAAATAGTCAGGGACGGGAAGGGTTTTGTGGCTCCCGGTGTTTTCTTTTCTGTGGGAAATGGGTCTAAATGGCTCTTTGAGAGTTTAAGGTTGCAGACCCCTATTATTGGATCTCCTGCCTGAGTAGGGTATTGCAAGGTTCCTTCCAACTCTGTTACGGCTACCTGTAAATCCTTGACTTACAACAATTTGTTTAGTGATTGTTCAAAGTTACAACAGCACTGAAAAATGTGACTTATGACCATTTTTCACACAACTTTTTGAGCATTCCCCATGATCATGTGGTCAAAATTCAATGGGGATGCCAGATTAAGTTAGTAACAACTGGGTTACTAACTTATCAACTTCAGTGATTCACTTAGCAACCATGGCAAGAAAGGTCATAAAGTGTGGCAAAACTCACTTAAGAAATGTTTCACTTAACAACAGAAATCTGGAGCTCAATTGTGGTCGAACGCTGAGGACTTATCTGTATTCTGTTGTGATTTGATGGTAGGCAATTTCATTTCTTTCAAAACGCCCCAATTTCCTTGGATTAGACATGTTTAAAAATGTTGTATGTCATGTGTATAGGTGACTTTAAAAAAAAAAAGAATTCTCCAAAGTGCTTATCAAATGATGTTTTTTTGCAAGCACTTTTTGGTCAGCTGGGGCCGATCACAGAATGATTAATTATTTGTTCTCTGTGCTCCAATATTAACAGCAATGAAGATGACTGATAGGTTCCTCAAAGAAACCCTTCAGTTGTGCAGAGTGGAAGTAACCACAATTTTCTACTAAGGTTGGAAAGCAGGATCAAATATGACAAAGTATGTTGATAATATATTGGTTTCCTGGATTTATAGATAAAGGTCAAGGTTCCCCTCAGACATATGTGCTAGTCGTTCCCAATTCTAGGGGCCGGTGCTCATCTCTGTTTCAAAGCTGAAGAGCCAGCGCGGTCCAAAGATGTCTCCTTGGTCATGTGGCCGGCATGACTAAATGCCAAAGGCGCACGGAACACTGTTACCTTCCCACCAAAGGTGGTCCCTATTTTTCTACTTGCATTTTTACATGCTTTCGAACTGCTAGGTTGGCAGAAGCTGGGACAAATAATGGGAGCTCACCCCGTTATGCAGCATTAGGGATTTGAACTGCTGATCTTTCGATTGACAAGCTCAGCGTCTTAGCCACTGCGCCACTGCATCCCTTGATTTATACTTGATGTTTAAGAACAAATTTGTTGTTATCTAAAACAACATTTTTCTGTAGATCACATATGAATAGGATTATTGGATAAGGACCACATATAGACATCAAACATTGCAGCATCAAGTGTACCTTCCTAGGCATTTTATTTCTTCTCTCCAGCATTTTCTTTCTTCTTCTTCTTTGATCATTCTTTATGTCTCATCTTACCAGGCAACCAAAGGCTTTTAATCAACCTCACATATTAGGAGAAAAGAGATTAAAGGCAATGCAGCTGCTGAAGGTTAAAATGGGAGAGCAAACAGATCACAACCAGTCCATAATCTGAAGAGAGAGAAACAAAAAGTGGGGCTGAACAGCATCTCAGTTGATCTTTTTAAAAACAATATTGTGTGTGTTTCTGAAGTTGAGGTTTGGTGATCAAGTCCTGGTGGCACCACTGTAGGCGGTAGATCCAACTAAGTTGCTGTTTTAAAAAGAATTATGCCTTTTTTCACCTTTCTAGTAGTTCTTCATTAGAGACTCTAAAGAAAATTTCTGCCATATGGCTCATTGGTAGAGACCTGAAAATTCAACTCCACACCCTTTCTTGGAACTGAAGTAGAAAAATATTGATTGGGAGAAATCTGGTTAGAAAGCCCACTGGGAATAACTGTAAATTATTAGTAGGACAGCATATGGAAGCAAATGAATCAGAGAAAATGATTGAGTATAAAATGAGCTGAATAACAACTGGGTTGGATTAATTGAAATGCTCACCTAGTTTCCAAAAGGACCATTTGGGTACTTTCATTTCTGGCCACCATTATCATTTCTTCAGATGTTCATTCTAGAAATAACAATTCAGGCACACATATATGACCTACATCGTCTACAGGGGAATGATTCCACTGAAGGGGAATTAATCTGCCCTGATATTTCTCAGGGAAATTGATTTCTGTGCCTTGTGTAAAAGCAGTGTTGTCCAGCAGTAGCAAATGAGAATCAACTAATTAGTTCACTTTGCATGGCACAGGAGGCTCTTCAATGTAAGACCTATTATTTCCTCTATTCTTTCTTTGTTCTTTTTTGACCTCCTTTCCTTTAGCTCCCCTTGCCTTGTTTGCTGCTGACCTTGAATTTGTTGAGCAGGAAAGATAAACACCGATTAGGCATATGCAAACCTCTCGAGTTTAAAACTGGGATATTCCAAAAACACTCTGGAACGCTCTGTTCCTAAATTGGTGAGTTTTCCTATTGCTACATTGGGTCTTTGGTCTGTGTACATGAGAAATGGAAGATCTTCACCTCTGTGGCTGCAAGGCAGGATAAGCTACAGAACCCCCAAATCTCATATATATATATATTTCTTCTGACAGCTATCCTGCCAATATTCGTATGATTTATAATAGCACAACCTGAACCTGAACACAATAGTACAAACACAATAGTAGAAACACAAACTGCACCTCTTTCTTTTTTAAAACTTTCCATTCTTTAAGGACAAAGCAAGCATATATACATGTAGGTAAAACCATTCTCCAGGCTAAATCAATCAATCAAACCTAATTCCTAATTTAGTCAATTTGCTGAAGAATATAGCAGAGAGCCATCAAAAATGACAGTTGCAGTTTAAAATAAAGCAAACCGTAGTCTTTACTAACAAAAACATATCAGATTTACCTATCTCAGTTTAGCAAGAAGCTTTAATTAAATTTAAAAGGTAATTCCCTGTAACACCACCAAAGGGTTTAGTTTTTATGCTCCATCAGCCTCTTGAAGTCCAGGAAGGGGTTACCCAAACTAGCTTTCTCCAGCTATTTGAGTAGCTTCCAGGAACAGAAATTCTAACACTAACAAAATAGTGTTTTAAATAACCTCTTTGTACGTCTATCAGAGATTCCTAAAATGCTTATTAAATGTAAATCTAAATAAATGATTCTAGGTATGTCCTGTGTATAGTGTCAACCCTGAAGCTGGCCTGGTTGAAGCCATCTTGGAGCTTCAGTGTTGCCACACTGGAGCGAGGGATAGGGAGTGGGGATTAGAGATAACTGGGGTTGTGTAGTCACAATAAAATACTTTTCCCTGGGAACCAAGGATGTTCTCATACCTGGCCGGAGGACGGAGGAGTGATGTTACCAGACCAGCAGATGCTGCTTTGATTGGGCCATGTGACTGATTGTTTGGGATTGAGGGGGAAATGTTTACTTTTAATTACCATATTTTTCAGAATATAAGACACACTTTTTTCCCTCCTAAAAGAGGCAGAAAATTTGGTTGCGTCTTATACTCTGAATGTAGCTTTTTTGAAGCTTTTTTTCAGCCCTAACGAGGCGCTAGCGAGTGAAGTGATCTCCGTGGTTTGCCTGCTTCTCTCATTGCTTCTCTCTCCAAAGATCAGTTGTGCTTTAGAAGCTGTTTTTTTATCCCAAAGCAGGGGATGAAAACCAGCAAACTAATGTGCTGAAACTGAGCAGACTAAGGATGCTAGCCAGATGAATACCTAGTAGGAAGATTTTTCTCCCCTATTTTCCTCCCAAAAACTAAGCTGCGTCTTATATTCCGGTGTGTCTTATACTCTGAAAAATACGGTAGGTGAAACCCAAGGGGTCCTTCAGAGTTGGTTTTCACCAGATATGTGCCAATTTGATAGAGCACGGGTGTCAAACTTGTGGCGTCACATTGCCATCACGTGATGTTTTGCTACGTTTTTCCCTTCACAGAGGTGGGTGTGGCCTGTGTGTGACACATCTGGCCTGCAGGTCACCAGTTTGACACACCTGATATAGAGGAATGGTCTAGCCAGCAGAGATGTGATCTAGATCCCTCATTTCTTCCAGTCCAATTTTCCATTTTTTATAATATCATGTAGAGCTCTGAAATTCTTCATGGTAGGCTCACCCTACCATTGTCCTCAGTGATGCCTGCATTACCTTTTCAGCAAAAAAAAACATTGTGCACATGATAGATTTTGAGAGTTTTAATAAATCTTTTTTTTCAATTGTCTACCATCCAATCATCCCAGGAACTATTGTTTTAAACTGGAAATAAAAATTTTGGGAGGCAGAAAACGTAGTTCAGAAGTACCCTAATCATATAAAATTTAGTTCACTACTTGTCTTGTAATTCTGTAAGGAATACAGAAAAGGAAAACAGCAGGCAGAAATGTGTATGGACCATGTTACCTTCATAGGTGATGGTAGGATTTCCTGATTTTTTTTCCCTTTATATTACATGTATATAATACTTGCAGTACAATGTTTGTATAAACTTTCCTACAATTTTAAGCAATGCATCACTGAATCACCCCTTCGAGATAAGATAGGTCAAGAAACAGACATTGCAGAGATTCCAGGAATGTTTGTTGTAGGGTATTACAACAAGTTTTCTTCTGTCACATCTTATACTAAACAAAATCAATATAGGTTATCTTGAGTGTTTTTCTCACATTTGCTTCAGTTTTAGAACTATGTCCGTCTTTTCCAAATATTTCCTTAACTTCTCATTCCTTCCTCCTCTCTGGCCTTTAATGGTTTTTCTCTACCTTCCCAAGGAAGCTTCAGGACCAACAAGTAGTAATAGCAATAGCATTTAGATTTACATACTACTTCACAGCACCAGGATGCGGTGGCTCAGTGACTAAGACACTGAGCTTGTCGATCAAAAGGTCGGCAGTTCAGTAGTTTGAATCCCTAGTGCCGCGTAACGGGGTGAGCTCCTGTTACTTGTCCCAGCTTCTGCCAACCTAGCAGTTCGAAAGCACGTAAAAATAGGGACCACCTTTGGTGGGAAGGTAACAGAGTTCCATGTGCCTTTGGCACTTAGTCATGCCAGCCACATGACCCCGGAGATGTCATTGGACAGCGCTGGCTCTACGGCTTTGAAATGGAGATGAGCCCTGCCCCCTAGAGTCAGGAACGACTAGCACATATGTGCGAGGGGAACCTTTACCTTTACCTTTTTACTGCTTGAAGCAGTTTACGAAGTCAGCATATTGCCCCCAACAATCTGGGTCCTCATTTTACCCACCTTGGAAGGATAGAAGGCTGAGTCAACCTTGAGTCTGTCAGAATCGAAGGAATCAAACTCCTAGCAGTAAGCAGAGTGAATCTTCAATACTGCATTCTAACTACTGTGCCATAACAGCTCTTTGAAGTAAAAATTGTTTTTTTAATTGTTATTTTTCCTATACTGTGTTTTATTGCTTGTAGGCTGCCTAGAGTCCCAGTGAGCAAATAGGCAGCTATATAAATTTTCTAAATTAATAAATAAAAGTTTTTGGGACTACTTGCAGCCATAGAGATGTGAGCTGTCCAGTCTCACTTTAAAGTTGGAGCGGAGCTTTAGAACCAAGTACCTGAAGGACTTGCATCTTCTCGGATTTGCCTGAATGTTACATTCTCTCACGCCTGTATTCAAATCATGTTTTCAAATGCCGAATGAAGATCATCAATATGCAGAAAAGTCTGGTCAAATAAATTCATTTGATTGAGGCCATATTTTTTAAAAAAGCATCTGAAATGAATAAACACACTTTCAAATGTTTATCTCAGGCTGGTCTCTCAAGCACTTTGTTCAATAGTCTTAAGATTTAATGATTTTTCCCAAGTTATGAATTTATGGATCCCACCATTTTTACTGTTTTACTTTTTATCTCTTTTGTTTTAATTTTTAATGTTTCAAATACTTATGTTCAGAGAACTCTAGATAGATTGGGATGATTAAAAATATAATAAAATATAAAGAAAAGGAAAAGAAATAATTTTCCTATTCAATTTACCCAAACCTTAATGCATGTAACCAAGATTCTTTTCAATCTGATGGATATACTACATTCTAAGGATTTTCTTGCTCATGATGCTTTGGTCTACACAGCATTCGATTATCACCAATTCACTTTTACTGTGGCTACTTACTCTTTTTGGTTTTATGAGAGACTCAAAATTGCCAAAACAGTAGAGAAACTTGTAATCCAATTGATTCTATGGTACACGTTTATGAAAAAGCTATTTTTAGTTTTTAAAAAATATATCTTCAGATTAGAGTTCCCCCACAAAAGATTCCAATTGAGATTTATCCTTGCCCCTGAAATATTTTTTTAGTTCCATCCACAGCACTCACTCTTCTTTTGGGCTTGATGTCACTTCCTTGGGATTAATTGTTCACCTTCACATTCCATGCTATTAAGAATGAATTAACAGCCTGCTCATTACCCTTTCTGCTAGAAAAACATTGATGTGTCCACCACAAAACACTCTGTCAATGACAGCTGGCTTTAGAATGGATGTCAGTTTGAAACAGGATATTGTTATGTTCTTTTAACAGGCTGCCCCTTTCACAAACAAAAGCTGTAATCTGCATCCCACTTATCCTTAAAAGGACTCTGGCTAAATGGGGCAACTCCAGAGAAAAGAGTGGACAGTCTTGCATATTGTTTGAAATGTTCTCCCTCATATAGGCCAATATTTAATCCAGTTTTATGAGAACTTTCTGAAGTTTCAAGAACTTCTGAAATCATACTCATTAAATCATACCATTTAAAATCTACTCCATTTAAAATCTAAATATGCCAAACAGAATTTAAAAGAAATTCAAAAGTTACGATTTTAAATACCCAGTAATTTGGTTCAAATGTTTGTTGCTAATTCTAACTAGTCCAAAATACTAAATATATTTATGTGACCTGTTTATGCATCTCTCATGCCGTTGGTGAATTGAAGTCCTACAGAACTATTGTGATAGACAAAAGAAATATTATCCCATTAAACTGTCTCAGAA
The DNA here is from genome assembly GCA_022577455.1 of Arizona elegans. Taxonomy (NCBI): domain Eukaryota; kingdom Metazoa; phylum Chordata; class Lepidosauria; order Squamata; family Colubridae; genus Arizona; species Arizona elegans. The sequence goes on from JAKOOJ010000001.1 coordinate 76,646,023, forward strand.
GCTTATTACAGTTCTTGGTGCTCTCTAATAAGCTTGGTTATTTTCTTGCAGATGTTTCATTACCCAGATTAGGTTAACATCATCAGTGCTAGTTTGGGTAATGAAATATCTGCAAGAAAACAAGCAAGCTCAGAGAGTGCCAGAGAGCCATCATTTCAACCCTGAGCTACAAATATTCTCCTTTACTGGTTATTACTACATTCCCAAAGAACCATTTTTCTTGGTGACAAGAAAAATGAAGGAAGAGAATGTGAAACCAGTTAGCTAGCTGTAAACCAACTCTTTCTACCAGAAATGTTAATGCAGCAACACACTTGTGTAATACAATTATTTTGCAAGCTGCACTACTTCCAGCAGCCTTCCAGGAGCAATTCAATATTTTAATTGTTACCTAAGAGGTTGGTTATTTGTGGAACTGTCTTGTCTGTTATTTGCGCCCATCCCGTAAGATGTGGTGGTGTCAGGATGATTTTGAATCCCTTCTATTAAACAGTGCCATCTGGTGAGATCTAGGAGGCATGCCTTTGATCTGTCCCCGTACCCACACACACACAAACACAGCCAGCCGAGGGTTAAGGAAACACTTTGGAACACACCCAGTTTCTTTATCTCCAACTTGGCAGCGATAGACACACCGTCTGCCAAGTGCCTTTATTTTCACAGAAAAACAGAAAGATAAATATTCAGCTTCCAAATGTCCAACAACCATAAAGATTTCTCTCAGCAGTTCCGAACGAGGCTTTAGTGACTATCCAAGGTTAGTTTTGTTCGTCACAAGGATCACTGATCACCACCCTCTATTATATAGTCTCTGGGGTGTGGTCCAGTGACTCAGTTCTAATCCCTAGCACGCCTCCTGAGCTGCTGCAATCGTTTATCACGCCTTCGGAGGCGTGCATCCAGGAATGATGTTTCTCCGTCACTCTGATCCGAGTCACCTGTCTCCCTGCTAATCTCCTCTCCCTCGGCCAGCATCTGAGACAATGCCAGAGAGGAGGGGCCTGGAGAGGGAGGCCTGGCTGACTCCTCTTCCTCATGCTCGGAGCTTTTTTCCTCCGATGGGACAGGCTCAGAGGGCGGGGCCACAACAGCCTTCCCTCTCACTGTGCCTGCCTGCGGAACAGCCTATCTCCCAAGATACAGCTAATTCCTATCCTGGTCTTTCGTAAGGCTATGAAGACCTGGCTATTCTCCCAGACATTGGACCAGGTGGTTAAGGGAGCTCATTTTCAGTTGGTTATGTATTCGGTTGACTGCAGGGTTTATTAATTATTCATACAGAAGCTTGCACAGTATTGTTCTGCTATTTTTGTTATTACCCATACTTTTAACTGGTTATAAACCACCCAGAGTCACATGCTGAATGGGCTACCCTGGTAGATACCATGGGTAGTAGGTAGGTATTATTAGGTAGGTAGGTAGAGATAATAGAGACAGACAGACCTATCCACCAACTACCTACCTCTGTCAGCGTTCCAAATTAGGCTCTCTTCCAGCGCTGACATAACGAGAACAAAAGCACCGAAACCTGACAACCTCATCTGGAAACTGGTACTGGTCTGGCGGCATACATTTCCTTTATCCTATCTCCAACCCCTTCCCTTCCGTTTCCCTTCTCCTCCCCTCCTCCCCTCTCTCTCACACACACAGAGTCTGTCAGTAGTGAAATCTAATTTTTTTTTTACTACTGGTTCTATAGGCATGGCTTGGTGGGTGTGGTGTGGCTCGGTGGGCATGGCAGGGGAAGGATATGCAAAATCTCCATTCACACCCCACTCTGGGGCCAGCCAGAGGTTGTATTTGCCGGTTCTCCAAACTGCTCAAAATTTCTGCTACCGGTTGTCCAGAACCTGTCAGAACCTGCCGGATTTCATCCCTGGTCTGTGTCTATCTTCCTGTCTCTGTTCGTGCATGTACCCAGTGTGTTTATGTATGAAAGAGAATGGTTGGATAATGGAAAATAAAAATAATTTGTCATATACCCCAACAAATATTTTTATCAATTGTTATTAATTCAAGTAAATATTGGGGATTTGGACCCTGCCTTCTACCTTTGGCAGGGTGTTTCTGTTAATTGTGTATAGATAGATGCTCATATATATGACACATGCTAGGGTGTCAGATATGTTTATTGAGTAGATGGGGAAAATCTCTAAGACTGGTTTTAGCTAGAGTTGGAAACTCTGCAGTTAACAGATAGAGAATCTGGCAATTTGTCTATGATTAGAATTTTATTTTTGTTTATTCTTCCATTGATGAATGCCAATTTAAATTTGTATTAATAAAACAGTTGAGATTTAAGCCGTATGTATTTTCTCAAATGAACACTAGAGGGTGCACTTTTCTGCAACTTGAATTTAAAAGTTCACCTGAAAAATCAGCCTACAACAGATTTTCTTTCTTTGCTTTCTCTGCTTTGTCAATAAGAAAAGCAAAAAAAGTCTGGAAAGTGAATCTGGCAATATTTTTGTAAGCTGCCCAGAGTTACTCGGCAGCCATATACACTTTATTAAATAAAGTAAAGTAAATAAAGTAAAACAAATAAATAAACAAATGAATAAATAAATAAAATAAAATAAATAAACACATAGGGTTGGCAGAAGAGAAGAAAAAGAACTGGAGAAAAATCATAAAATACAAAGACCTTAACTATGGCAAAAAAACCCCATGAAGATAGTACCAACAGTGGTAATATTAACAGCACATTGGATGCAATCCCAAAATATCTGGAGCACCACTTGAACATCATAGACATAGACAAAATTACCACCAGTCAATTGCAAAAAGCAGATTGACTTGAAACAGCTTACATCCTGCAATAATATCTTTAATACCATCAAATAACAACATCTGCCTATCCCAGCTCTTTGGGAAGGACTCGATAAGTGGATAAAAATGCCAAATCCAGTCTAAACATCTTGCTGACTATGCAACAAGCCATAATAAGTTATTAATAATAAGTAAGTAAATAATGAAATAAAAGTTTATTGCAACTAAACCAGCTTAGTTCTCAAATACAGCTGGCATTGTGGGATCATAGAAATGCCAACGTGGTTTTCTTGAATGCAAAAACGCTTTTAACTATTTGAAAGTTTTTGAGTTTCTAAGAATTCTTTAGCAGCATCTTCGGAAACAAAAGGAGAGTGGAAAGGAAATAAGATTGATGTTGTTGCATTTTAATCTTAAAAGTTAAGGGTGGAGAGGCTACAAAAAGTAGAGCTGAGCCTTAAGGTATAGAAAGATATTAAGATGGACCAATGGGAAGGATTTCCAGAATTTGAATATTTTGCATAATCTAATAGCACATTGGGGAAGTAGATAAAATTAATCTTGTTGTCACAAAAATGGAGGCACTTAAGTCATGCAAGCATGCAGTATTTTCTACATATTACTATATTTATATATTTGCTAGATTTTCCATGGAAATCCCAGTTTAATCTTAATTATCAGAGTAAACATAACTAAGACAGGAGAATAATGAAGACATTACTTGAAGAAAAAGCAAATAAATATGAGGACTATTTTTTTATTCTGTCTGTTCTGAACTAGAAAGCAATAGTGTAGATGTGTACAGTACTGTGAACTTTATATATAAAGTTCTTTTATTTTTTTTCTTGTTTTTTCCTTCATTTCTCGTGAGCGGAAAAGCTTTGTCTTACCTATTTGTCATGCCTTTTTTTCAACTTCAAATGATCTCACATTTGTTTATTCCCTAGTGTCCCCCCATATGTTTTATGGTTCTGTAAAACAAAAGTAGCAGTCCCTGAGAAATCTGCATGAGGACAAGTGAACTTGCAGGCATCCTGGCTTCCACATATAAATCTCTCCAGCAATGGGGGAAAGAACACAGAGAGACAAAACTGAAAATTACATCTAAGAAGAACACAAATATTGCTTTAAGACGTTCAGTTGCTGATAAGGGTCGAGCAGGAGGAAATCTACTTATATAGCTACTCCCCAAATACACGTTTTCAAGGCTGCAAATGGAAAGTGCCAGAGAAGTAATTTAGAAGCACATGACTTATTTCAGATCTGGAAAGTCTGTATTAACTTTCTAGGATAGCTTCCTGGTTGTCTTATCACTTCCTTCCCCCCTGCTAGAAGATTATACTTCTTATATTTCATTAGTCTGGCCACAGTTGACCTCGGTTCTAAGTTTTAGAATGATGTGCTTGTTTCACTAACTTGGAGTAGTTTTCAATTTTTTTAAAAAATGGTACTTGATATATGATAGGACTAAAAATAGAATCAAAGAATTGTGGTTCTCTTTCCTCTAGCTTCTATTTAGATGCCTGGATATGGTTATCATGCCTCTTCTCAGTTTTGCCCTGGTGGAATCTCACTAGCCTAAGACTTTTGCCTATTCATTTTGTTGGTATAGATTTGTGATAACCATGTACAGTATCAGTTTTATCCACTGGGGCAAGGAGATTAAAGAGGGGGACATGGGTTTGAGCATACAAAAATCCTTAGTATCTCTATATTCAGCTGGTAAAGTCTGGCAGCGGAGAGCCAATCCGTCAAAGTCTACTAGACTAGACTAGCAACTCCAGTGGATAGACTCGGCATATAGTAGTTCTACATATTCCTTCTTCTGTCTCCCAACAACTATAACCAAAACAAGACAATTGGTCACTTTTGATTGTTTTCTAGTCATTTGTTTGGGAAACCTGTCAAATATTTCTTCCTCGAATAATAGCATTGTATTTTCTTTTGATAATAACACGTGCCAACCTGCTATAAACCTAGACGATTGCATTATCTTTGTCTTAAATGTTACTACCGCGTAAGGAACACTGCATTTTAAAGGGAAGCAAAAGTTACATCAGCTTCCAATTCTCAGAAATGATATGCCCCATTTTGTGTGGATTGATTTTTATCTGTCAGTCTGGTTTGTTATGAGGGGAGTATAGACATTTCCTTCCATCTCATGAGAGTTCCCTTCCATCAAGGGGCACCATTGTTGGGCTGTGCTTAAGGCACAGATTGGCCTTAATCAGGCACTGCCCAAGAACAGTAATGATTTTTCAAGATTTATCAATTTATTAGGGGATTTTGTGCATGCAAAACTTTATACTTGAAACTTTCTCCCTAAATATCTGAATAAGTATTATTTTATCTGTCAAACTCCAGCTCATCTTTTTCACAAAATCTCTGGCTTTCCTACAGTGGTTTTGATCTCCCTTCCCTGCTAAAGCTAAATTAATTGGCTAATAAAACTAATAGTCTTGTTTTTCTCCAAACTGTTGAAACTTCTCAGTTCTTTAAGCCATAATGCACAGGGAGGTAGGCATATCTAACCTGGCCTGCCAGAATCTAGATTACTACTAGATGGGATCACAAATATATTGGCTGTCATCTAATGGCAGTCCAGATTTTTGCAGCCTAGATATGGTACAGTAAGAAGCAACCAAGCTCTGGGCTGCAAGCCGCAAGTGAGTCCCAAACCTTGTTCTATTGATCCCAAGGTCTATCTTGCAGAAGACCTTGGGATCATGGAAGTAAAACCTGGCAGCAAAAGAATTAATACTGATGCTACTGGAATTGCTAGAGCACAATTCTGTTATTAAAACTGTTCCAGAAATTGTTCTTCTGCAAAAGAAGTTTCTTTGATCACAACTCTAGTGGAACAGTTTCAAAGGTTATGCTAAATAACAGTACCTAACTAATTTTGGCTGATCTAGTATTGGAACTGGTTGTTACATGGATAAAAGAGCTCCAGGAAATCCAACAGCTGTAAGTTTGTTTTGTGTCAAGAAAACTGTTATCTGGGTTCATAAAGTTACTAAGTGTCAGGCTTGGCTTGAAAGTGACTTGACCTTTATCTGCCTAGGTCAAAACTTTCAGCCCTCGGAATAAGGATTTGCTTTCCTTATGTTATTCTACATAACTTGAACAGCAATTTGATGATAATGATAAGACTAGCAACAATGTAATTAAGAATTATAATTTCAAAGTAAATCTAGTTAGAGCAATAGAATAGAACAGAATACAATATAACAGAATAAGAGTTGGAAGGAACTTTAGAAGTCTTCTAGTCCAACCCATTGTTCAGGCAAGAAACCATATACCATTTCAGACAAATGGTTGTCCAATCTCTTCTTTAAAATCTCTTCCAGTGTTGGAGCATTCACAACTTCTAGAGGCAAGTTGTTCCACTGATTAATTCTTCTAACTGTCAGGATATTTCTCCTTATTTCTAGATTGCTTCTCTCCTTGATTAGTTTCCATCTATTGCTTCTTGTCCTGCCCTCGGGTTTTTTGGAGAATAGCTTGACTCCCTCTTTTTTGTGGCAGCTCCTGAGATATTGGAACATTGCTACCATGTCACCCCAGTCCTTATTTTCATTAAATTAGACATACCCAATTCCAGCAACCGTTCTTAAACAACATAAAAGTGACTAAATCATTGTAGAAAAACTTGAATATTTTGCATCTGTTAAACCTATGATTATTCTTATTGTTTAAGAGTTTCTCCCTAAAGTATATTTCTAAATTTATATCTCGTTCTATAAATGGTAACACCTGCATTAGTTTAATCTTCCAGCTTCTCATCTTTCCTTATCTGCATTTTCCATTTGGTGCTTGGTCTCTGAATACATACAGTTCAGAAACATGAAACAGGCATCACTTGAGCAAAAGTGGTTGTAAATTTTATGAGTTGTCATTAAACAGCACCGATGCCATGAATACCCCATTGAATTGAATAGTTCAGTTTTGGTACAACGATGTGGGGGTAGAAGAGGCAGCCCAGAATTCATATTAAAAGATATTTAACAAGAAAAATACTGAAAGTGACTATAAGCGAATGAACCATGAAAATGGCCCCTTCATTTTAATTAAGCTACTGTATGTAAGCTACGCAAAGTTCTCCAAATGTTTTTATTTAAATACAGCATAGGCCAAACCAATTAAGTGTAACAAATATAAATTGAAGTGGAATGTAAACTTCTCAGAGTTCTTTATTTAGATTTAAGCCCATTTGAAATGATAAAAATATGTTAGTTTTGGAAAAATTGAACACTTTTAAAAATATATTAAATTGATTCAATATATTAACATAATTTATGATGAGGCACAAATATGAAGTATACTGTACATCACTGCAAAGTAAAAGCAACCAACAAAAATCTAGTTGGCATCTGTGAGCAGAGTAGGCCCTTTCAGCTCCTTAGATATTCTTCTCAGAAAAAAAAGCTATTGTCAGTCTAGAAGCCATTTTTTTTTTGCTTCCTCACTGCCACATATTTTAGCCTGGGAAATTGGGAGGGGGGGGGTTGTTGGAGTGGTGGAAGCTTAGCCATAACAACATTCCTTACTCTGGGAGTCAAGGACATTTGCCTGCACCTGGATGGGAGTCACTTGGGATTGTCTCCAGTTGAGTTTGAAGAGTGGATTGGACCATGTAATGAACTTTTTGGGTGTTGAGAAGGGTTGTGAACTTTCAACTGAGTGGGGAAAACCTGGAAACCTTCAGATTAGGGTTTTCCCAGATGTGCCAACATGACATCTCTAATAAAGTGGAACTTTGAGGAACTTATTGCATTGGAGTTTTATTTCATTTGGGTGTTTTTTGAAACCCTGACAGCTATATCACTTCACTCCAAAAGGGAAGTAAGTTTATCTATACTATCAGCTGATTGGGAGCTAGGAAACCTGCCTTTTCAGTGGCAATCTCTGCCTTATGGAACACTCACTGTCCCCTGAATTCAGCAGGCCTTTAACCTCTTTGAAGAGCTGGCTTTTCTTCCAAGCACTGAAATAGAATTGGATAATTACCCATTAGAAGCTTGACTGGGTGCCAAGTCTTTTTTGTTTCTAATGTTTTAATCTGTTTAGTTTTTAGTTTTAAAATGGTTTTACAAGTTGTTTTAACTTTTGATTGAGAGCTGTCCAGAGTTGGTAAGAAGATGGGCAATTATAAATGTGTTAAATAAATCATCATGTATAATAAGTATTAGTATCCAACCCATTCTACTCTCTCAATTGGCTTTTTGTTCCTGGAAAATAGATGGGGAAGAAATGGAGGTAGTGACAAATTTTATTTTCCTGGGCTCCAAGATCACCGCAGATGGGGACTGCAGCCAAGAAATTAAAAGACGCTTGCTCTTGGGGAGGAAAGCTATGGCAAATCTAGATATCTTACTAAAAAGCAGAGACATCACCCTGCCAACAAAAGTGCATATAGTCAAGGCTATGGTTTTCCTAGTTGCAATGTATGGCTGTGAAAGTTGGACTATAAGGAAGGCTGAGCACCAAAGAATTGAGGCCTTTGAACTATGGTACTGGAGATGACTCCTGTGAGTTCCTTGGACTGCAAGGGATCAAACCAGTCAGTCCTAGAGGAGATCAACCCTGACTGCTCTTTAGAAGGCCAGATCCTGAAGATGAAACTCAAATACTTTGGCCACCTAATGAGAAGGAAGGACTCACTGGAGGAGAGCCTAATGCTGGGAAAGATTAAGGGCAAAAGAAGAATGGGATGACAGAGAATGAGGTGGGTGGATGGAGTCACTGAAGCAGTAGGCGTGATCTTAAATGGACTCCAGAGGGTGGTAAAGGACAGGAAGACCTGGAGGAATGTTGTCCATGGGGTCGCAATGGGTCGGACACAACTTCGCAACTAACAACAAGATACGGTAGTATAAATGGCATTTTCTGACTGGGCAACGAGAAGCTGATTGCTGAAGGTTTATTGTAAAGCACCAAAAGTTGTTTGATATGGGCAATATAGAAATACTTGGAATTAAGATATATGAACGCTGACATCATCATTGCAAAACAGTTTCATTTAAATATTTCATAATAAAATGTATGATTAACAGATCAAATAATCATTGATAAAAGGGAACAGTATTTATAACTTGTTGATATCTGTAATTCATCTCCTTTCTCCCCAAAATACTTGTATCTAAAAATAACAAAGGGGGTCACTGAAAGAGAAGATGTAATTCTAATCTGTCTACAGCAGAGGTTTTCAAATTTGGAAGCTTTAAGACTTGTGGACTTCAACTCACAAAAAGGTTTTCTGAAAAGTTAGAGACTTTGTAATAACATGAGATGGAATATGGGGAACAGAGAAATCATCCAAAATTAAATATAGGCATTTTTTCCCATTTACAATTCTTGGGATTCAAGTTAATTTAAATGTTTAGCTTGTCCATATTTCTTTATAAATGCTTTCACAAATTAAACTAATGAGAGCACAAGGACTGTACTTTTTGATAGTTCACTGTGGCATCTTGTCAAAAGATATATGAATGTGCAGTCAAAACAGGGAAAGAAACCAATGTTCCAAATCATGTAACTTTAACAAGGAAATGTTCTTCTCCAATCACTGCAGCTCCAAACTGCTGATTTAGTTATGACATTTGAAGTTTATTATTATAGATTATCATAAACCACCTTCCACATGAAATATTTTGTATTTCCCTCTTTTTCATGGCTTACACAAAGAAGTCTGAAGATTTAAGATCTTCAGTGCAAAACTATCCACTCTTCAAAGTTTTGAGGAACGCTTTGAGAAAGTCCAGCTTGCCAATAACTTCACTTTTTACTAATGGGCCAGCAAGCTTATTTCATCCAGCTCAGATAAACCTTACATTTCTTTTTGAATTGGCTCTACTTTTCACCCCACCCCCAAATTTTGAATTATTTTGTGTTTGTTGTCCAACATCAACAAAACATGTTTTGTGAAGAATTCTGACCTCCCCACTGGAAACCATAACAAATGTAGTGGATCACTCTGGAGTACTAAGTTTAGAGAATTTGTGCTGGCAGACAGACTTAGCATGATCTAACACTGCTGGGAATCTCCTTTGTGCTGTGTTGGTCTGAATTAGAAATGCTCAAACTTTGAATACCTGAACACCACCTGGGAAAAAAATAAGAGATGAGCTAAGATTTCTTGTCACCCTGGTGTTGGCTATACAATCTTAAACTAATTCATGGAAAACTAACTCCATCAATGTTTATTGAAACAGAGTTTCCAGAGTTTCTGAGGCAAACCCAACATGTTCTAGAAAACTGATGGGTTTTCAGGAAGTTTTGAATTGGTCATCCAAGAAGCAGAATCCAAGAAGCACTAAATAGATATTTGCTTAGAGTGGCAAGATTCCTTGATACAGATACCAGATCCTCTGGTTACAGAATTTATCCATTTTCTAGGTCAAATACTATAGCGAATCCTCTAACCCAATGGGATGAATTTGTACAAGGTACTGAGCCACAATAGTTAACACTGGCACAATTTAGCAAATGTGCAAATGTGGTGACAAGATATTCAACCAGTATGATTTAAGTGTGAACCATGAACACAGCTATCTAATGTATGCATACACTTAACAGCCCCCCACTTTTTACAATTATAGACAATTAAATGTTCCAGCCTTCCTTGCATAGACTCTCCTATAGTCAGCAGAAGAGAGTCTTTGCAGTCATTGATTGCAGTTTCCAGGCAATGGTATGCATGCCTCTGAATTTGTATGTACACTCCCAAAGCCTGCTGAAGATTATGCACAAAGCCCAGAGAATGCAGAAATCTGATCAAGATAGTATATAGATATAGATACAAATACAAACAAACACGCATTGCAGGGAACATGCAGTTCTTGCAAAGAGCTATTTGGGGTGTTTTGCAAAGAGTTAGCATTACTTTCCCCCTATTCAGAATAAGTGATAGATTATTCTTAGCTCTCAGATTTCCTGAGCTACAACCAACTGCATATAGAAATGGATTATATATTTCTATATATGTGAACTATTACATCCTTTGTAAAGAAAGTAGCATGTACCGCCAGCTGTGTTTTCTCCTGCGCTGCAAGACGGATTTGTGACTTCTTCAACCACAGCTTCATCAAGCTTGTCAGTAGAGTGTGTAGGCTAGCCCTTGTTTCCTTTGATGCATCATTTCCTAGGTTTATATCTGAATGGGAGAACATAATATTTTGACCAGATTTTCCTGTTATTTTTAAAGCTGACTTACCAGAATTTTCCTTTGCTATCAATTAAGCTGGAAGAGAACATGCAGGGCTCTCCGCTTATAGGCGAGTTAAGAGAACCTCTGCCATGAAATCATGAAAAGAAGGAGACGTCCAAAGGTAATCCATTGCAGCATACAACCAAACAGGGCTGCAATTGCCAAGAGGGATATGGCTGAGGATCAAAAATGTTTTACAAAACAGAAACATTCTGATAAGAATAGAAGGATGTTCATTTTCAAGCTGTAGATAAAGATATGAATTACAGTTCTTTCTCCGAAGACTGCAAGCGAAAAAGGCTTAAAGCACAAACTCATTCTCTGTCCAGAAATTCATTAAGTGGAAGAAAATATAACCAGGTGTCTTCTGGTCAATGCTACATTTTTGTCTGTTCTTTCTACTACTATTGATATCCTCTGGCTTTAAATTGTATCTGCATAGAGTACCAGCAATAGTAAATTTGCATTCAGGCAGCCATGGATTCCAAGATCTTGCAATGAAGTGTGAGAGAAAGACCAAAAGGGGCTGGCATTCTGTTCTCATTGGTCTTTGTCAAGCTACCATGTTTCCCTGAAAATAAGACCCTCTCATATTTTTTTGAACCCTGAAATAAGCGCTTGGCATTATTGCCATGTGCTCAAAAGCCCGATTGGGCTTATTATCAGGGGATGTCTTATTTTGGGAGAAATAGGGTACCAGAGCAATTAACCAGGACAGATCATGCATTTTAAAAAATGCCATACAAATTCATAAGTTTAGATCATTTAAAAAACAGATTTGAAAATAAAAACTAATTGAAGGAGCTGCAAAATTCAGACGTTTTAAAGGTTCGAAGTTTCTTTGGAACAGAAGTCTGTGCAAAGCATCACTTCCCACTCCCTCATGAAGTCATATGTCCACTACTTATAAAATAGAGCAGCCATGTTGCATCTTTTTACATCACTCCAAGGCCTATTCACCTTGAGAGCAGTCTCTTCACCCTAAATCGATGAATAATTGTCCCAAGCAGATTTGTGTAGATATTTTAAAAAGGGATAAAAATATCAAACCCTGTGATACCCTACAAGGAATGGCCTCTCATCCCTCATCAACACCAAATAGCACTGCCCACTTAAAACTGAGTAGAAACAGTAGCTCTATTCCCAAATCTTACAGAAAGTCGAGAAAGATATTATGGTTGATGGTATCATACAGCACTGAAAAGGAGAACAAGGAGACCCAGAACGCCCCCCTCCAAAATAAAGCTCAACCAAAGTCACTTCCATCCCATGCCAGGCCTGAACTCTGACTGAAAGGGGTCCCAATAATCCACTTTGTCAGGACTCCATGAAAATGGAGCCTAGTGTGTTCTTTGCAATCTTTCCTCAAAAGGGAAGGTTGGACACAGATCTATAGCTGTTCAAAACAGGTGGATTCAAGGAAGGTCCCATCATGAGGGTCTGCATCAGTGCCTCCACTGGAGGACTTGATATAACCTTTTCTTTCAAGAAAACACTGCCCATTTCCAGATCCAGGCACTTATATACTCATATGTTCTACCTCCTTTCTCTCCCCCACCCCCCACCCCTCACACACAAACACACACATCTACGGAGAGCTCTCTGAAGAAGCCAAGTATGACATGAATCCAAGTCATGAATGATGGAATTCATACTAGAGAGCAACCTATCTGCTTTCTTTCTTTCTTTCTTTCTTTCTTTCTTTCTTTCTTTCTTTCTTTCTTTCTTTCTTTCTTTCCTTCCTTCCTTCCTTCCTTCCTTCCTTCCTTCCTTCCCTCCCCACCACTCTCTCTCCAGAGGGTGGAGACATTGTCCCTATCAGTCCCACCAAGTCAATACTCAGGAATATTTAAGGGAATGTATTAACAAAAATTTGTCCAAATACATCACAGATCCTTCTACCCATTGTCCCCAATGCAGTACAGCACCTTAAATAGTGCTGCTATATGACATCTTGACAATCCAATAAGGCAGTGGTGGGTTTCAAAAAATTTTACTACTGGTTCTGTGAGTCTAGCTTGGTGGGTGTGGCAGGGGAAGGATACTATAAAATCTCCATTTCCTCCCAATCAGCTGGGACTTGGGAGGCAGAGAATAGATGGGGGTGAGGCCAGTCAGAATTTTTACTACCGGTTCTCCGAACTACTCAAAATTTCTGTTACCAGTTCTCCACAACTGGTCAGGACCTGCTGAAACCCACCTATGCAATAAGGGCAGAAAAGTATTGCTGTTTGTGAACTGCTAAAAGGTATCCTAACCAACACTTCTGCTTTACTTTCATAGATAGCATCAGACCCACAATCCAATATTTTACAGATTATCTGCTCTGCCACACTCACTGCTCCAATTAGCTATACTATGTCTATCAAGTTTATATTAAGTTGTAGTTAACATTATTTTCTTCAGTCCCCTTTTAGGAATGCCATACCTTTTTGGTATTTACACATGAAAAAGAAAGAGGAGTTGGACATCATCAAGATTATATATTATGAACAATGTAGCCCAACAGCATAACACTTATGGATGTATTTTCTTAGTAGAGTCTTGTCACTATAAAGCAGCATTAAAACCAAAACACAATCCTGTGTTCCTTTAGAATTACTAAATTGGAAGTTAATAAAGATGCACAATTTTCCCAAAGAAACGAGCGCAACATTGAAAAAAAGAATCAGGATTATTGCAATGAACATTGGATGCCTTCTTTAGAAGAAAGAGAGCCCCTGAACAATGGAAAAGCAAAGATTTTTTAATAGGAGTTAAGGTGGAAAATCCTAAGGATCTGACTGGCTGGCCAGTTTCAGAAAGTTGGCAGGTCATTTCTTCAGGCATTTTAATGTTCAGTGGTTTTAAATAAAATTATGAGGACACAACATTTTACAACACTGGAAAACCTTTTATATTTTTTTATATTAATTTTCATTCCAACTATGTACTGTGATATGTATTTGAGTGGCTCGTAATATTGTTTTGCTTTAATTTTGTTTAAATTACATTACATTGATTTATGGGAAAATATAATGAAGAATGGGATAAATGTGAAACTAAATCAATGGGAGTAACTTAAAATATTTTCACTGAACTCTTTTGTCTTTTAGGCTCTTTTAGTAAGAGTTTTGATCTGAATAAGAGTAATAAAAAAAACAATTTGAGCACTTTCATAAATCACAGAGAAAGCTCTCAGACAATCCAATCCAATTTCTGGGAAAAGAAATTTGTTAAAAGGTTCTGGGAACATCTCCAGTAAATAGGTATTATAATACCAGTAGGTGGCACTCAAGTTTGTATAGCACAACTCCTTCTGACAACATGGGTTTGTTGTTTCCTGAAAAGACTTTTTAATTTCCAAGTATCTCTTTCTCTGCCGCTCCCACCCCTCTCAAAACAACTTCTGGAATTGAAATAAAAGTTTTCCCTTTCAATACTCTGCAACTGTACAGTCAGCCAAGGGTCTGCTGCCTTCTATACAGCTAAACTCCATAATAAAAATGCAGGCTATGTTCATCTTTTATGTCTTCTTCATATTCACTTATCCAAGATTTAACTCAATGGAGTAACAACCCAATTACCCTCTAAAGGTGTTGGACCTTGGCTTTGAGAAAATTCTCAAAATGTTGTGCATGATCAGGGTGCAATACAATCCATTAGAGGTACAGTAAGGTAAAGAAGCTTTGTCTTGAAGTATGATTTTCTATACATTATGAATATCCTCCCTGTTCTGAAACATCAGCTTTTTATTGTATTTTGCAATTGCATTGGAAACATTAACAGGCACATACATTAAACATGTGATTTATATCCTAATAACAAGGGTATTTATCCCTCCTGGAACTGACTCTGGCTTCACTTCAATGAACACTAAGATGTCAAAACTTAAGTGATGGGGTACTTTTAATTTATTATTTAATGGGGGAAATAGCCACAGCCTGGTTTTCTAGATCAAACTTTGGTCACAAAGTATTTTTATACTGTAATTTAGTAAATTACAAAATGAGATGGGTTGATTTGTACATACCACAATGTTCATTCTTTCGTGAACCCCTAGAAAACAGCTAGGAGCCTTGGTAGTACAGTGGTTTAAAGTACTGTTATTAACACAGCTGCCTGCAATTACTGCAGGTTCGAATCTTACCAGGCTCAAGGTTGACTCAGCCTTCCATCCTTTCTAAGGTAGGTTAAATGAGGACCCAGTTTGTGGGGGCAATAAGCTGACTTTGTATAAATATACAAAAGTATGAAGGCTATTGCTTAACGCATTGTAAGCTGCCCTGAGTCTCCGGAGAAGAGCGGCATATAAATCAAATTGAAAAAACAAAAAAACTGCAGGGCATTTCCTCACCCTCATTTGACTAAGCAGTCCAAGGAGTAGTGCTAAAACCCCTAGTTTTCCTTTGTCATTGAGGTTTCTTTATACTACAATTTGTGGTGTTGCAAATACTCAAGTAAAATAAACTTGTCTCAAGAATAATCTTAGATTCAGAACATCTGATTTCCATAGAATAAATTTTGTACCCATGCTGAACATAGCATAACAAGGTTGGAAGAGACTTTGGAGGTCTTCAAATCCAACCCCCTGCTTAAGTAGGATACCTTATACCATTCTGGATAAATGGTTGTCCAATCTTTTCTTGAAAACATCCAGTGTTAGAATGCCCACAATTTCTGTGGGCAAGCTGTTCCACTGATTAATTGTTCTCACTGCCAGGAACCTTTTCCTTAGTTCTAGGTTGTTTCTCTCTTTAATGCTCTTCCACCTGTTACTTGTCCTGCCCTCAGGTGCTTTGGAGATTACAGTCACACACCTCTCTTCTTTGTAAGATTAACCCATCACACTGGATAGGAAAACCCAACCATTCCAGGCAAAGAATGTTGCAGCAATGAAATACTCAAATTGTATGCCATTTCTTCCTGCCTTCTCCCTTTCTACTTCAAAAGTTGTGGTTCCAAAAAGGTGCAGGAAAGATGAGGAAAAGGGAAACTCCAATTATATGAGGGGAAGTCTGCCCACATAATGTTGGATTTGGACCATAGCCAAATCAACTTAAATCAACAATGAGTACCTAAAAATAGCTGATTGCCCCAATGTGCTGAGTATATTATCTGAACATCAACATTGGAGTAAAATTTAATAACAAAACTGAATTCAGAATTCAGTTATATTATTTTAACATTCTGTGGTTCAGAAACCAAAGCATTAAAATTATAAAAATATATTTACAAGCCAAAAGCAATGAATAGACGAAAACCTAATATCAAATGTTTGTTTAAAGGGAAATAATTTCACTAAATGGCAGAATACAGATAAAGGGAAAGGTGGCCTAATATCCTGACACAGAAAGTTCTGCATATATTCTTTGGACCTATATCACTAATTGTAAGTACATCATCCAGTTTTTTTTCCTATTGTCTGTGCTTCCTCATTACTTTTTCTTGTACTTTAATGGTAGATAATGTTTAAAAGATGTTTGGTTTCTGACTATGAATCTAATCCCATCTAATCCAAATCTAATCATGCCTCAAGTACTATTGCCAGGCCAAGTATCTACCTTTCTAAAGCAATATGTTTGATTTTTGTTTCCTAGGGAAGAACATTGTGCTCGTCTAGTGTCGATGCTCACCTAATCCCATCATCCAAACCATTAATGCCATTTTCTACATTAGAAGATCCAGGAGTAATAATTGTGACACTCATTTGACACTTTTCTCCAATTCAATGAGAAGCCATTGATTAATATTCTTTAACCATAATTTTCAAGTCAGCCATATATCCACTTAAGTGTCCTGCCATCCAATCTACATTTGATGTCATGGAATATTCTGTCAAATCTGTTGCTGAAGCCAAGATATGTTTGCAGCATTCTCACAATCTATTAAGCAAATTACCCAATTAAAATAAGATTAGATGAGAAGATTTCTTCTTGACACATCCTTGCTGATGTTTTGGAATTATCCTACTATTTTCAAGGTATTTACATGTACATGTAAATTTTCCAGGTACGTACATCAGTGGCCTGTAGTTTGCTGGATCTTTCATTTTCCTCTTTTTGAAGATAGCACTTCAAAACAACTGCACACAAAATAAAGGTTGATCCTAAAAGTTAGGCAAGTTCATATGTATGTAGAGTACTCAAATGCATACAAAGAAATTAAAGAGGGTAGGGAAATCACCACTAAAACTGAGAACACATTGTACATATCATAACAGGAAAAAGAGCAAACATTGTGATGAAAGATTAGTGCAGGCTCTCATTAAAATATACATATTTTTCTATTGCCTTGTAGTACATATTTGATAGTTGAATCATGCTTGATCCCTTTATATTAAAGGGAATGAATGGCTTTTATTCAGCAAAGATAACATTGGGGAGGGAAAAAAACTTTATTTCTTTGGATAAACCCATTACATTTTTTTTTATCATATCTCCTAAGATAGCACATGACATTTAGGAAGTATTTAGGAGAAATGAAAACAGTTCTTTTTAAGACGCTTCAGTTACTATCAATCATATTTTAGCAAAACGAACCAAGTATCACACTTAGTTTCTTGTCCATTGCTATCTCCTATCGTATAAATTACATTCCCAAAATGAGAAAACCAGCATGTGTGATACAATGTCTAAGAAGACACTCCAGTGTTTTGTGATTCAATTTAAAGGAAATTTGCAAGTATTTCCTGATCAATTTTACAAACATGGCAAGTTCTGAAAGTCGCTTCCCATGTATGTGTTTGTGGTGACTCAAGATTACCTTCTTCATTCTCTAAAGCAGGGGTCAGCAACCCACAGCTCTGGAGCCTCATGTGGCTCTTTCATCCCTCTGCTGCGGCTCCCTGTTGCTGGTCAGCACCACAATTTTGAGAGGAGCTTCTAGTTGGGGTGGGGAAGCATGGTATGCCAGGAGGAGACTATGGCAAGGGGTGGGTTTTCCGGTCAGTTCCACAATTGATAGGGCTTTTGGTTAGGACAGTTAGAGGAAAAAGGACACCGCACTAGGAGGAGACACTATGGTGGGGGAATCAGACTTCCGGTTGGCTCCAGAATTGAATGGGGGGCTTCCAGTTAGGACCTTTGTGGCTCTTTGAGGGTTTAAGGTTGCCAACCCCTGCTCTAAAGAGAGCTGATATGCGGGGGAGGGAGGGGGTGTTTGGCAAAAAAAGGCTTAAGCATTTTTTTAAAAAAATCTGGAATGAGATGACATTCAAAAGAGCTCAAACAAACACCTTCCTAATTTGCTAAACCACAAGAAGGAGGAAGAGATATGGAACAATCAGACATGCAAGATTATGTTAATAAAGTCAATCTCAATAAAAATATTTTTAGCCTTCTAGTGGAATTGATTTCCTGGTCTAGTTTACTTAGTGGAACTGATATCAATTCACTCTGATTCTTATATAGGTGAACATCAGAGCTCTCACTCCCATCATCTAACATGAGAAAAAAACATAAATGCTCAGGATGTTCAAAACATTTCATGGATAAGTTCCATGCAAGGAATAATCCTTTTAGGTAGATCATGTCTCAATCAAAGTACAGGTGTTCCATGTGGACCTAGAGCCAAGATATGAATGATATGGTGAAGATACTTTGAAAAGTGGTGAAAAATACAGCTGAAAACATCATTGTTGGTTGCAATTGTGGGGAGATAAGGGAAGAACAGGACGAGGGAAGAACAGGACGAGGTTAAGAGATTTTGATGTGTCTTGGATAGCAGAAGTAGGGAAATAGGGAAACAAAGTTACTGAGAAAATGGAGAAGAATTGGTGGTGGCTCAGAGCAGCGGTGAAATGTAATATTTGTTACTACTGGTTCTGTGGGTGTGGTTTGATGGGGGAATAATGTGACTGAGTGGGTGTGGCCAACTTTTTTTTTTAACTTTTAAAACCATTTTTTCTACAACCTCTTTGGCCGAAAAGGTTGTAAAAAATGCTTTTAAAAGCCTCTGACGATCAGGCAACTCAGCTGAATCGTCAGAGCCTTTTAAAAGCATTTTTTCTACAACCTCTTCGGCCGATCTGACGATCCCAGCTGAGTTGCCTGATCGTCAGACGCTTTTTTTTCTTTTAAAAGCATTTTTTCGGCCAAAGAGGTTGTAGAACAAATGCTTTCAAAACGCTTTTAAAAATTAAAAAAAAAGCCTCTGATGATTGCGCGGCTCAGCTGGCATGGGGGGGGGCAAGGATTTTTGCTACCAGTTCTCCGAACTACCCACCGCCATCGCTACTGTATCGGGAGATCTGGTCCGAACCGGGAGCATTTCACCCCTGGCTCAGAGGATGGTGAGGATGAAGAGACTGAGAAAAAAGGGCACAAATTGTGGGTGTTGTTGCCCAAGCTGTGTAGAAGAGCAGAGAGACATGCAGAAGGCTTGCCTGTCACAAGACCCTTCAGAAATTTCCCACAGCTGAAACTCAGAACAACTGAGATGATACAAGTTCATTTCAACCAAAACTCTGAGCTACAATTTAATTGTTACATGTGCAGAACAACGTACTTTCTACTTCACACACATTTCTAATAAAGGCACGATGTACTTGTAAAGAACAGGATGACATTTCCTGGGAAATTCAGTGACAAAATTTGTGCAGAGGTTTTTTTTAAAATATCATTGCAACCATTTGTTCAGACACAGATTACTTGGATAGCATTCTCAGAGTTCTCAGGAATTCCTTGCCAAAGCAATTGGTCTGATCCCTGTCCTTCCAAACTCTCCAATGATACTGCCTAATATACTAACTTGCATACTCCCTTATAGCTTAATGAGCTACAAAATACAAAAAGAAGAGAAATACATGCAACTAATGTATTTACAGTTTTAAATGGTAAAAAAGCCACCCTTGAGGCCAATGAATAAGTGATATTAGACTAAGACCAACTAAGGAGAAAACTCAAGTAAGCATTAGTGTGTGTATTTGACTATACCTCTTTTTCTTTCTATCCTTGTTTCTACCATATCCATATACACTCTCTTGTTCTTTAAACTCATTTCTCACTTTTGGAAGGTCTCATCAACTGCATTCCATCATAACATTCTCAGTTTTTTTTCCCTTAAATTCCTTCCTTCCTATATTTCTTTTTTTATTTGACTCACATATCTTCTTTATTGGACCAAAACAGTTCAATGTATTCCTTATTATTGGTTACTAACTTTTGCATTCCACATTCCTTCAGCACCCAATTCATTCTTGATCTGCCTTTCCATGTTTTACCATGCACTCTCCTCAGTTGCCCATTCCCTCCACATTCAATTTCTAGGTTTTTTAGACATGCCCAACTCTCACTTCTATATAGCCAATGTGTTATGTGTTCACTCTACTGAACATCTAATTACCATAGTACTGTCATATGTCTAAGGATTTTTACCCCTATATTACTATTATCCTTCTCATCTTTTCTACTACCTTCTCCTATTGGTATCTTATGATTATACTACTTTGTTGTTTGCATGTACACTGAGACCTTAGGCACAGGAGACAAATTCCTTGTGTGTCAAATCACTCTTGGCCAATAAAGCTGTTCTGTTTTGTTCTGTTCTATTCTATTCTTATCCTATCCTATTGGCAAGCGGACAGACCCATGCTTTTATATGCAGCCATTTCCTGTTCTTTCAACAAACATTCATTACTCTCTGTAGTCCAATCACTACCCTCTCTGAATATTTTGGGGCTTAATAAATTACACTTTGTGTTTCTACCCATTTATTCATGTAGCTAACACACTCTTTAAAAAAAACATTCATTCAGAATGTTGTTCAATTTTTGTCAAAATTCATTCCTAATTCTTCCATTATCAGAAGCATAACATGTCTCAACCTATGGACTCCAATTTGTAAATTTCTGATTTATTCTTTAAAATGTCATTCATGATTAAAACTAACTTTTTTTATTTTAGTTTCTTTTATCATAATTTCACAGGCACAGAACGTATCTTTTTGCCCTTTCATTTCATGCGTTTTTCTTTCATGTGTTTTTTGTTTCATGTCGTCAATTCACACTCCTCAGCATTTGCATGTTTTATATTACTAATTGTAATATTCCGTATGCCATGCTCATCACTAGAGGGTTTATAGATCATGACAAAAGTGTCTTTCCACAAGATACAGGACTATATTACTCCCAGGATAAATCCCTATGCTACGTGCAGCATTCCCAGCTAATGGAATATACGATATCAGTCTGTTGTACTAATATGCTAAAAATGCAACACAAGTCCAGTTTTACCACATCATGCTCAGCTATGTAAGCTAAAATGAACTAAAATTAAAATCATTCGGTTGTTTTGAGAGCATTGTCACTCAGAAAGGCACTTAAAAAGGAAACACATCAAGAACTAAGTATTCCAGGCAAAACTTCATGAAGTATTTTCAATCAAGGTTAAACTAAATTAGCTTCCTACATCCTGTTCCCTATGTGTCAAAACAACCTTGAATTGACAGTCCCAGGATCAGGTATCATCTTAGGTTGATGCATTATCCTACTTTTGGGTGATAATAATCCTAAATCAGTGCAAAAGAAGAGAAAGGGATTATGTTTAAGAAGAGAAGTGGAAAGCGAATGAAATTCTCATTTATTGTGTGCTCAATCAAATGCCCATCTTGAGTTTCTTGAACTGCAACCTTTCTGCTCAACTGAAAATTTGCTTTTAAAAACTGTGTAAATTTTGAAAAGGCTTCCTATTTTTAAAGAGTAGCCTTTTATTTTAGGGACCCTAAATAAACCTCCTGTTGAGCCCTATGAGCTGCTATTAATTTTGCTTCATTATTTAGCAACATTTTCTTTACCAGTTTACCAAATTTAAATAAACCAAGTGGCAAACCTTAATAATCACAAATATGATCTACAATAATTTCCTTTCAAATAATAACTACACCGTGCAATCCAATGT
Source organism: Arizona elegans (assembly GCA_022577455.1). Taxonomy (NCBI): domain Eukaryota; kingdom Metazoa; phylum Chordata; class Lepidosauria; order Squamata; family Colubridae; genus Arizona; species Arizona elegans. The sequence goes on from JAKOOJ010000001.1 coordinate 76,667,878, forward strand.
AATGTATGAATGCTACCTGACACTCAGTATTGATATAAAATTTAGGGATACACAGATACACCCAGTCCTACATTTTCCTCTGGTTAGAAAACTATTAAAGACTTCATTTATCAAGTTTATCAAGACATACACTCTGAGAACCAATCTGGCAGATTGCAATAAATGGCCATCTGCAACCCTATCTTCAGTTGACTTAATCTGTTGAAGTGACTGAGAATTGTGCCCCCAAACCTATTTGCAGATGGAAGTTCCTGTAATTTATTACTGAAGGAATCTTGTGTCTAGTAATAGGTTTCTCCTTTCCCCAAAAACTTTAACAAACCATTGACCAGGCAGCGGAATTCTCACCATCTCACTTTCTCAGGTCACCCATAAGCACTTCAAGATTTATGTGAAGAAGAAATAGTGCTGCTATTTTAGGTGGTGGTGTTTTCTTAAGCAGAGCATCTCTGATCGAGATTTATTCCAGCCTCTGCTTTGAGAGAGCTTGGTATGAACTGGGTCACACAAAGGCAATTAAAAGTCGTAAAGCAGATGTATCATGTCTCAGTTCAATCTCTTTGGTTTCTGTCAAGAGGTGAAATCATTGCATGGTACTTGCTGGTGCATTTATTCATTCCAGAAGTAGAAACTCTGTAAACAAGGAGGAAGGAAACACTTCCTCATATACCATAACGCAGAGCTAAAGCTCCATATTAATTTTAGGACTGAATTTATCTATCTATCTATCTATCTATCTATCTATCTATCTATCTATCTATCTATCTATCTATTTATCATCTATCTATCTTTCTATCTATCTATCTTCTTCCTCCCTCCTCCATCTCTCTCTCTCTCCCCCCCCCCTCTCTCTCTCACCTATCCTGTTAACTCCATTTTACTGTGCTAGGGAAAAAGAATATTTCCATGATCTAAAACATTTCTAATCATCATATCATGACTACATGTCAGCAGATAAATATGGGAACTAATCTACCGCTGCTTTAGTCTGTGTTAGAAATTTAACACAACTCAAGATATGTATACTTATTATTTCTTTTTTATGCGTGTGACTTCAAGTCAGTGTTGGCAATTACTTGGACAAGTTCTTGCAGTTTTCTTGGTAAAGTTTTTCAGGAGTGGCCTGCATTGTCTGCTTCCTAGGGCCAAAAGAGATGAGCTCGAGAGCAAATGCCAAGTTATGCAAAGTTTTTATATAAAATAAACTTTCTTCAATGTCATTTTTTTCAAATAAATAGAAAATCTAACAATAAGATATTAATGTTAGTGCTCTCAAAATTTCAAAATGGAGATTGACTGAAAAGTTCTTAGATAGCATACAATCAGAGAAAAATCCTGGCTAGACTAGAAAGTTGAAAAAGCACCCTGGAAGTTAATGGAAGCCACCTCCATGTTGTCGCTGGGGGAAAAATACATGAATAAGTCCATGAAGACATCATAAAGCTGAGCTCGACTTGCTCGAACCTAACCTTTTTTAATACATAAACTCTTCAACTGGAAGGCAAATTGTTTAGTACACTTGGGAATGTTTTTGTTGTTATTTTTAAACTAAGTTTGCCAACATTAACACAGTTTGCAAGTACATATAAAATTAATAGACTTTGCAAGCGGGAAAGGAAATAGAAATAGATTACAACATCCCAAGTATACTGATACTAAGCACAGAATAGATTTTTTTTTAATGCCAAAAAGCAGGCTGGGGGAGGAGGGAATATGACCCGGAAATTGGAGGACTTAGAAAGCATTGCTTCACTGTTTAATTTTGTTCCTCTCTGGCACATACATGCTTTCTTTCAGTTCACTGGCTAGGCATTTGGACACAGATGTTGACTGTCTCCACTATCGCTGATAATGACCTAGTATTCCAGTGATTTAGTAAGACAATTCTATACAACCACTCATCCAGGAAAGCTCTTATCCCTTAAAGGTAATTTGCATCACAATATCTCAAAGAATCAACAATAGGGCAAATTGTACTTGATAGACTTTCTTGCATTATGTCCGCTACTGTTATCTTATCGAGAGTCTAATTCCCACAAATTACTATGGCATTTCAGGAGAAAGGAAAAGCAATTGAATCACCAGTATGTCTTTTTCCAGACAGCTGTTAAGCCTTTTGTGAGAATCTCAATAAGGTGAGATTTAGTTGTAATTATTTAAAGTGTTTAATACCTTTAAAAGTAGTTAGCCGTCAAGGAAATTTTACTGAATATTGTTTTTCAAAACACACGGTTAATTATTAGACCATAGAAATGCTTTACCTTGAAAGCACTGAAGGATTTTCATAAAGGTATTATTATTTCCTATTTTTATAAGAAAAATCCATTTATTTATTTATTTATTTATTTATTTATTTATTTATTTATTTATTTATTTATTTATTTATTTATTTATTTATTTATTTATTTTTAAAATTTATATGCCGTCCTTCTCCCGAAAGACTCGGGGTGGCTCACACAAATAAAACAACAACAATAACACCTAAAACCAATATGAAAATTAAAATCCCCAAAATTAAAACCTCTATATCAAATATTAATTTAAACCAGCAGAAGGGAATATTTGTAGGGTTGAAATGAGGGGTCCCTGGTGCTCTCTGAACTTGTTTTCTTGCAGACATTTCATTACCTGGCTAAATAACATATTCAGTATTAGAAAGGAGCAGAGTTTATTCTCTATTTATATCCAGTAGTTTGTCCTGCCAGAATAATTTAATGTGTTGTAGCTATAACAGTAAGTATGCACCCACAAATTTCATAAATACAATGGTGCTTGCTCCAAGTAACCATTCCTAGATCTGATACAGTTATTACAGAGACAATTTTCATGTTTAACATTTATGTTTGATTCCAAAAAACAATCAGTATGATAAGTTTAGTTATTTTAAATATTCTTCTTTTTTCTATACATATATATATACATATATATATATATATATATATATATATATATATATATATATATATACATATATATATATATATATATATATATATATATTTTCTCTCAGGTTTTCGCGGGTGTTTGATTGTAGGTCTTTGGTTATTCGGGTCTTCTCCCACGTAAAATTGGAAGTGTCTTGGCGACGTTTCGACGAAGTCTCATCTTCAGGCTGGTGTTCTCAGCTTCGTGCTTCCAGGAGCAAATTTCTTTGCTCCTGGAAGCACGAAGCTGAGAACACCAGCCTGAAGATGATGACTGAGACTTTGTCGAAACGTCGCCAAGACACTTCCAATTTTACATGGGACAAGACCCGAATAACCAAAGACCTACATACAAACACCCGCGAAAACCTGACGATATATATATATATATATATATATATATATATGCATATTCTTTCTAGCCAGGTTTTACCTACGTAAGCTAGGTTGTTCTGCAGCTCTGACTGTGTGAAATTTCACACAGTCAGAGCTGCAGAACAACCTAGCTTACGTAGGTAAAACCTGGCTAGAAAGAATATGCACATAAAAGCCTACGAAAAACAGAAAAAGACATATATATATATATATATATATATATGCATATTCTTTCTAGCCAGGTTTTACCAACGTAAACTAAGTTGTTCTACAGAACAACCCAGAAACTTGTGAATGAGATTTCACAGAACCAGGGCTGTAGAACAACTTAGTTTACGTAGGTAAAACCTGGCTAGAAAGAATATGCACATAAAAGCCTACGAAAAAGGAAAAAAGACACATTGTACCTTTACAGGGAGGATATCTGAGAAGTGGGTGTGGCTCACTGATGACGCCTTAATAGGCAGAAATAGCTGTCTGAGTCTCCCAGAGAGCAACACAGAGTTGCAGTTTGTCAGCAGAAAAAAGGCCCAGAAACTTGTGAATGAGATTTCACAGAACCAGGGCTGTAGAACAACTTAGTTTACATAGGTAAAACCTGGCTAGAAAGAATATGCACATAAAAGCCTACGAAAAAGGAAAAAAGACACATTGTACCTTTACAGGGAGGATATCTGAGAAGTGGGTGTGGCTCACTGATGACGCCTTAATAGGCAGAAATAGCTATCTGGGTCTCCCAGAGAGCAACACAGAGTTGCAGGTTGTCAGCAGAAAAAAGGCCCAGAAACTTGTGAATGAGATTTCACAGAACCAGGGCTGTAGAACAACTTAGTTTACGTAGGTAAAACCTGGCTAGAAGGAATATGCACATAAAAGCCTACGAAAAAGGAAAAAAGATATATATATTATATATATATATATATATATATATATATATACATATATATATATATATATATATATATATATATATATGTAGCTCTTTGGTTATTCGGGTTTTCTCCCGAGTAAAATTGGAGGTGTCTTGGCAATGTTTCGACGAAGTCTCATTCGTCATCTTCAGGCTGGTGTTCTCGGCTTTGTGCTTCTAGGAGCAATGTGTGTGATCGCAGCTGTTTCTTCCTTTTAACTGCCAGTGGGGGTGTGAACTGATTGGGTGGGAGCTTGGCTGTGTTCTGATTGGGTGGAGGTGTGTTCTGATTGGTTGGGGGGTTGGCTGTGCTCTGATTGGATGGGTGTGTGTTCTGTTTAAGTGGGGGCTTGGTTGTGCTCAGGTTAGTCTGAGTAGCATGGGGATTTGAGCTGGTGAGCTGTGTTGCTGTTGTTTGGCTTCGTGTTCGTAGCCGTGCTATCTCTTCATGTTGGGTGTCAGTCTGCTTCATGTATGGATTGGAGGGGTTTAAAGTGGCTAATGATGCAGCTGTGGTCTGGCTTCTGGTCCGTGGTCGTGTCTGATTATCAGTGTGGGTTTGAGTCTGCTTTCTGCATGGATGTGTGGTGGTTACATCCTGTGTGGCTCTCGTGAGTGTGGGTCTGGTGTCATTCTTTGTGTTAGGGACTCGTTTGTCGATAAGGGCGGCAGGTGGGAGGTATCATCTCGTTTGTTCATGCTGTGTGGACGTTTTTCTATCTCGATGGCTTCTCTGATTATTCTGTTGTTAAAGTGTTCAGTTTTGGCGATAGTTCTGGTCTTTTTAAAGTCAATATCATGTCCTGTGGCTTTGAGGTGTTGGACCAGGGAAGATGTTGGTTCCTCTTTTTTAACTGAGTTCTTGTGTTCTTCAATGCATTGGAAAGATTGAGGGCAAAGGAGGAAGGGGACGACAGAGAACAAGGTGGCTGGATGGAGTCACTGAAGCAGTAGGGTGTTCTGCCCCAGATATGGATTCCAAAGAATGTTGCACACAGAAACTCTGAACAAAACTCAGTTTACTTCAAAACACAGTCTTTTGCAAATGCAGGCTGTTAATAAAACATTCTTAACAACCTGCCAAAAATTCCACAGATAAGATAGATAAGATTATAAGAGTTGGCAGAAAGCCCAGAAACCAGGTTTACAGAGAAAATCCAAACTCAATGATCAGTGGACGAACGAACATTGTTTCCTGCAGCTTTTTACAAGCTGTGTGCAAAATTAAATAGGCTAAGGGAGTGGCCAATTAGCCCCAAGCCTTACTCTCGAGGAGACCTCCTCCTGAGTAACCACTCCTGCCTTTTGGCAGCTCTGCGTGCCCGTGCATTGAGAAGAGGCTCCTCCACTTCATCCTCTTCACTTAAAGGAGCCTCTGGATATTCTGAAGGCCCTGGTTGAATCCCTGCCTCTGGCACTACATCTTCTTCAGCCTCCTCGCTGTCCGACTCGAGCACCGGCTGCACAGGCTGCTGGTACGACACCACACCAACCTCCTCATCATCAGGATCAGCAACAATCTGCGCAGGCCGCTGGCAGGCCACAACATAGGGTGAGCCATCCAGAGGATAGTAGAGGACAAGAAGGTCTGGAAGAATATTGTCCATGGAGTCATGATGGGTTGGACATGACCGCAACTAACAACAACAAAAGAAAATTAAGAATTTCCTTTTGTTATGCACAACATTTTCTACCCTCTCGACAGAAAATTTGTGGGTCCAATGCAACATCTGGTTTAAGGCACTCCACTCTACACACAACCCTAGATCCAGATGAATTCTTAAAAACTGAGATGTTAAACAACATACTAAGAATGGAACACCTGTAGAACAAAAATATATTGGATGCAAAATCCAAATACTACTTTTACTTAAAAAGACAGTCTTCTTTAAACTGATTAGTATTTAAATGCTATTTTCTTTGCTTTCTGTCCTGTTTTCTTCTATTGTACTGAACTGATCTATCAATTATGTTTCAGATGCAGAACAAGAAGTCCAACACTTTTAAAGAATCTTCTTGCTTCTAAAAATAATATATTGGCATCCATTTATTTTTACAATGTTTCCTGTCTTTTAGTCAATTAATTTAAACAGTAGTGGACATATCTATTAATTCAAATATCTTGAGCTTCCTCAACAGCTTTTGGTGAGGAACTTTTTCTTAAGTACAAATATACATATCGTCTGAATATTTACATTGTCCAATAATTGTCAAATAATACCTATTTTCTCTTTCCTCTTTCCCTTTCTACAATAATAGCAAGCAAACATGAGGTTAAAGGAGAGCAATCTCTCATGTGCTGCTTGTCCCTCATCACAGCAGAAACACTAGGCCGGGATAGTGGCTGTTATTGTCAAAAACCCATATTTTTTGGCATATAGAACACATTTTCCTACTCTGCATACAGATTAAGTAAGCATTTAGATCTCTTGACGTTCAGAAGATGTTTATCTTTTTTATCAAGCTTTTAATTATTAACATTGATGCCTACTTTATTGTTGATTTCAATCTATGTTTTTAAACATTCTACCTCTGTTTTTCTTTCTTAATTTAATTATCTGACTTGAGCACTTGCCAGAGCAGAAAAACATAAATCCAGTAAACTAATGAACAATGAGTGTTCAGTAATGCCAAAAACATTATGACATGTATAAAACTGCTGAGAAGTGTGTGTCCTATCTTTTGCTATTAAAGAAGAACTGACTGGCCCTAGTCCTAGAATCATATATGCACTAAACAATACCCTTTATACAGAAGACAAAAGTGTCACCAGCCTTTGAAAAACCACCCCAAAGTTTGGAGAAGTTTTTTTAAAAAAAACTTTAGAAAATATTTGAAGTTCTAGTACTTCTAGTAATTTTTTTTTTTTAATGAAATTCTAACACCACTTTACAAAACCTAAGTAAGACCATACTTGGAATTTTGCATCCAGTGCTGGTCATCACAATATAAAAAAGATGTTGAGACTGGAAAAGAGCAGAAAAGTGCAACAAGAATGATCAGGGGGCTGGAGGCTAAAACATACGAAGAATAGTTAGAGGAATCGGATATGAAAAAGAAGGTCTAGAGGAGATGTCATAAGTAAATGCCTTATTCTATAACAAGAGATATGTATATATGTACAGGATATAAAGGGTTAATTTATTCCTCCTCCTTTAATGTATTCATGTGTAATCACCCCCTTCCTTGACTCCTCCCCTTTGATATAAATAGAGAGTGCTTTTACCTCATGCTTGCTTCTCACTGTAAATCTGACAAGAATAAGTAGAATGCCTATTATGAATAAACACTTCTTTAACTGAAGAGATTGCTTCTGAATTCATCATTGAGTCTGATCCTCAAAATATTGTAACAAATTGGTAGCAGTCGATGGTTGAACTGACTCAATAAAATCCAACATGCCTAAGAAAGAAAACCTCAAGAATAAAAAAGAAAGACCCAATACCAGGGCAAATGATAAAGAAACAAAAACAGATCAAGAAATGATCGACGAACCAATAAATACAACAATCAAAGAATCTGAAGATAACACCACAGACATCGAAGAAACAGCAGATGAAACCGACAACCAAGAAGAGAACAAAATAAAAGACAAAGACCTCAGATCGGAGATACTGAGGCTAATAAAAAGTCAAAAAGATGACCACAAACTCATCGCGGAACTCCGAGGCTTCTTGGAAGAAAACGGAGCAGCGAGAGAAAAAGACATTGAAAAAGCCAAACCCGAAAATACAAAAATGGTGAGCGAACCTACAACGAAAGAAAAAATAACCAGAAGCAAGACCAGAGGTCCCGCTCAAAATTTTGAAAGGCAGCCATCTTTTCTTCAACCGGCCACAGAAATGAACACGGCTGAACCAATCAGAATGCACCATTCAAAAACTCTGGCGCGAAAAAACACAAAAAATAGCAAAAAATATATTTATTCTTCTGAAGAGTCAGAAACAGATACAGAAGAATCATCCACCGAACAAGAAATCGAAACACCCATGAGAAAACTATTTAAAACGTTTGGCACAAGTCTAACAATTTCAAAAGAATCGATAAAAGCCAATAATGCAAAAATACAAAAGAGACGAAGAAATAAACAGACACCTCAAAGCCTGCACGACTCGATCCGGACAACGATGATGATGACGCCTGAACCCAGAGGGCCCTGCGAAATTTCCCCCACACCACAAACGATCCAAAGAACAAAATACTCCAAGCAAGAAAGCTCCAAAGAAAAGAGACGAACCACAGCTGCCAGCAGAACACCCAAGATCGAGCCGGAGACCGAATCATCAGAAGGAGAGCACTACGAGGGAGCTACAGCAAAGAGAACCTCTCCCAGTGGCTTCAGCAAAGAAATGACCGACGCGCATGCGCAGATGAACACAGAGAACTACAATGAACTTTATGAAGAAGGAGAACCTTTCAAGTTCATCAGCAGAATACCCACACCATTCTGCAATTTTCAACATCTACAGGACCATGGACTACCCACAGTTGTAAGTAGTGGGAATAGTAATATTGGGAATCTACCTAGTGATTTCCCAAAACTTAGAATTGATGGCATCAATTTACAGGAATGGTGTCAACAAATTCAGGTTGTCTTTATGAAAGAAAATTTATTATTTTTTATAACCAATCCTCCCAAAAGACCTTGGACTCTAAAAATAGACTGCCTGCATCACAGAGCATTCTATTTAATAATTTCTAGCATATCACCTGCCATGTACTACAGTATTAAGCATAATCTTACTGTTTCAGAAATAATTCAATGCATGATTAAATTGTTTCATAGTGAAAGTGTAGCAACAACCACTAGAATGTCTAAAGATTTCTTTTCAGCCAAATTAAGATCTGGAACCACCATAAGTGAACATTTAATATCCTTAAACAAAACCAGAGCAGAATTACATCTAAGAGGAGAAATAATATCAGAACAGACAATGAAAAGCGTTATCCTTAACTCATTAGATTCATCATAGATATCACACTTAGACTCAATCAATCTAGGATACTTATCCATAGAAAGTCTGTCAAATAAGTTAATAGCTGAAGATAATTTGAGGAAAAGTAGATACAATGCATACACAGAACACAGACAGGCAAAAGGGGTAACCTTCCAAGAGAATCACCAAAAAACAATTGAATGTTACAATTGTGGATCCAGAAAAAACTCTAAGGGAGATTGCCCCATGTTTCATAGGGAAAGACAAAACCGTGATTATAGGGGTAGATATCAAGACAGGCAATCATCTATTGATAGATACAGAGATATAGAGACTCCCCAAACTACAGAGAACGCAGAAAGGATAGAGATAATTCAAGGGACAGAAAATCAGGATCATTAAATGGATTAGATAAACATAACGATGTCATCACACAAAAATCAAAAAACAATACTTGGCTCATAGATTCAGGGGCGACTAATCATACAACAAATAACAAGAAAATACTGTCTTCATTCACAAATGATAAATTTATGATAAGAGTAGCCAATCAAGAAAATGTTCAAGTCATAGGGAAAGGAGATGTAAATATACCTGGTTTAGGTAAAGTAGAGGGGGTATTGTTGATACCAGAAATATCACATAACATACTTAGTGCAGTGAAATTAAGCCAAGATTCCAACATAAATATAATCTTCTCTGGGGGAAAAGCAATACTAGAAAAGGATGGAACTAAATTGAATAGTGTAGTTATCGAAGGGGGCCTACCCTTCCTTGTAACAGAAGATAAATGGTTGCATAACATTAATACAAACACTGATGATGACATCAACATAGACAGTGAACATAGTAACAACAATGACAATGAAGAACCCAATACACACTGTAATCACAAAGACACACCCACTAGTGATACACACAATAACAAAAGACCCAATATAGGCAAACCAATTCATGATGAATGTGCACACATGTTGCATAGAAAATTGGGACATGCAAGTTTCCCTGTAATACAAAAAATGATTGAACATGCTGATGGCGTTAAAATAAAGGATTGTAAAAACTATTTGGAATGCTCAGTATGTAAATCCTCAAAACTCAGAACAAACCCAAAACCAAAGAGGGCAACAAGGACCTCTAACCAAATTTTTGATCTGGTACATATGGATCTGGTTGGTCCATTAACACCATCCATCACATACAAAAAAAGATATTTCCTAACTATTGTAGACGACTATAGCCGTTATGGATTTGTTTATACTTTAAAACACAAAGATGAAACTTTCCAAAAATTCAAAGAATTTTACAAACGTGTAGAAACACAACACAATATCAAAATAAAACAAATCATGACAGATAGGGGATCCGAGTTCATGTCAAAAGAATTCTCACAATGAATAAAAGACAAAGGAATGCTACACTTCACGACTAGCCCATTTTCTGCTTTTCAGAATGGTACAGCAGAACGAAAGAACTCGACACTGCAAACCATGATTAGATGTACATTAGAAGATGCTGGTTTAGGAAAACAATTCTGGTCAGAAGCATTACTATATTCAAACTATACCCAAAATAGGACCTGGTCTAGCATCCTAAATAAAACACCATACGAAGTGATGTACAAAAGGAAACCAAAAATATCACACATGCACATATTTGGAGTTACAGCAGACGTACAAATACCAAAACAATTAAGACGTAAGGGAGATAACGTATCCAGAAGGCTCAGATTCATGGGATACGAAACAGGCACAAAAGGATATAGATTCATTGACAGTAATAACAAATTCATAGTCTCAAGAACAGCAGTATTTCATGAACAGGCCAACTGGTCTAAGATACATCTTAACGAGATAATCCAAAATACAAAACCAAATATTGAACAACAAGACAGAATAGAAAGAGAGAAACATGAACATAACACACATGATGACAAAAACAAAACATGGACAGGTAACCATACCAGGATAAAAACAGATTCATTAACCAAAAAGGAAGCAAGGTATCTACACGATAATGAGAGCATTCCAATAAGAACAATCAGGTGTAACAGAAAACAATTACCCAATAAGTATAAGGATTATATAATGTGTGTGAATGACGAGACACCAATACCTAACACATACGAGGAAGTGTTGAAACTTCCCATGGAAGAAAGAGAGAAATGGGAATTAGCCATAACAAAAGAAATGAACAGCTTGCGTGAATTAGGTGTATTTACACCAGTCCCTGCCCCTGAGAACAAGACAATTATAGGCACCAGATGGATATTCAAAATCAAAGATTTAGAAGAGGGTAATAAATTATATAAAGCTAGATTAGTCGCACAAGGTTACGCTCAAAAATATCCTGAGGATTACACTGACACATACTCTCCCACTGTAAGAACCGAAAGTGTTAAGACAGCTTTAGTCATAGCGGCTATACTCAATCTTGATGTCTTTCAATATGATGTGCAGACTGCATACTTACATGCAAAGCTCGACAAAGAGATATATGTAAGGGCACCTCATAGCCAATGTACAAATAGAAATGAGACCTGGTTACTTAACAAAAGCTTGTACGGATTAAAACAATCTGGCAAGCGTTGGTATGAATGTCTAGTCAGCGTGCTTAAAAATATGGATTTCAAAGCCACAACTGCAGACAATTGCTTTTTTGTTAGAAAGGAAGGTGAATCATTAGAATTTGTGTTAATCTATGTGGATGATATTTTGTATATAGGCAAACATAAAGAAAAGAAAGACTTATTTGTATCCAAGCTAAGTGAACATTTCTCTTTAAAGTCGCTAGGAAGGGTAAACAAATACCTTGGAGTTCAAATCAATAAAACAAGAAAGGAATTCAAATTATCCCAGAGAGATAAAATTATAGAACTTCTGGAAAAATGCAATTTAAGAGATGCCAAACCTTGCGATACTCCTATGCAGACTGATTTTCTAAGGAATATGGATGAATCTTCACCTGAGTTCGAGAACAATACATTATATAGATCAATTATTGGTTCTCTCTTGTATATATCTAATTGGACCAGGCCTGATATAGCTCTGCCACTTAATTTATTATCTAGACATGTAAGTAAACCACTTATGTATCATTGGGAAGCAGTTAAACGAATACTAAGATATCTAAAACACAGCATGGATTTCTGCCTACTCTTAGAACCCAATAATATTAAAGAACCTATTATCACCAGTTACGCTGATGCAGACTGGGCAGGTGACATCAAATGTAGAAAGAGTACCTCAGGTTATGTATTATTTTTAAATGATTGCCCAATATTCTGGTACACTGGGAAGCAAGATTTAGTAGCGACTTCCACAACAGAGGCAGAATATGTCTGTTTATCTAAAGCCTCAAATAATTTAGTGTGGTTTAATGATTTATTATCTGATATTTGGAAGAATCCAATACTACCATTTGTCATACATGAAGATAATAAGGCGGCTATAGAAATATCAAGATCTGACGCCATTGGTCAAAGGTCCAGACATATAGATATCAAATTTAAACACGTGAGACAATTATCTCAGGATGGATTCATTAAAGCAATCCACTGCGAAACCTCAGAACAAATAGCTGATATATTAACTAAACCTTTACCTTCTAAACAACACAAATACTTGACATCAAAATTACAAGTACTATATAGTTCTGAATCCGAATGCAATCATTATTATATGTTGAATCGGCATTTAGAGGAGGATTTGTCATAAGTAAATGCCTTATTCTATAACAAGAGATATGTATATATGTACAGGATATAAAGGGTTAATTTATTCCTCCTCCTTTAATGTATTCATGTGTAATCACCCCCTTCTTTGACTCCTCCCCTTTGATATAAATAGAGAGTGCTTTTACCTCATGCTTGCTTCTCACTGTAAATCTGACAAGAATAAGTAGAATGCCTATTATGAATAAACACTTCTTTAACTGAAGAAATTGCTTCTGAATTCATCATTGAGTCTGATCCTCAAAATATTGTAACAGGAGACATGCTAGCAGTGTTCCCATATTTGAGAGGCTCCTACAAAGACAAAGGGGTCAAACTATTTTCCAAAGCACAAAAGGCAAGACAAGAAACAATGGATGGAAACTAATCAAGGAGAGAAGCAACCTAGAACTAAGGACAAATTTCCAAATGATGAGAGCAATCAAGGAATGAAATAGCTTGCCTTCAGAGGTTGTGGGTACTCCATTACTGGGGGCTTTCAAAAAGAAACTGGACAACCATTTGTCTGAAATGGTATAGGGTTTCCTGTTTGAGCAAGGGATTGGACCAGAAAACCTCCAAGGTCTCTTCCAACTCTGTTATTCTATGTTCTATGTTCTGAAAAGTAGCTTGTGTCAACATGGGAAAAGGAAAGGAAAGCCACAAGCAGGTAAAGGAACAGATAGGAGGAAGGGAGCTGGCAAGGAGTCAACAAAACCATTGCATTGTTTTTAGGAGGCTTTACACAGGAATAATTCAATGGGCTTGAATGAGAGGTTCTCACAGATTTAACCTCAGTGCACTGAGATAGGAAACTCTGCCTCTTTGCAATTTACTACAAAGAAATATGGTTATTTGGATATTCCATAATTGTGCAGGACATAATAGATGGAGAATAGAAAACAATGATTTCTTCCTGTGTTCTATATATAGATGTTCCTAAATTCTATAAACTTTAATCAACGTTATTTCCCTCTGAATTATTTATTCAAACTGTTTCTTCCATGCAAAGCACAAATGGCATCTCCCATTGTGCATTTCATTGAAGGCTTTCTAAAGTTGACCAAGTGACAGGGGACTGAAAGAATGAGCCAATCTTTAATCACCAGCAGAAGCAGCAGCAGCAGCAGCAAATGTAGTGCACATAAACAGGTGATAAAAGCAGATAAGAAAGATGACAAAAATTACAAAACAAAAAAACAAAAAAACCCGCTGCTGTAAAGATTTATGGAGCAGCTAAAGCAGAGCTAAATAAATGATAACAACCACTGATAAAAAAAGAGACGGGGCATCAGCCATATAAACACTTGGGGGGAACTTCAATGCTTCTGTGTGTTACTATGACACTGGTTTGTTTATGCCAGCATTGACCTTCGACTCCAGGAGAAGTATATTAACCATCTCTGTGTCTTTTGTGTTGTTTTACTCCTCAAGAGAAAGTTGCGCAGGGCCAATTCTGATGAATGGCGTTTGCCAAAAGTCAAGTTATCCTTGACTGGATGCAGATGGCCTAGTTAAAAAATGAATACTGCCAGCAGACGTCGCCTTTTATCAGTTGTAAAAGTTCAGCAGGGACTAGACTTCCTCATCTCTGGCCAGAAAATCCCCAGCCTTCTTTTTCAGCACCAGATCTCATATTGTCCTGATGGATTCTTGCAATAGAGCATAGATAAATAAGATTACATGCAAACGATTTATGGCAGTTTGGCGCATGGTACAGTATTTCCACATGCAGCTTGAGTTCTGCCTGGAACAGATATCAGGAATGTACATAGAGCTCAGGCAACTTAGACTGTTGTTTGTCCTGGGTGTTGACCTGCGGTGTCACAGATCACAGTTCGAAGGGAAGTCAGCAACAGATTTGCACGGAACACCTACATCTCGGTCAAAACAGGACAAGAGATCAGTGCACTTAGTTAGTGGGCACCTCTACCCTTCCTGCAGACATCAGACAAGGACTAATTAAAGGAGAATTAGACCAAAACTGGAGTTTGGGGTTTCTTATGATACCGTCTTTTTCAACCAAAGTGAGACTTTGGTCTTCTGGATGACTCTTCTGTATTATGTGTGGGGGGGAGAAATATTGGTTGTACTCTGAAACTCAGGGCAAAGTGAGTTTCAGGTTGTTTTATGAAAGGGGGAATATATGAAGACCAGATCTGGTTTCTAAATAGGGCTGAAGGTTTTTGAAATATTGCCGAGATTGCTTCCCATGTATTAATAGTACACTATTTCTTTCACATTAAACATTTCAATTTGCAGAAACATTTGCAGAGGAGACTATGGAGTAATTAGTCTTGTGATATAATTTTATCTTCCCCTCAGTTTAAGATTGATATCTAATGTGACATTTAAGGGGAAAAAATGTTTTAACCTTTAAAGGAAAAAAATCCTTAGCAAAAGGGAGCTCCCAACGATCTCAATGAAGTCTGAGTAGGTTTAAATTAATGAAAAATGCTGATCAAGTCAATCATTGAAGGATAAAAAATGGGAAAATCTGTGTTGCGGAAGGATGGACAGGAAGTTCTCCACATTGCAAAAATCAGATGATGTTTTAGTATGCATTACATTAGGCTTTTTATGCATGTTATTTATAGATGGAGGCACGGTGCCTCAGTGGTTAAAGACATTGTGGTTGTCAGCTAGAAAGCTGACCATCCGTGTCCGAGACCTGAGTAACACCCAACAGGGTGAGCTCCCATTACTTGCCCCAGCTCCTGCTCACCTAGCACTTAGGAAGCATGCAAATGTGAATAGACAAATGGGTACCACTTCAGTGTGAAGATAACAGTGTTCTGTGTGCCTTAGCGTATAGTCATGCTGGGCATAGGATCACAGAAATGTATTTGGACAATGCTTCTCCCTGAGCACCGCACCCTAGAGTCGGAAATGATTGGACAGGGGTCACCTTTACCTTTATTTATAGATGGCAAAGTAAACCATCTAGGGTTTTAAATTCCAATTTGCAATAACAGGAAAAGGCACCCACTATTTGTTTAGATGATATAAGTAATAATAAAGATCCCCATGACCCATAGTTGAAGAGGTTTGTGTAATGGGCAATAAGATGGTGGAGCATTGTATCCAGTCTAAAAATTCAGGAGGACTTCCCAAAAAAGTAGATGGACATTTATTTATTTTTTAAAAAACAAAGAGCATGTGCCAGACTTTGTTACAAAAGAATAAAAAAGGGCAAAAAATATAGTGAGGTCAGGCACAGCTTAAGCCACTCCAGGGTTACAGACAGGGGTGAAATCCAGCAGGTTCTGACAAGTTCTGAAAACCGGTAGCGGAAATTTTGAGTAGTTCAGAGAACCGGCAAATACCACCTCTGGCTGGCCCCAGAGTGGGATGAGAATGGAGATTTTGCAATATCCTTCCCCCAGGAGTAGGGTGGGAATGGGGATTTTGCAATATCCTTCCCCTGGAGTGGACAGGGAATGGAGATTTTGCAGTATCCTTCCCCTGCCACGCCCACAAATCCACACCCACAAATCCACACATGGCCACCAAGCCATGCCCTCAGAACTGGTAGTAAAAAAATTTGGATTTCACCACTGGGTACAGGCTTAGATCTCAATATAAATCTAAAGATCTCATTATCATTGTTTTAGCATATCATGTGAACTATTAGAGATAGATGTGAGAGAGGAGGGATAGATAAATGATAGATATGGATGGAAAGAGAGAGAGAGAGAGATGATAGATGATAGATAGATAGATAGATAGATAGATAGATAGATAGATAGATAGATAGATGATAGACAGACAGATAAATACCCTGTTTCCCCCAAAATAAGACATCCTCTGATAATAAGCCCAATCGGGCTTTTGAGCACATGGCAATAAGGCCAAGCGCTTATTTCAGGGTAAATATATATATATATAAGACAGGGTCTTATTTTTGGGGAAACACAGTAGAAGAAAGCTAATGGATAGATAGGTGTTAGATAGATAAATATGATATAGCACATTCTGAATGATATCCCTATCTATTTAAATCAGAATAATTCTTATTTTCAAATGCCAACAAAACTCCCTGATATTTACTATATAACTCATTCCCTTGCCATTGTAGTCAGTTTCAAAGTGAATTAGAATGACTGATTGCATGTAGACTTTCAATCTTTTTTTTAAAAAAAAAAATTGATTTATATGCCGCCCTTCTCCGGAGACTCAGGGCGGCTTACAATGCGTTAAGCAAAAGCCTTCATACTTTTGTATATTTATACAAAGTCAGCTTATTGCCCCCACAAACTGGGTCCTCATTTCACCTACCTTAGAAAGGATGGAAGGCTGAGTCAACCTTGAGCCTTGGAGAGATTCGAACCAGCAGTAAATTGCAGGCAGCTGTGTTAATAACAGGGTGCGTAGACCACTGTACCATCAAGGCTTGTTTCTGCTTGTTCTTCCTATCAATAATTTATATGTACAAAATAATTAGTCTTATTTTAAGTGACATCTTTTTCAATGGAATCGCCTCTCACAGCTCAACTCTAAATCGTAATGAAGGATGAGGAGGTGAAACCCAGTTAGAATATCTCACAGGAGTCTCTATTATACATATATAAATATGGGTTTTGCCCTTCCCCCTCCACTACTATTATAACATCAGGACTTTCACTGAATTCTGAAAAGGTTAGATTGAATGGTTAGTTATGATAAAATAGTCTTTGCCTCAATTTTGCTTTTTCTGGTTCTTTCTTTAAAAATCCTCTAGGTCAAACTAACTTTCTCTTCACATTGATACAAACCAAGATGGCTTTACTTAAGGTTATTGGTTAGGTATCTTGTATTTTTCTTGTATCTTCATTTTTCTTTCATTCCCTTTTTTAAAAATTATTTCACTTTCAAGAAATCACAGGCATAAAATCCAATACAACTTCTATTTGTATAGTACTTGCAAATAATTTGGTTACTTCATCTCTAAGCTTTGTTTGTTTTTTCATTTAGTGAAGTTGCACACTTGCATTTTTTCAATGTTTTCATGCTTGTGAGAACATTAAGACTCTTTTGCTCATATTACTATTTAAGCAATCCTTTTTTGTTCAACTTCAGCAATGTACAGCTAAATAAAATACTTTGGGAGTGAGCCATCTAGTGGTTAAAATTATTGGCGAAAAAGAATGGCTTGTACTACACAACTATGATGTGCTTTCACCACAGAAATGTGTGAGGAATCATGTCAGCTGTAGATTTGAAGAGATTGGATTGAAGCTGACTGCTGGAATCAGAAAATAATGTAAATCTAGGCCACTGACTCCATTAACAAGTGAAGGAAACAGATAATTTACTATTAGTTTCAATTTCAAAAAACTGAACGTTTGAACGACTACTATTGTAAAAACAGTCCTCCTGAAAAACAAAAAAAACCTGTACTCTTATACTCACACAATGTAAGGGTTTGGTTGCTCAAAGAGGACATGACGACAAAAAAGGAGGAATGTCCTCCATTTGCTGGACATGTAGTAACCCTATTTACACTGAGGTAATTCCCATTGATCCTTAAGAAACTGCAATATGTTGTTTATTTTGCAACCAAAGAAATCTATCATTTAGAAAACCCAAGTATATTTTTAAATACTTTATTTAAGCTAAAGTAAAATTATGTCAGGAGCTATAGGAAGGAATTAACACTTTTTCTCCTAATATGATCCAAGTCTGACTGGGCTCCTAGAACCAACATTTTATATGTTCTAACATTCATTTTCATAAGTTTTTGGCAGAATAGTACAAGTAGCAGTTACCACAGGCCCATGTAGGTTGGTCCTACAGAATTGAGAATCCAGTCTCACTTCTTCAATGCATATGCATATTACATTCTCAACCTGAATGGATTCTTCTTATTCAGTGAAGGGGAAATAGCTATGTAGTTCCTAATGGTGTCTTTTTATTCTTCTGTTTTTTTCCCAGTTTGCAATAGTTTTATTACTGTAATTATAATCTTTAATAAAATTATTATATTAAAAAGGTTTTGATTGATTGTTTATGTGCTATCAAACCAAAAAGAGCCATGGTGGCACAGTGGTTCAATGTATAGGACGCACCTAAATTTTCACCCCTTTTTAGGGGCGAAAAAAGTGCGTCTTATATTATACTCCAAAAAATACAGTAGGATACATGGCCACTCTGCAAATAACTAACATGAAGTACAGACTACTGCCAACTTCTGACACCAAACAGAGTGATTTATTTCACAAAAAAACTGATTTAATGTGTGCCGAATGATAACGATGCAGTAAGTTTTAATATTAATTGTGTTGTCTTAGGGTTGGAGCAGTGAATGCTCCTGTTTTTGAAAATACAGATCTTTTTTGCTCCTCCTTTTCGAGGATCTTGCGTTGAAAGCGTCTCGAGTGTCTCAAGAAAGGGATGCATTCATACATCATCTGAAAATGTGCTTGATTTTTTAAAATAGATGGGAAATCAAGTTGAATTAGAAAAATGGTCTTTATTTAACTTTTGTATTTGGCTTATTGTATACATGTTTTCAAATATTCCTATGGGATACAAATGGTAAAGGTTTGCATTATACTAAGCATGACACTATTTTTAGTCAGAATAGAGCTGGAAGAGACCTTGAGGTCTTCTAGAAAAGCAGGAGACGCTAGCATTCCAGACAAGTGGCTGTCTAATCTCTTCTTAAGAACCTCCAGTGATGAAGCATCCACAACTACTGAAGGCAAGCTGTTCCACTGGTTAATTGTTCTCACTGTTAAGGAAGTTTTTCATTAATTCCAGGTTGCTTCACTCCTTGATTAATTTCCATCCATTGTTTCCTGTCTTGCCTTATGGTGCTTTGTCAAATAAGTCCCTTCTATATTATTTTGAATATTTCTACATTCCTTTGAAGTCAGAACTTTTCATTAAGATGTTTAATGTTGAAGCAATAGGTACTTAACCTGGAGTATGTAATTAGGTTGTGTGTTTGTATATTGTATAGATATGTAAACACTATCATAAGGGCTGTCTGCCTACCTAGGCAATTGTATTAGTATGGGAGAATCTTCTCCCAATATCCCTTTCCTTATATCTTATTATTTTTATTTTTATTTTATTTTTAGATTGGGACCATGAAGACTGAGACCATCTGTTTTTATTCAGTTTTTAAAACTGATGATACTGGCTGAAAAGTAGGGGGAAATAGCTTTAAATAAAAAGGTGTATAATAAAAATGAATATGTGTGCATATATAGCCTACTTTTTCCAAACCTTTTTTTCCCATTCTTGCTATGAGTTTCTCCAGAGGCACGCTGTCTTTTGACAGCAAAAGATAAAACTGACTGATACAAATGAGTCACAGTTCCCTTGAAATAGTGATTAAATTCCCAAGCAAGAAAGACGACTTGAAGAATTAACTGTTGTGTTATCCTAGAAGATGCAGCTGTACTCAATGAAGGGAATTAAGCCACTTCATTTTAGTGCTTTTTGTTTTATATCTGAATATGGAAAAATTGAATGTTGTCATCATATTTTTAAGAAAAAAAATATACAGGTTAAATTTAAGATAAAAACAAATTAAAGCCATATGCCCAAACATATCTTCGCTGCTTGGTAAAATCCAATGGTTTGGTTGCAAATATATTTTCTGCTCATTTTTATACCTTACTACCTACAGCAAGAATATCCATGTCATCAAATTAGTATTTATCATATACTTGTATCAAGATAATATGTAGGTTAGAATATTGGCCAAAGTTGTTTGGGGTAATGGAAATTATAACTTCCTACCTATCTTAATATCTAATAGGCAGGTTTGCATTGAATGCTCTCCATAAAAATGACTAGGAGATCTTGATCTATGCATTCTTTCTAAATCAAACTACAGTATAATTAAGAAATGTTACTAGGATAAAACTCACAGTACATTCATTTTTCATGTGACAGCACAGCTTCACTAGAAGAATTTTGTAATAAAAATGTATTTATGATTAACAATATAGAGTGCAGCACCCCCAGTTTTGTGAGGATTGTAGAATGAGGTTATGATTTTAAAGGGAATAAACTGAAATGCCTACTCTGGCATAGCTATATTAACTATGTACTGAAAGTGTTGAACTCTGTTCCAAAATAGCAGAAATAATTTACTGAAGGCAAATGAAACCAGTGTGGCTTTGGGGTCTTTTTCTTAAAGAATTCCTATCAGTGTCCGGGATAAAAGTGAAGTTCTACCACATAATATGAAATGTGATACTGTTGTCAGTACAATTCCCCAGTGAGAAGGATAGATTGTGGTCAAGACCTAAACAGGTTAACTAGTGGTCACTCTGATTTTCCTTTATATACAAAAGAAGTCAACACTATTGAAGAAATTTTGAAACCGAATATGCCATGAAATAAGACATCTGTTGGACTCTTATTTGTTTCTCTTTAAATGGGCTTTATTTGAAAGCTCAGTGAACAACACAGGTACACTCTTTGTGTTATCCACAGTGTTCAGGAATTTCTGATTCCTAACAATCCTCATGTTTATTTGCTTTCTAAATTTAATTATTTAAAAGCAAATACATTACTTGATATATATATTTATAGATAGAGATATATACACCATTTCAATCAATTAATAGTAAATAATAAACCTCAAATCCTGAAATAATATATTTCCTCACATTGGGCATTTTTAAATTTTATTTTTGGGTTTCTTGCACATATAATTGTAAATGAGGTTCAAGTCACTTAAGAGCTATTTGTTTAAGCTTAAGAGCCATATGTTAATGGAAAATCTGGACCAGCCTCTTAAGTTCAATTTTAATTTTATACAACTTGCTAGCCATATAACCAGCATGGCTGCATGGTAAAGAAATCCTAAATTTCTATAATTATATGACCATATGTTGTGCAAGGACCTATTCTCAATTTAGACCAGCTTCACAATACAAAAAAAAAATCATACATTTTTTCTACATGACACCTATAGATAAAAATCAGTCAACTCTGGTGCAAGAATCTCATTTTTAGTACAAAAAAAATATTAAATCCTTTGATATCACCAAATTTGGAAAAGACATTCTCTTATGTCACAGAATGATAATACTATTCAACACAGTATTTCACTTCACTTTTATGTATATTGACTCAGTTGTCTGTCCAATTGAGTTCAGTTCAATTGCATTGTCAACTTACTGAAAAGATTTCACATACATTGTCACTTTCTGCTTTTTTTTATCAGGGCAAAAAAGGAATGATAGATTGTATAACTAAATGCAAATGTGATGGGATAAGATTAAAAAAAAATCAGACATAGGGATGATTCCTTCTTAACTTTTAGAAATGAAGTCTGTATTATCTGTTGCTCTTCCATAAGCAGGTTCTAGAAAATCTCTTTCAGCTCCTAGGTTTTCCAGAAATAAGATTAACTAGAAATCCATCATTGTTTCATTATCAATCTTGGCACCATATAGGTGGCAGAACTTTTAGATCATGTTTACTGTTTACTGAACATACGAATCATAGGATCATTGTGGCAATTGGTCAGGAGTAATGCATAATCAGGATTTGAACACAACATATGAATGCATGACTATGTGTATTAGGCTGTCCCCATATGACAGGGAATCCTCCAAAAGCAAAATTCCCAATTACACAGAGAAAGAATACACACATATAATATAAGCTTATCATCTCTATGCAGATAAATAACTGTGTATAGATCAAAATGTTAACAGCATGCACAATCTGACTTATACACACACAAACACATGCACACATGCACACACAGAAGCATACACACAACAAATATTCAATGGAGTTTGAAGGGGCCTCACACGATAGGCAATTGTCCCTATGCATCCCCTACCTTCAATGTAGAGATACATGGGAACATCACAAAATAATTGTGAGATGCAACATTTCAATGCACAGTGGGAGATGCATTTACCCTCACCTCTCAAATGTGTTGTTTATATCTTTTAATCTATATAAAAAATATTACATCCACAGTTCTGAGAGTTGCAAACGGGGATTTGGATTAGTTCGTTTATGTAAAAATTCTCCAAGGAGAATAAAATTGTCCTGCCTTGGATAATGCAGAGGTTATTAATCTGACTATATATTGTTCAGGACTGCAGTATGAATTGATGTTTGCATATACCATTCATTATGTATGAGTATGACTGAGCACTGTGACAAATTTCAAGTAAAAAATAAGTACAAAATCTTCTGAAGGAAAGAACAAATATACATAAACTAGAGTCTATAGCAAAATTTAAAGTGTAACCTAGCCAACGTAGTTATATAATAATGTTACAAATTTAAACCATTTGAGGTTTGGAATGGAAAATTCCAAAGTCCAAGCTGAAGGCATCTGAAGATTTCCTTACGAGCAGAGAGATGATAGTTGAAAATGTTTGCAACAGTTCATAGTATTCCATCTGGGTTGTGCAAAAAGTATGAAACATCTAAAGGGTAAGTTGAAGTTTAGTCATGTTCCTGTTGTGCATATTATGATGGCGGACCAATTCATCAGAACGAGCAAACTTCTTTTGGCAGCTGGGCCACCGACAGCTGAAAGGTTTTTCACCTGTTAACAAAATGTACAGTTATACATTATCATCATAGTCCTAATACATACTATTGCCTTATCCCCTCCTAGAACTTTGATTAAACAGCAATAGCACTTAGACTTATACACCGCTGCATAACACTTTACAGCACTCTCTAAGTGGTTTACAAATGTCAGCAGTTTGCCCCCATCATTTTACCAAACTTGCAAAGATGAAAACCTTGAGCAGGTCAGAATCGAACTCCTGGCTGTGGGCAGAGTTAGCCTGTAATACTGCATTCTAACCAGCTTAGAGTTGAAGTAGATGCCTATCTTTGGACAATAGGGTGCTTCATTAAGCTCATGTTAAACTTTCTAAAGATTCCAATAGAAGTTGAGTAAATCTCTCAGTTTCTATTGCTTTTAAATAAAAATGTGTTCTATATGTTTGCAACATTTTCGTACTCTGAAGAGTTCAGAGAGTTTCCAGTATATATCCTATATAGAAGGTGCTCAATTAAACCTTCCAATATTTTTAGATTTATATAAATATGTTTTCCTTAAGTTTTATATCTATTCAAATTTTGAACATTTATATTATTTTATGTATTATATTATACATACATTTATATTTATATAATAGATATTTACAAAAGACTATACTATACTATACTATACTATACTATACTATACTATACTATACTATACTATACTATACTATACTATACTATACTATACTATACTATACTATACTAATATCCCTTTTTTGGCTGCGAATAGTCAAGTTTCACAAGGTTGCTTAAAGGAAAAATGGCCAGCAAGCCTTTACGTTACATTTTATGGTACTAACTACCATAGCCTCTTGAAAGTTTGCAATAATAATAATATAAAAACAAGATTTGTAATAAAAATATTAAAAGTACAATTTAAAATATTTTAAACCATCATCAATTTAAATTAATGCCTGTGTCTTAAATGCATATTTATGCATATGTGTCTTAAATGTACATTTAATAACAGGGATTCAATTCCCTGTTTAATCCCTCAGTTGAATAAACTTGTGGTCCAGAGGTTAGGGTCGTTACAAAAAGTATCAGTCCTAAATCTGTACCAAACAAGCACAGTATCTATGTTGATAACCTTGCCCCTTTGCAAGCAGAAAAGGCTTAATTCCCTCTGGGCAAAAAGCCAGGCGGAGTCAGAGGCGATCCATCCACTCCATCCCATCATCTCTCAGCTTGCCTATGGCTGCACTGAACAAGCACCTGCAGAGGGGCATCAGGGTCACCTGCCTTTCCCATCCCCCATGCCTCTTCCTCCGTCTGCTGCTGGTGGTGCCACACAAGCCTCCCGCGAGCCTTCCATGAGTCAGGCAGTAGCGCAGCATGTCTGGATCACCAGTCTTCTCCCCTCCCCCCTCCACCTCTGCCTCCACGCTTTGACTTATCAGTATTTGTGCTGTGCCAAAGAGCCGGTGGGCTGCCAGACACCATCAGCCCCTGCTTGCTGGCCACGCCCATCCCCCGGGCTTATTTTTGGGATAGGGCTTATATTAGGCCCACCCCCAAAAAATCAGGCTAGGGCTTGTTGTCAGGGTGGGTCTTATTTTTAGGGAAACATGGTAAGATTTGGGTCTGTCTGTCCTATTTAAAATATTGGCTAGAAGTTGCAGCCTCAAATTAAATTGAGTTAAAAAGACAGATTAGGGCAATTGTAAACTCTGTCAACTGAACTTAATTCTTCTGCCGAAGGATAATTAGTCATGACTCTTGGTTTTGCTCTAAGTCAGGTGTGTCTAACCTTGGCAACTTTAAGACTTGTGGATGTCAACTCTCAGAAGTGTGTCCCCCACCCACCCACCCCACCCTAAACATTATTTTCTCTGTAATAGCTAAGACATATCAATATCACATATGCTCAGAATAAGTCCTAGAAATATCATAATTTAACTTTCAATAAAATAAATAAGAAGATATAAATGGGAAAAAAGTATACGCACTTGTTTTACCTGTATGAGTCCTGGTGTGAGTCTTCAGATGATCAGATCGGGAGAACTTTCTCTGACAGGTTTTGCATTGGAATGGTTTCACTCCTAAATACATAAAATAAATCTATTCTTGTTTTCTATTACCTTTGCAGGAGTATAAGAGTATCAGTTCTTCTGAATTACAGAAACATAGACTTTTACTTTTATTTGACAATTGCTATTTCCACCCCTAAATACAAACCTCCACATCTCTAGTCGCATTAATCAAGCAACTCAACTATCTGACCTTCCTCAGCCTTTTTGTCCTTTTTAACTCCATTTAGTGCTTTTACCATGCTTTGGTTTCTGGCAAAAAATAGACACATTAATTCACTTTGGAGTGAAAA
This sequence comes from Arizona elegans, assembly GCA_022577455.1. Lineage (NCBI taxonomy): Eukaryota > Metazoa > Chordata > Lepidosauria > Squamata > Colubridae > Arizona > Arizona elegans. The sequence goes on from JAKOOJ010000001.1 coordinate 76,693,589, forward strand.
CTTGAAAAATTTGGAAATAAGAAACATCATGTGATTGTGGTTGTTATTTCTCAATTCAATTTGTCCTTTAATAATGTGCACTTTTTCCCATTTCAGTTTAGGGCAGCATTCTTCGCATATCCAAGCGCTTTTTAAAAACTTTATCCATGATGTGATTTTTTTTTTTTAAAAAAAAGGAATCTGAGTTTATTTTCCGTATTTAGAAGATTCTTTAAAAATTAACTGTGCACATAATATCAATCACAGTATTCCACTTACCCCTCTTCTAAGCTTACTTACGATTGTCCATAAAGGAGCTCCAAATCTCTGTTAGTATACTATTTAATTTAGTTATTTGAATTAGATATTTTAAAATATGAACAGCCATATTAAAATGATGAATTAAATAAATCATAAAGTATTCCTGATCTGTAGATGTCTATGCAAACATGTTGTTGCATAGAAATATTTCCTCATTATTCCTTAAGATATCAGTTTTTTTTATTTTTAAGTACTAAGGCTGAAGTCATAGTAAAGGCTAAACCCTATTCAACTTAATGAATTTTATTTCTGTTTGAACAATTAGATGTTTATCCAGTGCTGTGATCTTTATCGAAACTATATATTTGTTTGAAGTGAACTGTCAGTCCTATAAGGTAGACCAGAGTGAGAAACTGATGCCACTTGTCCTGCTTTTATTAGAGTGACCATAGTATCAGAATCATGTTAATTCTGAATATTCTTTCCCTCCTCCCTTTTTTAATCTTCTTGAGAATTAGGGAAGTGACAGTCCTTATTCATGAATTCCTCTTTCCATGGTCTTAAGCTACATTTATGTTTGTTGCTTTGATAATGGATCTTCCCTCTCCCCCTCAAGGTCACTCTCTATACCCTCTACACATGCACAAGAGCTTTTCTTTCATTAGCCTGCAGTGCAAAGTAAGCTGGAAAACATGAGGTATGTTTGTTTATACTGTCCAATGTATTTGGGTTAGGATTGATGACCTGAGTTAGAGTACATTGAATAACTCTAGTTATTCACAAAGTAATAGTGGGACAGCAAGGAACTGATGCAATCTTTGTAACTCTCCTGTAAGATGGTGGCACCAGAATAGGACTTTTTGCAAGGATTCAGTGATGCCAATTCATAAAGTTTGATAACTTCTCTGCAGATTCCAAACATATAGGAAATTGATGGGATTATGGTGTATGATGTAGATCAGAAGTCCCCAACCCAGTCCATGGACCAGCACCGGTCCATGGCATGCCAGAAACTGGTCCGCCCAACAAGTGAAGCCCCATCCATGGGATGAAGGCAGGACGTGAAACCAAGCTCCCTCCGATTCATGGAAAAACCTCACTCCACGAAACCAGTCCCTGGTGCCCAAAAGATTGGGGGCCACTGGTGTAGAGTGACAGGACTCGGATGTACTCAGCACTATTTTATTTTAGAAAGAGAAATTTATTAAAATTGAGATACAAATTTGCTTGCGTGCTTTAGGAACTCTGGAACCTTTGTATCCTTAGTGCTTTGACTTGAATGTTTTCTTTGTGGGCAATATTACTGAAAAGCCACTAATGGTCTTTTAAGCAATAATGTCAGAAATGAAGATTGGCTGGCTTTTATTACACTTTTACTTACACTCTGATGTTGCTTTTGCTGCCACCTCAGGAAGCCCAGCAATGCATTGTGAAGCTGTCACCCCACCCCAAGAAGCCCCAGCTGGCCTAGCCCAGCCACTTTCACTGTCCTGCACTCTGAAACCCCTCTTATCCTGAACTCTGCCATCTGAGCTGACCATCTTGCTCCCACTAATGATGTGTTATGCCAGGGATGGTCCTTCACAAGGCAACTGCTAACCATATGGGGCCATCTTCCTCAGGTCTCAAGAGGCAATCACTATGTGAGACCTGGAGAAGAAAGCATTATGTGGCCATAATGTTGCATTGCCTTGCAAAGGACCAGGCTGGGTATCCTTGGTCAGCAGCAGCAGCAAGAAGACTACAAAGGTCAGCTAGGGTGACGGGGTCACAGAGAGCAGAGGGCCAGAAGGGCAAAGATGGGGAAAAGATAGGTGGCTGGAGTAAAGCTGCAGCATCCTTGAGGTTGTAAGTGTGGGTGGACTGCCAAGCTCCCAAATTTTGATCGCATGACCATGGGGCACTGTAACATCAGGGACAGGTTATAAGTCCCTTCGTTCAGCACTGCCATAGCTTTGACTAGTTGCTAAAGCAATAGTCGCAAGTCAAGGATTACCTGTATCATTTCTAAAAAAAATTATTAAACCTCTCAAGATTTGCTAAATAGCTATTATTTCAACTATCAAGGAATATAACCAATATACTATACCTTCCCACATTATTTATCAAGCATAGGGAAAGAATTACTTCCCAGCATTTCAGGCCAAAAAGTTAGTTTTCAGGATTGCCTATGCTCGGCATATATGGTTATAAATAATCAAATTATATATCTACATTTAAGGCACAAACGCTCTTCCCAAGGTACAGACTAACTGATCTATACTAACATTACTATATTTTTAAGGGGCATATAAATAATCGCAACCTAAGTTCAGCACTGCTTCTTTGTAGTGTATTTCTGAACTTATACAAACACATAAAAGGTCATAGTCCCAACCTTTAGTGCTCTTAAAAGCAAAAAAAATTACAACTCCATTTCACATACCCTTGATAAGGGAAACCGCAAATTGCAACAAATGTCAAAAGCTCAGATATGTAACAAACCTGTGTGTCGCCTTTGGTGCCTTTTGAGTTGATCTGAACGAGAGAATCTTCGTTCACAGTCCTTAAAGTCACACTGATATGGTTTTTCTCCTTAAAAAAAAACAAGTTTATTTGAAGGAAGTAAAATAACATTGTAGGCATTAAATGAAACTTCAATTAACATGCTAGAACAACTCTCACATGTAATATAGAGATAGCACAATGGATTATCTTTAGAGAAAAGATAATATAAGTGTTTATTTTTTTAAAAAAAATGATGTTTCCACTTTCTAACTTAAAAATAAATGGCTGGAATTGTGTAAAATATTTATTGTGCCAAGGTCTAGGCTCTGAGTGTGTGAAAAGAAGATGGTATTAGTAATTGTGATTTTTTTTTTTTTTGGCTGCTATTTATTGTAAAATGTTTGTAATTGTGATATCTTACAACTTCTTACATAACATCTTCCCAATTGCATTTACCTATCCCACCAAGTCATGCAGGGGGGACATTCAGCAAGTCCCACCTTCAAAGGAGTTCTATCTGGCATGCCTTTTCAGCTGTAGCCCCTGCCCTCTGGATTACCCTGATATTAGCCCCATCTCTGTTGGCCTTCCAGAAGGCCCTTAAAGCTTTTTTTCTCTTCTTTCTTTTTTAATCATCCATGGTGATCCAAGGGGCGGCCTACAAGGTGGCTATATGAGAGCAAGTGGTGTTTGTTCTCCCACATTCCTAGGTTTTACAGGTATATTTGATACATCCTTTTGATTTAGCTTTTACTGTTTTAGATTGCTATGGAGCTTTTAACTGTTATATTGTATGCTGCCCAGAGTCACATTTTTGTGAAATCAGTGGCTATAGAAATATACTAAATAAATGAATGAATTGTTTTAAATTTTTAACTGCTTATTGTTAACCACCCAAAGACATTGGCTATGATGAGTGTCTAAAAAAAAGAAATATTTGTAAGAGACAGAATAGGTTATTCAAGCAACAGTTAAAATCCATGCATTTGCAACTAAATAATTCCAGTGTTAGAATGCATATATGGAGCAATGAATACTTGTGACAAAGAATCAGCCCTGAAAAAAATAGGGAAATGTTCAGGAAGGGAATTGAACATGGTTTACAAAAAGGAATCATGAGAATCTTGTTTAATTGCTTTGTGGTTATAAGAAACATATTTTATAGACATTTGTTTATTAATTAAGGCAAAGGTATACTTTTTATATAAGTTTTTAAGGAAACAACATTGTTTCCTGTACATTGCAGCCCTGTAGCAGACAACAAAACTCTACAGAGAATCATTAAAACTGCCCAGAATATCATCAGACTCCAGCTACCAGCCCTGGACGACATTTTTGAATCTCGCTGTTTGAGAAAGTTGTATAACATTTTCAGAGACTCTTCCCATCCTGCTTACAATCTTTTTGGACTGTTGCCTTCTGGCAGAAGATACAGAACAATTAAAACTCGGATCACACGTTTTCTGAATAGTTTTTATGGCAAAGCTATAATTGCATTCAACAATGAACTAAAGGGCCACCATCAGTGAGCTGTTGGATAGTATTACTTGGTCTGTTGTGTGGATGTTTGGGTGGTTCAGGAGCAGGGAATTTGTGGTGGGTAGGGGTGTGTTTGGAGATTGTTATGTATGTTGGACCTGGTCTTTGGGTGTTAAGTAAATTTTGTTGTATGGGTATACTGTGTATACACGTACAATGACAATAAAGTTATTTATCTATTTATTGTTCAGTCCTATTTATAATTTCTTCTGAAAATAAACGTTCTAAACACCAATTAAGAAAACTCACATAATAAGTCCCCAGCTAAGTTATGGAAATAAACGTTCTAAACACCAATTAAGAAAATTCACATAATAAGTTCCCAGCTAAATTATGGAAGTTATCAGGTGTTCACAGTCTAATCACATGCTCTTTTCATCCTTAGTATGTATGAATACATGGGAAATTGAGCTTCACAGCGAATTCCTCCATTAGCTTAGCCAAAATCCGAAGCAGCATTAAGTCCAGCAACAGAACTTTTTTACAAAATGTGTTTTTTGCATTCAAGTTATAGTTCTGGAAGTGCTAGCAGCATCTGAAAATTTGGCATCCCTAGCAAACTATCTCAATATGTAGAACCCAAGCAAGGTATTGAGCATTAGATTTGTGGTTTAGCATGGTTTTCAAGAGTTAAATGTGTTGGTATTTTTGCTCATCAGTAGTTACTAGTCTGTGGTCTCAGCAGATGGTGAACCCAGTCGACCAGACAACCTTGACTGGTTTTAGAAGCTAAGCAGGATCAGTTGGACTTGGATGAAGAAACTGCCTGGGAATTTCAGGATTGTTGGCTAAACACTTTCCATAATACTGTCAAGAAAACTGTATCGATGTAGTTAGGCTTAACTTAAGCATTTATACTTTTAACCTAGTTCCCCATCTTGGATAATCAGAAACTATTGCATTATAATGCTATCATATTTTTTGGGGGGGGCATATGTAATGCAGATGTAATCCACTAATATATATAAACCAAGTTCTAATTAAAATTGTAGTTACAATATATCTGGAGAAACCAGAGTGGGAGAATCTAACCTCTTAGCAGCAAATCAGCTCTGTAGTAAAGTCAACAAAGAAACTGCAGTCTGTGTAAAATGAGTTGAGTAGGTTCAAATTTTAGTTTTGTATAAAGGAAATCAGAAAGAAAGTTACAATTGTTTAACTTGCATACTCCACAGCCATTTTTCTATTTCCTTGAAGAGTTGTTATAACTTTTTAAAAAAAACCTCCATTAATATAAATCTTGTTACTTAATGAAATTATTTTCACAGCAGATAATCTGTTACAAAAACTTTATCTTCAAAGTGATGAGTTATTGTATTCGGTTTGCTTACAATTGAGTTTTGCTGGGAAGAAAAAGTTCATTGAAACTAAGTATCACTTTGTGTGTTTAAAAAAAATCCTCCAGTCATACATCATTTGCAAACTAATAAATCATTGTTGCTACTTCATTTTAATGATGGGTGGAAGTGGGTGCAATATTATTGATAAATATTTTTAAAAATATATTATTTTGGGTGTTCCAAAAAAAGACTACTTTTTTTTTCTGGGTCAACAGTATTAATACCAGAAGGGGACTTCGTAAACAACCATAATGGTAACAGAGTTATCAGCAAAATTTCTGCTGAAACAGTGATAAGCACTGATACAAATTCCAGCTTTGTGCATCAGAGTTCCACAGATAGTAACACTATGCAAAATAACAATTTTCAGGAAGTGTAATGAATCAGTTGTTTTATAAGGAAAATCTTATGACTCACTCTTTTTTCTTTTCTTTTTTAAAAATTAATTGCTATTCAGCTGCTCCATTTCTCTACCCTATAAAATTTGAAGCTACATTTTAAGAACCTACACTATTAGAACCCCACTCATTTAGAATGATACACAAATCCCTTAACAAAAAAAATCCTGAGGTATCCAAAAGACTAGAGGATGTATTATGATGCACACTTCTGTGAATTATAGTTCACTTCACTGCAATCTGTAAAGTTAGGATTTAAAACAGGTGTCACATCTTTTTGTAACATTCAAATGTGAAATTACAGGTAGTCCTCAAATTGCAACTACAACTGAGCCCCAAATTTCCATTGCTAAGCAAAACAGTTGCTAAGTGAATTTTGCCCAGTGGTGGGCTGTTGCCGGTTTGGACCGATTCAGGCAAACCAGTAATTGCGAACTGTGGGTGGGCGGAGCAACCTCGTCCTTCATCGCTGTGTTTTGGTTTTGTTTTTTTTTTTAATTTGATTTATATGCCGCCCTTCTCCAGAGACTCAGGGCGGCTTACAATGCGCTAAGCAATAGCCTTCATTCTTTTGTATATTTATACAAAGTCAGCTTATTGCCCCCACAATTGGGTCCTCATTTAACCTACCTTAGAAAGGATGGAAGGCTGAGTCAACCTTGAGCCTGGTAAGATTCAAACCTGCAGTAATTGCAGGCAGCTGATGTTAATAACAGGGTGCTTTAGACCACTGTACTACCAAGGCTTTTTGATACCGCATGCATATGTAGATGGCACGCGTGAGCGAATTGCCTTGTTTTGTGATGTCACATGCATGGACGGATGGCGCGCATGCGCATTTACGGTGCTGGGCAAACCAGTTGTTACAGTATGTGATGCCCACCTTTGGTTTTGCCCCGTTTTACAACCTTTCTTGCCACAGTTGTTAACTGAATCGCTGCAGTGGTTAAGTTACTATAGTAGAAACATGGTTGTTAAGTGAATCCGGCTTTCCCATTGATTTCATACATCATAAGGTCGCAAAGGGTAATCACATGACTGAGGACACTGCAACTGTCATAAATACATGCCAGTTGCCAAGCATCCAAATTTTGATCACGTGACGGGGGGGATGTTGCAACGGTCATGAGAAAAATGGTCACAAATCACTTTTTTCAGTGCCGTTGTAACTTTGAATTTGTCACTAAACAAATTGTTGTAAGTCAAGGACTACCTATATACACTTATCCAGTGGTGAAATCTAAAATTTGTTACTACCGGTTCTGTGGGTGTGGCTTAGGGGGTGTAATGTGACTGGGTGGGCGTGGCCATTTTTTTTTTTTTTTACTTTTAAAACCATTTTTTCTACAACCTCTTCACCGAAGAGGTTGTAAAAAAATGCGTTCAAAAGGCTCTGATGATCCCAGCTGAGTTGCCTGATCGGCAGAGACTTTTTTTCTTTTAAATGCCTCTGCCGATCAAGCAACTCGGCTTGGATCATCAGAGGCATTTAAAAGAAAAAAACCCTTTTTTTTCTTTCAAATGCCTCTGATGATCCAAGCTGAGTTGCCTGATCGTTAGAGGCATTTAAAAGAAAAAAAGTCTCTGCTGATCAGGCAACTCAGCTTGGATTGTCAGCTTGGATTTAAAAGAAAAAAAGGTTTTTTTTCTTTTAAAAGCCTTTGACAATCCCAGCTGAGCCGCGCAATCATCAGAGGCTTTTTTATTTAATTTAAAAGCATTTTTTCTGCCAAAGAGGTTGTAGAAAAAATGCTTTTAAAAGTTAAAAAAAAGCCTCTGATGATCATGTAGCTCAGCTGGGCATGGGAGGTGGGCAGGGATTTTTGCTACCAGTTCTCTGAACCACCCACCACCATCGCTACTGGATCGGGTGATCCAGTCCGAACCGGGAGGATTTCACCCCTGCACTTATCCCTGTATCTTTTTGTGGAAAGATCTGAATGCCCCACATTTTCATGAGTACATGATGCCACTGAAGTAATAGATTGACAATTCTACTGCAAAAGGCTCCCAGAATCCTTGGGCCTAGAAAGGCCACAAAAGGCTTCCATTACCATAGGAAGAGCTGTGAGATACTGGATGAGGCAACTATTTTGGGGCAGTTTTGCACTCCATGAAGATACTTACCAGTGTGTTTTCTACCATGCATCTGCAAATGAGACAGTTTAAAGTATCGTTTGTTACAGCCAGGATAGACGCACATGAAAGGTCGCTTTTCATTTGTGTCGCTTGCTGATCTAACAATTGTTGGAGGCACGCCAGACATCCGCCGCATATCCTATAATGGCATAAAGAGGACGACTGAGAACTGTAAAAACTGTAGTGCAAGGCTGTCCAGCCTTGGCAACTTGTGGACTTCAACTCCCAGACTTGCCTAACCAGGATGACTAGCTGGGGAATTCTGGTTATTGAAGTCCACAAGTCTTAAAGATGTCAAGATTGGAAAAAGCCCCATCCCTACTATACTGCAACAAGACTTCCTACTGACATTTACGTTTCCCCGAAATATATGTAGCATCAAATCCTGGCATTGTTATTTGTTACATGTCATAAAGGAAATTGTAACACAGTTTTCCACAATCCAAAAGGCTGTAGTAGCATTTCACAAGGGAAAATGCTTGGTCCTTCATTTTTCCTTCTCGTTAATTTTCTGATTGCAGGAAAGCCCTCCAAGTATTGGATTACAACAACACCCATAAATCCCCACCATGATTTTTATCCAATGTGGTTTGACAATCATGGGAGTTGTAACTCAATATATCTGGAAGATTTCTCAGCAAAAGGAGGCAAATTAGAATTTGTCAGCAATAGATAACTTAAATGTTTTCCATTTAATTATTATATAGTGAACACTATATTCTAATAAAAAGAAAATATAGTGTTACCTTGCTATTATCAAAGCAGCTAGGTAATCAGTCCAAAATTATATACTTTCCTTAATATACTCACTTGAATTCCTCTAAAAACTCCATGGGTATGTATTCTGTACTGGGCCCCACAGCTGTATAACATTGGGGCTGCGTGATTATCACTTTCATATCCTGTTCCATGGCTGAAAATAAAAAGAGATCAAAGGTTGGAAATTAAGCTTAATTATAAATCTCATTAGAAAAATGAGTTTGCAAAAGTCTGCAATATTTCTTCATTTATGCTAAAACGGTTTCAAAACATTTCAATAGTTTTAAAGTTCAAACTTCCTATGCAGAAAGATACCACGATTTTGCTAAAAACTTGGGCTGCAAAGAAAGAAGATAAATTTTGTTCACCTATACATACAATGCCCTTATGTCCTTTATTATAAAGTACGGTCTGTAGGAGATAACCAGGGTGAGCCTAAGGGAGGGGTCAAATGTGTCATCAGTCTTGAGTCCCTTTGTGTTCACAAGATGCCTAGGTCCCACCTACCTTGGATTCCATTTACTCTTATCTATCACCGTCAATTTGACCATTAGTAGTTCAGATTCTTGTAGAACATTTAAGCTTGCAATAAACCTTTATGTTCATTTGAACTGCTTGGATGTCCTGATTTTTCACGCTTAACACAGTCCTTTATTTCAGAAAGCTGTCCTTTAGTTTTATTTATTTTTCAAAAACTCATTTTTATTTTGGTCATTTTCCTTGTTTTGTATAAATGGTACCACTTGATGCACCATTTTTCACATTAATATGAAAAGCATGGACATTGAACTGTCTTTAAAATATTTTTGATATTTTTATTAGAATGGATGTTTTTGTAACTTTTTTATTTTTGTTTTTTAATTTTCAATCATTAGGCAAATTTATAGATATAAATGATTTTTTAAAAAATCTTTATGAACCTCTTTCAGCTTTGCCCCCTTTTCAGGTTTGCCCTTTATTTTTTCCATGAAAATATGACTTCGGTAACCTATATTTTAACAATTGAATACTGAAACATTTTTTTAAAAAATAATAGATTAAAATAGTAGAGCCACAAAAAGTATTACTGCATATGTGCAGGTTATTTATCAGCTAAATGCCAAGTTGGTAATTACGAATATCTTTGGAATTAGCAAAATACCTCAGGTTTCACATTAAGTGCAGTGTTTTTTTGTCAGCACCTCATGACTCAGATATAAGCAGATAGGACAGAGAAAGTGATGACATTTACAAGAACAGCAGAACTTGTACCCACAGGATAGGATTACAAATCAGTGTCCTAACTATTTTATTCATACATCATCTTAGAAGATGCATTGTGGCTTAACCTTTAGCCAAAGGGGAAATTATTCCCTGTAGAAATCAATGATCTCTTTTACTTCCAGCAAGGCAACAACTACACCAAACTATTTTATTTTACTTTTGAAATTTTAAATCCCCAAGGCTAGAAATCTTTTTAACATTATTAATGTGTGTTCTGCAATGCTCCCCAAATTTCAAATATTCATGATCATTATAACAATTTATGATGGCCTAGGTCCAGAAATATTAAACATCAATGAAGATGGTAAAATAAAAGAAAACATTGGAAGATGTCAAGATGGACAACAGATAAACAGAGTTGTAACTATTTATTTAGTTATTTTATTTATTTAATTATTTGTCAACAAGTACAAGGAAACAAGTATCAGTATGGATATAGACATGGACACATGAAAATTGACACAAATAAATGGATATAAATAAGCAAAACATAGCCATACACACATAAAATGAGTACATATAAATGGGGACCGTAGGGCAGGGACGGTAGGCACGTTGGTGCGCTTATGCACGCCCTCTTAGGGACCTCTGAAAAAACATGTAAGGTCCACAGTTTAAGGTAAAAGGTATGGGGGTTAGAGAGACTAACAACAGGATCAGATAGAGCGCTCCAGACATTTACTACTCTTTTTGCTGAAGTCGTATTTTCTGCAATCAAGATTAGAGCAGATAACATTTAGTTTGTATCTATAGATAGCCCTTTTGTTATTGCAGTTGAAGTTAAAGTAGTCATTAACAGGTAGGACATTATGGTAGATAATCTTGTGTACTAAGGAACGCAGATGGACGGCGTAGTTCAAGGTTATATGGGACACTTTGCTTCATTTGTGCTTCATTTTAAATTCCTGCTGCTGCTTAGTATTTTGCTACAATTTGGATTAGAGGGGATTTGAAGTCTGAAAAAAGTATACTCATATGAAAGTTTTCCTCATGGAGAAAACAAGGATAAAATATAAGTGTTGTGGATGTCCTTGTGGATGCCATAGTAAAATAACACATGTAGTAGTGTTTCAATATCCTTAGATATTGATATTGAAATTGAATAGGATATTGAAATCCCATAGAATACCAAAATATTGAAGTCCTGTGGGCAAACCTGTTTTTGTATGAGATTCTAAAATAGTTCTCTTGTAATAGTACCCAAGGCAAAACATTATGCCTTAACTTCCCTATGCCAAGCTATTTACCCTCTAAGAGTCTACGGAGATTCTTGATCATTCAGGTCATGGTTGTCCCAAAGGTGTTTTTCAAAAGGTAAATGGACTTTCTTGGGTTGGTTGGTTGGTTGGTTGGTTGAGAACATTTCAAGTAAAATGTTTTTGAAGCTTTGTGGATGAGAAGTGAACTGAAGAAGCTGAAGAACTAAGGAGAAATTTCCTGACAGTTAGAACAATTAATAAGTGGAACAACTTGCCTGCAGAAGTTGTGAATGCTCCAACACTGGAAATTTTAAAGAAGATGTTGGATAACCATTTGTCTGAAGTGGTGTAGGGTTCCTGCCTGGGCAGGGGGTTGGACTAGAAGACCTCCAAGGTCCCTTCCAACTCTGTTATTCTATTTCTATTTCTAAGAAGTTCAGAGAACTGAAGAAGCTTTTTGGATGAGAAGTGAAACGTTCTCAAGAAAAAGATCAAGAACCTTTTGGGACTTCCATCTGAGGCGGACTACTATTTACCCTCTGTAGAAGTGTATCATTGGCATAGTCATACCCTCAGGAATTGCTTTCCAAACCTATCTGTCTTTTATTTTTCTTCTATGACATTGAACTGCAAATAGTTGAGGTACACTTTTTTTCTTCAACTAAAAGTCAAAGTCTCTTTTCAATTACATATGATTTACCTTATATAATCCCAGATAAGGCAAGAATTTTAAGTGCCAAAATATACTTTAAATAATGGGTTTGGCTTATCCGCAGATGGTCTTATACATGCATATGTACAGCATAAGAATTATTTACCCTGAAATGAGATCAAATTTGGGTTCAAATGGGGTTTGGCTCCATTACAGAACTCGGTGAAGAATTAAACTTTTATTCAGCCAACTTTGTCAAATTGGTTCAGCGTATGCTTTTTGGTCATACAGAGCTCCTCTTTAATTAGAACTATGTGACTTTTCCTTAACTGAGAAACCTTAGATTTTCTCAAAGCATTAAACTCTGATATACCCCAAATTCTATTGTTTACGGTCACGAATAACAAAGAAGTATCGTTTTATTTTTACATTTTTATCTACAGCATGTTTAAAATCAGTTCTATTATAGGGAATAGAATGGACATCTTTATCCATTATCTTTATCTTTAATATTAGCCAGACAACTGTCTAAATCTTGCATGGATGAGGGGCAGGGCAATGACATAGGGACCTTATAATCCTTCACAAGGTAGGAAGAATCCACCACTGATGTCTATTCCAGATAAACAGAACTGGATAAGATTTATGGAGTTGAATTTGTCTTAGACATATCAGTTGATTTAATAATTTCCAGAGCCAAACTCTCCATTGAAAAGTAACAATTGAACAATGCCTCTATGTGAAAGTAACAATTAACAATTTGCACTAAATCAGTCTAAGTGTTCCATCTTAAATAAACTTTTAGCGGCATCCCCAATTTAAACAGCTCGTACATTCAAATATGTGTGAGTCATGGTTAAAGTAACTGATTAAGTGCCTAAACAATTTAGTTTTATAATGCTAACATAACATGCTCCTAGTTCTGTTATTTAGTGTCAAAGTTTTCGAAAAGGAGAACAGAAAGATGGAAAGAAAGAAAGAAAGAAAGAAAGAAAGAAAGAAAGAAAGAAAGAAAGAGGGAGGGAGGGAGGGAGGGAAGGAAGGAAGGAAGGAAGGAAGGAAGGAAGGAAGAAAGAAAGAAAGAAAGAAAGAAAGAAAGAAAGAAAGAAAGAAAGAAAGAAAGATAGATAGATATAATATGTATATTTCATGTCCTAGCAATCAATGAATATACAACAAGGAAACAAAAAACAATACCTGAAAAATGTCGAATAAAGGCTATTTAGCTATCTGAAAATCCCTTAAAAACCTTCCAAGTCAAGGCAGAAGGTATTAAAATTATTAATTAATCATAATGTTATATAGTGTGTATATGACTGGTAAAGCAGAATATATTGTCTGATGAAAAACAGAGCAGCTCTGAAGAATCACTTTAGTGTGGTTTTAAAAAATCTTGAGAGATTAATTTCTGATCTGAAAAGTATGAAACTTTCAATTACTTCATTACACCACTGTTATTTTGTTACACTGGCAAATTTCATATGATTCATAGCCTACATTCCCAAGTTAATAAAGCTACACTAAGCATTTCTGAAGAACACGGTGACAAGTTAGCAAACATCAGCATGAAATATGAATAAAGAACAATTCATCATAATCAGACTTGAATGTTTTAATTCAAGTGGGGGTGGGAAGAGTTTACATAGAACAGACCCTACATTAAGCTATAGCATTTTAAAGAAGGAATTGGCATGCTTGCATATAGAAATAGCCAAAAAATGTGAGGCATAGGAAAAATGCCATTTTCGTTTAGAAACAAATGAAAAGGAGTTTAATGTTACCAGTTTACTTAAGATATTTCTTTTTTTCTTTTTTCTTTCTTTTTTTTTTCTTTTTCTTTTTCTTTTTTTTTTGCTTTAATTTATATGCCGCCCTTCTCCAGAGGCTCAGGGCGGCTTACAATGCGTTAAGCAATAGCCTTCATACTTTTGTATATTTATACAAAGTCAGCTTATTGCCCCCACAATCTGGGTCCTCATTTCACCTACCTTTGAAAGGATGCAAGGCTGAGTCAACCTTGAGCCTGGTGAGATTTGAACTTGCAGTAATTGCAAGCGGCAGTTGTTAATAACAGTGCTTTAGTCCACTGTACTACGGCTCTTATTTCTTATTGGAATACTGAAAATAACCATCATCTTTTTAAAAGAAATATAACTATTAAAGCAGCTATATTATCAAAATGAGTTATGATTTGTTTTTACAGTATTTCTTGAAATATTGTCATTGGTTAAGATCAATGTTCCTTTTGCTTAAAAGAGTTAGGGTTAGGATGCTCTTACAGTATATCCATTACTTTTTGGTAGTTTTAAGCATGTGAATCAGGGGTGGGTTCTACTTACCTTTACTACTGGTTTGCAGCGGGGGTGCACATGCGCACTCCCTTCGCTCTCTCTCTCTCGCGCTCTTCTGTGCAAGCACAGAAGCGTTTTCATGACGTCAGGTCGGTGGGAGGAGCCTCCCGCCGGTTTTACTACCGGTTCTATAGAACTGGTGCAAACCGGGGGCAACCCACTACTGATGTGAATTACATTAAATTTATTTATTTATTTATTTATTTATTGGTTTGATTTATATGCCGCCCTTCTCCGGAGACTTAGGGTGGCTTACAATGCGTTAAGCAATAGCCTTCATACTTTTGTATATGCCTGCTTAGTAGGGCTTTCGGGGCCCCCTAAGCGGTATTCTTTTTTATACAAAGTCGGCTTATTGCCCCCACAATCCGGGTCCTCATTTTACCTACCTCAGAAGGATGGAAGGCTGAGTCAACCATGAGCCTGGTGAGATTTGAATTTGCAGTAATTGCAGGCAGCTGACAGCTAAGTGCTACTTAACATCACTTTAGTCCACTGTACCCCCAAGGCTCTTAACCCATGGTGTTTTGTATGAAGAGGTGGCATTTCTGCTGATACAGGTTATTCTCTCCTGTTGAGGACCTACATCCCCATTCCATCCACATTCCATTCCTTCATTAATCCTCACAGACAGTTCTGGACACCAAGGGCCCCAAGGACAACGAGGGGATGAAGCAGTGGTGGGTTGCTCTCAGTTCAGACCACTTCGCAAGAACCGGTAGTAAAACTGGCAGGAGGCCCCGCCCACTGCCCCTGATGTCGTCATTGGGGATCTGTGCATGCACAGAAGCAAGGCGCGTGCGCAAGCAAAGCAATTGCTCGCATGCAATCCCGTTCCAAACCGGTAGTAAAGATAAGTAGAAGCCACCCCTGGGATGAAGATGGTTATTGTATGAGCAAAGTTCTTTTCATGCATCTAAGGGTGCAAACCATCATTATTGCAGCACTTGTTACTTTTAGGCTTACTAACTCTTCAGCTGTGTCTTGATTCAACTTGAATTATATTCAGACTTGCAATTAAATTGAATATTTCACGTGCTACCTACTGATAGTTTTGGTGATACCCTGTGTTCTAACAGAATACCCATCACAATACTCAGCAAGTGTAATTTCTATAGAAGCAGAAAGACAACTTAGAGAAAGCAATAATTTTTTTGCTTTGAAACTCTGTTTCAAAAGTACTATTTTCCATCTTGAATCAACTTGCGCCCTTCCAAGCAGTTAGTTTACTGATTCCTTCCAGTCTTGTAACATACCCAGCTCCAACTAGCCACAACATCTGGCACACCTCACTCTCTTCAGTGGCTGGCCATTGCCCTATGGCCATTTCATCTTGGCTGCTGGGTTGCTATTTTCTTAATGGAGCAGCAATTTCCCTTTTTCATTCTTTCTAACTGTTTCAAAAATGATTTATATAAACAGAATACAATACATAAAGTTCCCTGAAAGCCATGCTCTCTTCTACCAGCACAACTTTGCTTCATTCATTCATTCATTCACTTTAATCTCACCGTTATTACTTTTATAAATAACTCAGGCTAGTGAATTTACCAAATACTCCTTCTACCTCATATTTTTCCCACTCTCTGAATGAACCCCTGCATTTTCTTGGAAGATTTCAGAAATAGTTTCCCATTGCCTCCTTCTTAGGGTTGAGAAAAAATGTCTGGCCCAAGATCACCGAGCTGGCTTCATGCCTAAGGCAGGACCAGAAATCAGAGTCTCCTAGTTTCTAGCCTAATGCCTTAACCACTCCACCAGATTTTTATGAATAACTTGCTTTCAAACTTTACTGTTATTAAAAGTAATGTATCGTATTTCCAAACTTTTAAAATTAAGAAATGCATTTATAAAGGATAGAAATCCCATTAATAAAAACATATGAATGTATTTGCAGCTGAATCTTTATTATTCCTAGTTTCTTTTGATGGGCAGCACAAGGGAGAAGTTGATTAATATGGTCGTTTATGAGAAATATAATGAATAACAATCGATGGCTGGGAAATTTCTCCGAGAATAACAGATTGCTTTCAGTTGTTCGACCACTGCTGAGAAAGTTGCTTAGCTACCATTAGATTTTAAGACACTGGCCAAAAATCTTCTGTTTTGAAAGAGTTTTTGTTTTGTTTTTAATGTACATAGTTACTATAATATGCTCAATAAATTATAAATAATAAGGATTTGTACATATATTTCTATCAAAAACAGAGGTTTGATGCAATTGATTTAAATGAGAACTGCAAACATTACTTAGTATCCAGAATAGTTGGCATTTTAGAGAACTGGTGTCTCCTTAATGATTACTCGGTTCTCCATCATGCATCACAAGTATTTATTTCTTCATTGTAAATTGGATTGTTCCAATGGCCATCTACCTTCCCAACAATTGATAAGAATTGTACTGCTGTTCATTTTTAAAACAAATGTCTGAGAAAAGATGCCTTTTGGTCTATGAGAGGCTCGTGAGGCATTTGATATATATAAAGTGTGCAAAAATTATGGCAGCAAAAATATAGTGAAAACTATATTTTCTGCTTCCAACCGATGGCTGCCCGTTTTTTTTTTTTTTTGTAGGCCATTTGCAGACAGAGATGTCCCTGTGGGGCACAAGTAGGAAAAGACTTTTAAAACATGATTTATGTATGAAAAGATCTTTATTGAACCATATATGAAAAAAGTGAGCAAGGATATAAAAGATACCAATTCTGGAGAGGGAAAAATAAACTATTTAAACAGTTTAATAGTTTAAACTATTTAAACTATTTATTCTGAAATAAACATATTTCAGAATAAAGCAAGATGTTCCTTTATGTTCAAAAACTACTTTAATGTTCATGTTCAAATGTTCAAAAACTACTTTAAAAATAAAGACAAATATCTGAAATACTAAACTCCTGGGAATTCTTAATAAGCAGTCCATCGATGTCTTTTAGAAGATGTATATCTTTGCAAACTAGCTTATGATCATGACAACTGAAGTTGAAGTATAATATAACTCTCTTCACCAGAGAGGATAGATAACTATTTTGGCATATATTATAGGCAATGAGATTATATCTAGCACCTGATTTTTCATAGATTCTATAATCTTGGCATATGCCAAAATATTTAAATTTGCTTCTCCAAAGATAGTTAATCTTGATTTAATCTTCTCTCTGCCTTTTTCCTATCCAGGCATCCCAGGTGTCATTAGCCCTAATGGTCAGCATTTACAGATGCTGGAATACCATTTATTTTCTCCATTACTTTTAAATTCTTTTATTTAATACAAGAGACACAGATCTTTGAAAAACAATTTCCCCTTAATGTAAAAATGTTAAGTACCCTGCAGAACTAATACAGGGATTATATGTAACTATCAGTACTTTTTTCCTAATTAGTTGTTCTAAAAGGATAATAAATCAAATCCTCATAGTGCATCTGCTCTGTAAGAGATAGCAAGAATATATGAACAGCAGCATTATATTGTCCATGGATGTGAATAGAGGGAGGAGGGAGGAAGGCGCAATGCAGTGTTATTATCAAAGCCATGACTGAAAGTGGCACAGCAAAATGGTTCCACTTACCATTTTGCAGATTTTGACCCCCTGAAAATGCCAGTGGCACTATCACAACTCAAAAAAAAAAAAAACACATTGGATGAAGGATATCAAAAGACTTGCCAACATCTAGCACAAAGACAATTTGACTTGCATGGTTCCCAGCAAACCATTCATTGTGAAACAGCCAACCACATGGTCTTCATTTTTTTCTCCATCAAAATTTAGTTATATAAACAAAAAATAACTGGACATGTACATTGCCCAAAACCATAGTTGGCTTAACAATGATTTCCCAAATAAGCTGCAATTGGATGACTTCATAAAACTCTTTAAGTTAATTTGGGAACAAGTCATTATTTAGTACAATTATGTTCATCGCAACAGTCGTTCATATCTTTATCATCCTATGGTTACAGTATTATAATATGCTGTACATGAAACTGTCTCTGAATACCAATCTGAGTAGTCTATTGTTAACTGGCATTTGTTACCATTTGCATGTTACACTGGTACTTCAGGTCCTACACTGGGTTTCTATTGGCTTCTGGGTATAATTAAGAGTGCATGTTTTTATTTATAAATCCCTATATGAGTTGGCAAGCTATCCACCTCTTTCAGTTGGAATTGAATTGCCTGATACAGAATAAACTGCCTTTGATCCCTCACTACTGCAATTTAAAGGCTGAGGCTTGCAGACATTTCTTTTCAATGGCCACCCCTAAGCCCTGTCTCCTAAATTACATCAAACTGCCTTCTCTCCTCCCCCCTATTGTTGGCTTTCCAAAAGTTGTTACATCAAATTGTTTCAGAATACCTATAGCAATTCTAAGGTCTAAAGAAAAGAAGAATTAGAAGTGGCATGATCGAAGTATTCCAGTATTTGAGAGGCTGCCACAAAGAAGAGGGGGGTCAAATTATTCTTCAAACACCAGAGGGCAAGACAAGAAACAATGGTTGGAAACTAATCAAAGAGAGAAGCAACCTGGACTAACTTCCTAACAGTGAAGACAATCAACCAGTGGAACAGCTTGCCTTCATAAATCCTGGGCACTCCATCACTGGAGGTTTTTAAGAAGACACTAGACAGTCACTTATCTGAAATGGTATAGGCTCTCCTGCTTGAGAAGGGGGCTAAACTAGAAGACCTCCAATGTCCCTTTCAGCTCTGTTCTGTTCTGTTCTGTTCTGTTCTGTTCTGTTCTGTTGGTAGTGCTGACGATGATTTATGTTTCTTACTGTTATTTTATTTTAGTGTTTTACTTATCATCAATTTTATGTATTTTTACTGTGGATGTGTTATTGTATTATTATAATTTATATCTGTTTTGAGCTGCTACAAGTCCAGTTGATTACATTATAAACTTGTAATGAGGAAATTCTTCTTCTTTAGAAGAAGAATTCTCCTAAAATACTTACAAAGAGTATACATCTATATCATGGCTTAGCTCAATATTGCTTATGTTTCCAAAATATCTGGAATTGTAGTCAAACATCTGAAAGCTGAGAATGAGTGATTTTTCTCATTGCTTGCTTGATTGCTTGGGGACAACTGACCATGGAACTAAGTTTTCTTTTGCCCACTTTTCCTACTTCTTTTTTATTTTTAAGGGATGTATAACAATTATTCCATTTGTGTTTGTTCTAAAGCATTTTTTCTGTCCTTGAAAAGAATAACAACAAATCAACCAAGTAGTGTCAGAAGAAGCAAACTAAAACCATGCCATTTAAAACAGAGGTTGCAGAAAGAGACAAGAGGCAGTGGAAATACTTATGAAGAAAAGAGTTATATGCTTTGATTTCAATAGGAGGAAGTCTAACTCTTGGGACTGGAATCTTGGTCCAATGAATTTTCATATTTTCATAAATTACTATGTTGAACTTTCTGCTCTTCAACTAATATTTTCAACATAGTAACTTTACCCATTAATGCTGAACTAATTTAAAATGCCAAATTACTGAATAGAATAGAATGGAATGGAATGGAATGGAATGGAATGGAAGGGAAGGGAAGGGAAGGGAAGGGAAGGGAAGGGAAGGGAAGGGAAGATAAATCTTTACTAATTGAGTCATTTGACCATATCAACTATAAAAAACTGATACAAATGAGAAAATAATACTGGCAGTAAATTGCTACCCTTCAGATAACCCCAATCTAATCTAAATATTCTGTCCTGTTCAAAATTACCTTTGAAATAAAGAACTGCAGTCTTACTAATGATATGCAGGTTAATTTCCTGCAGAAAGTATGATTGTTTCTCCTGGGTGCCCCAGTATTTTTAGTTCTTAAATAAAAATTTAAGTAAGCAGGCCTTTCTATAGAGTACAGTTTGCAGTCAAGGAGGATATATCCAATTTCTTCAGTGACTGGTGCTCCTCAAATGCCCAGTCTTTGTTCAAGTGGAACTCCATAAAACCTCCCATATCTTACCATGGAATCCAATTGTTCGAAACAAGCTTAAGAAAAAGCTCTTCTATGATGTTGAGTCATGAAAGTTGCTAAACACTTTATAACTGGGAAGATTTCTCTTACTGCAGATAAATACTATAAAATGTGAACAAAACATTGCCATAAAAATATTAATAATATGACCCCAAGTATTTTTTTTTAAAAAAGGGGATCATTTCTACAATATATTTGCCAATATGCATTTATTATAATTTAAAATTCCTTTTGGAATTGCACATTTCTTTTATTAAAAAATCTGTTCCATATCATTTTGAAATATTTTGGACTTCGTATTTTAACTTTTTAAAATAAAAGTAAAATATTTCAAAACAAAAAATCTGCTCCATATGAATACACTGCCCAGAATAAAATTGTATTATCTTTCTGCTTACAATTATATTTGCAATGACCTTCATCTTCCCATTTGGTCCAAACTTCATAAAAGAGGAAAGAATACTATCCAGAACAGCTCCCACATACTGTCCTCAAATATTTCACCTATCATGCAGCTTCCTCAAAAAGAACTTCCTGCTTCCAAGGTAACAGGAAACATTTCTGGACACATAATGATTTGTCTGAAGTCCACTCCCTTTAGAAGGGACATGGGAGAGATCAAAGGGAGGAAGCTGAGGAAAATGGGAGGGAACGGGAAACTATATGCCAAAGATATAAGAGTGGTGAGAATTCAATATATTAAAAGGATGTGAATGGTATAAAGAGAATAAAGATCTTAGGGGAAGATTAACACAAAAATTGGGAAGGATATTGAGGATATCAGCTGCAGCATCATGACTGTTGCAAAAAGGGATGTTCCCAGTGGTGGGATTCAGCCAGTTTGCACCACTTCGGGAGAACCGGTTGTTAACTTTCTGAGTAGTTTGGCAAACTGGTTGTTGGAAGAAATTATTAGGACAGAGAACCAGTTGTTAAATTACTTGAATCCCACCACTGGGTGTTCCTGCTGTACTGTAATCCAACTGAGCTACTTAACATCTTTCCAGTTTAGATAAACCTTTGGGCAGCCTGCACCTTCCAGTTCCCACCTCCCCTATTTCTGTATCAGTTGCCAGGAGGAAAAAAAGGAGGTGGGAAGAATTTTCCCAAAGCTTTAGAAAAATGAGAATTTTGCCTCCAGATGTATTCTAAACTGCTGGACCTGGACAGCCCTGAAACCTCAATTTTCAACCCAAACCAGAATTAGTCTAAGCCAAGGTTCTATAATTTAGACTTTTCACATGAAATCCCTGATTTTACCCTCCCTGCCTGTCAACTCTCTAGGATGCTGCTGTTAAAACTATACTTAGGATAACATATCTATTTTCCCTTCATTTCTAAAAAAATTAGTTGCTGGATTAGGGATGTGTTGACTCTTAAAGCAGCTAAGAAAAGTGTTTTAAGGTGATCAACCTTTGAACTAGGTTTAATCCAGAACTTGACCAGTCAGTGAATATGTGCTACAGTTAGGATATTAACTTTGAATTATAGTTTTGCATTATAGTTTCCCAAGTCCCAATTTAAAAAAATGGAATGAAACAAGCAAGTGAATAGCCATAGTGCAGTCAAATGACCCCTCTGCCGAAGGCCTTGTGGGTAATGCTTTTGTCTTTTGAAATGTTTTTTTCCTGGATCTTCCTTTTTAATAGCGTCATTATTGATTTCAGTTTTTTGCTTTACTGTTTCATTTGTAAGCCACCTAGAGTCATAACAGACTAGGGCAACATATAAATTAAATAAATATAAGCCAATTTTCCAAATGTGCTAATAAGGTGATAACTGAACAGCTGTACTCAAGAAAAATATTTGAGAATCATCCCACAAATATATTGCAGGAAAGTCATCATTTAGCATGATATAAAATAGACCTCAGACTTTCATTTAAATAAACTGTTCGTTATTATTATGTGCTTCTCTTATGTGACTCATCCTACTATGAGGAAGTGGGAGAAATTAATTAATTAATTCATTTGATTTACATGGTCACCCACCTCACTAGAGCAACAACACATAAAAACTGAATACAAAATGAACAACAATAATGCAAAAACATTTAGTGCAGATAGATAAAACCCAATCAACAATAAATTAACAACTCCTCAGGGAATACAACTAACCTCCTGTTCCCATGCCTAGAAAAACATCTACTTTTTAAAGCTACCAAGCTAAATCGTGCTACAAAGAATATTTCATACAAAGTGGCATAAGAGATCAATGAAACAGATGTGAATAGGTAGTCAGCTTTTCATGTTGAAATATAATGTAATATTAAAATCCTACCCAAAAAAATCGTGACAAGCGGTAGTGACAGCAAATGTTTCAATTTTAATTTTTAATATGGTATATATTGATAAATATAAACCATACAAATAAAAGATTCTATGGGATCCTCCATAATTTTTAAAAGTGGAAAGGGGTCCTGAGGGGGAAAAAATTAAGAAACACCGTTTTAGGGGAACTAACAAAAAAGCCCATTTCATGCTGTGTTTTAATGGCTGTTTTTATTCTGAGCTGTTTGTTTTATCTATGTATTTGATGCAAAGCTCAAATGTCAAGATACATATATTGAAGGATGGCTTTGTGTAATAAAATCACAGATTGCAAATAATAATTTTTCCATCATCATGACTTGCCATGAACACATATGGCTGGAAAACTACAAAAAATTACAAATGGTCAGGTATATTAATCTATATCACCTTCAGGAAACCTTGAAATATAAAAATTATGGAATTTATTTCTGAACATAGTTTACATAAAATTGCATTGTAAGTCAACAACCACTTAAAATCACCTGCATCAACTTGTTATTCTCCAATAAAATGATTACATTATGACAGCAACGTAAGATATTAAAAAACAAATGGAATATAACGCTCTAGTACATTCTCAAAAATGTGTGCTTCAGAGAAGATATTGGTGACTGACAGAAAATATTATTTTTGTGTCCTTTCATTGCCTTAAGAAAATTGAATAAATGAAGTAATATTGAGAATAAAAATATTTTATAAAATTGAAAATGCCTAATATAATCAGTGACAAATCTCTTTGAGGATTTTATTATTTCCTTGTTTCATTTGTTATAAAAAGTAATTCATAATTCTTCATAATTTTATGGTGTAAGATTTTAAAAAATAGCAATCTTACCCCTTAAGTGTGGATCCCAAGTTCATTTGGTTCCATGTCATGCATTCAAGCTGAGAAGTCATTTGGTATATATTGTCACTGTTATGAAAATATTTCCAGTTAGTACTAAAATTATATAATCTATTTCAATTAATTAGTTCAACATTATTTCCTTTTTCAAAACAAAAAACAAAAAGCAATCTAAAGGAATAAAGAAATTATAGTTTATAAATTCGTAGACAAATTTATAAAAATAATTTATAGTTCATAAATTTTAGGAAAACAAGACAAGCGTGAAAAGAGAGAAAATATCAAGAGAAGATCTATTATGAGTTTTGAAAAGGCCCACAAAATGATTTATAGAGAGATGATAGATAGACCCAAAGATACTCCCCTGGTTTTAAAAATATGTTACTTGTTGCCCTGTTTAAATCTGGTATTTTGTTTATGTCCATATACAAATTATACTACACTTGTACAACTCTTTGTAAGTATTATTACTGAAAGATTGTGAATTTATATTAAGTGTTTCATTATCACTTGGGCAGCCCAGCTGGTTGTAGAATACCATCTTCTTATCTTCTTTACTACCTCCTCTTATTGGGATGATGAATGATGATGATGATGATTACTTTGTTGATTTGTATGTACACTGAGAGCTTCTACACCAGAGACAAATTCCCTGTATTTGGCAGATAACATATTCTAATATTTTTCTACTTTTATTAAATTGAATACAGTTGTAAAATTATTTCTGTAATTTTACTCCCAAGAAGTAAGAACTATAACCAGTTTCATTGCTTCTAAATCTGTAACATCATTCCTCATTTTAGAAGAACATATTGTTTAAAGCTTTATCAAAAACTGTGTTACATAAGTAATTAGCCGATTTAGTTTATCTGACACACTATCATATAATATTATGTAATATCATTAGAAAATTATTAGTACTAGTAAAAGAGGAACAAGAAGAATTTGGGTTTTTTTAAAAAATACTGTTTCCATATAACAACAGACTATTCTCTTTTTTTGTCTTTTTCATTCTTTCTCACCAGGTTGACCTCTTCTACATCTCTAACTGAACATGTCCCTCAATCACAAATACATTTTAGGCAGATTGATAAAGTGATGTTCAAATTACCCAAATAGATATTCATAGCACATCATTACAAACATTGGAGTAGACAAATTATCATTTGAAAAATCTCTCTTTCCATGACGTTTTCCAGAAAAAATATTTTGCTGGCTAAAAAGTGAAATAAATGTTCTAAATAAATACAAGCTTCTAAATAAATACACTGTCTAGATAAAAAAGAATACTACTTCTGTATGTGTGCATGTAGGTATATGTATATATGCTCTAGTGGTTTGTATCTTGCTCTTAATTATGAAACAAAATCTTTCTGTAAAAACCTTAATGTGTTTATTATATCCTAAAACATACTTACATGAATCATCCATTTATTGTAAATTCATGTAGCTTGTTTTCTGAATTACAGTAGCAAAACATATATTAAATCATTTTCTCTACAAAAATCAGGAGTTTAAATTTTGCCATAATACTTTTTACATACACGTACACACAGACACAAACACACACAGAGGCACCTGAAGAAAGTAAAGTTAGATGACTTAAATTGCAAGGTATGTGTAATATCATTTATCATTACCTCAGCATACTATTATTCATTAGACTGTCTGAATTACTATTATGTGACTACAATGACCTGCATATCAGTTCAGAAATTGTTAAGACACTCCTGCAGTTTTCTTTTTGCAACAGAAGCTCGTGCTGGTCTGTGCCACCACATTTTGCAATTCCATGCATTCTTCTCGTAATGCTGATGTAATTAATTCCTCAAGGGCCTTGATTTTTATTAGAAGAGCCAGACCTTGCATTTACAGCAGGAGATTTTCCTTTAACTTTACTTCATTTGACAGTTCATTTATAAGAGCCTCCTTCACAAAACCTCTTTTTTCCCCCCTTAATTTGATTTTTCATCAAGTCATATACTTACTCATTTTGTCATCAACAAAAAGACACAAAAATTGCCAGGTCTGAGAAGAGAGCTAGAACTTGAACATTAATAGGGATAACTTTTTACTCATTATGACAGAGAAACCAAATTTGATGTAATCTTCTCAAAGCACACTGTTATGTGTTTATATAGATTAGGCATGGAGAAGTGGAACAAATACCGGTAAGTTAGAAAACAGAATAATCTTCAATTCAGTAATAAATTGCACTACAGAGAGGCCTTGACTTAAGAGCAGTCAATCAACTATTAGAAGTTACAACATACCCCAAAAGGGAATGACAACCTGCTTTAAAAGTTCCAAAGTCACACCCTCACACCCACACACCCATGGTGACATGGTTGTGTTTTGGGCATTCGGCAATCACACCCACACCTACAGCCATTTTCAGGACCTCTATAATCACGTGACCATGATTTACAACTGTTTTGCCAGAAACTAGCATTTACTCCCAGTTTTTGGCAAAAAAAAATGAACCATAGCAAACAGTAAGATAACTTAATGAGCACCACAAAAAAGATTGTAAAATCAGATCTATTGGTGGCCCACTTTATGACATTATAACTTATGGCTGTAATTGCCAGGCTCAATTACTGTCATAACTGTATAAAAAGAAACCATAGACCTCTGTAGGATCAAAGTCAATAACCACCTGTTCATTTTTCAGATCACCCAGCTAGATGCTCCTTGGATCACAAAAGTAACACATGAAGACGGTAGCTAGGTTCAGACATTGAGCTAAGCCAGCTTCTCCATATAATTCTAGTATTATATAAAAGGAATACAGTAAGAGTTCTCCATGACCATTTATTCAGTTTTAGCTTTTCCTCTTGAGGGAATTGCTACCTCTCCCATCATTGTGGATGCTGTTTCCTATAGACCTTCCTGCTCTCTAATACTATGTATTAATGGCAATACCTATAAACTTTCCCAGCATTCAATCATTCAAAAGCCTAGAAGTGCAGTTCATCATAGAATCAATATAAATTATCTGTCAGTATGAATTTCAGCATGGAGAAACTATTTGGTGAGAGATATAATCTAAGCAATTGGAAAAACAAAAGGTTATACACTAATTTTAACTTTTCCTTTACCCTGCCGACTTTGCATTGTTCACAAATATTTTGGGTCTTGTCCGAAATATTTCTTAAGTGTATCCTGTTGGAAGTTCTGGAAACGTGCCTCTTGTCATTCTAATAAAAATCCACTGTGTATTATGGTGGTGGGGGGGGGGGAAGTTTCATTGTTTATATTTTAATTAGTAAACTTTACTTAAGGCCAAATATTATGAAAGATGCCAAAATCAGATCAGTACTTACGTCTTAAAAGAAAAACATTGGTTGGAATGTTCAGGGTACATCAAGCAAGCCAATATAGAAAGATGGGAGAAACAAAGGTGATTCATTGGTCACATTTATGAAGAGCTGCTGGGTGTTTTCTCCTTAAAGAGAGATGCTTTAGGTGCTATACACAGAGTGCTGCTTTGTCTTCACAGAAATTTATGTTTGATGTGCCATTGTGTATATCTGGCCAAAATCTTGATACAATTATTTGTATGTGAAATGTGGCAAAATTCTGAACATGCCTCCATGTCATGTTTCGCTGCAGTTATTTATAGCAATACTTTGCAAATATTCATATGTGACATAATTGTATGTATATTGGCTTTGCATGCAACTGGCAATTCATTTCATACTTTTTTTTTAGGTTTTGTATGAAATACAGCTATGTATCTTTGTGTAAATAAATTGTGGGTTGTTGTTTTTTTTTAATTTAGTTATATAATTTATAGGACAATTCTACATACATGAATGTTTGAATCAGTCTGCATTTTAGAAAAATTTTAAGGAAGTTTCCTAACGTGCAGGCTTGTGTGTGAAACTGTGATTCTTCTGTGTATATGCTGTTGTATGTGATTGCTTCCGTTTGTGACATTTTGCACCTGAATTTATAACATCCATTCTTTTCGATACATGAATACTTTCAGAATTTGCTTTTAATACTCTACAACCTACTTCCATATTTTCATTAATTCATATCTCCTATTTTGCCTTTCTTTGAACTTCAATGTATTTCATTTTCAGATTTTTATCTCCAGAAACTATAAAATCCTGTGAGCCAGTAAAACCTTCTCATTCAAAACACTAAGGATAATGTGGAGATCATTTTCTTTCCTCAAGCTTCAACATGGGTATGAATGTCCTATGCTTTTTCTAGCACAAGGAAAGCATCTTCTATACTAACCAACGAGCAGAGACTAGGATGATGATGTTGGGAAGCCTTTAGGGCAGAAAATAGTAACTATTTTCCTTTTCCTTAGTAACTATTTTCTGCCCCCACTCCCTAGAATGTCTTGGAATGGTAACTGGACAAGGAAGCATTAATGGAAGCAGAGGAAGAGAAGACCAACATAGCTATAATGCATAGCTAATCCTTGTATTACTGGTTGCAAATCAAAACAATTACCTGAAATCTTAAAGAATACACATAGCATTGTGTCAATCCTTCATATCTAAATCAAAATAGAAAATAATTTGCTCCCAGTAAGTTCCAATGCAATTCAGCATAAGAAAAGTTTCACACAGCATTATTACTTTGTACATTCTTCATAAAATGAGCTTTGCTAAATCAGACCAAAACCAGCAATCCATAGTAGCAATTCTATCTCTCTCTCTCTCTCTCTCCCTCCCTCCCTCCCTCCCTCCCTCTCTCTCTCTCTCTCTCTCTCCTATTTCTAAACCACCCATCTCCCTCAGAGATGGGCTCAATTGCAATGCCAATGAGGATATAGGTACAAAAGCATTTCCCACAATGTTTTCAGCAGCTGTTTATTTAGAATCTGAATGCCAATTTTAAGTTCAAGTACATCAATAAGCCTAATAACACCTCTGTTACATCCCATGAGATGTTCCAACTCAGCAATTTTTTTTTGTTTTAGATCTTTTTTTTTAATTATGGCTAACATCCTTGTTTTAATTTGCTGATTCAAAATTGATATATACTACCTACTCTAGTGGTCTCAAGACATCACCTTCAAATAATCTGCATTTCCAATTAAATTTACATTTTTGAGAAGGCAGAGAGCTTCATGGAAAGGTTAGAAGAGCTGTTTCAGAATAATCTCATCAAACTGTCTTAAGATAAATAGATGTTTACGATAGTGAATACCTGTAGCTTGGGTGGAGGATGAGGGTGGAGGTTCATTCTGCGAGCTTGTGGGTTAGTTTCCAAATGTTTCATGACAAGGCTAGGTAACATCTTCAACTAAATTTAGGGGAATTGAAGATGTTACGTAGTCTGGTAACAAAATGTTCGAAAACCAACCCACAAGCTTGGAAAACAAACCTCCAGCCTCATAAATTGATGTTTTGTGAATGGCGTATCACAGCAGTCATTTAATGAGATAGTCCAAAATATTTTCAAAATTCCAAAAATGCCCATCAGCTCCCAAAGCTTGGAGGCCATTGGGTTCAGAGGCATAATACATTTTTGGAGATACTGTATAGCTCTCAAAAAGTTCTGCATTTTAAAAATCTCCAAGCATGACCAGTTCACCAAAACAAAAATTATATAGGCTCAGTGGCTCTATATCTATATTCTACTTTTAGGGAGACATTCCATACATGATGTCAGTTTTGGAAGCCATTTTATTTTCTTTTAGCTTCCTGACTGCCCCATATTTTAGCCTGGGAAATTGGGAGGGGGGTTTTGTTGGAGCGATGGAAGCTTAGCCATAACAACATTCCTTGCTCTGGGAGTCAAGGACATTTGCCTGCACCTGGATGGGAGTCACTTGAGATTGTTTCCAGCTGAGCCTGAAGGATGGATTGGACCACGTGATGAACTTGTGGGTGTGGAACAAGGTTGTGAACTTTCAACTGGGTGGGAAAACCCGGAAGCTTTCAGATTCGGGTTTTCCCAGATGTGCCAACATGACATCTCTAATAAAGTGGAACTTTGAGGAAGATATTGCCTTGGAGTTTTATTTCATTGGGAGTGTTTCTTGGAACCCTGACATATGAACTGCAAATAATACATATTATAACTGTTGATACATTGCCTCATTTAGGACTGTGGAGGTATATTTTTTAATCAGGAACAGAAAATGTTGTTATTGTTGTTATAAGGGCAGACTTGATTTAAAAAATAATACCTTGTTTTAAGAACAGGAACAACTGCAGTTTTGAAAGATGCAGATAATGCTTGTCCTTTTTCAAAAGAGTGATAAAATTCCAAATATCTTGCTTACTCAAAATTTATCCTAAATTAAGATATACTATATTTTCAAGATTGAAATTATGATTATTTAAATCCTTATGTGAAGTAATGGACTGAATGAGGATCAATAAATTCCATCTAGGCAAAATGAGAACCATTGATGGTTCATCGGTTTAGTTAAACAGTACTCTCTTTTGGAGACGGATATAAAGCCACTTTAAATATAAGTGTATAGTTTAAAGATTTTTAACCCATAATTGTGACTACTTTAACTTTTCAGCTCCTGATAGTACATTGACTATGAGTGAATTAGACACAATGATGTATTAACCATTAACCATTAAGCAGACTAAGCACGTGCTTAGGGCATCAGACCCAAAGGGGGCACCACAAAGTTGAGGGGAAAAAAATTTCCCAACTCTAGGGGGCAGGGCTCATCTCCGTTTCAAAGCCAAAGAGCCAGCGCTGTCCAAAGACATCTCCATGGTCATGTGGCCAGCATGACTAAACACCAAAGGCGCACAGAACGTTGTTACCTTCCCACCAAAGGTGGTCTTTATTTTTCTACTTGCACTTTTTATGTACTTTCAAACTGCTAGGTTGGCAGAAGCTGGGACAAGTAACGAGAGCTCACCCTGTTACACAGCATTAGGGATTCGAACCGCTGAACTGCTGACCTTTCAATTGACAAGCTCCACATCTTAGCCACTGAGCCACTGTGTCTCTTTCCCTTTAATGAAAATTAATTGGAATACAAATCTGAAAAATCCAGATTACTATGCCTTTTAATTCATGAGGGTTCAGAATTAATTCCATGAGGTTATTTATGACAGCATCTCAGAGGAATTAAAAACTGTTATGTAACTTATTTACATATAATTTAAGTTGTCTTACAACTCTCAGTACAGAAAATACATTTTTGGGACTGATGCCCCTTTTTTCAAATATTTGCTTTAAAGCAAAATTCAAAAGAACTAAATTCAAAAGAAAATTATTGCAATGGTTTGAAGTGAATTTCCCAAATCACTGGAGATTAACTACTTGATTTTTTTTTTAGAAATAAAATAAGGAAGAGGAAAACATTTGTGCAGGCAGAATTAATGTTAGCTGGAGTGAAATAAAAGGAAATTAATACTGAGGGGAAAAATATCTTAAAAGGAAGCCAGTAGTAGATCACAAAAAGTTTGTTTTGGCCTGTATTGCAGCCTACGAGTTCTTGACCTTGGTGCAGAAAGAGCTATAATCTGAGCTGCAACTCCCCCACTCTTAAAGACTTCGCAAGTGTGACTCATAGTAAATTTTCATCTTCAAATATGTTTACTGTATCAAAATGCATAACGCAGAAAAGTTCATAGTGTAACTTGAATAGAGTATACCCAATGAATACTTAAAGCCAGTGTTGCTTTCCTTTCCTCTGCCTGGCCATTTTACACCAATGCAATATTCCCAGCAGCTGAAGACTATGTTTAATTCAATGAGCCACATACCTCCATTTTGATGGATCTGGCAGGTTAGACAAAAAATTACCATTTTGAAAAAAAGCAGAGTCCCCAGCTACTTCCTCCAATCCTGTCTGATACAGTATGATCCTTACACTACAATAATGACAGGGTCTCATTGGACCCCTTCCTCATTAGGCAAGGAAACAACAGTAGGCATGACTCGAGGGTTGTGACCAATTAGTGTTTGAGAGATATATTTTCCAGGTTTCCAGGTATTGGCAGGTAAAAGTCATTTTAATAGAATAAAATGAAATAGTGTTAATAGAAGTCATTGTATTTTCAGCTGGGTCTGCACCCTTGTAAAACTTCCTTGAAGATCTGCTGAATAGCTGACTAGATTTTTGAAAAATCACAACAAGGCTGACTTTCTCCCATATCAGTGGTGGGTTGTCCCCGGTTCAGAACAGTTCTACAGAATCGGTAGTAAAACTTTGGGAGGCTCTGCCCACTGACTCTGACGTCATGAGAAGCGATCTGCGCATGCGCAGAAGCAAGGCATATGCACAAGTGAAGCACACGCGTACAATCCCGTTGCAAACCAGTAGTAAAGGTAAGTAAAACCCACCCCTGTCCCATATCTAACTGGGTTAATAAATTAACTAAGCACACTAAACTTTTATTGATCTGTCAAGCATATTGTGCAAATTCAGATATGGTTTCACAAGCTATCTTATCAATTCTACTAATTAACAGTGTTGTTCTTTCATTTACATATGTAAGAAATAGGTTACCACTGACATTTTTTTTCCTGCCTTCTCACTGTAACAAGAGAGGCTACATCTGGTTCAGTTCTAATCACTTTAATGAGTGATAGTATGTTTGTCTAAAGCAGCAATCTTAAGGATATAAATGTTTAGTCATTCAGCAAGGCAAAAAAAGTTTTGAATTATTAATGAACTTACAACAGAGATCACCACTGCTAAAGAACAAGCAGGAAAAGGTCTGTCTCATTTCATAATAGTATTTGGCAATAGCAACAATTTATCCGTAGTACTTCTACTATACTTTCATTCCACACTCAAAGACAAAAAACAAACAGATGTCTTCAGGGACAAAGATCAGAGAAAAAAGAGAGGAAATTATCCAGTGTTGCTTCAATTTTATATATCTCATTCCTTGATATTTTTATTTAACATTAGATTCTAATGACTTTAATAAACAAGCTTTTCAAGTGAGGTTAAGGAACATATATGTGGAAAGTTAAAATATTTTTTTTTAAAAAAACCCTTTAAAATCTTAAATAAAATATTGTTCCTACAAGAAAGGCTGTGCCGACTAAAGCTTCTTTTTCAAATTACAGAAAGTAACAATTTTATTGTATCCAGCAATAATTCTACAACGGTATGCGGTGTTGTCCTGTTCTGAGCATCATACTTTAAAGAAAGAATCAAGCAAACAGAAACAAATGCAGACATGGACAACAAGAATGAATAAACCTTATAAACAAAGTCCTATGAAGAGAAATTGAGGTAGATATGATAGATAACAACAAAAAAAAAAAACCAGAGTTGGAAGGGACTTTGGAGGTCTTCAAGTCCAACCTCCTGCTCAAGCAGGACACCCTATACCATTTCAGACAAATGGCTGTCCAGTCTCTTAAAAACCTCCAGTGTTGGAGGACCCACAATTTCTGGAGGAAAGCCCTTCCACTGATTAATTGTGGGAGGTTCCTGTCAGGAAATTTCTCCTTAGCTCTACCGTCTGATCTTGGAGTGAAACTCCCCTCCCCCCACCCTACAAAGTACACACAGGGCTGAAAAAGAGGGAGGGAGCCCTTTTCATTCTGTTGATGTAATAAATTATAAAAGCAAGAATTATCCCTCAGTTCCATCCAATGCATATACTGTTTGACAAAATACAAGATAACAGATTCCTATCTCAAAAAAAAAAAATCATACAATCTAAAAACTGATGTGGAGAAAGCAATAGAGAAGAAGATAGATGGAAACAGAGGTGGAAATCTGAGGTTTATTTTGTAATTGCATTGGCCTATGCTTAGTTAGACACTTAGGTGCAACAGAATAAAAATATTGTCCAATTTCTATAATATCCAATAATATCATTGTATAAAAAGGGAAACAACTACTATTTAACCACCACTTTAAAACATCCAGTATCATACAATGCCCTTTCTAATGTATCTGAAAGTATGTTCTAAAAACAGGAGCATCTTTTTTGGCATGTAAATTTAAACTGTGATGAAAGTAATCCCATAAAAAAAAAATAAACCTAAAGGTTGGGAAACAGTCAGCAATCAATGCAGATTTTCAGGGCACAATAATAATCAATTATAATGATGTAATCAAGCCAGGGCACAGATAACTTCTACCAGATCTGCTCAGTTATAATTACAATAGGCATAGTCTTTGAGTTTGTCAATGCAATCTAGAAAATCCAATACTATTGGCTGAGTTCCAGTATTTCCAGCATGCTCACGGACACCACAATTTTAAATTCAAGAGTTTGCATTTGATTTTTACTTTTGTATTGTAGGTTGTTGTTTTTTTAATTGCTCATCGACAGTTAATTTTTTATCCCTTTACATTAGCTATAATGGAGTAATTTATATTAAAGAAGTTTCTCATATTCAAGAATATAAGGAGGCAAGAAAGGTGGAATCTTCAAAGTTCCCATTATCTTCTGCCAGTGGCAAAAATGACCAAAGAGAATCGAGTATAACTGCAAGAAAATGGTGAGGAAGTAAGATATGTCTTGGAACAGCTACGCTCTCGAAGACAGAGCAGATATTTAAGGAAGGTTGTGGCATCCTCAGAAAAAGATAAATGCATTTGGCAACTGAATGCTATAAAAGGGATAAATGAGACAATAACAAAATTCCTAGAAAAGTTTGTAGTCGGGCATGGATCAATATTCCTTCCTGAAAGGCAATGTGAAAGACATCTTAATCACCTTGAGAAATATGGAACTGATGGTCAGAATGCAAATTTTGTCTTTTGTTCAGAATCTTTAGGGAGAGCTAGAGCAGATCAAGAGAACAAACTGGCATTTTGAGCATAAATGTAATGAAGACTCGATCATCCAAGCCAAAAGCATCCAAAAAGGTTAAATTGTGGCAACTGGACCAAAGTTCATTAAACTGAGACATTTCATTACTTATCCAAGTAACTGCTTCAGTCAAAATGAAAAATGTAAGTTAGGAAGAGAGGCAGAGTCATTGAAATGTACCAACTCTTGCCATAACAACTGCAGGGGTTTCTCTGGGGTACAGTTGCCATGATTTAACCTTTTGGGGTGTTTGTAGGCTGGATGATTGAGTCTTCATTTACATTTGCAATACATTTTAGGGAGAAACCCCCGCAATTGTTACGGCAAGTGTTGGTGCATTGCAACGAATCTGATTCTCTGCCTAACTTAATTTTTTTCATTTTGACTGAAGAAGTTACTTGGATGAGTAAAGAAACATCTAAATTTAATGAACTTTGGTCCCATTGCCATGAATTAACTTTTTTGGATGGTATTTTGAGCATTTTTACAATATAATTCACCACCCTGTCCTAATCTATACAGTTTTATTTGCACATTCAATTTTATTGAGGAGTCTTTTGTAGTAATAAGTATAAATTGAAAAATTATCCTGCTTTTTTATTTGAATCTAAATCAATAAGCATTCAGAAAAAATAAACCCAAATTTTATTGAATCATAGTATAGCATCATTATCTTTAGAAATCTATATTATAAAATTATTGAACTTGTAACTTCAAATCAGTAGGTACTATGGAGGTTCAACAGTTACTGGAAAGTCAGTTATTTAAGGTCTGTACATTGAAAAAATAATTATTATCCTCATTCATTCAATCAGGATTCTGGACATCAATGCTTTTTATAGTTCTTATTTTGCCATGGAAGAATCAAATACTTAAAGAAATAACACTAAAAACTAAGATTTGAAGAGTTCCAATCAGATCCCAGATTGCAAAATGTATACAAGATACATAATTCAGCTTTATCTGAAGTCTGAAATTGGGACTTGAAGAATATAATTTTATTTCTACAAATTAAGGTTTAAAATAGGACAAATTTAAAATAGAAAGACATAGAAGAGTAGGGTAAATGTCAAAAATGTAACTTTTAAAAATTATGACTGGTTGTTAGTGGTATATTTTTGCTGCAAATCAGACTAAGAAAACAAAAGTTTATATCAGCTTCTAAATTATAGTCTTAAGAAATTTTGTCTGGTTTTACGTGTTGCTGAGCAGATAAGAGAAGCAGCTACAGTAAATATACGGCAGAATCAATGTTCTGTCAACCCACAGATTAAATAGGGATTACAGATTATAATTATATTGCTAATAGTAGCAAAGAACTTCAGTAAATCGTCATAAGTTTTTTACAATCAGTTATAATTAGATAGAAAAGCCAGATTTATTTCTCTACAACACTTCTTAAGGCCTAAACATTTTGTTAACTTCACCACACCATTAGAATAACAATACCATAATATCTAGATAATAAACACGTGGGAGATAAATTCCACTGAACTCAGGGAATTTACCAAATTGTAGGATCTTTTCAGTCACCATATTAAACCTCTGAAACTTCTTTTCAAGGGAGCCGTTTGTGCTTAGCAACCTCATGGGAATTGGTGAAATGATTTATTTTCACGTATAATATTGCTTTTTTAAAAATAAATTATCTTTAAAATGTCATTGTTATGTTTCTCTGCTATTTATCTTTATCTTCAGATATACCATCTGTAAGTTTGGCTATTTTAGACAATGTTTTAAAGATTACAAATAAAAATAAAAACTAATGCAGACTACAAAAAACATAAGACTAAAAAGGTAGACATGTAACTGTAGTGACCACCTAAACCTTTATGGAGAAAAGGGGGCTATAAATATTTTAGAATGAATGAATGCATTAAAAGGTTCCAGTTATGATTGGAGAATTTTGCAAAACCAGCTGCTAAGAAATAGTAATTTGTAGTAATATCTATAAATGAACCAACACTAATTAAAATAAGAGAAATCTGTAGCAATTGCTTGGACAAAATGAGGTTCCCACAAGTAAAAGGCTATTTTAAATTATCATTTAATGACCAGAGCAGAGACTTCCTACTCTGGGAGTCACAGCTCCCATAATTCTCAGTTCACATGGCCGTGGTGATTAGGAATTGCAACAATTGAAATGCATCTGAAGGATGCCATTTTGGGGAAGAATTTGACAAGGCCAGATCTTTGCCTAAATAACATCTGTTTCCAGTCTATTTGTTGCAGCATTGCTTTTAGCACCAAGCTGTAGACCCTGGGGATACTAGTCTATTCCACAGCTGACCACTGATAACTCCACAGCTCAGCTGTTGCTCATTAAGTTTAATGACGCAAAGTCCAGTCTGGCCTTGGATCTGCCTGCAAATTCCTAAACAGTTATTTCCATCTCAGGTGTTTGTGCTGTTATCTTCTTTTGGGGTCTTGCCTGCTTGGCCTTGATTATAACAGGACAGGGAATTGCCTCCCTTTGACCTGATATTCAGTTTTGTGTACTCAGAATTCAGGGTCATTTAATTCAGACCTACTTCTGATAAGATATAAAGTTCTGCATATAACTTTTGGACTTTCATCCCTTCCCCCATCATTTCTGATTTGTAACAATTTTCCAACAGGTATGAAAGAACTCAAAAGCTTGATGTGGACCATGCTTGGTCTAAAGATATTATGAAAAAGTTGATAGGGTTATTAAATTACTCAATACACATCTAACAGTTCCATTATCAAGTCTGGATCTACACATACCTCAGGGCTTTTGCCTCAAAATATTTGTCTTGTACTGTTCTCTTATTCGTTGATTTCTCCATATGAATAATGTTGATTGGTTAATTTTTTTTATGCTTGACATCACTATAGTTCTCTAATACAGGAAGAGTATACTTTGAGAACAGGAGAGATGCTGACTTTTTGCTATTTGTCAGTCAGCACAACTATACAGCCAGGCATACTTTTCTACAGTACAATTAAGTCCTGTTGCAGCTTTCCAGCTTAGGATGTACCGATGTGCTTACAGCTATAGCTTCTATGCTGACTGAGAATTCTGGGAAGTACAGTCCCCACTCCTATGGAGGGTGCCTGCCTATAAAACTATGTTTTATAGTTCCTCTTTGAAGAGCTCCCCTTTGTTTGGTGCATAATATTTCTCAGCAGCTTCCGAGACATAGGATTGTTCCAAGTTCACCAAAAGTTGAAGAATAGGTGGGGGAAAGGGGAGGGGGAGAAGAGAATTTAGTTCTGGCTGGTAAGCAAGCTCAAAATAAATGAAAAAGTGCCTCCCCCCTTCTTCCCCCATGGTCTTAGCCAACAAAACAGCAAAGGCTGCTGGCTTTTTTTAAACCAATGATGATGATCAAACCCTAAAGATCCTTGAAGATAGAAGCTAACTGCTTGATAGCTTCGGGTTTGGTAGGTAGACACCTAATGAATAGTCTTCTCAGTCATATCCTCAACCACAGTTGCCATCACTCTCTTTGAAATTCACCTTAAAGATCCAGGTTGTTATATGAGAGTAGATGCACCCCACATATAACTCTCTGGTATAAACCCTGAAATGAGGTTTCAGGAATGTGCTGGGCCCAGTCCAAGAGAGGAACGAAGAATGGTGCATTCTGAACTAGCAACCTACAAACTTAAAATAGCAATGTTCTCTTTTCTCACAGTTGGTGAGAACTGCAGGAAGAGGCCATTTGTCCTGATTAATTTTAAAACCCAAGAATTCTGGGACATTTTTTTTTCCTCCTCAGAGATGCCTTTAACACTTTTTAAGTACCTCTATTTCTTTCTGTCCTTCTGTATTGGTGGAAAGGAGCGCACTCAATTATTCCCTTTCTCCCAAGTGTCAGGAGATGGGCTTTTGTCACTGGCTAGAATGAAGAAAAATTAAGGAACTAAGTAGTCAGTCCTCCAGCTCACCAATTAGCCATTGAATGTGTTCTGTAATTTTCTATCACACTTCTATCCCCAATACTTTTCTCTTAAACCGGATTAGTCTACTTCATTTCAATGCAGAATGATATATTGCAAACACTTCAGAGCAAATACTCTGGAAAAAATCATGCTCTCTTTCAAAAAGTCACATGTTTCTAGCAGAGGACAAGAGCAGGTCTGAAATGAAGGATGGAATCGAATGGCAAAAACCTCGTCTATTTTTGGCAGTCATTCCACTGGGAAAGTTCTTATTGTGCAGATTTTTCAGCCTGTGTTAATAGTAAAAATTGAGACTGTGTTCATGGGGACAGTAAAGTTTACAATGAAGTTCTCCAGCCTGGTGCCCTGCAGGAATTAGGACTCTAAAGTCTATCATCCCTTGCCTATATTGCAACTGATAGTTACTCAGAAAAAAATCAAGTCCTATTTAGTCTGATGGGATCATCCCTTCAAAAATAATATTTGGTTATTGTCAGGAGGACAATCTGGAGGCACAAAAAAGACTTCACTGTTGTTTGTCCACATATTTTCATCTTTAATAAACCAGTTATATCATGATAACTCTCCCTTCCCAGGGTTAATAATCTCTCTCTCTCTCTCTCTCTCTCTTTCTCTTTCCTTCTCTTTCTTTCTTTCTTTCTTTTTTCTCAAAGACAACTAGAGGTGGTGACATGGTAAGCTCTTTGCCCTGTTCTCAGAGGTAGAATAAAGTCAGGTGGAAGGAAGGAGGAAGAAGAGAAGAAGAAGCTCTTTGCTTCAGCGAAGCGTTAGGGTCAACCCCAAAAGCTGATTTGCCAAGTTTCAGGAGGCAAAAGAAGATGGAGGATACAGTCATGATTCTCACCTGTTGTAAGGGTTCCTCAGGAGAAGAGCCTGGCTGCTGGAGCAACTGTCTGTGGGTGTGTGGCAGCCGTACACTGGGGGAGGCACCGAATATTGTTGGTCACCTGCAGACAAACCATTAAAAAAAAAATCACAATCCTGTTGCATGACTGATTAATGTCACATGTTGGGGTGGGGGAGGCAGTGTTCTCTAGTCACTTTCAAGCTGCCTTTTAAAGAGTGGTCACCTGGAGCAAGGAGTTCTTCAGTAGACTATCAAATCTTTATTTTAGTTGTAGCATTCATTTGGAGATAATAAAAAGTTTGACAAAACATAATAGGTGATTGGAGGGCTGTCTGATGAGTGAGCCTCGTTTCAGATTTCAATCCATTTTTTAAAATTATTTCCCCAAGCACTTGTTTCCTGTTTTTAATATGAAGGCAATGATATTGGTAACCAATTTTGTAAAGCTGCCTCAAAGCAGTTTTTCCTTTGGAAGAAATCCTGAGAGCCAAGCATAGCAAATGCACCATTCCCCATGGCTGGCTTTCCACAACACACTGGATAACAAATTACCATGTTTTACTTAGCGTGCCGTGTGGACAGAGCCATCCCCAATATAGTTAGCCCATGGTTCAAAGCATCCTGCAAACCAGAAAACTCTTTTAACTGAATATGTAAGCTAGCATATCTTTGAAGTCCCGTTTGCTTTTGATGGCACTTGAAACCGATGCTTAAGATTTTTAGATCTGTGCCCAAATTTTTTAGCAGTAACATGAAAAATAACATTATTTTACTGTACTTACAGTACTTTTTACTTACAGTAGAAAGGCTGGATTATAAATATAATAAAGGAGCGATGTCAAAACCAACAAGATTCCGACATAATTATGAGTTTTCTAGATCTACACTTTAGAAACCCTAAAGACTTTTTGTAGATATTGTCATTGATTTCATTGAAATGTACTTACTGGGCTCAGTCTTAAGTAGATTCACCCAGAGGTAAAGAGAGGGACACAAAAGATTACTATCAGGTAAGTGAGTTACAAAGTTTAGAATACAATGGTAGATGTCTTAGTTCTGGGTAGACAAGAGCTCATTTGCACTGGTTTAATTTAATCCAGTCTTCCTTTCCCATTCTGATATCCTCCAGATATATTGAGCAACTATTCCTGCCATCCTCAGCCAATCTTTATCAATACTGACTAGAAATTCTGGGAGCCTAAAGCCCCAATAGAAAACTTGGAGGGGATCATAATATTGAGGAAAATTGGACTCATCTGAGGATGAAGAATTACTGACCCAACTCTACAGTTGACTATCATTGGTTTATGCTGGAGCAAGGTCCCTTCAGTGCCAGTGAAGTTACTCTGCTGGCTCACGGAGGGGTAAAACAGTGTTACAATATTCCCACAGAGGTTTCAAAGCCTCTTGTAATCCTTACACTTTTATTGACATCCGGTCCCATCCCCAGCTTCCCAAATATCCAACTTCTCTTTGCCATTAGGATAAACCAGATTAGGCACACAGACACGCCAAATCCTCTCAATTGTTAGTACAGGCAGGGCCCCAGTTATCAAAGGGAGTGTGTGTGTTTGTGTGAAGCAAACAACTTCCCTCTCTCCCACCGGGATCGGTCCTTCTTCGCACAGATGTTTTCCGCTACCATTACCTAAAGG
This sequence comes from Arizona elegans, assembly GCA_022577455.1. Classification (NCBI taxonomy): domain Eukaryota; kingdom Metazoa; phylum Chordata; class Lepidosauria; order Squamata; family Colubridae; genus Arizona; species Arizona elegans. The sequence continues at coordinate 76,734,259 of JAKOOJ010000001.1, forward strand.
CGTCTGCTGGCCAATGGGGTCCTCGTGCTTGAAGGAGTGGTTTGTGAACTGAGCCCCAGGGTGAGAGGGAGTATGGCCGTAACTTGGAGCTCCATCAAACGCCACTGTGCCGTAACCTGCCAAGAGAATAACAGGGTTGGAATCAGGGGCTGAATTGCCTGGCCTTGAACTTTCTTCCTGCGAGGACGTCCCTCCAAGACAGGCAGGAGGCGAAAAGTTGCCAAAAATAGGAAGCCTCTGCTCTGTAAAGGCAGCAGATGGCTTCTTTCTGCAAAAGAGAGGGCCAAAACCATGAACTCAGAATCACCCAACTGGGGAAGGAAGGGACCCTCTCCGCTGTGCCTGGGCGGCAGGGTTCTCATTGAATCCAGGACGGGCTTCTTTTCCTGCAGTGCCTCCTACCTTTACATCCGAACTCAGCCTGGGCAAAAGAGGCTGCTACCCAATAAAAAGATAAAAAAAAGTTGATTATAGATGTCCATTCAAAGCAGAGAACAAGCCGCATGTCTTCAAACAATCAGCCATGGAGTCAAAATTCATGTACATGTAAATAAACAGCTTTTATTTAAAGAGTAATAAATCAATTTATCAACCAACCCAGGATAATAGGGAAAAGTTTTCCAGTCCTCCAAAACTCATCATCCAGCGAGTGAAAAGTTCTGGGGAAGTCGAAAGCACCATTTTCTAACTTTGTAATTGGTTCCAAATAAGTTAAGAAGAGAAATGTTACAATAATAGATATGTTAAGTATTAAGTATTAATACTTAACTTACTATACTAAGTATACTAATACTTAGTATAGTAAGAGTAGATATAAATAATGAATATGGTGGTAAGCTTTAACTGTTATGACACAAAAAAAATGTACCCAGACGACACATTGTTTAATGAATGATGAAATGCTTGTTTTAAAAGAAAATAAAACTTTAAATTAATATATATATATATATATATATATATATATATATATATATATATATATATATATATATATATATATATATATATATATATATATATATATATATATATATATATTACTCAAAGCCTGGAATTGGGGTTTGTGTGTCTCTGCCTTCCTTTGATAAAGTGATGAAAGCTGCAGAAACTGCTGGATCAGTTGGAGTTTATTAGATGTTGATGCCACTGTTTAAAACTTTTGGTGCCAACAAGTTTGGAGTAACAAGTCTCCAAGGACTTTCCCAGTTTGGGAATCCATGCGGGGTTTGGCTATCTTTTAAAAGCCCGTACCGGCCGTTTCCCCCCCAGTAAGCAACGTTTCCATTAATAGTCCCCCATTTACAAGAAAGAAAGAAAAAACCCTGATCTGCTGAACAAACTTGGGTGCCATTCCATATGTTAAAGTTACCCTTTAATTCTCGTTCCCGCGGGCTTCTCGCTTGTTTTGTAAGATTAACTTTCTGAAGAGCCTGCAATAAAGCCCATTAAATGAAAAAATAACCTCCTACTTTAGCCGAAAATTACTCGCTCAAATAATAATAAACAGCTTTTTTAAAAAAAATAAAAAGAAAAAAGAAAAAAAAAGAAAGGAGCGAATTCAGATGGAGGGGGAAAAATCGCCTATTGTGACCTTAAGGTGAGACCGAATCGTAAATCAGGCGTTTAGACACCAACTTTCATTAATTACGTGGAGCCAGTTAAACAACTTCGGCTAAAAAGTAATTACAAAGTAATATTATCTTTTAAGACTTCTCAGCGCATCAGCATTTGCCCTAAGACCGTGAAATGTTTAGCGTAGTCCCTATGAAATCTTCCCTTGCTTTCCCAATACGCACCAAACGCTTCTTTAAAGTAAATAATCGCTTTATGGGAACTTCGCTTCCGGAATGTTTAATTAGAACTCCGCAGTTACTTTTAAACTCGCTACTCTAAAGAGTAGAGAAGAGGTTTGCGCTTTCAAAATACCAAAGTTGCTTTTCAGAGGAGCAATAAGTCGTAGCTTTGCCGGAGGGGGGGGAGGGGAAATCGGCCAATGCTTTTTTTCCCCCCTGCATTTTCCTACAACCTGCTTTTCCGGACAAACTCTCACTATCTAAAAAGCTGTTTAAGTGCTTAGAAAAGGGATCGTATTTGTAGAGAACCGCGAACGGATTGTGACAAAACTGAAGAAATAGGAGAGAAATTGGAGGTGGGGAGTGGGGAAGGAATTGAGGATCCCTCGCATAAATGCATCGCTGAATGCCCACAAGATGCAATTTAGTTCACCGGCTACTCAAGACTTTGCTAAAAGGACGTAAACTTGCGCTCCTTAATTCATCAGGTATCCGTTCAGTTTCAACGTCCCCTCTTACTCTTGCTAATATGTTACTAGTCCTAGTATTTCTCATCTTGGGGACGCACATTTTTACTTTTGACTTTTCTAGAGGAACCAAAACTTGTGGAGAAAAACCCGCGCAAATCTTTTCATGGGTGATAGCAGGAATAGAAACAGTTTCGATATTTGTTTTATTCTGGGTTTTGTAATCTAGTCTCAGTTTTGGTATGGGGCGATAGTTGCCAGGCGTGGGCTCGGAAAAGAAAGCTATGGATCTTCTCAATTCAGAAGCTCGCTTTTCCTTTATTTCTTTCCTTTATTATTTATTATTTCACGTCTTTCTTTATTGAGAAGTACCGGGCGGCGTCTCAAATTCAACTTTTTTACTTTAAAAGTAAAGCCGACTGAATTCCATTGTCTGAAACCTCTAAACCGTTTTGCCTACAACACTTTCCCCCAAGTCTGGGCCTCTCCAGATGAATTTTCAACACACGGAAATTAATCTAATCTGCAAATCTGTAGCCATTTCTAAAAGGGAGAAAACTATTTCGATGGGTTTATTTTCCAGGTAAGTTGCTTGGATCGTAGTTTTTTTTTTAAAAAAAAAAATTCTTCCAAAGGTTCCTGGACTCTGGAGTTTTTGGCGTTTACGGATTCGTGCAAGCCTGATCCTAAAGCTGGGGATCACCTAACGTTCTGCAGCCTAGAATATAGCGGTTTCAAAGCGCTTCTGAGGGACCCCTCCTTTGTCACCACACTTCACTCTTTTAAATAGATATTTCACCATTCAGTTTTCAAGTCAGCACCTCTGATCTTAAGTGTATTTACCCTGACCTCTTTTGGAGGGGAAAGATTTATTTCAGTCTGTCTGCTCTGAAGTCCTGTCGAGTTCAGGGGACCCCGCTGTCAAGAATGTGGGGATCCATCAGCCTTTTCATCTCTGAATCTCTTTTCCTTTGCTACAAAACCCGAACCACTGTGCCGAAGGGGACTCATTCTGGGAACTGCCTGCACCTAAGGCTGGGCTGTGTAACTCAAAAACTTTCCAAAAGCCTGGGAGGAAACGGGCTTCGAGTCATAACAGGGTTTTTCTGCCTTCCCAGCTCTTCACGGAGTGGAGTTCCCAGTGCATTGACCTGAAGGTAAAGGGGAGGGGGGATAGAAACACCTTGCCGGGTAGATTGCCGTCGTCCTCCTCCCCTGCCCTCCCTCTTTTCCTCCCACCCGTCGTGCATTTGGCAGGCAACTAGGAGCTGGCGAGGCCTGAGCCTTCAAAGCTGCCGCAAGCGCCTGGCGCGTTCTGGTGCTTAGCGGTCCCTTGTCTATTCGGCTGCGAACAGTGATGACAGCCCCGATGCCCAACCCCTGCACTTCCAGGCATCAGCTGCGCTCCGAAACTGCCTTATCTCAGCTCATAACACACAAAGCCAAGGCTTCCCTCCTCCTCTCTGCTCTTCTAAGGCTCCTCGAAAGCACTGAAGCTCTAGATTCCTTCACTCTCTTTGCCCAGCAGTTCGGTGGCCTTCAAAAGGCTGCCCGGAGCAGAATGGGTATTTTGGCCACATTTTCCGGTGTTGCATGACCCAAAGCTTCAAGAATGCGATAAGGGGGTTGGAAGTTCTGAACCCGGCCCCCTGATAGCGAGGTCTCTTTAATTAGGGCTTTATCGGAGGCTTGAGCTGATTAAAATGTGCTGAAAATAATTGAAATGTGGACATCTGGCGAAGATGGCAACTCTTCTGAGAAGGGGTGCGATTGTTAGGGGAACCCAGCTGCCTGGCCGGGAGGGAGAGAGGGAGGAGACGGAGACGGGGGGCCAGGAGGCCTAGCAAAAAGTTCAAAGCAGAAGACTTCCTTCTTCCCGGAGAAGACTTGGCAAAAACGCCAAGGTAACTTCGTTCCCACGGTGGGGGGAAAAAAACAACCCCCGTCTCAAACGGAACGTTCAACCTTGATAGACTCAAAGCAGACAACGTTATATTCATTGCTCAAACTTATCAACCTCCCCAAATTCGGTCTCCCCCCCCTTTTTTTTTTTTAATAACAAAGTTGTGTGTGTGTGAGAGTGTCCTCTCCTTCCCCCCCCCCCCCCGGTTTTTGTTTTGGCGCCATCAGAGCATTTTTCACGACTTTTAAAATTATACCTGCTTCTCACCCACTGCTATTCTTCCGAAGTGGCAATTAAAAAGCGGTTCTTTTCCCCGCTTTTTTAGGAATCGCAGGCTACTCTAAAGCACTTGTGTTTGATTATACCTGTCTATGCAACAGAAGCTGAAAGATCAGTCGTCTCTAGATTTCTCAGTCCATCCGTTTAAAATCGAGGACGCTGCGGTTTCTCTTTAATTTTGGAGTAAGAACGGAAGAGTTTCAAATTTTCAAATTTAAAATCAAGCTAAGACCCAGCTCCTTCAATGACACCAGCATACATGGCATCAACCAAATCTCTAAGTCTTCTGATTAAAGTTCTACTTTAGGCACAACTCAAGCGTTGTGTTAAGAAAATGCAGATGATAAACCTTTTTCATGGGTTTTGGGTTTTTTTTTCCTACTTTCTCCATCAGTAGAACAATCAAGAGATGGGGTTACACAAAAAAGAGTTTTGAAAAGTCTTATTTTATTCCTAAGAATAAAATAAAATGCAAACCAACTCTGTGAGGTAGCCACTCACATATGCAAATGGGAGATTTTCAATAAATCAGTCCTTTCTATGTGTGCATACACACATGCATATACATTTGGAAGAGCTGAGGAGTGTTTTACACACTGAGAGAGACACACACAAACAAAATTTCATGAATATGAAGAGCCTGTAGTACAGTGGACTAAAGCACTGTTATTAACATCTGCTGCTTGCAATTACTGCAAGTTCAAATCTCACCAAGCTCAAGTTTGACTCAGCCTTCCATCCTTTCAAAGGTAGGTGAAATGAGGACCCAGATTGTAGGGGCAATAAGCTGACTTTGTATAAATATACAAAAGTATGAAGGCTATTGCTTAATGCATTGTAAACTGCCCTGAGTCTCCGGAGAAGGGCGGCATATAAATTAAAGAAAAAAAAAAATTGTAACAGAAAAGCCTTGAGGCTCCATTATATTAAACTCAGTTGGATAGTAGTTAATGATATCAAAAATCTTCCAATTGCAATTTAGGTTTTTGATAGTTTTGCTGATATCATTGAAGTGGGATCTCTCCTCTTGTCCCACACTATAAAAACACATGAATTTTTATTCAGCATCCTCATCATCTGGAATAAAGATACTTTCATTGTTTTAAATATAAACTGGGTCCATACCTACATTCCAGAATTCCAATAATGTGTTGATTAAAAAAATAATACCATTAACCAAATGGAAGAAAGAAATCAATGGGATTAAGAAGAGAAAAAGCAATTTAGTGAATGGAATTAAATTCTGAAATAGTGTTCCCAAGCAGAAATTGCCTTCACAACTTAGCATCTTGCTGAGTAAAACAGGTCAAGGTATTGAAAAACACTGACTATTTTACTATTTTAGATACAATAAAAGTTATCTGTAGAATCATTAAAGTTTAATAAAATCTTTCTAAAAGAATTGAAAGTCATGGAAAGAATATTAAAGTGCAGGATTAAGAATAATTAAAATAAATGTGCTATTAAAAATGGCTTATTCTCTCTATTGCTCTTACTGTAACAATTACACCCTTCCAAAGCAGTACAGAATCTACCAGGAGCTGCTGCAACAGGCTTAACTAGAAACTAAATGCAAGTAATTATGGAATTTATCATTAACTGTTTTCTGCCTAATACTACTAGGTATATATCTGCTGAAATAAGCTATTGCTTAGAATTATATTCTAATGATATTGTCATTCTTTTGCACGTGCCCCATCAAAAAAAAAGAGCCTTTGTTTTTAATTTATAAGTTTTTTTTAAAGATCAGTTATTTCAGTGGATCTTTTGTTAAGATAAGTTATTCTTTTGTTAAGATAAATTATTTCTTTTATTAAGATCGGTGGTTTCATGAATTTCACAAAAATATTCCTTTCTGGTTCATACAAAAAATATCAAGATAAGAACTCATGTTTTAGGACACAGCTGTTTCAAGTTGTTTCCATTGTGTAGGAATAAGCAATATATTTCATCATACGTTTATCTAGCAATGGGCATTTCTTCAAGAAGGTGCTACTCTAAGAATGTACCTTGAGAACTGTTGTACTTGTTATTACTTGTGTAATGTCCCATTACAGCCTAAGAAACATATACCGGTAGGTTTTTGCATAGACTTGCTTAAAACATGGTGATGCTAAGTTTCAAACACAATGGATTCTGGTTTGTTGGGAAAGTATAAATGAATTCTGAAAATGCAGCAGTGCAATCTTATGTATATCTACCCAGCCTAGGTTTACTGAGATCAATGGCATTCATTCTCAGATTGCACCATAGCTCTGGCTGATTTCAATAGGATTAGGGAGCCAAATTACAGTATTTCAGAAAACAAAGTTGGCATGTGATTTTTGCAACTTCTGTGAGTTAAAAAAATGATATCCAGGGAACCACATCCCCTTCTTCCTTTCAATATAATTCCCTCTGTGCAGTTTTAGTTTCCTAAAATATATAGATGAGCTAACATAATGTCTTGATTGTGCTCCTTCACTGTACATTTGCTGCATTAAAAGCCATATTAGATCTTAATTATTAATCTTTCCCACCCCCATCAATATCCATTTAGGACTATTTGCTATATGTGAGTACCTATGCACCTTGTAACTTTTTGAAATTTTATTTCCACAGGAATTTTTTCGTCCTGTTGAAATAAATAATTCCAACAGTTGGTTGCAGTAATATTAACTGAACTGAACTGTTAGATTCATTTTAAAAAATGAATCTAGCCCAGTTATAAACAAACAATACTACCTGCTTGCTTAAAATAACATCTGCAAGAGAATATCAAGTTCAATTCATAAAGACATTAGCAAATAAACAGAAACTAACAGGAAAGCCCATATGTGGAACAATTATTAAAAGTAACTTCCACACACATTAAAGTTGTAATAGCAACTCACTGAGTGCCTAATCCCATGCATTTTAGGCAGAAATCTGGGGCATAGGTTAATAGGTTCTTTTCTTGGATAAGTGAGAATAATCAGATTGCTAATTTAGCTTTAGAGTTGTTAATACTCCTGTTGGAAGACAAAGTACTTTTATCAGTTGCGTATGCATGACATTTCAATTCTGAATTTAATTCCGGAATGAAGCAATTCCGACTTAATTCAGAATTGCAAATGTTAAGAGTTTCTTTTCCTGAAGCTTGGCTGAATTTCGCTCTGAAGCAAATATAAGCCACTATGAAAGGAGAAGGTGGAGCGATTGTATGATTCATTCAGTGCTTGAAAACCCAGTAAGCATAATATTACAAAAGGGTGTTGCCATATAGGAGAGACCATACAGTAAATCCATGCTCCACAGTTCCACTCATTGGGATGAATATGGATTGCATCAACAGAAAAGGCTCTTTCAGTCCTTAACCCTCTTTTTCCAAATAGTTTTATCAGGGATTTCCATGGGGAGAGTTGTGTTTAGAAGCAGCAAACCCATTTAATCCATAAATATCTGTATTTGAAATACACACACAAACACTATAATACACAAGGTAATCGGCATAGAGTTTGCTACACGTATTTCTCTATCCGATGGGAACCTATAACATAAATTGTAAATTAATGGCACATCCCTGAAGGAATCTCTTTGGAACCTAGGTTTATTAAATTTAACAGGGCATTCTCACATCTTTACATTTTAATCCACAGGGTTGCTTTCAAGGCACGTGAAGTACCGTATGTTAATCTACTACACTCGCTTAGTCCAAGACGAACTCTGAAGCATTGACTTGCAGCCTATTCAAACTCATAAACCGATTTAACCATGCAGTACTCTGAAAAGTAACGTTCCAGATGTGCTAATTTTACACCCTCCTAGCAGTCCTACGCACGTGCATTGAAAAACTTTTAACTCCGGTTCGATTTTCTACACGGATATTTAGGACCCATGATCGGATTCCTAGCCTCAGATGGTTGCAAGTCTTTTGCACCCTTTATTAACAGCCATCCTCGCATATGTCCAATCTATTGTGGTTAGGGTTGTTAATTACAGTGGTTTTTTAAACCAATTTGCCGCCTTTTGGAAGTTACCCCTTCCCCTTTCATAATTGTTTTTGTTTCTTTGTGGCTTAAATATTAAACAGATTTCACAGGATCGGCCCGTAGGTTTCTTCCCACCCCTACCCCCACCTCACACACCCCATCCCCCCGAGGCTTGCCACCGCTGCCTGGGATCACAATCCAGGCTCAGGAGTTTGCCAGGGATCGCTTGGTCCCAGGAAAGGCTCTCTGAACGTCTTCCAGCTTTGCTAGCGGGTGCTTGGAAAGCGAGCGGGACCCCTGGCTGGGTGAAAGCGAGCGGGTCGCCCCAAAAGCGCAGGCTCCCCCCCTTCCCTTCCCCTTCCCCTTCCCCTTCGGCTTACCTTGGTTGCGGATGGCTTGCTGGCTCTCGAGGCAGTTGGGCAGGTAAGGGCCGTTGGGGAACATCCGTGCCTGGCCGGAGGGCGCTTGGCTGGGCGGCGGGGGCGGCGCAAAGGGACCGTAGCGGCAAGCGCCGGCCGTGCCGGTGAACTGGCCGGAGAAGTGGACGGTGAAGGCGCTCAGGCACTGGTCCTCGTGAGGCTCGCCGGAGCTCCAGCTGGGCTCCTGCTTGATGAAGGCCGAGGGCGGCGGGGCCAGCGAGCCGTAAGAGGCCGCCGGCGGGAAATCCAGCACCGGAGCCCACTGCGTCGCGCTGCTCACCGGCATGGAGCAGTTCCCGTTGCCCGGCAGGGGCGGCACCGACGGCGGCAGGAGAGCGTTGAGGTCGCGGACGTCGGAGCCCATCTGATCGCCGGCGCAAACTTTCCTCCGCGGAGCCTGGAACCAGTCGCGGGCCCCGCCGGCTCCGCTGCACTTGTTCCAGGCGCTTTGAGCCCGGCTCGGGTCCGGCTGGAGACACCAGGCGGCCGAGTTCAAGCCTTTCGGGGAGGCCGGGTCCGCGGGGGGAAGGCAAGCGGCGGGCTCCAGCCCCGCGGCTGCCGGCAGAAGCGAGAGGGCCAGGTTGGTCTCCAGGGTCGCCCTTTGGCTGCCCACCGGCGCTGGGGTGGGGGGGAAAAAGGAAAGGCTCGAAGCCCCGGAGTGGAAGAAGCCCGAGGGACCGACCGCTCCCTGGCTGGCTGGCTGGCTGTGGCTGGCTGGCCGGCTGGCTCTCGGAAAGACGGTCGGCGGAGGCCCCGCAGGAGCGATTGGCAAAGCCGCACTTGAACTTTCTTCCTTCAGCCGCGGCTTTGCCCTCCGGCCCTCGAAGCTGGGCTAATTGAGAGCGACTGGCGGCGCGAGACGGAGGAGGAGTCAGCCGCGCGCGGCCGCTTCCATTCACACTTCCCGCAGCAAGGCGGCCTCCCGGGGCGCAGAACGCTCAGGCGACTTGTGGGGGGGGGGGGGAAGAGGAGGAGGAGGAGGAGGAGGTGGGGCGGGAGGGGCAAGGGACCCGCGCTCTCCCCCCACAGGCCAAGAAGCGTGGCAGGGCCGCGGGGAAAGGCTAAGCCTCGCCCACCCGCCCCTCGCCTGGCACAGCCCTCTTCATTCGGGGTCAATCAATCAGAACAGGGCTGGAAGGGACCTTGGAGGTCTTCTAGTCCAACCTGCTCAAGCAGGAGAACCTACGCCAATTCATACATGTGGCTGTCCAGTCTCTTCTTAGAAACCTCCAGTGATGGAAGCGCCCACAACTTCCGAAGGCAAAGCTGTTCCACTGGTTAATTGTCCTCACACGTTAGGAAGTTCTCCCCCCCCCCCCCACCCTTAATTCCAGGTTGCTTCTCTCCTTGGTTAGTTTCCAGCCATTGTTTCTTTTTCTTGCCTTCTGGTGCTTTCTGGTCTTCGGAGGTTCGGGGATGCTGAAGCGGGAAAGGTGATAACGGGGAAGGAATTCCCCAGGCGTGACGGCTTCTGAAAGGGGGCTTCTATGGCGAGGAGAGATGGGTGTCCCCCCCCCCCCTCCTTCACTTACAAACGCTGGAGATGGGCGCCTAATTTTGGTCAGGGGCTACTTGAAATGTAGCCCGATTTAAATAAGGAGTCAAAGATTAACCCTCCTTCCAAATTAACCTTCTGAAATGTGCCATAATTCTTGCAGCCAGTCGGCAGGGCCGCTTCCCGAACTTCGCTGCACCACCTCGAAATAAGAACCCGGATCCTCGTAAACTCTTTCAACTCAGCCGCCCGGATGGAGCTCAGTTCCGAGTTGGTTGGTGAACCTATTGGCTAGTACGATAGGAACTAGATTGGCTCACCTTCTGCCAAGCGGCTGAGCTGACCCGAAATCTTTTTGGCTGGCGCCCCTGAGCGCACCGGGACCCTTCCTCCAATAACTGGGACCTGACAGGTTAGGTCTGGAATTAGTTAGAACTAAGGGTCAAAATGCTTTCGGGCGAACTCCCTGCAATCTCAGGAGGGATCGGACCAACAAAACCCAATCTGGTCCCACTTTTTCTCCATCTCATCTTTCTTCTGTTTTCATCCCCTCCACATACACCCCCCAAAAAGGAGTCTTATTCTAGCTGGAATCTAACTTGATCCTGAGTAATTATATGGAAACATTCACACACTTTGCTTGGCGCAATTTATCATTTATTTTGTCGAGATTTTTTGTGTGTGTGGTTTGTTATTTATTTTCCAGCCTGGTCTTTAGTCCTTTAGCTGTAAGAACTTCTCGTGGTCTCCCATCCATTCTGGTCCGACCTTTTTTAGCCTTTGAGCCGCGATGCTGCCATCTGCTGCAGGCCTACAGAAGCATAGGGTTTTTACGGCTGGCCACTAGTCAGCATTGTTACATAAGACATCCTCTTCGATAAGGGTGGCAACACACGAACTACCTCTCATAGCCATCGGTACCCTTAGTAACCATGGATTTGTCCAAAGCTGTCCAGGTTGACGGTCAGCATCTAGTTAAATGGAGAGGAGGGTGGAGAAATCTATGGGATTACCCGTTAGCTGGCAAACCCCGGGGCGGGCAGGGAGAGGTGGAGGTGATCTGATGCCTTTTTCGCAGATGGAAAGGTGGAAAGGGAGACTTTTTAAAGGGAAAAGGTGTTTTGAAAAAAAACCCAATTCCTTCCATCGCCGCCTGTCTGTGCTAAAACGGGCCAAATCCCAAAGAAAGGGCCTTTCCAGCAGAGTTTAACATAGTTCAGGAGCTTTCCCTCGCGGATGCTCCATACTCCCAGCCAACACACTGTAAACTCGCTGCCCCCGAACAGCTGGGCTGAACGAATTGGAAGGCAAGGGAAAATTTGATTCTGTCTCCAGCCTTTAGCCTTGACCTGCTTTCCACCGAAGGCGGTTCTGCTCACAACCCTCCCGGGACGGCTCCCACCTCTGACTGAGCTCAAGGATTAATCTTGTGCGCAGATTTTGGAAAGACGGTCCCTAATCTCACGGGTTACTAAATTTGAACATCCACACCCGAAACTTCGCGACTCTCCTCAAAAGTCTCGCCTATTTCGGGGCATTTTTCACGTGTCCTTCCGTATCCTGAAATGCACTTTTTGCTATTTTCTGCCATCCCTCCTAAAAAGCCTCCACGAGCCATTTTCCTGATAAAAGAGCCATATTATCTCTCCAGGAATCACTTCCCCGGGCCCGGCGCGTTTGGAAAGAGACGCTTTTCTGCCCTTTGACAGAAAGCGAATGAGAGACCAGCTCGCAAGAAGATGCTGCAGGCGCACCTGACAATTCTCCACACCCTTCCCTTTTGCTAGGTTTTAGGGGAATCCAACGAGCAGGCACAGACGGCTGAATCCCTAAACTTTACTAACCCCAGTGCAAGTGCTTGCAGGATGACCTCCGTGTTGCAGAAATATATTTTTCAGACGACCCACCGTGTTGTTCTGGGGCAGCCAAAGCCACTCCACGAAGGTTTATATGAGAATAAACCTGTTGCTCTCTTAAATTGCCAGTTTCTGGAAAGCGAGATTGGGACGAAAGAGTGCGGTTGGCTGGCTCAGAGCTGCTCGTGAGCCTTCCGTGGCTGAGCTCGGGCTGAATCCTAAATCCCCGCCGCGATCTTAATCCTCGCACCACGCTCCCTTCATGACGTCCACGGCAGGGGTGAAATCCATTTTTTTTTACTACCGGTTCTGTGGGCGTGGCTTGGTGGACTTTGCAGGATATTGCAAAATCTCCATTCCTATCCCACTCCAGGGGAAAGATACTGAAAAATCCCCATTCCCTCCCCACACCTGGGGGAAGGATATTGCAAAATCTCCATTCCCATCCCACTCTGGGGCCAGCCAGAGGTGGTATTTGCCGGTTCTCCGAACTACTCAAAATTTCCGGTTCTCCAGAACCTGTTAGAACCTGCTGGATTTCATCCCTGGTCCAAGCCCTTCCATTCTGCAGTCCTGTGCGAACCCTTCTGTAGAAAGAGAATGCCTCCCAACCGATTTTGTGGCTTTATCAAGCTCAAGAACCGTGTATGAGTCTAAAGCTTGCGGATAGATAGGGGAAATCACGCGATTCCCCTGCATTTCGCCGGTTTGGATTCGTCTGAGCTTTCAATGGCGGGTAAGGAAAAAGGCTCGGAGGAAGCACTTTCTTCCTAAAGTCCCACCGCCCGTTTTGCTGAAGAGTCGGGTTCGTAGAGACTCCGAGGAGCACCTGGAATCTGGGGTTGGGGAAGCGATGGAGGGGCCAGGGAAATGAGTTTCCAGTCTTTGGACGAGTAGCAATGCCTCTTCAGTCTTCCTTATAAAATAGTTTATAATATATGATTTGTGATCTCTGGCTCTTTAACCGGCGGCCGAGCTGCAACAGAACAAGCCGAAAAAGGGGTTTATCAGCGGCCTTTCTAGGACGCTTCCTTTTGTAAAAAATATGCATCAGTTTGAGGAGGACTGGATTGGGGATTATTTTTAATCAGTGCCTTGGGAAATAAGATAAACACATCTTTGAATCTCCCTGTGTGCTTTTTCTATTTCCCTAAGCTCATATATATCTCTGCATTAAACTGACCTGTGTAACCAATGAACGTTTAGGTCCTCCCACCTTCTCTCCAAAATGCTAATGCCTTGGGGCAACTTGGGGTTTTCGTCATCCCCTAGGAGAGTAGTTTTACTCCAAATAAATCCTACCAGTGGGAACAGTTAGATTGCATCCACCAATTTACCTGGAAATGAGACCTGTTGAATTTGTTAGCTTTTACTAGTTTTGACCGGGCATATTCAACAACAGTTGTCCATCTAGATCCTAAACTGGGGCCCAGTCCAGAGCATCAGTCAGCCAAATGAGATGGAGCATCATCGCCCAACAGAACAAGTCTGGCTTACTTATGGGCATATGTATATGTAAAAGTATATGTGTATGTGTATGTATATGTATATGTATGTATGTGTGTATGTGTATGTATACATATTTGCATGTATATATGTGTGTATGTGTATATGTGTATATACACACATATATTAGGATCTATATGGACAACTGCTGTTGAATATGCCGTCAAAACTAAAAGCTAATATATGTGTATGTGTGTGTATATGTGTGTATACATACACACAGAGAGACATATATATACATATACATATACCATGTTTTCCAGAAAATAAGACCCTATCTTATATATATATATTTTGAACCCTGAAATAAGTGCTTGGCCTTATTGCCATGCGCTCAAAAGCCCAACTGGGCTTATTATCAGGGGATGTCTTATTTTGGGGGAAACAGGGTATACTAATGTATATGTATTTAATACATATACATATACAATACAAATGTATATGTATTCTGAACTCTGTCAGTTCAGAATCCAAGATCGCCAGACTACACTGGTGCTAAAAGTTCCAACTATTAAGCCCAATTGAGGCAGATGGAGTTTAAGTACATACTCTCACAGCCTCAAGATGGCAGCCTGAGATGTTTCTGACATCTGGCTCTGATGACAGCTCTTAACAGATGAAATTTAGTGCAATAAACTTGCTGGTGTATGTTACAGGAGAGGAAGCAAAACGTTGCAAATCACTCTTCTAATGTCACTTGGAATTTTTCAGCAAGTATTAAAGAGTCTAGTTAACGCAGGGCTCCCAAGGGGTGGGGGGTGGGGGTTGCTTGGTACATGGAAAGGGCAACATCTAAAATTTCAGCCTGAGTATTTCTTTAATAGCACAATGCATAATATCAAATGTTTTCTTTTTAAAACTAAGAGTAAATGAGACACCTTTGGCTGATGCAAGATAGTAAATTCATTTCCAATCTCAGCAATATCGAGAAAGGTTGCTAAAATAAAACAAAGTAGCCAGTGAAATCTATGTCGTTCAGAAAAATTAAGTAAGCAATTATTATTGCAAAATGGGATTTTTTAAAAAAACACACACCCTATTTTTCCCTTCTTAAGATGTGCTTTGGACATATTTTTCCCTCGTGGTAGTGACATTCATTTTGAAAGGAATTGGTACATTTGAGTAGATAAATTGAAACCAATGGTAGAGAATATTCCTGTTGCCAATTCTATGGGTAAATCTAATAGCAATATAACAAATAAATGCATAGCTTGGTTCTGACTCAATAAAACTGTATGGGTAGTTTGGAAATAGGTAACAAGAGACATCTGATTTCTGACAGTTGTTTTTTGAGCAGGCTTTGTTTCAGACATTTCATTCAGATCGGAACACTAAAATAACATGAGTAAAGCAGTATTTTTCACCTGTGGTTAAAATTATTATCTATTCAGATAATGTGGTTTTTTTTTTTTTAAAGTGTAAATCCTTTCACTGCCCAATGGTTCGGTCTTTAAAATATTCTCTTGACAAGCAAAAAATTCTTTCTAGTCCAGAATGAAATATCTTCAGATATGATCACCTTGAATACAAATAGACAATCAAGTTGATTCTGGCAATTCACTTACATTTAGAGATGTGGGAAACTTTGGTAAGGCGATCCCAAAACACTGCGGTACTTTTGGAGAAGCAAAAGATTCATAACCTCAAACCTTCCCCTCCCCCCCCCCCCAATAAAGAAAAATACCCCACTGCTCTGTCACTGAGCGGTGGTTTATTTCAGGGCTGGTGTTAGGAGAGCATCCTTCACTCCATCTGAAAGGCAGGCTGCTAGCACTGTTGCCCCATCTGGATATGGCCTGCATCGACCCCTTATTAGTTGTTTCTCTCTGCCTACTGTGAATGCTGGCCCTAACAACTGACTTACGTTCGGAGGACACTTTTGTGGGTTTCGCTTCTTTTAATTCCCCACTTCCAAAGTATTTCAAAAGTTTTTAGACTTTGTTGGATTGTCGTCATTAAAAGACCTTTTATAAATAATTTTGAAAGGCTTGCAACTTGTCAAACCACCCGATTTCAAGATCGTCTCTTCCTCAAGTTCAACCAGGATCCTAACAAGGTTTAGCTGCAGCTTTTGTTGCTTTTAACCCCAAGTTAGCATTTCCTGTTATAGTCCCCATAAACGGGACTACCATTTATCATTTTTAGAAAATGGTAATTCTTCTTTTTCTGTTTTTCGAAAGGGAATCATTCTTTCCTCGACCCTAAGGAGGAGCAGGGTACAAAAACAACCAACTACCAAGCACGTTAGCCGCTTCTGTCTATCAGAACTCAGTGGAAGGAAATAGTTGGGATGACTTGTGTGGGGCTCAGTTGTGGGTCACGCCTAACAGAGCACTCTCCTCAGAAATGTGACATTACGACTCCGATCCTCCTCCTCCCCCAAATTGATCCCCCGTTGGGTTAGCGAAGAAGTCAGAGGTGCTCAGGACTCTTTGAGAAGAAAAGAAGAATCCAGAAACAAGCGAGCCAGTTAAAATCCCAACAGCAATAGCAGTTCTGGTGCTCGCGATCTTCAATCCTCTCCCACCTCCAGAGTTTCAAGGATTTTTTTTTTCTTTTAATAAAAAGAAAGAAAAGAAACTTTTGCATTAGGAATGGTAGCCGAGGAGAAGGTTAACGTCAAGATAAATCTGTCGCTTATTCGTGCATCTAATTCGCCGTTCGTTTTAGACAGCCACTTGAACGGGGCCGTAGCAAGCAAAATCGCCCTTTTTTCGGCCCGAGAGATTTCAGCCTCACCGATCTGAACAGCACCCAATTCACTAATGAACGTGGGAACGGAAGCAGGAAGGTGCTGACCGATTGAAACTCTCTCCTCCGCACTTTCTCTAGGCGAGTTGAGACCAGCTGATCAGAGAGGCGAAATCGTCTTCCCATCTAATCCTACAGACTGAGGAGCGAGTCACTCCTCTTTTATAAGGCCTTGCTAACAGGCCCAGGGCAGCCTGCAAGTGAAATGAGGCCAGGAGGGGGTGGTGGTAGAGAGGGGGAGAGGGAGGGAGGGAGGGAGGGAGGGAGGGAGGGAGAGAGAGAGAGAGAGAGAGAGAGAGAGAGAGAGAGAGAGAGAGAGAGACTTCATTCAGATCCTTTATTCCTGACTGCTGAATCTCTGAAAGAAGCGGAAGATCTGTCTCCTCTCACTGCGTTCAGAGTTTGATTATTTAAAGTGCCAGCACCAGGAGAAACAAAGCTGCGAACTAACCCCCAGGCAGGAGCTGAGCGAAAGAAAATCAATCACCGGCAGCCAGCCTTCTCCCCCTCACCCATCCACCCCGCTCTCTCCCCCCCACCCCCGGCCCCGTTTCCCAGGCGCGAACTGTCACCCAGCGAGCTTGGAGGGAACTACAGGAGAACTCCGAAAGAGCCAGCCTGGGCAGCGGCAGGAGCAACTGGGCCAGCGGGTCAGTGGTGGGCGGGATGAGGGCTGGGGTGGTAGAAACTTCCGGGAGAGAAACGGTCAGACTAGTCACTAGGCCAAGCTAACCCAAATGATTGCCTCTCTTTCTCTTTAACTCCCCCGTTTTCCCAGCACTGCTTTGCCGGGAAAAGCAACGTTTAGCAGCTCGATCTTTTCCAGGAAGAGAACAGAGAGAGTGTGAAACTTTTCCCTATGGTATGGCTATCTTGCCATCCCATTCTCCCTAACCCTTACCGAATGAATGAATGAATGAATGAATGAATGAATGAATGAATGAAGGTGTGTAGACCTATTGGTCAGACAGATCTCTTCATTAAGTAGAGACACAGCGAACAACAATCTGGTTGCAGATACAGATGGCCCTCGACTTAAAACAGTTCATTTAGTGACCATTCAAAGTTACAATTGGAACTTTGGGACTTATGAAAAATGGGAAAAATGGGACTTATGACCGTTTTTTTTTCACCCTCTCGACCTTCCTTCACAGCATCTCCGTGATCACATGATCAACATTCTGGCCAATGGTTCATATTTATGACCGTCACTGTGGTGCGGAGGTCACCTGATCCCCTTCTGCGACCTTCCTTAACAAGCAAAGTCTAGGGGGAAGTCAGGTTCCCTTAACAACCGGGTTACTAACTTGTCAACTGCAGCGATTCATTTAACAACAAGTAAAGTCGTAAAATGGGGCAAAAGTCACTTAGCAAATGTCTCGCTTAACAACAGAAAATTTGGGCTCCGTTGTGGTCGTAACTCGAGGACTACCTGTACAAGATTTAGCTGCGAAAATGCAACCCAGGATAAGAAAAGCAATGTAGCCTGACGAGTTAAAAACTCCAGACTTTTGGGATTATTTTGTACTAATCAACAAAGCAGCAGATCTCTGGAATGCATGGGGAACTCCTTACAATGCATTACCCGAAATCATGTTTCTAAACGCGGATCCTCTACCTCTGGTCGTTTCACATGAAATGGAAACAACCTGCTTTAAAGTTACCCTGCTGACAACAGAGGACAGGGGGTACCCAACGTATCTTTTCCGTCCTTTCCCAAGCACAAAACGGGGTTTGGATGTTTGCCCCGTTGGCTCTGTCTATATGAATTTCAAGGTGAAGAGTCCCCGCAACTTCTAGTTCGCTCTCGCCCAGCGCAGCGGTGTTTTGACGGCGCTTATTGGAAAACAATTCTTCCTTAAAACAAACATCGCGAACGCGCGCGCCCAAGCCCCACGCTGGAAGCTCTTCGCCTAGTCTACTATTGAATGAATATTGCCAGACGCACTGCGCCCTCTCTAACGTATAAACCTTGCAGGCTGCCTTCTTCTAAAGCAGGAAAAGGAGCTCGATCCTCCAAGGCAGAAGAGGGTGAAAACGTCCCTCCTGGAGTGAGTTTGGGGAAGGCAGGAAACCGCCGCGTAAAAGGAATATTTGATAAACTGAAATCACCACTCGAGCTGATCTGTGTATATTATTGGGAGATCAAAAGGAAGGCGCTGGAAGGGAGAGGGATTCCCTCTGCCCTCCAATTCCTTTAAAAAAAACAAAAACTTTTGGCATGTTGTCATCAACATCTAAGCGGACAAAGGAGGGGAGGGGGAAAAGAGCCGGGGGCTCTGTTAGCTCATCCTCGCCAGGGAATTAAAAGTACTTTGAGTCCGTCTCTTCCCGCTTCCTCTGTAACCTCAGCAGCAATGTACAACTGTAAAAACAGACAAGAGACGAGTTATCTGTCAAGATTCGTGAACTCCTTAGTGCTGGAACTTAACAAAGTAATAAATAGCCCCAGTGACCTCCCTTTGGCCTCAACCAGCGCCCAAGTATGGATGATGCGATCCCAGGGCAGGAATGCAATTGGACTGCAGCACTCTGCCAATCTCTAGATGTTGACCAATTAAAAATGGGAGGGGGCTGGATTCACCCTCATGTCACTGGGAGAGTTCAGAAATGCCCAAAGACCCAGACTCTCAGTTTCATCCAGAAAGATAACAGTCCAACCATGCAATCTTTTGCAGAGCTACTTATTTATTTATTTATTTATTGATTGATTGATTGATTGATTGATTGATTGGTTCGATTTATATGCCCCCCTTCTCCGGAGACTCAGGGCGGCTTACAATGCGTTAAGCAATAGCCTTCATACTTTTGTATATACCTCATAAGTAACTCCCACTGGATTCCCTACATAATGGCCAAACTGGTGCCATCTTCTACTCCCATCATTCACAGCCAAGATAATGAACCTGATAGTTAATGGGCCCCCTACTCACCCATCTGGAAGGTGCCAAAATTAGAGAGAAATGATGTATAGAGTTGCAAATTCAAGCCATGTCCCCTCATGCGCTTAACCAGAGTACCATCATACGCTTAGGACAGAAATGTCCTCTCCTGGCCCCATCAAGTCAATTTGAACTCAGACACAGCCTACTATGTCACCCTTAGTGGCCCCATTTTAAAAATAGTATGTTCCATGTTATTCTACCTTATTCCACTTTAAAAATAGTATGTTCCACCTGAGCTGAACTGCTCTCCACCCAATCTTGAATCAGCAAAAAAAAAAAAAAAAAAGCAGTGTGAAGTTATATCCTGCCTCCATTGCATATCACTGCAAATTCAGGGGTGCCCACTGTGTATGTGTGTATGTGTCAAAACTCCCAATCATGGCAGGGGACCTTTGCCCATGCACATATGCTGAGGTTGTCATTTTTTGAGCCTCCCTCTGCAAACATCTAACCTCCATGTAACACATAAGAGGTGTTTTCAGATTGGGTCAGAACAAGGGAAAATATTTGCTGAATGCTGTTGTGGCTGAGAATGATTCAAATACATTTCACACATAGACTGGGGACAAGAACCAGTTTGGTCTAGTAATTAAGACACTAGGCTAGAAAGTGAGAGGTCGAGAGTTCAAGTCCAGCCTTAGCCATGAAAACCAACTGGATGACTTTGGCCCAATCACTCTCTCAGCCCAGCCCACTATTTTGTGGGGGAAATAGTTATTTCACTTAACTATTGAGCTATTTGTAAAAAACAATAAAGTAGGGATGTAGATCAATAAATAAAAATACATAAGATGAAGACAATGAGACAGGGCACATGTTGGGGGGGGGGAGAATGTTTGGGTCTTGATAAGCTGGTGGTGGAGAAAGCCTTCTAACACCAACCTGGACAGCCTGCCTAGTAGCTTGGAAGTGAAATCAGCTGACTCCTAGTGAGTATAAGCAGAGATCTGTGTGGAATGTTGGGAGGCACAGATGATCTGTCCCCACCCCCCAACCCCCATCACTAGCCATCCTCCACTAGATTTTTTTTCCTCCACCAATTTGTCCTTTCTATTAGCACTTCGTCTCCACTGCAATTTTTTTCTCCCAATTTCAAAGAAGACAGAGAAGCCAAGCTCTGCTGTTTTGTTTGGAGAAGGATATGGGCATGTGGTTCAGCCTATATCTTAATTATGTTTCATCTTGGCCCCTATATTTGTTACTTGTTGTTTTTCTTGGATGTTTTCATCTCGTTTTTATTTTCTGCTACCTGCCCAGAGATGGATGGTCATGTAAGTTGAGTTAATACATAAATAAATTGAGCAGGTTATTGAAGTAATCTATCATTTGGGTTTGCACAATACATTGAACCACAAAATAAAGAGACTGGCTTTGTGCAATGTATTAACTCATTAGAAAGGCATATTCAAGAGTAAAGTTGGTCAAATTTAATGGGTTATGCATAGGCTCCCATTAGTCATTTACTTGATCTGGTTAACTATGTTAAGTGAAAACATTCACTTTATCAGACTTATGTTTGTCATTTCTAAAGCAAAGCAACTTTGTTTTTCTCTTCCTTCCATTCACCCCCCTTCCTTCTCCTCACAACATCTCTGGATCAGGGGTGGGTTCTACTTACCTTTACTACCGGTTCGCAACCCACCACTGCTCTGGATCACTGTACTATGAACTTGATTCAGTGAAGTGTGATGCACATAATAAGTTAGTCTTTTCTTTAAGGTTCTATGTTTGCTGCTTTCCTTGCAAAAAAAAAATGTCTACCATCCTGAAAATGAAATTGTATCCTTCATTCAATGTCTCCATATCAACTGTGGTGACCTCCTACAGTTTAATCAGATGGGGAATGTTTATTTATTTATTTATTTATTGGTTCAATTTATATGCCACCCTTTTCCGGAGACTCAGGGCGGCTTACAATGCGTTAAGCAATAGCCTTCATACTTTTGTATATACCTGCTTATTAGGGCTATGTTTAGCTAGCTTGTTAGGAGACAAAGCTCCTACCATTTATTTCCCCAAACACTTCTAAAAGTAAATGACTGGAATTATGATTTAATGTTATTCAAAATCCATTCCTATAAGATCAGTAGGACTCGATTCCAAGTCCAAGAGCCCTGAATATTGATTTCTCTTCCTCTGCATGTGTACAAATTTCATGATGCTACTGCATTGGTTCTTTTCAGAATGCTTTGCCAAATAAGGCATAGTCAAAAATTACTAGACGATCAACATGTTTTAGTGATGGCCTTGTAGCTGGGACATACCTTCAGCAGTATTTGAGGCTCTTAGTGAAACAGGGTTTCCCAAACAGTGAGGTGTAGGCAGAAGACTGAAGAACCTTTTATTCAGAATAACAGAGTTGAAAAGGACCTTGGAGGTCTTCTAGTCCAACTCCTTGCTCAAGCAGGAGACCCTTCCAGACAAGTGACTGGTCAGTCTCTTCTTAAAAGTCTCCAGTAATGGAGCACCCACAACTTCTGAAGGCAAGCGGTTCCACTGGTTAATTGATCTCACTGTTAGGAAATTTCTCCTTCCTTTGGTTGCTTCTCTCCTTGATTAGGTTCCAGCCATTGTTTTCTGTCTTCCATTCTGGTGCTTTGGAAAATAGGTTGATCTTCTCTTCTTTGTGATTGAGATATTGGAACACACTGCTATCATGTCTCCCATAGTCCTTCTTTTCACTAGACTAGACATTCCCAATTCCTACAACCGTTCTTCATATGTTTTAGCCTCCAGCCCCCTAATCATCTTTATTGCTCTTTTCTGCACTCTTTCCAGGATCTCTACTTCTTTTCTATTATACTAAATGCAGTATTCTAAGTGTGGTCTTACTAAGGCTTTATCAAGGGGTACTAATACTTCACGTGATCTTGATTCTATCCCTCTGTTACTACATCATTATATTCCTCTGTTATAATCATCACATTATTCTAATACATCCACCTTAACCTACGTTTCGCTGTATTATTTCATTGTTCATTTTGATGTTTAGATTTTAGAGGAGGTGTGTACTTTAAGATTACACCACCACAATGGGGTGTGGGTGTGTGTGTGTGGAGGCAAAAAGTTTAGGAACCCTTTCTCTACAGTGATCTTTTGCTTCTGTTTCCTAAGCTACTTGGGGAGGAGGGTTTTGCATTAATAATTAGCTATTTAAATAAAATAGCGACCTTTCTTATATGATTTGCTCACAGGTTTGCTGCCCTGGTGTTTAATGGATTCCGATCACTTTCACAACCCCTTCTGCCTCAAAGAGGGCTTTCTTGTTCTCCCCCTACAAATATTTACCTCCCTCTTCCATGGGCTACTGAACCCAAGCACCCCCCTCCACCCCTCCCTCTTTCTGCTTCTGTGTCCTCACTGCAGAGCATCCTTCTGGCCCAGTGGTTTTGCTGCTGATTCTCCTCCTCCTCCTCCTCCTCCTCCTCCTCCTCCTCCTCCTCCTCCGGTTGGGCGGAAGGAGGCCAACGGGGAAACCCGCTTTGTGGAACTTGCTGCTCTATTATGTTACCGTAAATCTTGGGCAATCCTGGAACTAATTATCGAGAGGATATGTCTCAATTTGTTCTGCATTAATGCCACGTTGGGAATGGAGTTGGGGCCACAGCCAGAGCAGACACTTGAGCACATGAAATTGATGAACTGAGACTTGCTCCGAGTCCTCAGCACACCATCTGGAATTCCAGTCTGGGGTTACGATGAGAATTTCTGACCCCAGATTCAACTTTGGGGAAGAACGAGGGAGGGAAAAGAGAAGAGAAGAGAAGAAAAGGAAAAGGAAAAGGAAAAGAAAGGAAAGGAAAGGAAAGGAAAGGAAAGGAAAGGAAAGGAAAGGAAAGGAAAGGAAAGGAAAGGAAAGGAAAGGAAAGGAAAGGAAAGGAAAAGCTTGGGAAGGAAAAGCTTGGGAAGGGAAGGCAGAATAGAAGAAAATGTCATTTCTGCACCTGTAGGAAATAAATGCTTTCTAATTTTTCTTTTCCCATAACTTTATTCACCTTGAAATTAATCTACCTGTGGTTATCTCCATGTCTTTATATTATCCATATATATTGAAAGAAAGGAATTTTACGGAAACGATTTCTGAGCCTCTCCCTTAACTCAATCCTCTTTCTCAGGTGTTCAGGTGTTCTTAATTATGACATCTCCCCCACCCCACCCCATTATCCCTGTTAATTGCTGGGTGGGGAGGCAGTGATCCACATGCCTTTTAAGATGGAACATACAACTGGCCATCTCAGAATGTTCATGCTATATAAGGCTTGATGGCTAAAACTATCCAAATTTGAACTGGCCGTGGTGTTATTCTTGTCCCTGGATGTAAGTCTCAGGCCCACTTGCTGGAATGAGAATCTTGCTGGACCCAGGTCTGAGTCCGTCTTGGCTCAGCAGGGATTCAACTTCTATGCAAATTGACATGGGAATAGGACTCATGGATCTCAGCCTAGTTTGCCTCTGAGTCTATGTGTTTAGGCCTGAAGTTCAGGTTGATGCCAATAAACAGATGGAAGATCTATGCAAACCCGTGGTGAAATCCATTTTTTTTAAATACCGGTTCTGTGGGCGTGGCTTGGTGGTCGTGGTGTGGCTTGGTGGGCATGGTAGGGGAAGGATACTGGAAAATCTCTATTCCCACCCCACTCCAGGGGAAAGATACTGCAAAATCCCCATTCCTTCCCCACTCCTGGGGGAAGGATATTGCAAAATCTCCATCCCCACCCCATTCTGGGGCCAGCCAGAGGTGGTATTTGCTGGTTCTCCGAACTACTCAAAATTTCTGCTACTGGTTCTCCGAATTACTCAAAATTTCCACTACTAGTTCTCCAAAACCTGTCAGAACCTGCTGGATTTCTCCCCTGATTCAAACCAATTTTCATATCGATACCTGTCGGATATTCACTCAAACCCACTTTGCAAAGCTTAGAAGTAAATCTGGGGAGCCTTACTTGTAGTTTATTAGAGGTGCATCTTGATTTCAGCAGAAGTCGTATCTTGTAGGTGTAGGAATATGAGGCCATACAGCAATAAATGAATAACTTTTGTTAATTCCCGTGATTGCTTCATCAACCGTGAACTGGCTGCATTGCGGTTTAGTGGATTGTGCTTTTCCATTTTTTTGGGGGGGGGGGTAAATTTCCCCCCTCCCCATCACAGCGACGTCTCACCTTGCACCGAGCTTCATTTTACGTGAAGGCTGAGGGTCTTAGAGAGGTCTTGTTAAATTTATTAGCATATTGCTAGGGCAAAGCTGACCATAAATCACCAGGATGTGTAAAGCTATAAAATATCCCTCCGCAGACTCTGGTGAACAAGAGTTCATACACCAGTAAGCACTGGATCATTGTTCAGATCGCTGTGACATTTTAAAAGTCTCTGCTGCATAACTGGAGCTGTGCAAAGATTAGCTGAGGGTGCTCAGAGAAGGCATTCGTGATTAAGAGCTCTCAAATAGGTAAGAAAGGGAAAAAAAGTGGCTCCCTGTTTAATTTCAGCATTACACCAACCAGTTGTAAATGAATGGTAAAGAAATGAATGGTACATCTGCAGTTGTAAGTGTCTTAGTGAAATTATTGACTTCAATAGGATCTGAGTTCCAGGTTGGAAGAATAAGTAAGGGCATCCCACTGTTATACCTTTCTCCCAGGGGTGAAATCCAGCAGGTTCTGACAGGTTCTGGAGAATCAGTAGTGGAAATTTTGAGTAGTTTGGAGAACCGGCAAATGCCACCTCTGGCTGGCCCCAGAGTCGGGTGGGAATGGAGATTTTGCAATATCTTCCCCCTGGAGTGGGGTGGGAATGGAGATTTTGCAATATCCTTCTCCTGCCACACCCACCAAACCACACCGTGCCCACCGTGCCTCGCCACAGAACTGGTAGTTAAAAAATTTGAATTTCACCACTGCTTTCTCCCCATTGTACATGGGCTCATCTTTATGTGGCTCTAATTGTAAAATGAGGATATCTCATTGCTAATCATTCTTAAAGGGCATGTTCTCACGATACCACCTTTCTCTCCTCCCCATTCCGTAGCCTCTTTAGCTGTTCCAGTTTAAATGTAACATTTTTCTTCCTCCTCTTCTAATAGAAGGCTTGTCATGAACATGATGTACAACATTACATCAATCATGCTGCCGATGACACTTTCAAGGGCCAGGATTGGCCACATTAGACAGACCTGAGGATGCCTTTAACTCTAAATCAGTTGCTGCTGAGAGCTGCCCTCCATTGCCCTTTTGGCTGGAACTGCATGAGAGGGTGGCTTTTGCAAAGGCATTTACCAGTCTGATTTTAAACTGGCAATTTTTGAATTCACAGTTGTCTGATGTTACACAAATTTCCTGCATCTATCTATCTATCATCTACAGTAGTGGCCAAAATTGTGCAAACCTTTTGGGAAAAGTTTATTTTCTAATACTAGCTAATGACACACTTCTTTTCTGGAGTAGTACTGTAAAAATATATATCAATGGAAAGATAGTTTAATCAAGAATGTAATGCAATAACTTTTATGAAGGATTTGCTATTAGAATAGAAGTTACAATATAAAGAAGAAAAGTGAAACACATAGAAAAAATGAGATATATTCAAAAATTATCACCATAGAAAAAACGAAAATTATCACCATGTCAGTTAATAGTTGGGTAACATTTAGCATGAATTACGGCCTTACAACGTCTTCCCATGGAGTGAACCAAGTCTTATAGTTGTGCAGCTGTTATAATGTTAAACCAAGATTGAATGATTGCTTCTATTAACTATGTTTTATTGCTGGGTCGCTTCTGACTAACAAGTTTCTTTAGTCGGCTCCATAGATTTTCAATTGGGTTAAGGTCTGGGCTATTCCCAGGCCATTCCAGCAGTGGAATATGATTATCTTGAAACACCAAAAAGTGGGGTTATTAGCCATCAAATCTCAAAAATACACTTTTCCCAAAAGGTTTCCAAAATTTTGGCCACTACTGTATCTATCATCTATCTGAGGCAGTGTGCAGTAGTTAGAATGGAGTATTGCAGGCAAACTCTGCCCACAGTCTGGAGTTTGATCCTGGCTGGCTCAAGCTTGACTCTGCTTTCATCCTCCCGAAGTCAATAAAATGAGGATCCAGATTGCTCCCAGATAGATAGTGCTGTAGAGTACCATGGGGCAGAATATAAATCTAAGTGCTATTGCTCTACCTACCTACCTACCTATCTCTATCATCATCTATTTATTTATTTAGATAATGCCTTTATTATTTTTATAAATAACTTGAGATGATAAACAAAACTAATACTCCTTCCTCCTCCTATTTTTCCCCACAACAACAACCTTGTGAAGTGGGTAGGTCTGAGAGAAAGTGTTTAGTCCAAACTCACAGTCAGTTATTTCCAGACAGTTAGAATAATTAATCAGTAGAACAATTTGCCTTCAGAAGCTGTAAATGCTCCAACACTGGAAGTTTTTAAGAAGAGATTGGACAACCATTTTTCTGAAATGGTATAGGGTTTCCTGCCTGAGCAGGGGATTGGACTAGAAGACCTCCAAGGTCCCTTCCAACCCTGTTATTCTGTTCTATTCTGTTCCATTTTCATGCCTACAGCAGGACCAGTATTCAAATCTCCCAGTTTCTAGCCAAGTGCCTTAAGCTATTAGACCAAACTGTTTCTATAACTAACACAGGCTCACTAATCTTTGGAGAGAATGCTAGACCTATTTTTAAAAGCTCTGGTGGCTCAGCAGACTAATTAACATCCACTTACATCTGCTGCCTGCAATTACTGCAAGTTCAAATCTCACCAGGCTCAGGGTTGACTCAGCCTTCCATCCTTTCTAAGGTAGGTAAAATGAGGACCCAGATTATGGGGGCAATAAACTGACTTTGTATAAATATACAAAAGTATGAAGGTTATTGCTTAACGCATTGTAAACTGCCCTGAGTCTTTGGAAAAGGGTGGTATATAAATCAAATTAAAAACAAAACAAAACAGGAGAAGCATTCTCTCAGACGTATGGCTGTTAGAAAAGCAGAGAAACTGACAAGAGTTGCAGGGTCTGGGATAATGGAGGAAAAATTGCTGTTCCTAGCCAGCATAGCATTCTCAGGCACCTGGTAATAAATTAAATAAAAAGTTCTTTACAGGTCTTCCCGCTCCCCAGTTTAAACCCATTACTGAACTTTCTTATTTCCCTCCAAGATCTTTGGCTCCAGAGGGAAAGAAAGAGCCAATATACTGGTATATTTAAAGGCAGAAGAAAGACAGAAGCATACCTTGCCTTCATCATATGATTTGTCAATATTGTCTGCCCTCATTGTTGTTATTTTTCTTCATTTATTTTTTTAGCAATCTGTAGGGATTCCAGCCATCGAAATTTATCAGAAAATCTTTCCATATCCCATCTTTCCCATTCCATCTTGCAAGCAGTCAGCTGCTTTGGAAATTATATAGAAAGACAAATTTCTCTTTCTTTCAGGGTAGCTCTATTTTGGTACAATGTTATTACAAAATAGTGCTATTCTGAAATATTCTGAAATTGTCCCTCCTTAAAGTGGTGAGATTATCAGCAATCCCTGGCCTTATTATTGGGGCCAAATAGGACCCTCATTGTAGACATTGCAATGTATCAAGGCATATTTTTCTGTTGCCCCAAGGACTGAAGGAAAGCCCTTTAATGCCACTGTGAGAAAGAGCCATTTATTTCTCTATTTTAAACATAATATGATGAGCCACGGTGGTGCAGTGGTTAGAGTGCAGTACTGCAGGCTACTTCTGCTGATCACCAGCTGCCAGCAACTTGGCAAATCGAATCTCACCAGGCTTAAGGTTGACTCAACCTTCCATCCTTCCGAGGTCAATAAAATGAGGAGCCAGATTCTTGGGGGCAATATGCTGACTCTGTAAACCACTTAGAGAGGACTTTAAAGCACTATGAAGCAGTATATAAGTCTTAGTGCTATTGCTATAATGGAGTAACCCTCTGATCTTTTATGGATCTTAGTTTCAGGTAAACTAGTAAATACGTTCAACTGAAAGTTGGGGGATGGGGTAATTGAGAGGGAAAGGAACAGTGGTGGGTTGCCCCCGGTTTGGACCAGTTCGCAAGAACCGGTAGTAAAACCAGCAGGAGGCTCCGCCCACTGACCTGGACGTCATCATAGGTGATCTGCGCATGTGCAGAAGCACGCGTGGGCGTGATGTGAACTGGTAGTAAAGTTAAATACTTTACTACCTGGAAAGGAACAAATTTCTCTTGTCAATTAGGAAGTACATTTGGGATTTCTCAGATCATTGTAGTGAGTTGGTGTGAGGAATTGGTAACTTATAGGGTGGAATGTTCAGGTTAGGAGATCAGGAATTAATGTTTAAGCCTAGAACAAGATTGTCTGTGGAGATTCTCAATCATCCAAGTCATAGTTGTCCCGAAAGTGCTTTTCTAAAGGCAACTGGATTTTCTTGAAAAACTTTTGCTTCTCATCCAAAATGCTGACTAAAGAATCAAAGAAGCTTCTTGGATGAGAAGCAACATTTTTCAAAGAACCGCTCCACTCCCAAAAAAAGATTCAGTTGCCTTTTGGAAAAGCACATTTTGGGACTAGAACAAGTTGTGTTAGACCTTAATAATTACTATTTAAAATTGGAAGGCAAGGCCTTCAGAGTCAGAATTTAAAATGACTAAACTGTATTACTGGCCATAAATTGTGAACAAAGGACTGTTATACAAATAAAATAATTCAAATATCTCATTAGGGTTCAATAATTTATTTCCTAGGAGCAGCTTAATTCCTGGTCAGCTTCTTCACAAATACAGATTTGGACGCAAAGAATATACCTCTTTCTTATCTGAAACTAATTCTTTGGCTTATATTTTTTAATAAAAGAAAAAATATTCTGAAAGAACATTTATATGGTAATGTTCAGTATTGTGCAGAATTAAAGTTTACATACTAGAAGACTATCAAGGACCAATAATTTATGAAGAAATAAACCACATTTTACAAGGATGTATAAAATTAAAGAAAAATGGGGGCGGGGAGTTATATTAAGGAGCTTGTTATGGAAAAAACTCATAAGACCAAACTACATATACTTAAGGAAACAAATGAGGAGTTTGCTAGTTGTATAACAGCAGATTAATTCTTATGCAAAACAACAGGAAACCTGAAATGAAAGCTCACCCGGACTATTTTTTAAATGAAATTGACACATTTTCTAGGAAGTAATCACTATTGAATGTGATGTGACTTTGAACTTATTTGGACTAAGCCATATGACGATTAGCAACATGGAATTGTGATGTGGGATACAGTGCCATATAAACCGGACTAGATAGCATAACCTTGGATAGGTTGGATAACCTTAGATAACCTTGGTTGAGCTTGAAAAACTAAGGAGGTAGGACTGTGTTCTTGGAGAGGAAATCATCAGGAAACACCAAGCTGTAAGACACACTGAGAAGTCAGCAAAACATTCAGGAAGCACCCTGGCAAATTATTTCTATATTGTAATTAAGAAAACTACGTGGACATTCCTTTGTCATCTTCAACCACAGTTGATGATATCTTTGTGGTGTATTATTGCTTGGATGCAGACTAATCAAATTATGATGCATCTTCAAAATGATTTGGTTGCTTTAGATTTTGGGTTCAACATCTCATATAATCCCACTTTAACCATCATTTCCAGGCAATTATAGACAAATAAGAGTCCTAATAATGCATCCATATATCCAGTGGTGGGATTCAAATAATTTAACAACCGATTCTCTGCCCTAATGACCGGCGGGCAGCGTGGCCATGGTGGGCATGGCCAGGGGTTGTGACAGGCAGGACTCAGCCTCCTGCAGCCCCTGGAAGCAAAAACGGGCCATGGGGGGATGCGCCTCCCCCCATGCCCCATTTTGGACCTAGGAGGCCTCCCTGAAGCCTCCTGGGAGCGAAAATGGGCCGTGAGGGGGTGTACCGCACCCCCCTCCCATGCCCTGGTTTGGGCCTAGGAGGCCTCTCTGCACTTACCTGGGAGTGAAGATAGGGTGCATGGGGACTCGTAGAAGGGACGGGGAGGGGAGGGGCGGAGCTGAATCCCACCACTGCATATATCTATTCATTCCCCCCTCCCAAGAAGGACATTTTCTATCTTGACCTTTGGACACAAGATAACTTTTATCATGTATTACAAACTTTGATGCAGCTTTCTTCATCTTATGGCAGGAAAGAGAAAAAATGCAAAAGCAGATTAAAAATAAGCATTAAATATACCCAGTAGTTTTAAAAACAGGGGGATTCTTTGTTCCCCAGTGGTATCCTAGGGAGACAATTTTACACATTTAATATTTACAGTTTAATTTCTATGACCAAAGCACTTTCATAACAATAAAAAAAAAACCTCCGACAAAATTAGTCCTACCTTATTTAGAAGTTTGTGTCAAAATTTCATTTACAATAAATTAGTTATTTGTTATAAATGAAATTTTGACACAAACTCTGTCTTTCAAACTGTAAAAGTACTTTCCCTTTTGCACATGTAATATGTCATTTTTTGGCCTGCCGACCAAGATTTGAGCTCCCTAAGTTCCCTTTTGCCAGCAAAAATATTTTCCAGTCCTTGCTGATAGATTTTATATCTTTCCTTTCTTTAGCAATCATCCTGCTGTTTGCTGTTAGATGAGAAGATATAAATGTTCTGTAAGTTTTCTGGATCAAGACTATGAAGCATAACTTTCCTTTAATGATAATTTAGCACTGAGGCAAAAAAAAAAAAAATCAATTCTTCTCCCTACTTTATTACTTTACTTTTTAAAAGATATATATTTTTGCTGTTCTAAAGCATTTTTTAAAGACTAATATAAGACTAACACTGGTGGTAGCATTTTATTTCAACAGATATAAATGATAGACTTTCCAAAAGCTGAGGTTATGGCCCATAAATATGGAAGAACATAATTGTTCTTATTTTTATTCTTATTATTGTTGGAACCAGTTTTTTCCTAGGAGAAGTTAGACCTTGGAATTTGGAAGAGATGGGGGATTTTCATCAGTTTTCACTTTCTTCTACAACTCCCTTTCTATAATAATCAGAAGACTGACATTATTCAGCTTTAAAGTAGTAGCCTTTCACTACTTCGTTAAGATTTCCTATTGTTGCCCTCTCCCTTCTGTGTCTAGCCAAAATCATTCCAGAAGATCATCCTGTTTCTGGAAAAGATCTGTGAGTTACAAAAGGAAATGTAACCCACTATGTTTAAAACCCTGAGCAGTTATTAATGTGATTACTTGTTAAATGTATTAAATAAGGTGGGCTAATGAGAATTTGAGAGAGGGGGGGCACACAAAAATGCTATAACGGCTTCATAGTATATTTGAAAAGTAGATTTACTTCCTCTTTTCACAGTGAATGAGAGAAAGAGAGAGAGAGAGAGAAGGAGAGAGAGACAGAGACAGAGACAGAGAGAGACAAGAGACATACACACAGAGAAAGAGAGACAGAGAGAGAAAGAGAAAGAGAAAGAGAGAGAGTGAGTGAGAGAGAGACACACAGAGACAGAGAAAGAGAGAGAGAGAGCACACAAAAATGCTCTAACGGCTTCAAAGTATATTTGAAAAGTAGATTTACTTCCTCTTCTTACAGTGAGTGAGTGAGAGAGAGAGAGAGAAGGAGAGAGAGACAGAGAGAGAGAGAGACAGAGACAGAGAGAAAGAGAAAGAGAGAAAGAGAGAGAGAGAAAAAGAGAGAGACTGAGAGACCGAGAGAGAAAGAGAGAGCACACAAAAAATGTTATAAGGGCTTCACAATATATTTGAAAAGTAGATTTACTTTCTCTTCTCACAGTGGGAGTTGTTTGTTTGTTTACTCAACTTGTGTAACCACAACTTCCGCAGTATATATCAAGTATAAAAAACAAGCAGAAAGCAATGATATAAGTTAAAAAAAACCATACTCCCCTTCTCCCAATAAAACAAAGAACAAAGGAACAAAAACCGGCATACCAGGCAATGTACAGCTGGGGTCAACCAAACACACACTTCACCTCTCAGAAGATGGGCTCATCTATCATCTTGGCCCAACGCCAGGGAGAAAAACCAGGTTTTTAACACTTTCCGGAAGGCTAACAGTTGAACCTCCTATTGTGACCACTGTTTCAGAACAAAATTATTCCATCACTGCCATTTTTCCTCCACCACTAAAAAAAGTAGTTTCCTGTTAGAAAATCTGTGTGCTGATGTCAGGCCAAGCATTTCCCTGTGAGATGCTAAAATATAAAATGCTATTGATAATTAAAAGATTGACAATGTCCATCATATGGGTGTTAGGATGGTCCATGAATTAACTACAAAAGACAACAGTTATTTCTTTTTAATGTCTTTAAAAGTGAGTCATCGGCAGTTCCAGTACTTCTATATCTTGGGAGAAGAGCAGACATTTGTTTTGGATTCTTTGCAACTCGGATCCACTTTATGGAGCCTTTCCTTGACATGTTGTCTTAGGCCTCCTCTAGCCTACAGTTGGGTATTGAGGTATATACAGTTACAAGGCAGCCTTTCCCATCCTTGGATTTCCAGATACGGAAATACAACTCTGATAATTTCCAGGTGAGACTGATGGGACTTGGAGTTCAGAAATATTTGAAGGTCCAAAGATCTGTCCTGCATTAAACAGAGCGATGATCTACTGTTAGATGGCTGACATGTGAGAAATTAGCAGTGAGATGTGATGGAAATGAATTCCATATATTTTCAGCTTGTCTTTGTTGATGTAGCCTGCTGCTAAGACGGAAGGAGGATTCAGTGGCCAGTTCTATTGACTTCTCTCTGTGAAATGGGAGGGCACATATGCTTCCTGTTTGGTTCCAAAATACATGGATCAGTTGTGCCAGTAATTTAAAAAAACATACAAAACAACAATAACCATAATCCGTCTAATTTCAACCTTTTAGAAAGAGATTAATGTTATCTTCTTCATGCTCATTCTTAAAATCTTTGCAACGTTTTAGAAGTTACATTTAAAAACAACATCTTATTCTAGCTCATCACCTCTTCTCACACCACCATCAATTCTAACTAGCAATTTGGATCAGTTTTGAACTAGTGAGAAAAATAAGGAGCTATGAAGTAAAGTGCTACACAAAACTTTTCATCATAGATCAGTAGGTATGATGCTCATTATGTAATTCTGAAATCTAGTATTCTTTCTGGGAATGGGACAGTATGCTTTTACAGTCCTAGAAAGGGCTCTCCTTTTCATTATATTCCCCCAACTATGTTTCTGGAAATAGGGGCCCTGGAGAGTGGGGGCTCTGGGTCCCAGGCAAAGGTGCCTATCTTTTTTCAAGTCAAAGAAACACTTGATTTTGGAATGCATGCCAAGGCAATCAACATAAAAGTGATGGGTAGGCTGGGATGTATTGAAAAATTAAAGTTGATTTCCTCTACCTTCAGTTTTAATTAAGATTACTCATTACTAATATAATCACGCTAGTCACATCCTGTGACAATGCAAACCAGAGAGTCATATCAAGACTTGTACCCTTCTGTGGTACAGGGCATGTAACTGAGGGGATTAGAGATAGCAATGAACAGATTCTATAGTATGCCCAATGGTAACAGAAATATCATTCCTGCCTTTGATGAGACAAAAGGAAATTAGAATCAGCATTCATATGCTACCCTAAAACTTCACATTACTCTTCCATAACTACTGTATCTTTCATCCAAAGAGCTGCTTCCTACCATAGTTATAATCAGAGTAAACAAAGTATCATTTGTGATGAAATTAGCCCTTGCAGAACAGAGCAAACCCCCACATATATACATTTAATTTGAAAATGCAGATAATATAAGAGCCTTCTGCAATAATTAATTCCGTTCCGATTTATCTACTTTCATAAGCTATATCCAAACATATTTGGAAACGTAGATTTCAAGGAGCGAATTTGTATCTGTCATTAGGAATGCATCAGTCATAGAACTGCAGTCATGAGCTCTTAACACCAGTCTCCTACAGCAAGAAGAAGAACTCCTTATGATCCTAGATTCACAATAATAAAAGAGGTGGAAAAGACTGACTAGGCCATGCAGGTCAGGTCCCATCTGGCAATGCAGGATTACTCCCCATGGTACACATTTCAACTCTTTGTCAAATCTCATGTTGTGTTTCCCACACTGTGGGGCTTCCAATGTGAACACCAAGAAATGCATTCACACAATCTAACAGATCTTCTTATTCAACTTTCCTTTCCTTTAATTACATCCATTACTCATCAGGCCATTGTGAAAAGTACATAAAGTGTTTTTACCTTCTCTGCTTTATTGTTATTTTTAAATCTTGCATTTTTTTTTTAAAAAAAATATCCTCTGCTTCACAAGGATAGAAAAAACAGTAGAAATAGGAATGGATCTGGTTTATTTCACAGAGCCTTCTTGTCCCCAATCTGGATCCTTTCAGACATGCTATATTGCTACTTTACAAGCAACCTCACCCTTAGGAAATAAAATTGAGGAAGCTCACTTATGTCATGAATTGCACCTTTTAGCCTCAAATCAATCAGACTTTGTTAGTGAGGAACTCAAAGTAAAATCTCAATTCTGAGCAATTATTGGTCCCATTGGTCTTGCAACTTAACAAAATACTATAGCTGCTACTTCTTCATCATATAGTCTTCTTTACTGTCCTTTGTTCTTCCAGTATTTCACTTGATCTCCCCTTTTTTAAACTCTTTTATCTCTTTTTTATGTATATATTTATTATGTTTATTAATAGGAATAAAATACAAAACAGAAAAAACAGAAAAAACTGCATCCAACAGTAACAACAACAAAGAAAAAAATGTGTACATAAAAGGGAAAAAAGGGAAAAAATGACCCAAACACCCAATATTAAACATAAAAACTCCACCCTGTCTGGATGCTGAAAAGAAAAATCAAAAATACCCTTACAAATGAGTCTCTAAATAGTTATAAACTGTCTCATCCTCATTTAACAAGAAACATATATAAACAAATATTTCAGATGAGGAGGTCTCTACCTAATAATCAAATCTTTTCTGGCAGCCAGCAAATGGCTGTATATATGTTTATATATATAGTTATTTGCTCCTAGAAGCACGAAGCCGAAAACACCAGCCTGAAGATGACGAATGAGACTTCGTCGAAACGTCGCCAAGACACTTCCAATTTTACGCGGGAGAAAACCCGAATAACCAATATATATATATCTATATAGATATAGATATATATAGATATATAGATATATCTATCTATATATATATATATACATACATCACACACACACATATAAACAGTCAAAAGGTTTGCCCAAATATTACACCAGTCTTCAAATCTCTCTATTAATCTTCTGTTACTGTATTTAACATGGAAAAAGTCCACAAATGGCTTCCAGTCTCTTAGAAAGCTATCTAGTCCATTATCTCTAATCAAGGTAGTTAATTTCGCCATCTCTGCTAATTCAGTCAATTTTAAAATCCATTCTTCAACAGTCGGCATTTCCTTTCCTTTCCAGAGCTTAGCAAGTATAATCCTTGCAGTGGTCACCATGTAAAGAAATAGTATCCCATTCATTGTTTCTAAACTGATTTGTCCTTAATACCCAAAAGAAAAGCTTCCGTTTTTATTAACATTTATACAATCTTAATCTTTATTTATTGATTAGCCCTTGGGCCATGTCAAAATGCAGAGCTCCAGAAACAATTATTACAAAAATTTGGTAGAAACAATTTAAAATGAAATTAGAATAAAATACAATCTAAAATGAAATCAGAATAGAATACAATAATTTGAGATACAAATTAAATATGATTAAGATTATATTACAATGTCACCCCTGCATCTACCCAATCAGTCTTAAAACTACTATTAGAATTACATTATTAAGTCAAATGCTCTTTCCTGCAATCTACCCCATTCTGCTGTACCAACTTTGTCCTTTTTTCCATCAATTTTATCGCAAATTTGGCAATCCATTTCACCAGCTGCAAGTTAGAACCTAACAAACAATGTTGCAAGAAGCGCTCTTTAGACTTAGGGGTGCTGGCGTAAAAGATCCTGCCCAGCTGATGTTCTCTCAAATCTGAGTACAGGGGATTAACATTTATACCTTTAGTATCTTCTGGATCATCATTATAATATTTATCCAGAAAGTTTTCACATCCTTGCAAGACCACTCTTTCATCTCTTGAATTATCCTGTGTTCAAACTAAGGAAAGTGGACAACTATGCATATTTCAGTTACTTGGGGGGAAAAACACCTTGGGAGTTGAGCAGCATAGAAATTCGATAAATTAAATTAAAATCTTTCCACTGGAATGGCCAAGCAAAGTATCTACCCACACAAGGAGATGGTAATCTTGAATATATCACCTCCCCCAAATTTTGTTTCTATTGCCCCCCTCCGGCAGCTCTTTCTGCCCCTTCCCCATTCCCTAAAACATTCTAAATTTCTAGAGAGAGAGACCAAGTCAAGTCATTATTTTCTTGGGCTGAAGCTGGGTTGTCAAAGTGTTGCTCCCTTCCCTAAAACCAATCAGTTCAGTGAATAAAGTGACTGGCTTTGGAACATCTATATGCATATTTCTTCAAGTAATTTTATATTCCATTTGTCACAGGGTGTGACTTTATGTGTTGAATCTCACACATTGAGAAGACACAAGCACACAAGAAGCATATCCGTTTGAAGGGGGAACAAGGAGGCAAAACATGTCTAGGGCATGCGAGCAAAAGCCACAATTGGTGGTGCTTGCCTCAGATGCTGTGACACAAACAGAAAACTGTGGCATTCGCTCAATTGTATCATTGCGCATATGTCATCATTTTGTCAATATTGTATTTTGTTGTCAACCTTGGGGATGTGTTTCCTTTTCCATGGTGTTTTATAAATGCAGATTATGAGGAACTATATATGATTTCATGATGCTTTGATTTCAGTTTAGCCATTGAGGAAAAATGAAATAAAGGTATTGTTCTCAATGAGAAATACCTTTAAGCTATCCATATTTCAGACCTCATCACATGCTCTGATGCCTTGTGTTAGCATTGTTTGATCTATATAACTAGCTCTACCTCTGTCCCTGACAATTGGATTCACTTCCAGTCTTCTCTACCATCCTCACCTAGTCCATCCTCTCTACAATTAAGGCCAGCTACCTAAGGGTTCAGTGTTATGGTTGTCCGGTCTATATTCTCTTCTCTTCAGGTATTGACATGGTTGACATTTATCAGCTTGTTATTTTTCCTAGCCATGATTATAGTTTTCTAGAAATTGAAGCTTGCCTAAGGTTCAATGCCTTCTTCCATTTTCACATTTCCATAGCTCCCCAAACAGGGCACTCTCCACAAGTGCATCAGCCAAAATATATTCCCTGAAACCTCTGTATCAGATTTTATATTTTCAGTCTGTATAATTTTGCTTTGGTTAGTTCATCTTTCCATCTGCCTAATCTATTGGGATTCAAAAATTCTGCCTTCTATCAGGCATTAGTTTTCTGCACATTGATAGAATTATATTTTTTTCAGATTAGTTATTCCAAATTAATTAAATATTCTGGCTCTAAGAACATGGCATATATCTTAAAAGACTTGAGTGCCAATGCATTTCTAAAGACAAGTATTGTTTGTTTTAATATACATTGGAATTCAAAACTCTTTTTGAGTTCTTTGAAGAAGGATGTTGACCAATGGAGAAAAAATACTGGTTTTAATAAAAGCCACTTGGCAAAATGTAAAAACAAAAAGTATTTTTCCCCATTTTTTCTTCTTGTCCCTGAGGAACCACAAGGCATTTTGTACATGTCCAAAGAGACATTAAAAATAATTATGTGGAAGAGTAATAGCTCCCTTGGTTGTTTTAATGTATTTTTGTCTACAAACAAGAAAAAAATCTTTAATCTGCTGTCCTGGCATTGCTTGAAAAGTTTCTGAAACAAAAGTATTTCAAGTAACCTTAAATATTATTAAGTGAGCAAGAACAATAAATGTGAATATTTATGCAAATTTCACACATATCCCAAAACACAACACATATATTACTAGATATGTTTAAGAACAGGGGTTTTTTTTAATTTCATGGGACACATAGAAGATTCCTTTGGAATTTAAATGTTAAGACAAAAGAAATTCCAAGTTATTCTATAAAAGTTCTCCCAAAATAGTGGTACTGTCATACTGTAGGAAGTTAGCACCCACTCCTTTCCTGGAAGAGTGAAATATTTTAGGAAATATGAAAAAGGCAGAATATTATATTTCCCTGGATGAGAAATGGATAAGCATGGTTTGAAGCAGCTCCCATCTTCCTGCCCCCCACCCTTTGTCAATGGGCCATTAAGGCCTGGGCCAGTCTATTCTACATAACAAAGATCTACCTCCTTCAGGCAGAGCCATAGTAGGAATTGCCAAAGATCCAACAAAGATAGGATTAGCCCTCTACACAATAGCAGCAGAAACTCACCACATGTGACCTGGGAAGCATGTGACCTGGGACGCACATGTGACCATCAGCCAGCAAGGCTAGCTAAGACCCCCACCCCCTGGAAGTCTGACAACAATCAGGTTACTCTTTCTGGGCCCCAGGAAGTTCAGAGCCAGGGAGAGCATAAAAACCCGAGGATTTACTGTATCTGCCCTTTTCTGTTCAGGAACTCAAGCCATGTGATCCTGTCCACCATTAAACCATCTTTCCAAGCAGTTTCCATGTTTCCAGTGTCTTTTTCCCCACTTGGAGCAGAACCTAGAAGGAGATTTCTTCCAACAATACCTTGTATAATGTCATGATTGTTTACTGCAAATACTGCAAATAATGATTATAAGACTTTATTTATGTTCTAAATTTCTTACAAAGCATGTTCTTACAAAGTATAAACAAGCGCCCATCCTGAGCTGTTTTGATCCCAAATTGAAGAACTGCCCCATTGCACCCCTACCACCAGTCCTGCTGAAAGTCGCACACACCTCTGGAACCTAACAACAGGTGGAACTACTGAAATGTCCTTCATGTCACCATGTCAATGATTGTGATATAACTTTAAAACTTCAATAGCCAGGATCCCAACATCATTTCTGGCATAATCTAATACTGTGGCCCTCCCTCTCAACAGTTCCAGAGAAGAGAATTTTCAACAATGAAATCAGTTTTTGAAATATTCTATATTATTGATATGGTTGCTGACCTATGCTTTGCTTTGATATTTTAGAGGTTGCACCTATGTTTTTCTATTTCAGTGCCTTGCTAAATATTTAGTACTATGTATTCATAGAAGCTTTATGCTTAGAAGTGACTATAAATGTATCCATGCTTAATGGGCTTAGAAGAACCATAGAACTTCTTGAACCTTATTTTAAAGCAGGTACATACACAACTGGTAAAAGGTTTTGATGCCAGAAAATAACCATGGCCATATGGTTAAACACATGCTCAGTACTGAAGATGTTACCGAGTTTGTTAATGAAACATTTGCAAGAAAACAACCAAGTTCAGAGAATACCAAGGAGCCCTCAGCAAACTATATTACTTAAGAGACCATACTAGCCTTCCTCATTGTGGAATTTTAATCAAAGGGATGTCTTATAATTAGGAAGCACTAGAAACCCACAACCTACCAAAGTAAATGTCATATATGTATGATCACTAATGCCATCTAGGATCCTCTGTTAGGAAGTAGTATTTGGAGACATCTGTGTTGATGAACCAATAGCAGGAGAAGCAATTATTATTGGTACTAATGCAAATATAAATTACTTCTATCCAAAGTCCTCATGTAAAAAATGTTTCCAAGTCTCAATGGCAAAAGAAAATTTTCACTTCTTAGCACTGAGACTTATTGAAATTTACAAAGGGTACTGAAGATTACAAAACCATATATGTCCTTCTCCCACCTTAAACAATAACAGTCACATTGTGGTTTAATCCTCTTCAGTCTGCCAATTCCCAGATATATTGGACTACAACTCCCATAATCACTAGCAGCAAGATGAAGGAAGATCTTTCCAACATATCTGGAGGGCTGGTATGATAAAAGTTCTAATATGTAAATTTAAGTTTTACATAAATGCGCACAGAAAAAAAAACAAAGTATCTGCTATTTTGCATGTTTTTATGGGCATTTCAGTCCTAGTAGAATTTTTAAGTTATGTTTTTTAGCAAGATCCCACTTCCACCTCCATCTCACACTTCAAGGTCAAAATATGCAAGTGATAAAATTCCAGGACCTGAACTCTCCGTTTTCTTCTCTATTCCATTTCTTAATTGCAAATAATGGTATGGCAGTTGGGTAGGAATCCATACTGAACTCAAGCAGACTTGATTCAAATAATCCCTATTGAGTCCTGGTGTCCTACAATGGCCATCTCATCTTTAAAAAAAGTAAACGCTGTTGCTGATCCAAAGACCAGCTAGAATTAACTCATTTTAGGATCAAAGGTCCCATTTTGCATGGAAGGAGAAGAGAAAAAAAGGCAGGGCAGTGGGGGAGCCCCACTCTGTACTGGATGCTGCCATCTGTAGTCTCCTTCATTTCCTTTTTAATTCTGGCAGCTCTATCATTCCATATCGAGACTCACTTCCTCATGGGCTATAAAGCAAAGCAAAGCAAGGCTAATGGGACGGGTGCACATTCGCCCTCAGAGAACAATACAGCATGTTGCTTTTTATAAAGTGATATAAATAGAAATAACTTCTTCTCTGGTTTCTGTGAACGGCTGGCATTGCTCCATGAGAGACTACGAAAGTTTGTTTTCTACTTTAGGGCAGCAGGGAAGGGGAAGGGAGGGGGAGAGAGAGAGACGGCTGGGCGGGGGGAGCGAGTCATGGGATGTTATCCAAGTCTGCTCATAGGAACCAGAAAAACATGGACTGAGGAGCCAAGGTGGTACCGCCAGCTGCAGGGCCATTAATTAAAATTCTGAGGTATGTAGCAGTAAGAATGACCTTGGTACTTGTTGAATAAAGGAGATAACATTTACAGAGAAGCTCTGCTTGTCCTACCTAGATATATTTATCCAAGAAGTAGCTTGCACACTGCCCCCACCGCTTTTTCCCCCTTTTCACCCCGGCTCTCCAGGCTGTAAATTAATTCTAATTGCAGAGATATGTAATAAAAGCCGTGTTCTGCCTTGAACAGTATTTGAAGATTTATTTTCAGGTTTTAGTTAGCTTTGAGTATTTAACTTAAGAAAGAAAATAGGAACCCAAGAGAAAATGTAGGTTTTATGGAGCTATAAAATTACTCGGCTTCAGATAAATGTATATTCCAATACAACCAAACCCTAAACAGCCGTGGCTGGCAAAGCAATGCACTGTATACATTACAGAGCATATTTTCCCCACGTGCAGTTTGCCCCTCTCGGAATATAGACACAGTGAGTACACAATTTACAACAGTGCATTTAAACTTTGAGCATTCAAAGTTATAACAGCACTGGAAAAAAGTGACTTATGAACATTTTTCACACTTTGTAATATTCCCATGATCATGTGATCAACAGTCAGATGTTTGGCAACTGGTTCATACTTATGACCATTGCTGTGTCCCAAGATCATATGATCACCTTTTGTGACCTTCTCACAAGCAAAATCAATGGGGAAGCCACTTAACAACCATGTTACTAACTTATCAAAAGCAGTGATTCACTTAACAAAAGTGGCAGGGAGTAAATACCGTGTTTCCCCAGAAATAAGGCCCTTTCTTATATTTTTTTGAACCCCGAAATAAGTGCTTGGCCTTATTTTCAGGGAGGTCTTATTATTTTGGGGCGCATGAGCAAGACGGGGCTCCTCTTGCCATCTTACCTGATTTCCAGCTCTGTCTCCCTAACCCTAACCAGAGGAAATGGCGGGGATAGGCTGTGCATGCATTTAAATATTTTCTGGGAGGGTTTATTTTGGGGGGGGGGTTATTTTAGCACATGCGCTCAAAAGCTTGATTGGGCTTATTATCAGGGGATGTCTTATTTTAG
The DNA here is from genome assembly GCA_022577455.1 of Arizona elegans. Lineage (NCBI taxonomy): Eukaryota > Metazoa > Chordata > Lepidosauria > Squamata > Colubridae > Arizona > Arizona elegans. Next base: position 76,776,554 of record JAKOOJ010000001.1, read on the forward strand.
GGGAAACAGGGTAGCACTAGCACTTAGACTTATATGCCGCTTCAAAGTGCTTTACAGCCCTCTCTAAGCAGTTTACAAATGTCAGCCTATTGCCCCCAACAATCTGGGTCCTCATTTTACCCACCTTGGAAAGATGGAAGGCTGAGTCAACCTTGAGCCCAGCGAGTTTCGAACTGCCAAATTGCAGGTAGCCAGCAGTCCGCAGAAGTAGCCTGCAGTACTGCATTCCTAACCACTGCACCACCATGGCTCTTATCAAATGGGGCAAAACTCACTTAACAAATGTCTCATTTAACAACAGAAAATTTGGGCTCAATTGTGGTCATAAATCGAGGACTGCTTGTTATCATCTTTATCTTTGGAAAAAAATGTGTGTAACAACACAACATCTGTCTGCAATCTGTCTTGGCCCAGAAATAGGTATTAAAACAGCGAGTTAAATACCAAGATTTCACAGTGGATAAAAGTAGAATTCCCTTGTCCTTGCATTAAGTGAAATTGCAATCTGTTTTGCTCTTCTTTATCAGCTCTAAGGTTTGTTATTTTTAAAAGAATGTTGAAGCAATCAAGAAGATGTTGGGTATTCTGTAATTCGTCCTTGGGAAGCCTGTGCTTAGTTTCACATATGCTTAGAAATATCTATGGGTAGAATCGCTGGTGCTCTTTTCAAGAGCCAGGTGCAACGGCAGCTTGTTTACCAAATATAACAAGTAAAATCTGCAACAAAATATTGTTCTGCTCCTCTTCAAGGCTCCAGTTAGCCTCCCAGAAAATTAGATCCCATCCCCCTCTCCTCCATTCCTCCACTTATCTTGTTCTACAATCCCTCAGCAATATGTTCATATAAATTGGGCTGGCTTAGCAGAAGGAGTTTTATCCCTTTAGTGTTGGTTGTAACTGTTTTATTCTTTTGCAAATCTCAGGATCCATTCAATCTTGTGGAAAACTGGTATTTCTCAGAGTCCATTCGGGCTCTATTTCTTTTCGTATTTCCCATCTGGATTTGTTGTTAGACTCTAAAAACTAAAAAATCCTTTCAATGAACTGATATTCCTACAGCTTAATCCTGTGTCAGTCCAGTGAATAAATGTGTCCACAATAGAATTTTTTTCTTTCAATTCCCTTAACCCTGGCAAATTAGGTAGAATATAACAGATAAAATGTACCTAGCTTCAGGGTCTGTTCTACTGTTTTAATACTAAAATGACTGCATAAACATATTTTAAAATTATTAAAAGTTGAAATTAAATGTTGTGCAAGTGAGTTTAGGAAGATGATACGCAGAGCAGTGGTGGGATTCAGCAGGTTATCTCTGGATCACATGAACCGGTAGCGGCCACCCACCCTGACGTAATGTGCGACTACTGCGCCAGTGGTGGGTTCCTCCCGCTTCGGCCCGCTTCGGCCGAGCCGGTAGCGGTGACGATATGACGTCACCGAACTGGTTCTGCCCCCCCTCACCCCCCCCTGCCCCCGGGTTATTCTTACCTTTTATTTGGCCCCACCCCCAGTCTATTGCTGCCCTCTGAGTCCCAGCTGATGGCTAGAGGAAAAAAAACTGTTTAAACTCTTACCATGGGGCTTCAAAGGGCCCCCCTACAGCTGATCAGTGTTAAAAGAAATCAAATGAGTAGACCGGTGCCTGCAAAAATAAATGGGTAGACCCAGTGATGGGATTCTACTTTGGTAGAACCGGTTATTAAGTAGTTAAGTAGTTAAGTAGTTAAGCAGTTCAGAGAACCGGTTGTTAAAAGAAATCTCCTTTTGTTTTTTTTTCTGCTTTAGAGGGTTAATCCTGTAAGGATTAATTACAACATTTGGTGTTGTTTCCTAGCCTAATCTTTATTACAGAAACTGCCTCTCTGGCAGTATGCCTACACTTACTGTCACTTCCGGTTCCGGAGGCTATTTTTTTGCTTGACTTTCTTAAAGGGGAAGGGTTGTTTTAAGCTTTTTACATTGCTGTTGGGAGGAAATTTACATCGCTGTTGGAGTTCTTCCAGCCAGGGTGCAATCATCAGCACTTTGAAGAAATAATTGAATCCTTTTGTACATATGGACTACTCAGAGGGCTGAAAAAGTTATTTTTGACTGGTCCTCGCACTTTTGACCAGTCCTCAAACTTATGACTGTCCTCACATTTTACATTTTTCGCCCTATCTTGTCACCATGGTGAAGAGAAGCAGTTGTGAAATGAGTGACACAGTTGTTAAGAATGCTACACGGGCATAAATGATGACCAGTCATAAGTGCAAAGACAGACCGGTCAAAAGTGCAAGGACCTGTCAGAAATCACTTTTTTCAGTCCTCTGGGTAGTCCTTTTGTGCATATGGACTACTCAGAGGGCTGAAAAAGTTATTTTTGACTGGTCCTCGCACTTTTGACCAGCCCTCGAACTTACGACTGTCGTCACATTTTACGTTTTTTGCCCTATCTTGTCACCATGGTGAAGAGAAGCAGTTGTGAAATGAGTGACATGGTTGTTAAGAATGCTGCACGGGCATAAATGTGAGGATAGTCATAAGAGTGAGGACCAGTCAAAAGTGTGAGGACCTGTCAGAAATGACTTTTTTCAGTCCTCTGAATAGTCCCTATACACATAGCCATGGCCACCCAGTCACATGACCTCCAAGCCACACCCACAAAATAAGCCACGCCCACAGAACCGGTAGTAAAAAAATTTAGAACCCACCCCTGTACTGCGCATACACAGAGGTGACGCATGTGAGCAGAGCGTGTACACACACACGCTCACATTTGTGAACTGGTAGGGGAGGTAAATTAATCCCACCTCTGATACAGAGGCATACTTCAAATCCATCTTGTAGCACCATTTCTACTAACAATTAGCCTGAATAGCCATGTAGAAACAAACTGAAAGGTGAGGGTGATAGCAATAGCAATAGCGCTTAAACTTATATACCGCTTCACAGTGCTTTACAACCCTCTCTAAGCACTTTACAGAGTCAGCATATTGCCCCAACAATCTGGGTCCTCATTTTACCAACCTTGGAAGGATAGAAGACTGAGTCAACCTTGATGATGGTAAATGGTATAATCCTGATGGTATATTCAGGAATATAGAGAGGGATTATCCCGCTTTATGAAAATAAAAGGCTAACCTCATCATTCCTATAACAGTGCCAATTTCTAGTCTAATTAGACTTGCAGTGGTGTGTGGGTGTGGATGGGTGTATTTTGCAAGCAAAGGCGTTATAGTTGAAATGAAGGATAAGGCTGGACTGTGTGGAGTTCACAACAGGAAGGACTTCTTATTCCTGAAAGGAAACTGCTGAATTTTGGAGAGATCAAACGGTTGCTCAAGCTTCAGTTGAAATTTAAGCCAAGTTCTTGATATAATTTTACTTCTTTATCATCTGTTGTAAAAGATTTGTGTGGTCTTGAACAGATTTGGAAGGTGGAACTACAACGCTTTCCAGTGTTTCTCAAAGACATGGACATGCCTCCCACAGGACTGGTATAAATTGAAAATATAAATAGATAAATAGATGGATGGATAGATAGATAGATAGATAGATAGATAGATAGATAGATAGATAGATAGATAGATAGATGGATGGATGGATGGATGGGTAGGTAGATAGATAGATAGATGGATTGATGATAGATAGATAGATAGATAGATAGATAGATAGATAGATAGATAGATAATGGATGGATGATAGATAGATAGATAGATAGATAGATAGATAGATAGATAGATGCAGCAAATTGAATAGCTGAAAGCTTCTTTGTCCCCCTGGGCTTCCTGGGAAATGTGAGGCTTCCCAAATGGATGCTGGAAGTGGGAGAGACTAGTATTCCTTTATGCCAGGACTGTAAAGTAAAATGTAAAGCCTATGGTGACATCCACTGCAGACCTTGACAAAACAATGTGGATCAGTCTCTGCTTTCTTCTCCCTCCCCACCTCTACATTTCACAATGTCTTTGCCACAATTTCCTTCTCAGTCCTTTCCTTCTTTCCTTGCTTAGTGCCTCTCCTGAGATGTTGCACAACCTTTTCTGAATCCCATCTTTGTTATTTTTATAAATAACACCGAGAGTCACTTAGTTGAGTTGGGCTATAGAAATTGAATGAATGAACGAATGAACAAATCAATAAATGCTCAAGGCAACAAACATAGCAATACTCCTGCCTGCTTTTGTTTTCTCCACAGCAAACAACCCTGTGAGGTAGGTTGGGCTGAGAGAATGACTGGCCCAAAGTCACCCAGCTGACTTTGAGGCTTAAAGCAGGACTACAATACATACTCTGCTGATTTTTGACCTGATGTACTATATAGATGATTGGTGGGATGCACCCCCTACTAATTGTAGGTGTGCAGAAGAAACATGTTCAGAGTTTGATTTTTTTTCTTAAACCAATTCTCTTTTCTCCTCAGGTTAATTCCCCCACCCCACCCCATCCATTGCTCACAACCTAATTGGTTTTAAAATCACACTTTTAACATAGTGAAAGTTGGTGGTAACTGGGCGTGAAGATGGGAACCACAAACAAACAAAAAAAACATACTGACCTCAGGCAGAGGACTCACAAAGTAAGGGAGAGGATCTAATTGTGACTGCAATTTAATTATTTTTAATACTCCCCTCTCGCCCAGTGACTGGCCTGGCCTCAATTATCTACATATGTGTTAGGCATTCAACTACGAGATATTTTCTTCTCTCTCAAACCAAAAAGCACGAGTGATATTCTTTGCTATCAGTCCTGCTGTGTCTTCTTCCAGGCTTGATGAGAAAACAACACTGTTTGTCAATCTGCACAAACAGCTTGGTGGCTTTTTGTTCCCTAGCAGGGAGTGGAGGGGTGGAGGCAGCAATAGAAGCGGCCAACCAATTTTTGAGATAATGGTTTTCTGTGTTTACACATATTTTGAAAGGTGAGCTGCAAACTTGTTTATAGAACAGGGGTTTTTGATCTCCTTTGTTATGACTCGCTGTGATACCAGTACTGCTACAACGGCATTAAAGTTCTATTTTAGAGAAGGGCTTATACAAGCTAAAAGAATGTACGATAGTGCCCTTTTGCCCTGATGAAATTAAACAAATGCCAATAGCCAAACACAATATAAAGCAACAGGGAATCCAGTTGCCAATCTTTGCTTGTTTACTGTATTCGTATTATATTGATATCCTGTAAATTGGTGCATCTGTTCTGCATAACTTAAAAGAGAATTTTGTTACTGGGGTTTAAAATGGGAAATAACGAAGGGCACTTCTTTGGGAAGAAGTGTATAGCTGTAATATATAGTTCTCCCAAATATTCATACAGTTGGAAAGAACCTTGAAGATCTTCTAGTCTGACCTCTATAAGACTCAAGGCTGGAGTCTTATAACATCCCAGTCAAATAGTTGTCAGACTATTTTTGAAAACCAATGATGAAGCACCCACAACTCCACGAGGCAAATTATTCCATTGATTGCTTTGATTGTCAGAATTTTTTTCTTTACTTCTAGGTTGGATCTCTCTTTAATAATCTTCCATCCATTACTTCTTGTCCTGCCCTCCTGACTTAGAGGATGAGTCAATCCTCTCCTCTTTGTGACAGCTCCTCAAGTAATGGAAGACAATTATTATGTCCACCTTGATCTGTAGGAAATGACCAGGTTGAGCCCGAAGGAGGGGTCAAATGCATCATTTCCTACATGATCCTATTCTTTGATAGGCTAGACATATCTAGGCCCCTCAGCTGTTCATCATATGATTTAACCTCCATGTTCTATTATCTTTGTGCCTTTCTCTGCACACTTTCCAAGATCTTAACAACTTTTTTTGTATAGTAGTGATCGGAACTGGACGCAGTATTCCAAATATGGTCTCACCAGTGTTATGAAAGTGGTACTATCGCTTCCCATTGTCTTGATGCTATCCTTCTGCTGAGGCAGGCTAGGACTGTATTCGCTTTTTTGGCAGTTACAGCATATTGTTGGCTCATACTTAAGTGGTGGCAACTAGGCCCCTAGATCTCTCTCACAGTTCACTACTGTTGAACCAGGTACCATCTATTTTATACCTCTGCATTTGGTTTTTCCTGCCTAAATGAAAGGCCTTATTTTTCCTCACTGCATCTTGTGGGCTGAATGCTCAAGCCTGTCAAGGTCCTTCAGGATCTTGAGCCTCTCCTTCAAAGTATTGACTATTCCCCACAACTTGGTGTTGTCTGCAAATTTGAAGAGTTCCCCTTCTATCCCCTTGTCTAGATCATTTATGAAAATGTTCAACAGTAATGGGCCCAAGATCGAACCTTGAGGTACCCCACTGCATGCTTCCCTCCATGTAAATATAGTTCCATTGAGGAGTATCTGCTGAGTATGGTTGGTCAGCCAATAGAGAACATGTCTAGTGGTGGTACTATCCCATATTCCCATATCTACCTTATCAAGAAGTAGATTGTGGTCAATTTTGTCAAATGCATTGCTGAAGTCTATTATATCCACATCATTTCACTGATCCACTAATTTAGTTACTTTATCAAACAAAAAAGGCAATAAAGTTAGTCTGGCAGGATCTGTTTTTATCAACCATGCTGGCTTCTAGTAATCACCTTGTTTGTTTCTAGGTGCTTGCAGATCCTTCATTTTATTATCTTTTCTAGAATTTTCCCAGGTATTAATGTCAAGCTGATTGGCTATATTTTCCTGGATCCATTTCTTCCCCATCCTTGTCCTAGATTGAGACCACATCGGCTCTTTTCTAGTCTTCTGTGCTACATGAGCCTTGAAAGATTACATTTAATGGCTCTGAAATTGCCAGCTCCTTCAAAACTCTGGGATGTTAACCATCTGCCCCAGGTGATTTGTACTCATCCAAGGTAGATAATATAATGTAATGTTATACACATATATGTATATAGGATTGTGTGTCTGTTAGTATGATCTATTGGGTTAGGGTTTTTTTTTTTCTTTCTTTCACTTTATGAGTTATTGAGATGTATTCTGTGTTTGGGGGGGCTGCACTAAGGGAAGCTCATCCAATCTCATTGTACACATGTTGTGCATTGAAAATAAAGATTTGAATTTGAATAAACAACAGACTAGTAAGAGAATATCTATTTTGACTTGTATACCTGAAGGAATCCTCAAGAAGTGAGGTTATGTTTGTAAATGTCTGCTGAAATCAGTGACCCCAAAGTAACTGTTCAGTAACTATCTTCTTACAGCTACCTACCCACCCACCCACAATGAGATCCTTAATACACTCTACTGGATCTCTGCAACCATTTAGAAATAAAAGCTCAGTGAAAGAAACCAGGATATAAAATTGAAATATACTGCTTTCCATACTGTATTGTACTTTTCCTTTGAGTAGTGCAACATGTGGCTTTTAGCATCAGAGAAGCATCTAAAACATTTTTACTGAGTGAGTTGGAAATGGTTCTTTCTGGTTCTACTGTGATCAACAAGAATTGACTTATTTTTAGGTTTGAAGTGGGAAAACAATGTTGAACTTTTTAAACTGGTCCTTTCCACTTGAACATAGCAGATCTTACAAGGCCTGTCAACACAAGCATCATTTATTGCAAGACAGAGGAAAATGGAGCCCCACTAAAAATTTCACATGAGTTAGGCTACTCCTACAGCTCTTCCACTTTATTACTCTCCTGAGCAATTCAAATCAGTTACAAAAGCTAGGTAAAAAAACTGAGAAACCAATGTTAGGTGAAGAAGTTTCCATTCTTTGTGCATTGCAGTTTTAAGTATTTGGAGCTCATTCATTGTTGACATGCATTGATAGTCCACAAAAGAAGTTTGGTTCCTGCAATCCATTAATAAACAAGCCTTATTTCGGTACTATATATTGTGACATTTTTGGAAATCATCAGGATCCTGAATTACAATAGCTAAAAAGGAAGAGGCTATCTGTCAAGATAAGTGACCTGAAAATAAGTTTTTCATGTAAAAATGTAAACTAAGAGCAAGCCTTTCAGGCTTAGGAGCCATACTTATTATAGTTGCTGTCCTTGTTTTGGCTTCTGAAGTAAGTAGGGTGGTGATGGTGGGATTCCACAAAGGTGATAGGGTGGCATTTTCAGCTTATTTTTTCACATTTGAATGTGGCCATTTTTCATTTCCTGCTACAAATCCAGGGAGAAACCACCACTGTGCTTGAAAGTTGACATTTACTATAACTCGTGATTCTTGGGCCCTTCTGGGCTACATAATGAAGAACTGTAATTTTTGGTCAACAGGACTGATATCAGGGGATGGCATAATTGGGCACTTGCTGAGGTTTATGACTCTGCCTAAGGGCTATTAGTGATTTTAAAAACTTCCTGGCAGCATTGTGTCACTTCCTTGCCTCTCAGCTCTTATTCTAGGTAGCAGGCTGGTAGGAGAGACAAAAGGAGAATGGGGCAAAGGCCTTCCAAAATTTAGAGTTAGATGTTGTCAACCAGATTGCTGAGGTTTTTGTGCCACTGTAAAGTCCCTAACTCTAAGTGGCTTACAAAGCCTGAACATCTTCAACATCTCAAGGCACAAAAAATACCGGTATGCCAAATAAAATAATAAAGTAATGGTTTTAAATAAACCAATCAGAATAAATCAATCAGAAAATCAACCAACTGGTTGTGTTGGCTACTTCCTAATCTTCCTAATCACACCTAATCTGGTGTGTGGCTACTTCCTAATCTTATTTCTCATGCAGCTCCCCTTGTTAACTTTTAACACCCTTGGTTTAAAGATGCATCCTGTCAAACTCAGCAGAATACCTCTGGATTGCACATAGAATAATGTCTGTGTATAAATTCTGCAGATTAGCAGAGATACATTTAATCTGTAAAGTGCTGGATATTAAAATGAATGATGAAGAAACAGCTAATTAAACTGGTAGATTGGGCCTCAAACCCTAAGATAAATATTGCCAGGACATCAATTAGGAAAGCCATTTTAAATGGCTATGGATAAGATATAAACAAAGAGCTTTATCTGAGGTTTGACTACTAACTCAGAGCTTGTAATGTTCTTTCAGATAACATTCCAAACCTATCCTTTTAAGCTTTCAGCCAAGACATTGTTTTTCTAATTTCTTTATTGTTGATCAAAAAATATTTTTCCACATTACTCCAAGTTCTCCAGCTTTTGCTATATGTTGCTGCCTAATCCATATTTTTAGACTGAAACCTACATGAACAATTTGAAAACAAAACATCTCATTGCTTTCTGTGTTTATTTCAACTTCCTTGCTTGTCCTATTGAATAGCAGGTCTGAAGTCACCAACTGCTGTCAATCTGAAGAAGATTCACCACCCAGAACTGTTAACAGGAATTCCAAAATGTCTCCAGATCCAATTAATGTTTTTTAATCTTCATTGTCAGAATCATTGAAATCTCCAGATGATATAGCCACACACTTGATAATTGAAAAGATTTATCAATGAGGGAAAACCATTCTTGTCTCTACGAGGCTCCCACTGAATTTAATTGTGAAACTCCTCAACAACCCCAGTGGGAATAGAAGAGCAATGAAAGTAGATTGTATGGTTTCTGCACCCTTATAATGTAACATGGGGATTCTAAATTGTGATGAATGAGAGCAAAAATAAAATAAAACTAGAACAGTTTTCTCTTTCCATAGCCAATCTCACTTATCATATAATTGAGTCATGGGGAAATGGCATAATTATTAAGAATGAACAAGAAAGGAGTAGTAATTGCACAACTTACTGCTTTCCATCTTGATCTGCATTTATATTGATAAAATGCCCTTACGTGGACCAACTTATTTCAAGTAATATTAGGATTGAAATGTTGTAAAGGAAAGCAAGAACTAGTGTCCTGGTGTCTACCAGGTATAATTTCCAACAGGTTGGTCTTAGCAAATGAGCGCATCCATATTGCCATTCTAGGATTTATTTTTTATTTTTGCTACAGCAGTAGAAATGGAAAGTAACATAGAAAAGCAGCATACTCAGGGTCTAACAGTGTATTGGGGTAACTGGATTAAAATCAGTGGTGGATTGCCCCCGGTTCCCACCAGTTCTATAGAACCGGTAGTAAAACCGGCAGGAGGATCTGCCCACCGACACCAATGTCATCAAAACGCTTCTGTGCGCGCACACCCCCCGCTGTGAACCAGTAGTAAAGATAAGTAGAACCCACCCTTGATTAAAATAGGTTAAAATAATCATTGGCCAGCTCATGGGGATATGAAATAAAGATTTATGCTGATTTTTATGAAATGTGCAATGATATTTTTTCCATTACACATGGATATGTTTCTACTTCACAATAAAGAATCATAGGCTGCAAGGGGCCTTGGAGAACTTCTAGTCTGACCCCCTGCCCAAAGCAGGAATCCTTACACCACCCTGGACAAATGTTTGTCCAAACTTTTCTAAATAAAATTTAGGGCATGGGGGCGGGGGATAGAGCATAATAAACGTTTACCATCCTCCTTTGTGCATGGGGGGGATTTGCAGTAAGTTTCTAATTTCATCTGACTTAAGCATCTGTACAGAATATCCTTAACAAAACAAGATTACAAAATCATAGTTTGAACGTGATATGAAATACTGATTTATCATCTACTAGTGGTTGTCCAAATTCCAGTTTTATTTTAGATGTAGTTCACCAAAGCCTCATGCCAGAAGGAAGTAAATAGAGAGCAGATAGCAGCAGTTTAAGATTGGCCACAGCACATTCTTCTTACCATAAAACATGGTTATTGAGATGGTAGAAAACAGCCATTTCCCCCCTTAAATTCTTATACCAAGAAACTCTTTGTTTTCCTTTAGGTAATGCAAACACTGTAGCTGCACGGTGGAGAATAGACATAATAAATAGTAAAGGAATAATAAGATTATTTTTTTACTTGGGATCTGCTTGTAGATAATACAGTATGTGAACAGATAATACCATCTCAGTGGAAAAGTCCAAAAATTTAAAAAAGCACACCAAGCATGTCTGTTTATATTCAGGTATAAAGTTAGGATTCATAAATACCTACATTAGATTTTTTAAAAACCTGTTTGATTCCTAATAAAAACAAACTTTTAAAAACAGGCTGAAAATTAGTTTCAAAAGCCGGTACAGAGAAAGAAATGAATCTAGGCAAGTGAGTGCATATTTTAGGACTGCTGTTTTGGACCTCTAAGGTGAAGGACACCAGATTCTAAGAATGAAACATTTTGTTTCTGCTGTTTGCAATTAAACAATCAAGGTCAGACTGAATTCTTCCTGGAAAAACATTCTCCCTTCCCCGGTTTTGTAACAAACACCTGTTGTATATTTGTGATACAACACAAGTATTTGGTCTACAGATCAACCTCAGAAGCAAAAACTGAACATATTGTCACAATCTCATGTAGAATTCAGATTTTATTATTATAAACATATTTTTAAAAGTTGTGAGATGCCAAACGAAGTAATATATGCAAAGACACATAATGTTGGTGAGAGACCTCTTTTAAACTGGAACAGAGTTTTCAGCATGGAATGTTACAATGTACTCTCTGTCCCTTTTCTCTATCCTTTCTTTCTTTGCTCCAAATGATAATTTACGGATTTTACATTATGATATTTCAGATGCAAGTATCTAAAACCTGGAACTCTTATGTAACAAAATTTGCAAAGGAAAATCTCGGAGGGAAATGAAAGTAATAACCTGCTCTATTTGCATGGCCCCAATGACATTTCTGCAGAGGAGATCTTTTATTATTAATTTTATTCCATTTTTTTTCATATAAAACTCATGATAAAACAAATTAATAGTCCGTCGTCCTATTTTTTTCCCCCACAACAGCCCTATGAGATGGGTTGGGCTTAGAGAGAAAATGATTGACCTAGGCAGCTTTCATTCCTAAAAAAAGATGTAAAATTTCAGATTTCTAGGCCAGTACATTAACCATTACACCAAATTGGCTCTCCCCCACTTCCATCCCCCCCCCCGCTTTTTTACAAAGGGCATATATGTATTTTAGCTTTAGCATAACTGCCCATTAGGAGAATAAAGTATTTGCACCCTCATCAAATTCAATTGGCATTGGCATTTGGAGAGTGTCAAATATAGGGTTTATTCTGCATTATCTTCATAAATGTTTGGTAAAATATGCTAGTTAGTTAGTTAGAGAGTGGTTAGAGAGTGGTTTGTTAGAGAGTGGTTTGCTCAATGCGCTGCTCTGTGGAATTAACTTTTAAATAATTTGAACCCAGCAGCCAGATGAGAGCAATAGGATCAATGTGTTAGGAACTTATTTCTTCAGGCTACTGTGTTATTCATTTAACAATATTTGCAGCAATGAATGTTTCATGGTGTAACAAACAATGAAGTATCGAAGAACTAGCTTATATAAAGATTGTGTGATTTTAAGACAATGTTGCTGCAAATTGAAAAGCTAGAAATAAAAATACAAAACATTGTAGATATAATAGATGGATAAGTCGGCATTATATTCATATCTCAACATCTAACTTATTTGGATAGCTGCCATGTTCTTAACAAGGCCAATTGCTGTTTCTCTTCCTGAGCAATTTACTACAAAATAAATTCCACATAATGTGGAGATGAATGTGGCCTGAAGCTCTGCTGTTTCTACTTCTCCCATATCTTACAGGTCACACTCAACAGTCTCATCAAGGACAGAAGAGGCTAGTCCGAGAAAACTTTGCCCAGGATTCCCTTAAACCTGAAACTAACTCTAGTTAGTTCAACAGAGAACCAAAGCCAGTTTCCCTGGAAAAAAATTAAAGAAAATTGGAGAAGGTGGTGAAAACAAAAACCATACATCTAACTGATAAGAGAAGGGCTCCTTGCCAGCATATTTTCCTCATGCAACAGGTAAAGAAGCTTTTGGGCTCAGATCAGCAAGCCAGACCATACCCAAACTAACCCCCCCTTACATAGGAATATGTCATGTGTTAAAAATAATTCCCACAGCTGCTGTCAGGGCAGTTATTTAATTTTAAAACACTTGATAGACATATCCCATCTTATCAACATCTCTAGTTTAGACTCCCAGAATGCAGGCCCTTATTTGGCATAAACGTCAATCCATAAAGGAGTCCCCAGAATATAGGGATAAAGATGACATTTATACTTTTTGTTGTAATTTAAGCATGTACCGGTAACTGTATTTAAAGAGGACAATTGTCTTAATGTGGATTGAAATCATGGTTTGGGGCCCATAATAATATAAACATGTAAGGCAATTAAATCCTAGTAGTGAACACAATAAATTAGCTGTACATCTGGCAATAGTGACAATTTAACTGACCTTTGCAAGAGTAACACATAATTCTAACCTGACAAACAAAAATTACAATCTTCTCTATTAAAAGTATAGGAAATGCATTGTGGAGGTGATGTCTACATTTTTTAAAATGCATTTTATTGACATTTTTTAAATTTTTGGCTGTTTCAAATTGATTCCAACTGTATTCCCTGCCATCTATCTTTTAACAATTGTGAGCTAGGACAGAAGATCTGCTACCAATTCTTCTCATCTTCTATAGGAAAAAGCTTAATTCTTTAAGCCAAGAGTGTAAAATGGGGTCATGAGGTCAACTTAATCTTACAAATAATCTTTGCAAACTGGAAGAAGATCCTATAATAAACTTATCCCCTGGTCTTAGTACAGCCATTTTAGTTAAAAGGCAGGATTAGAGTTATCAGGCAAGTGTTTTAAGTTTTAGGAGATAAGACTATTGATCATTATAGCCAGAATGCTGGCTTGGATAAGTAGCAGAGGAAAGATTCCCAGTCCACCCTGTATAAAATAAAGTGACTGCTCTTTTAGTTAAGAGCTTTTCTAGAGTACAAATTCTCTTTATCAATAAGATAGGTATGATGGAAAAGCTATGTGCAATCTATAGAATGTACCTAGTTTCATGAAATAATTGCTATTTTCTCTATACCGTGTTTCCCCGAATATAAGACCCTATCTTATATTGTTTTTGAACCCTGAAATAAGCGCTTGGCCTTATTGCCATGCTCTCAAAAGCCTGATTGGGCTTATTATCAGGGATGTCTTGTTTTGGGGGAAATAGGATAGGTCATAAAATCTGCTAAACTAGAGCAGAAAAGAAAAATCTGACATGATATTTTAACTTAAGAACTGTATTTTATATACCCATATACATATTAATACACTTTCAATAGAACACCGCTAAAATTACAGCAAGCACAAATAATGCATTAGTGTTTATTAAATAAATGCTCCCAAGGCTAATACTCATCAGCATAGATTAATTGGATTATTTATTCCATGTGTATGTCCATGCATGGGCTCCAGGTTAGGGCATAAAAGTTGCCACAAGTTGTATTCTTTAATATGATTGCTCTCACACATCTAATAATTTTGTCTATCATGTCCCTATATCCTGATCTTGACTATTTTTTAAAGTGTTATTCTTGACATACCATCTAAAAGCCCATAGCCCCAAAAGTTCTGTACTTTTCAAGTATACTTCACATACTGGTAATTATGACTGAACAAAATTTCAGATTCAGATTAAATTTCTAAACTATGGTTTGGAGCACAATTGAATTGAATTGAATGCTATACAGTAACATCTTTCCTGGAAATATATTCCTATAAAAATACTGAGGTATGGGAGACACATGCTTCATTCATGTCCCTGTATATTCTCAACTTTCTGGAGACCAAATCAAATGCATATTGCTCTAATATTAATATATTCATTTTGATTTTAAATCTTTGGCCAACTCACGTAGATATCCATGAGACACTGTTTCCATAAACTTCCTTTACAAAATTATTGGAGCACAAATTAGGTACTCATTAAGTTGTTTAACCATCCATTTTCTTTTTTTACCTTCTCCTTCTCCTTCTTCTTTCTTCATCATATGAAAAGCAGTTAAAGGAAGGGAGTCCTGATAAGAGAGTTGTTGAAGTTTAAAGAAAGAGTCTAAATGTTTTCTTTACTCTATTTTTTCTTATAATGGAAAATATTTTCAAATGGGGAAAATGGAATAGTTACCCACTGTTTTGTGATTAGTATCTTGGCATCTGTTAAGGAAATGCAACTTTTTGGCAGCCACATTTAAGAATGGGGATGAGACAGCATGTGAATGCTACTATAGATAATGTGATGCCAGAAAGCAGGAAAGACCGTGTAACACAGGACTGTCAAACTTCCAGCTCGCAGTTTAGTAAAGGGGAAAAAAATTCCCGATACATCATGTGATGTCGCTGTGACAACGTGGGTTTGACACCCCTGATGTAACACATATGAATATAGCCAGCATTTTCAATTAATGCAGGGGAGATAGTTAATATTATATTCACTTTAAGACCATATTATAGTTTTAGTATATCAGAAAATTGTTGATGGCTGTCCATCAACCTTTTATAGGAGGACTGGAGAAAGCTGCAATGATTTAACAGCCGTTTGGTGACCATATACAATGCTGATATAAAATGATGTAGAGTCGTAAGACATTTTCAGCACAGTATTATTTTGAAACAAAATTCATAATTTTTTATAATTTTCATTACAAAACTAATTATTCCACATATTCGTTGTGAAATAAAGAAATAACAAGAATAAGATTCTTACTTGCTGGAGACTGTAGAAAAGTAGACAAAAGAAAAATGAAGATGTCTGCATTACTTAGACTGTCACAAGCCTTTCCTAAATCTTATTTAAGCAACATGTGCGGTTATTGGACCAAAACCAAATTTGCACTCAATTCATATCTATCTATTGATCTTATGTTTTTCTCCTTTCCAATTGACCTTTCACAAATTTATAAGCTGAATCACAGTTGTTGTTTTTAAGCATGGTTTTCTCTATCTTCGGTTACCTCACAAAGTACCAGCACTTCCACTCCTTGGCTACTGTGCCTCTTCCTTTTAATTCCAAAATCTTTTTTTTTTTTGAACAGCTATTTTCCATTCCAGACACTTGCTCAATCAGATGACATTGAAAACAGCCTTGAAGATAGCTTCTGTTAAATACATCAGCTCACATCTACACCTAGCTTCAAATTCAAAATTAGACCTTTCAGGCCAGTGGTGGGTTTCAAAATTTTTTACTCTGTGGGTGTGGCTTAGTGGGCGTGGCTTGGTGGCGTGGCATGGGAAGGATATTGTAAAATCTCCATTCCCATCCCACTCCAGGGGAAGGTTACTGCAAAATCCCCATTTCCTCCTGATCAGCTGGGACTTGGGAAGCAGAGAATAGATGGGGGTGGGGCCAGTCAGAATTTTCACTACTGGTTCTCCGAAGTACTCAAAATTTCTGCTACTGGTTCTCCAGAACTGGTCAGTACCTGCTGAAACCCACCTCTGTTTCAGGCTCTTAGTCAAGGAATAGGGATAAAGAGTTACTACAGCCTTCTATTGTCAAAA
The DNA here is from genome assembly GCA_022577455.1 of Arizona elegans. NCBI lineage: Eukaryota > Metazoa > Chordata > Lepidosauria > Squamata > Colubridae > Arizona > Arizona elegans. The sequence goes on from JAKOOJ010000001.1 coordinate 76,792,890, forward strand.
AGGCCAGTTGGAAAATGATTCAAGTGATTCAAATGATTGCATGCAACACATATGAAATTCCAAAGAGGATAGAAAATGAGGTAACTCTTCCCTCCCTACCACATTTGCCCTGAACTTAGACTATCCTCTTGTTTATGATTTATTAAGCAAAGAAAAGTTAAAAGTTCTTTTCTTCTCTCCTTTTCTTGTTAACATGTTTTACCGCAACCATGCTGTTGATCACTAGGAGCCATAGCAACAAATGCTGCAGTAGTAAAAAGGCATGCTGGGCTTAAAATATGATTAAACAGGTCATATATCTTCTTACCAGGGATACATTGGATAAAGATAAAGTAATTAAAATGTTCAAGAAGAACTTCATCAGTATCATGTGACCTCTTCACTCTCTTTTTCCCTCTCCCTCTCCTTGGGGGTCATCATACAATACTTTAGTTCATAATCTTAACCTATTTTTGTTGTCCATGACTTCATCAATATTTTATCTACAGGTAGTTAATATATTTATACAAACATATATTGTTTCTCCTTATCCAGTTGATCTCAGGATTGGTTACAATTCATGAAATAAGCAAGATAAGTCAAATAAAGTAATGACTAAATTAATTTAATTTAAATATACAATAATAATCATATAACAGGTGCTTAAAGTACAAAAGGAATGGAAAAAGTTCTGGATATTAAAATGCAAAAGCAAAAGTAGAAGTTAGTCTGTAGCACCTATTCTCCATGGGAAAAAGAGCATTCTAAGGCCATGGTGCCACCTCAGAAAAGACCCCATACAATATTTCCACATAATTCATCTCTTCCATTTGTCGGGTATTAAAATAGTTTTACATTCTCCAAATCCGGAAGACATCCTTAATCTTTAAAAGCTCTGAATATTGATCAGTAGAGTATGGGCAGTCAGTGTAAACAATTTAGGTCTGATGTCATGTGGCCTCTGACAATTGCTGATGTCACTTGGATTATGTATCTAATTCTCAATCCTCTGAGCCAGCAACCTCAGTTGGATAATCTTGGGAATAAATTGGGATAATCTTGTTGGAGGTCAGCTCCAGTTTATTGGCCTTGATCCAACCCATGACAACAGTCAAATACAGGTCCAAGTTTGTAATAATAGATGAAGAGTTCCCCTTTGCTCTTTTTGTTCTATACAGAGCACTTTTAAAATCTATATGTTTTCAAATATTTTTCTCTCCTCTTCCCCCAAGTGAATACAAACATTTTCAAAAATACGAGCTTGACTATGAGAAATTACCACTTTGATGTTTGGAGAAATCCCAGTGTTAGAAAAGGCATCCTTTACACTTTTTCAAAATCATACGTTTCACCTTGGGTTTCCTGTTCCCCACCCCTCGCCCACTTTGACAAATCTTCCCAAAATTCTTTGATGGATAATCCCTTTTGCTGCAATGACATCTACTGGATGTCAAAACTGATGAACAACAGACCCTCCTACTGCTTTGCTTAACCAGATCCATGAACAACTAAAAGCTCCAGGAGTAGAGTGTTCCTAGAGGCAGAACTCCAAGTGTATTAATGGAAGGTGGAGGGGGTATTGTAAGGTTTGGAGGGGGGAGTAGGCTACAAGCCAGAGCTTTCTGGTTATTTAAATTCCAGTTACTTCTCTGAAGCAACCGTCTGTCTGTCACTTTTCTAATCTCAGGTAACAAATTTCCAACCTGATTTCAGAGAAGCTAAGATTTTTGTAGACCATACAATCAAAAGCATTATAACTAAGTTAATGTGCTTTCAGCTACTATTTTAGAACTAAGTACGCACAATATAAGTCCAAACTATCAAGTATACAAGAAATCTGCTACCGTGTTTCTCCGAAAATAAGACCCTGTCTTATATTTTTTGAACCCCCCCAAATAAGCACTTGGCCTTATTTTCAGGGAGGTCTTATTATTTTGGGGCACGTGGAGCAGGATGGGGCTCCTCTTGCTGTCTTACCTGATTTCCAGCTCTGTCTCCCTAACCCTAACCACAGGAAATGGCAGGGACTGGCTGCACATGCACTTAAATATTTTGAAGGAGGGCTTATTTTCAGGGGGCGGCTTATTTTAGTGCATGCGCTCAAAAGGGCGATTGGGCTTTTTATCAGGGGGTGTCTTATTTTCAGAGAAACAGGGTAATCAAAGAAATGAAATACAGGAGAGATCTATTGAAAATATCACACTTAAATTGTGAAGAAAATAACCTAATCTATTGAAATTAATTTCATAAATATGAATGAGGGATATACAATAGAGATATGCATGAGGGATATGCAATGATATATTTGCTGTTCTTGCTAAATGAAATACATAAGAGATGTGATGCCCTAAAACTAGTGCTTTCCAAGTGTTTGACACCTTAATAGTATCCCATACATCCCCAAAAATGATTCCCTTTCCTCTGAACAAGTGAGATATTTCAGGGACAATATTTGTTTGTTTGTTATGAAATTTCTGCACCATCCATCTCCACCCACATAAAACTAAAAATGTTAGCTTGCTTTAGGCGAAAGCAATGGAGAGCTTTCAATGGAAAACACCTTTGTAATATCTTCTTCATGTTCAGATACTGAAGCAAAGCATACATTCCTATAGGCAGGTAGCAGAGCTTAGACTGGATTTCCAAAGATTTTGTCCGCTCCCCCTTCCTATTAACTCCAGGGATGAAAAAAACCTCCCACATTTATCTCTCTCTCTTCCCTGTCCCCTCAATTTAGCACCCAGATTTCTACCTCCCAGACAAAATTAAACATTTTGTTAACGGCATTAACTTTATTTTTAAAAAATAAAATACAAGACTTTCAAATTGAGAGCCTTGATGGTACAGTGGTTTAATGCACCCTGTTATTAACACAGCTGCCTGCAATTTCTGCTGGTTCGAATCTCTCCAAGACTCAAGGTTGACTCAGCCTTCCATCCTTTCTAAGGTAGGTGAAATGAGGACCCAGTTTGTGGGGGCAATAAGCTGACTTTGTATAAAATATACAAAAGAATGAAGGCTATTGCTTAACGCATTGTAAGCCGCCCTGAGTCTCCGGAGAAGGGCGGCATATAAATCAAATTAAAAAAAAAAGACTTTCAAATTGATTGTGGCATCAGAGGATGTGACATTTAACCCTTCACGCTGAACAATTTTCCTTGCCAAAATACCCTCTCATGCCATCTACAAAGGTGCTGCGGGCCACATGATAGCAAGGAAGCAGAATGGTAGAAGAAATGAATCTGCCCTTTTTTATGTATCATAATTCTGAGATGGACAGGGAAAGGGCCAGCATCTGGGTTTTTTTTTAAAGAGACACAGATAACTTTACTAGATATAAATTAATATCACTAATGTAAGATGATTTGCCAATCACATATAAATGTACAGAATGTTTAATTGTTCCAAATGAATTGCCCATACACGGAACATCTATATGGTGAAAGAACATTAAAATGACCTACACCCACTTACTTTAAAATAAACCCACTAAACTCAAGGATAAGATATAGATAGGACTGCATCAAATTCCCTGGATCTTGACAGACTATTTTATAGTATTTGACCCATTCCAAATAATCAGAAAAGGGCAAACTCATAAATGTATTTCATTTCACAAGCAACTGAGACCAAGAGTCGAGGATTGTTGAAAGCTGAGCCCAGGATAGATCAAGCACTAATGCATTTTAATCATCTTTTATATAATAAGGCCTCAGGAATGACTGCACTATAGTTTTCCAACACTATAGATCCTGAAGAGATTTCCCTATACAGGTAGTTCTCGACTTACAACAGTTCATTTAGTGATCATTCAAAGATACAATGGCACTGAGAAAAGTGACTTATGACACTTTTCACATAAGTGTGAAAAACATAAGTGTTTTTCACACTTATGACCATTGCAGCATCCCCATGGTCGAATGATCAGAATTTGGATGCTTGACAATTGTTTCATATTTATGATCGCTGCAGTGTCCCAGGATCATGTGATCCCCTTTTGCGACCTTCTAACAAGCAAAGTCAATGGGGAAGCCAGATTCATTTAACAATTGTGTTACTAACTTAACAACTGTTATGATTCACTTAACAATCATCTCACATAAATTTGGGGCTCAATTGTGGTCATAAGTTGAAGACCACCTGTACATTTTTGTCAGACAAGCATAGTATGCACCTTACATTTTCTTACAGAATTGTATCACTGCACATATTCTGTAAAGATGATTTGACTTTAACTGTTGCAAGGAGAATGAAGCAGAGAACATATTCAATATAAAGGTGTAATTTAAGCATATCTAAGGGTACACATTGGGGGAAATAATTATTTCAAACACTCACAGTGTCCTTATCTTCCTGTGGAATTGGGTTGTTTACCTGGGATATCAAACTGCTGATTTTTGAAAATTAAATTTTAAGATACCAAAATGTGTGGTTCAACAATATTGATCCTTAACACTATGTATTGGAATTTACAGGCAAAATTCTCTGTCTTGGTGGCCTGGAAACTGCCCTTCTATTGGCAATAAGGAAGGATAAAATTAAGCTACTCAGATAAGACTAGCAAACATTTGCAAGTCAAAATCTGTAGTGCTTCAAATATTTCTCCAACACTTCTCAAACATTCATTTCATCAACTCCTTTTCTTTCTCTTCAGAAGGATGCATAATTGTATTGGTAGATATGAAGACCTACAGTTAGGAGAAACCTGTTCATATGTTGAATGCAAACATGAGTTTAAAAACTTATTGATGCCCTACATTAACTACTTGCTATCAATGTGTAATCAGCCCCAGGAAAAAGACATCAATAAAGGAAATCAGATAAATGGGACAGAATAATGGTTCAGGGAAGCAATGTATCACTGCTGAATGGCTCTGACAGTGACTATAAACCTTTGGATCCTGTCTAGCACCCACAAGGACAAGAAGAATCTTCACATCTGGAAGAAAGGCAGTGAAAGAATCACTAGGCATTTATTTATAACTCCCGTCCTCTGAAAAGCCAAGGAAAACAAGTCTATATGTGAGTTACACAAAGAAAAGGAAAACACATCCAGATTATAAATCCTTGGACAACACTAATCAGATATAGCTTAATCAATTAAGAATTCTTAATGAAGAATATAGATATTCCTAAATTTTTTCTGCATGTGAAATATAAAATTACATTAATTAGCTGGGTTCATCAGAATTAATAATATATAGGACTGTAAAATATGGATTATATCCCATTATGATACCAATACAATATAAAATGCTAACATGGTGGAATCTCTTTCTGTCTCTCTCTTGCAATCTCTACTCATATCTGCTCTGGATGGTTCCGACAACTTCCAAAGCAAATTTAGGAATCCCACAGGAGAATGCAAAAGATAAGAAAGCAAGGAGATCACTACTGCATAAACTCATAATGGATGTAGTCTATGGATTTCCTACCATTAATAAATCCATAATGAATCTTAGATTTTATTTTGCATTCGTAACAAATATATTATTAGAATAATAAACAAATTAGCTGACAAGAAAAAGAGAGAGCATAATGAAAGAGAGCCATCCAATATAATTTGAAAAATGTTTAAAATATCAAACAGCAATGATGCCTCTATTTCACCTCCTTTTTTTTTTTTTTTTTTTTTGTCATTTTCCCCGTATCTAATTTAGGCTATAAGAACTTTAGGTTAGAGACCATCAAACCAGAGTTTTGTCAAGCAGCATTTATAAACACAAATGGTGCTCACTTTCAGACTTCAACAAAAATCCCCAAAGAGCATGTCACTCATTAAAACAAAAAGTGCCTGTGAATCTTCTTTAGCTGTGAATCCAAAAAAGCTCTTAGAGCTGGGATGCCTTCTCCTGTCATATGATGTCATTCCATCCCTGAAATATTTGATGTGTGCATATTGGCAAACCCTGTGATCTGGGATACAGTCCAAACTCTGTATAATAATATGTCAGCAAGAAACCATGGACAACGTTAATTGTATCTGCTATGTATAGACAAAGACTAAGATACTGGAAGATCCTTTAATAAGATACTAAAATTCACAGTTTATACTGTGAAGGGAATGCATATGATATAATGTTTCTGCATAAAGGTTTTTACATATGGAAGGATAGGCTATAACTTTTCTCCCTCACATTATGTTTGCTGTGCAAAGTATTTTTTTTTTCCTAAAGGAGCATTCCATTGCAGGATTCTTCCTGCCTTCTGAAGTGATACAATCCAGATATCAGTTAATAACTCTTTGTGACAACTAGGAATTAAGATGTTGCTAAAGATCTAATATACATTTGGTAGTCACGTTGTTACATGATCCTACACATGTAAAATGAACAGCCATTGATGTCTTTGCACAAGGGGAGTTGTGATTTGCCCAGAATTTCCCAGAGAATTTTTTTTATTTATTTAAATGTCCATCATCATGATTGCTTGATATATAGGAGGTAGGTTGGCATGATCTGTAAACTCCTCATATGTTTTGGTCCTACCTTAGCCATGAAAGCTGGCTGGGTGATCTTGGACCAGTCACTGTCTATCAGTCCAACTTACCTCCCAGGATTGTTATTATGGGGAAAATAGGAGAATTTTGTGTTGGATATGTTCACCACCTTGAGTTATCTGTAAAACTAATAAAAGTGGGAAACACATTTTTAAAAAAAATGTCATTTCAGGGTAAGAAATTTAAAAAGATCCCCTTTATTAAATAGCATGTTAACAATAGTTTATTTTAAGATAACAAATGCTATATGGATTGTTAAGATAGAACATAAGCATATAAATAAAACCTATTTAATTTGCACTTCTCTCTACTTTTTGCCACAGCTAATTATACTTCTGTTGTAAGGAAGAACAGCAGTAGACAACCGAACTAGAGATGCCCACGACAAAGAGTGTTAGGGAACTGCAAATTATATAGGCTTCCTTTGTAACTTTCTCATCTGGCATGGCAGAGCCAAAATTTTCAGAACAGAATGAAAAATCAAGGAGAAAACCCTAATGGGACAGTCCTCAACAATCACATTCATGGAAGCGGGACAAGCTGACAAGATGACTCAATAACAGAGCATGCTCAGTTGCCCACAAATGCTGCAATGCTGCCTGTTTATGGGGGTGAATTATGCCTGAAAATTCTACACTGCGTATGCAATGGTCCCACACTCTCAAATAAAAGCTTCCTCTGTGTCTTTGGTTTCCTTGTTGTTTCCTTATCAGGAGGTAATGACACAAGAGGATTCACTACAATTAGCTTGGACTCTAGTCTAACCTGGAATAAAAAGAAAATCTATTGCAGGAAATATACATAACCTTCAATAACATGGATAGGTTCAACTGTTGGTAAATATCACCTTGGTCACAGTATCTGCACTTCCTCTCTACTAAAAAAAGCCAGTGTTACAGTCCTAAATTGAGGACCCAAAATGCTGACTCTGTAAACCACTTAGAGAGGGCTGTAAAGCACTGTGAAGCTGTATATGTCTAAGTGCTAAATATACACAGTAGCTAGCACCAGGAATTGAAAACTTGACAAAATGTATGTTTTAAATTCATCATTTTCATTACTTATGGATTACCTGGTTTGAATGCTTGCTCTTCCTTCTGCAAGGACTTGCTCCTTGGTTCCTTAAGCAGACCTAAAAGTCAGCAGGTGGGCAGTTTGGCATGGAGCTTTCTGTGCCATCAACTTGTTACCATATCTAATAGAGCAGCTTCCAATGCTCTTGTTCTCCTGTGTGCAGACACCATGGCTTGATGGTTGATACCAGGCAGTGACCTCGCTTGGATAAAGTAACAGCTAAATGGGCAGCTGAAATTGAACCTTCTACCAATCTCTATTTTATTTGGCCAGTTGTGAGGCTTGGTATGCAACTAGTACACTTCCTGCTTTGCAATTTTGGAGGTTTTTTCTTTGATTGTTTATATCCTACTTTTATTATCTTTACCAATAACCCAAGGCAAACATATCCAGCACACTTTCCTCCTCCTATTTTCCCCACAACAACAATCGTGTGAGGTGAGTTGGGCTGTGAGAGAGTGACTAGCTCAAAGTCAGCCAGCTGGCTTTCATGTCTAAGGTGGGACTTGAACTCATGGTCTCCTTACGTTAATCACTAGACCAAAGTGTCTCTGATGTCAAATTTTATCTTAGTTCAGGATGAGAAGTACTTCATAAATTTCATATCACTGCAGCTTGAAACTATGTGGCAGCTGAAACTGAAGAGCAGAAACGAATCAGAGTTGTAGCATGATGCCGTCTCATGGCAAAGTGTTGCCCAGAAAAGGGTTGTCAACCTAAGATCACAGACAAACACCCAACCATGCCTCTGGTTTGGTCAAACTGCAAGAATATTGCTTAGAAAAACAGAGCTAGAAATCAGGGAACCAGTGTGTGAAGAGGTCTTCAACTATTTTGTCTTGTTGAAAGCCAGTTGGGAATGGTCATTTTAATAACTGTATTAGTGTCTGATCAATTATCACACAAATAATGTTTTATATAATACTTTATAAAGTACTCTAAAGACCTAACCTAACTTCACGGTTATTAAAATAGCTCTTGTAACTTTGTTTAATAATAGGTGTTCTCAAATGCTCAGTGGACACTATCTTACTTCAGCAAAAGCCAGATGCATAAATTGTCAGAAAAGTTGACAATCCCCAAACTAAAGCCAATTTTGGGTAAGAATTGCCTCAGGAATTATCAGTTCATTGAATATGCATAGCAATTTAATTACTTTTTTAATCAGAGACCTTTCCTTATAATGTGGAAGGTGGGAGCAGTAGACATAAAACTTCAGCCATATCTCTTGGAAGTCTACAACAAAATTCCAACTAGAAGCTCAGTAGACCAAAAACAATAAAAATGGCTACTTTCATTAAAGCTGTTTTTAAACGTTTTTAATTTAATTTAATTTAATTTATTTAGGGTGGGTTCCTGATTAATGCTATAAATCAAATCATTTTTTCTTCTAACCCATATTGAAGTTTAAGAAAACATTTCTTGAACATGTCACCTAAATGACATATAAAGTACATAGCAATACCAGTACAAGGAGACTGAACTTCTAAAGAAAAGAAAAACAAAACAGAGATGTACAAGTATCTCTGTGCATGTATGGATCAATACAAAAATCAGATTCTTGATGCAGTCTTATAATAAGCAGAGGAGGGGAGCATAGATAGAAAAATAGATATATGACTCTCATCTTTTTGTAATCCCTTCCTTAATTATTGTTTTAGAAAGTGAGAGGTGACATAGAAAGTGGCCATCATGGATTCTGTCATCCATCCTATCTACAGTAAAAGTAATAAAAGAAAACATTCCCCATAACAACCTGAACATCTATTTTTCTTTAAATAATATTGGCAAATGTTTCCAGATCTTTAAAATCATTTGATGGTGACATGATTTGTATTTTTAGCTTTCTAGCACTGCTTTGAAACCTCACATTAAATTTTCATTCTTAGGCTCAACTTCTTAAGGGCAAGTCCCACGAGTTTGCATGAGCTCACAAGAAAAAGAAGCAATTGTTAATGACACAATTATGCTCATCTTGTCACAGAGCTACACACAACTGAATAAGAAGAAAAAGTAAAACTAAATTGCTCAGTTTATACATAGATATATTGATTAGCTTCACAAGGCACAAAATTGAAAGAGCAAGTAATTTTGTTACCGGCAATTACTATCATCTTAAATCCCTATAATTTCCCAAGCACTTTGCAGAGGTTCCAGTTGTTAAAGTAGCAATCAAAATAACACAGTCCATTAAAAAAAAAACAGGAAAGGGGAAGTTAGAGAAAAATGTGGACATTTTCTTCATATGCAGTTGGATATTTATGACTAGCAGAAACATAAATTCTCCTGAATAGCGATGAATATGAAAGAGATACCATCAGAATCAACCAAATGTATAGGTTTTCCATCACCCTCTTCTCAAGCAGAAAACCCTATACCATTTCCAACAAATGATTGTCCATTCTCTTCTTAAAAACCTCCAGTGTTGGAGCACCCATAACCCCTGGAGGCAAGTTGTTCCACTGATTAATTGTTCTGTCAGGAAATTAATTGTTCTGTCAGGAAATTAATTGTTCTGTCAGGAAATTTCTCCTTAGTTCTAGGTTGGTTCTCTCCTTGATTAGTTTCCATCCACTACTTCTTGTCCTGACTTCAAGTGTTTTGAAGAATAGGTTGAGCCCCTCTTCTTTGTGGCAGCCTCTTAGCTATTGAAACACTGGTATCATGTCACCCCCAGTCCTTCTTCATTAAAATAGGCATTCCCAATTCCTGCAACAGTTCTTCATATGTTTTATATATACTGCTCAAAAAAATTAAGGGGACCACAAGCAGAAGACATCCGAGATCTGAATGAATGAAATGGCCTTATTAAATACTTTGTTCTTTACATACAGTAGTTTATACACTAGTCAAACAACTAAAAGGAACACAAAACTACTGTATGTAACGAACAAAGTATTTAATAAGACTATTTCATTCATTCAGATCTCGGATGTCTTCTGCTTTATTTTTTTGAGCAGTGTATATAGCCCAGCAGTCTTCTCACAGTAGTCAAGCCATGGTGGCACAGTGGTTAGAATGTAGTATTGCAGGCTATTTCTGCCAACTACCAGCAGTTCACTTCTCACTGGCTCAAAGCTGACTCAGCCTTCCATCCTTCCAAGGTTGGTAAAATGAGGACCCAGATTTTTGGAGGCAATATGGTGACTCTTGTAAACCACTTAGAGAGGGCTGCAAAGCACTGTGAAGCAGTGTATAAATCTAAGTGCTGTTGCTATTTTAAAAAGACTGGCTAATTTAGTTTTTTAAAAAAAGCATTAAATGCAGTTCCTTTACAAGCAATGACAATGGAATATGTTAATTACTACATGAACACTAAATCACAGGTTGCCTATGATATGTACCAGAATGAAAAAAATATAGGGGGGCGGGGGGTTGACAGAACTATATCCAATAAAAGCATATTGCATATGGAAACACAAATACCTTATTATAATACCACCCTGTCTTAAAACTACCTAATGGCCTTAAAATAATATAATGTAACACTAGCTTTGTATAACACATAATTAATCTGTGAACCTACAACTTTAGCAGAATGCAGGGTGGATTAGAACTGCTACATGAACATTAAGAACACTTATGTCTTTATTCCAAAAGGTACATTATTTAGAAGGAACATAAATCCTCAGATGACATGGTCTAGTAAACCGATCATAAAACAGCAAGATTGGGATAGACAAAGTATTCTAAGAGTAATCACCTTTAGATCTGTGTCTGACTCGGATGGTATTAGCCACTAGAGACAGCAGATATGAGACTGAAACTAGTTGGATTTGGTTTAACAAATCCTTTTAACTATCAGATTAAGGATTATGTGTACAAAAATATCTCTGATACTGAGTTTTCTTAGGTATCTTTTAATGTTACTAGTGTAAGTGACTAGTCTTCTACTGGTAGTATGAACAAGTTTTCAGGTTTTTAAAATGTTTGTTGTGCTTCTTTGATTTCTTGTCATCTACCAATCTAAGTAAGTGTGACTGTGATATACTAAGAATTTGATTTATTTATTTATTTGCTAAATTCTTGTAATTCACAGGCATAGACCAGACCATTAGAGAGGCTTAACTCTGCATGGAATAATCAGAACATGGGAATAGCACATTTTACAAAGATTTAAACTATCTAAAGTTGGCAGATCAGATTCAAATTAAAATGCTAAATTTCTCAAATATATAATACTAGCAATATTTAATTCAAGGCATTGCAATAAAACTGTAACTTTTATTTACCCTTTTGTCCATGCTGCCAAGCAAATCTTTATGTTTGGTAAGACATTCAGTTTGTAAATCCATAGTGCCCATTTGAAAATTGTTTATGTCTCTTTCCTGGATGTAAAGCTTCCCAGAGGCTTTGCTGGTGTCACTGAATATATTTCATAGCATGCTCATGGACACAAGATGCTTAAATTACTATCCTAATCTTTGTAGCTACATAAAGGCCCAAGGAATTATTACCCGTTTAAAGCTCGAACTAGTACAGGATTCATCTAATGCTGTAAGTCTCTATATACGGAATTCTAATACAGTAGAATCTCTGGTCACGAACGCTTCTGACCACGAACCAAATCTGGTTCCAACCAAAAAATTCACAACATTTTTTTTCCCGGCCAATTACCCCTTCCGTGTCATTTTTTTTTGTAAGTGCCAAATATCCAAAATTAGGTTCAGGTCACAACCAAATTGGGTTGTGACCAAAGTTACAGAACGAATTATAGTCAAGACCAGAGGTTCTATTGTATATTGGATTTACTTGGTTCTCAGTGAGTATCACTGTTGATCTTTGGCTGCCTCAAAAAAAAATTTTTGAAAGATAATACAAGTAAAAAAAATGGAAATGTATAATCAACAATTTCAAGGAAGTTGATTGCATTTTCTTGAACATGTGGAGGATCATAGAATGAGTAAAGAAGGTATAGTTTTATTCACAGTTCCTACAAAAATACAGATTCTCCAGTTCTTCAGAATATAATACTAGTATATATTTGTCAGTCTTCAAATAATTGTTCTTCTCATGTAAGGAATGCATATAAAACTTGCAGCAAATCAAAAGAAAGGATTTCTTTCTGTATTCTATATAACAGATAAAAATCACAATTGTAAAAAATAAAATAAAATAGAGGAACCAGAACAGATCCACAAAACCAACCCAAGGCAGTAAGTACTGAAAAAGCTAAATAAACACAAACAATTATTAGATTTATTAGAAATAACAGAACTCAAAAAGAAGATAAAATGTTATACAATCATTTTAAGTATGCAAATATACCAGAATTATTTGTATTTTTCTGGTTTATTTGCATAGCAAATCAGAACAAAGAGAGACAGAAGGATGATAACAGCAACAGAGAAATTGTTCTACAAGATTGGAAATAACAGAAGAATTTGCAGAATTTTATAAGGAATTATATTCTAAATTTAAAATTGACAAGAAAATATAAACGCATCATCATTCCTTAATTTGTGAGTCATGAATGTATGAAAATATTAAAGATTCAGAAATTAAAGAATTCACTCGACAACAAATTCTAAAAAAATCTATAACAATTCAAGAGATAACTTTTAATAGTTGTTATAAATGTTTATTTGCATCCTGTTTTGATAAACAGTGGTTGACTGAAGCAATATGGATAATGAGTAAATACAGAACACCAAATAAATATTTAGACAGATGTCTTTTTGGACAAGTGTTATAATAAAAATAATTGGCTGACATCAGCTGCTGCAATTTGAAGAAGCCTGTCAACATTTGTCATCATTTGCAAGAAAACCACTGGGAATGTTTAGTGGTACATTACATTTAAAGGAAAATGCCCTTTTGCTCACAGGTTTTTCATACCATGTACTGCTTCACAGAAGATAATAGAAATTCTCTTTAAACTAGTGTTTTGCAACAGAGAACTGGGAACTTTTTTAGAATTACTTTTAAAAATGTAATTCCAAGCAAGTAATCTTTTAATCCGTTGATCCTAAACACTTCTGACTCAAAACCTAATTTCACAACCTTACTTTCCTTCCTAACTGCATTATTTCTATAGATCTTGAGACATACATTTTTATTGCTACTTTCTGAGGGGTGAATATAACCACTACTATTTTTGTTCTAATCAATATTAAAATAGTAGTTCTCAATAATTACATTGGGTAATATATTGTTATCATTAGAAAAAAATATAACTAAGATTTTCTGGTACATATTGCCTAACTGGATTCATGGTTAATAAAGTAATAGTTGCAGAAATATTATGATTTGCTTAATCTCATCTATAGCCTAACAAACATTTCTTTGTGACTCTCACATACAGTATGGTAGTTTGCACTTTTATTCATCATTTTAATAGAATGTATTATCATTTCCAGGAAAGATCATTATAATACTATGACAGGTGGCATCTAACAAAAAAGCCCTTCTACCAATAAGATGTTTTTTAAAAAACAGGAAAGAGGTACATCCTTCCACCATCTCTAGACCTCTTCAAATCTGTTCCAGAGGGATGGGAAACCTTCCAGTGCACTTCAGAATGGGAAGGAGCAGCAGGGAGAGAAACAAATTCATTGCCTGAACATAATCCAATCCCAAATCCAATATTGGATTTTGCCCCAGAGGTTTTCTATGATGATAGATAGCCAAGAATACAACACTTTTTAATTTAAGAGAAAGGAGAATAAAATAGCTGCATTAAAGGTTTTTTTTCATGCTGTCTTGTTAAGATGATCTGGAACAGTTTTATGTTTGATATATATTGAAGAAAGTTGCCTCCACAGCTCCCATAGTATATCTCCAGTTAGAAACCAAATTTATATCAGGAGTATGGCATCCAGGGGCTAAGAAAAGTTGGTGGGTGGATTACACAAATAAATGAGTATCATTGCCTCTGGACTCAACATAAAAGTGTTGCTGACATTCTTCTTAAAAGAGTGGGCTATGCATCTTGCTAGCTGCCTACATGTGCTTTTCTGGGAGAGGAAATGTTGGAATAATCTATGTAGTTGGATTTTATTTTATTTACATAGAGGAAATGTGAATATTCTATGAATAATGAATGGCAACATTTAAAACTGCATCTATAAACATAAGAAAATAACTTAAGTTTTAATCGCAAACATTTATACGGTTTTTATACTATATAGACACACTCATACACTCTCTTACACACACACACACACACATGCACACACACCAGTATTTCCACAGATGAAGGTGCAAAATTCTGCATTCTGTATAGATATGATTGCCTACCTACCTACAAGGAGAGAAGAGATAGTGGAGCTTCTATTATTATCTTCAGCCCAAAGAAACTAAGTAAAGGTAAAGGTAAAGGTTCCCCTCGCACATACATGCTAGTCGTTCCCAACTCTAGGGGGCGATGCTCATCTACATTTCTAAGCCAAAGAGACAGCGCTGTCTGATGACAATTCTGTGGTCATGTGACTGGCATAACTAAACGCCAAAGGCTGTTACCTTCCCACCAAGGTGGTCCCTATTTTTCTACTTGCATTTTTACATGCTTTCGAACTGCTAGGTTGGCAGAAGCTGGGACAAATAACGGGAGCTCACTCTGTTATGCAGCACTAGGGATTCGAACTGCCAAACTGCCAACCTTTCTGATCGACAAGCTCAGCATCTTAGCCACTGAGCCACTGTGTCCCCTTACGTAAATCTTCCATCCCAGATAGGACACGAACCCACAATCCCTGGCTTAGGATGCCGGTGCCTTAAAGTCCATAAGAATTCCTCAGAATCAACTAAAAGTCGTATGCTATTTACACATGTAATTTTTTTTTCTTGCAACGGATTCTAGGAATGAAATTTGTTTTGATAAGTAGACCATATAATATATATTTAGAATCAATGAGGGAAAAATTGAATACTAGATAAGATTAAAAAGTGTTATTTTTGCTTCTGTACAGTATTAGTCTGTTACAGCAGGAAAAAAAACCAAGTTTAGTATAACTGGGAAAATGGAAGATCTGCAGAATTGGAATTTAAAGCTAAGTGGACAATCATAGAACAAAACTGTGGTAGTTAATACAGCAGATATAGTGAAATGCTGAACTTATCTTGATCCCCCCCATGAAAAGGGTACCCTATGCTGACTGATCTTCAGTAAAGGCTGTAGGAGTGAAACATGCCCACAAGATAATCACATCCTTATAGAAATTGAAAACGTATGTGAAAGTCCTGGTGGTCCTGAAAAGACAAAGCAAAAAATACCTTCAAACAATTTATTGATTCAGTGCCATCATTCATTTCTTTCATTTGAGAAATCAAGATTTAGAAGAACAAAGATTAATGTTTTTTTTATAAAAGGGCATTTTATGAAATGGTGAAATGCAGCATATTTCTACCTGATAAATGCAAAGACCTGCAAACTTTGAACCTAACTTGGTCTTTATTTCTCTTGACCTTGTTAAACAGTGATTTATTTTTAGTGAAAGCCTGGAGTTTGCAAGAGGTAAAAAATGCAGAGATTTTTTTTAATTCTAATAAATAATACTAAATCAGAGTAGCTGATATTATAAATGTTAGGAAAAGTTTATTGGTTTTTGTGGTCATTTTAGAGACAATATCTGATTTGTAATTTGGTTTTTTTTAAATAATAAATACAGCCTATTAGAATTCACTTACAAAATTTGTAAGAAATACATTCTTATGCTAAATGACTTTAGTTGGAAATATTTAAGGCTTATAATCTTTTAGGCAGCATTGTCCCCATAATATTCTTTATAAGAGAAAGATCAAATCATAGTTTAGCACTTTGCCATGCTTTTGGACATTGATATTTTTACTGTACTGATTTGTTTCTGTAAAAACAGGTTTAAAAAATAGCTTCAATTTCTCAGAAAAAGAAAAACTCTGCTACAGTACATCCAATCGGTGTTGATTGTAAGGGGCCTGTTTTTAAAAAAAATCAAAATTTTGTATTACCATTCATGCACATTTCTCTAAATAGTCATGGTAGGTAACACTTTTATAAGAATGTAATACATATTTCTACAAGTATAAACACACCCTTTTATGTGTGAACACATTTTTGTGCATACTTTTTAATCAGAGGGCTATATTGCAAAGTTCAACGAAAATATTAAAATCATTAGCCAATTCCATTTCAAATTACATAATGGTTCAGGAAGTGGGAATCAATGAAATTCACTTTAAAGTGTAATTTTATTTTTTCCCTTCTCTGTGGATAAGAATGTTGCTTGTGCCACAGATTTTTCAATGGTACATGAAAAAAATATTTCCTTCTACAATGTATTTATTTCAGCAGTACTTTTTTTCTCTGTCGCCACCCCAAATTCACTCCAGAACATTTTCCTAAACATTTTTGGGAGTGAGGGAGGGGGGGGGAAGAGGCAAAGAGGGGGAGAGAAAGGAAAAACCATATTCCCTTGGGGATGCATTCTATTGCAAAAGGTGCTATTGGATACCATCCAAAGTTTTATGCATTTTAACTGAAAGTTTTGCTGAAAGGTAATATATAACTGTTTTATACATGAATTGCTGAAATAAATAATACTTTTCCCTCTGTGGAAGTCAGTGTGTTAAAGGTGATAGCACCTTCTGCATAAAATTAATGGCCAATAAGTATTATTACTGATTAGTGCAAAACTAATAATAATAATTCAGATGCTATATTTTGATTTACATGATGCATTAAGAATGACTACATGGTCATAAGTAATTATGATTACTGATTTGTTTAATTTCTGTACCACTGTTCCTCCCAGAATTGCCCAGTTTACAAAAGAGCAATAAAACATAATCTTAAATAAAGCTATCATAATAAAACCATCAATGCCTAAAATATGAAATATAAAAATTGAAATGAAGGTTTTTTTAAAAAAAAGAACAAATAGTAGGTGATCTAAATAGTAGTTATCCTACAAATGCCTGGATACTACTTTTTGAAAAAAGACAGAGCAAAACACTCCAAGAGATAAGTATTCCATAATATTATACCAATCAGCTTGCAAATAGTATAAAACTATTGATTTTTTAGTATAATCCCTGCAAGCTGAAAATCCTGACTTCAATGCCTGGATAATTGTTGGATGAGAGAAGAGGGGAATTCATCTCTTTTAGCTCCACCTACCACACTTCTCCATGATACAATAAACTAGAGTTAAGGATAGGAAAACCATAGCTGTGGCAATAGGCATGCCATCACACTAATCAGATATTCCATTCCAGTCACATTTAGTTGGCTGGGACACTGTAGTAATACTGTAAATTGCCATAGTCCATCTGCAAAAAGACAAGGACGTGAATGACTATGTACAATAATACAGGAATAAATGCAATTAGTACACAATCTCATCCAGAAATTTGAACTTAGTGTCAAAAATCTGAAGGAGGAACTTTCAGATTTACATTGGAGTGTAAAAAAATCTCTAATTAAAATGGTTCAAGACAGATCCCTCAAGAATCCAATGTATTTGGAGAATTTCCCATTCTGATGACAGTATTTTTGAAACTTTCTGTGGAACACAGAAACAACCCAGGTAGTTCACACCAATGTTTCTAAGCCTTTGTGCAGAGTTAAATCAGCTCCTGGCCACTTTGGAGTTCAGAAGATTGATGTAGAAGAATTGTCACCAAAAGGAGTGCATCTGAGCATGCAGTGAGACCCACCTCACAACTGTTTCCTCCACTTCCATTATATCCATATAGAAGAGGCTGACACTGGTATGTAGAGGGGTTTTTTTTTTTTTTTTTTTGTATATCTATTAGAGGGAAGATGGGGAAGGCAAAATATTTCATAAGGGTGTAATCTTGACAAATCTTGTCCTGCTATTTTGGATTCTTCTCAGCTTGTAGATATCAAGGACATGGACAAGATGTGTGGAGAGATGAAAATTAACACCTGTTTCCTTGATCCTCTTGGCTTATTAAGGAAGTGATCAATGTCTTCTTGTGGGTGAAATCTCTGTTGAAAAGCATCTTCCCCTCAAACTTTCCATAGTTGGAAAAAGTAACTGAAAATGGTTTTCAGCTTGAGATGCATCTGGATAATACTAATTATATAAACCCTTTTTAATAGGCCTTTTGGCTGAGATATGAAACTGAAACTGCTTTGATCACTAGCTGTAAGCTTTACAAAGTTTTTTAAATCAACACCATCAACTTAAATTCTGTTTAGTAAGTCACAATAAAATGGGCAGGGAAGTCTGTGTTCAGCTTTGATAGTTCCCTTTAACCTCTCAGCAGCATTCAACACTGTCAATTATGGAATTTTTATAGACATTGGGATACGTTGGTAAAGGCACTGGTTTGAAGTCCTTTCTGTGAAACCATAAGTGAAAGATGGTGCAACATTATTATTGCTTAACACTTGGCCATTGACCTATTTTGCGCTAGGTGAAACTCTTGATGGGTTTTAGAGTAAGATACCATTCCAGGGAAGCAATCAATAAACTTAATTCAGAAATGGACAGGATGAGTTGGGTTTGACCCTTGGTAAGTACAGTATACGCGCAAATGCTCACAATTGTGAATGTGCCTTGTGATAATCCATATGCCTTGCAACAACATTCCAGTGAAGTCCTCAGTTCTAATTATTTACTTTAGCCACTATACTTCAATATAGTTTCATTTATATTTTTCTCAATATTATCAAGCACATAGGGTTGTTTTTTTTATCATCATCCAGTCATACCCATGTAAATTTCTGCATCTTGGAAATTGCTTCAAGAAAGTAGTCAGTTTTCATACCACCCATGGATCTGAGTGGTTGTTTTTGCAATATCTAGTGCTGTGTCCCTCTTCAGGTCCTTTTTTGTGTGTGTAAGTTAAGCATGCCATATCTGTTTCTGATATTGTTCCTATTAGTCCGATAAGTTTTGCTGGCACACTTATTCTCTTGAATTTCTTAAATCTCTTTTTAAATCTAACCTTATATTTGATAGTAATAATTCACTTACTGTTCTATAATGTGCATCTGGAAGTGTTTTCACTACATGGATTGCACTTTTCTGTTCTTATTATGAAGCCAATTTGATTCTGATGTTGTTCAGGTATAGAGTTCGCATTTATGTTGTGTCGTGGCCCACCAGACTCGGATGATGATGAGGTTGGGGAAGAACTTGGGCCAGTTCTGGAGCCCGGGGAAGGCTCTGATGGATGCTCAGCATCAGGCTCAGAGATAGAGCCAGGGCCGTCTGGCATTTCCCAGCCACTGGGGAGGCAGCTGCCTTTGGAGTCAGAGATGAGTGAGGAGGAGGAACAGCTGGGGCCTGTTCCAGATATGTGTATGCGCAGAGCAGATAAGGAGAGGTGAACAACGGAGGACAAGGAGTTAACTTGGGAAGCAAAATAAACATGGATGCTGAATGGCCCCTCCCTGGCTGAGAAATAAATAGGAGGAAAGGGGAATGATGGTTGTAGTAGACAACCGTTCGCAGTTCTGGAGATTTTGCTCATTGTGTTTTGTGCCACAAAGACTGCCTTGCCAGAACTGAGGTTTGTTTATTTGGACTGACTTAACTTGCAGCCTTTTGGCTGGCGCTCATGGCCTCATAACAAGCTGGTAAGGCCTATTGCTTCAGTTAACTCCTTGCAGGACTCTTGCCTGGGTGAATGCAGTTAATTTACAAGGTGTAAAATAAAGAGCGGTTTTTCTTTGCCAGGAGTCTGTTTCTTGCTTCTGCGAAGGCCAGGACAGAACATGTTGCTTGAAGCAAGTGTTGGGAATGAACAATTTTCCTTCAATTTTTTCTTCACAAAATTCCATTTTAATTGTTTATTTGTTTATTTATATTTTTATGTATTTATTAACTTTTGCCTTATTGACTTTACTCAATCCAAATCTTTCTTCAGTTCCAGGTTCGTCCATTTTTTCCAGGTTTTCTGTTTTAGTTACTATCCTTTCTAGCTGCTGCATTTATCACCTCTTATAATTTATCATCGAATTACTTGATGTTTTTCACCAGTCCATCTCTAGTATTCGTATACACTTATATTACACTGATAATACCTTCTAATTCTTTGCTATAATCCTATTGTGTATTAGGTTATAGCTAAGCATACACTTAGATGTGTCCTTTAAAGCAATGGCCTCCAACCTTTTGTGCACCAAGGACAGGTTCCATGGAGAGAGATTTTTCCATGGACCAGAATGGGTGTGGTTTCTCATGCTGCCTTCATCTCATGGATGGGGCTTCACTTGTTTGCATGGCCCAGTTTCTGGCATGTGGACCAGTGCTGGTTCATGGACTGGGGGTTGGAAGTTGGGGACCCCTGCTTTAAAGCAGTGTTTTTCAATCTCAGTAGCTTTAAGATTTATGGACGTCAACTCCCAGAATTTCCCAGCCATTGAGATGTTTTAGATATCACTGTCATTCTATTTCTTTACATAGTGGCATGTAATCCTCTGAGTTAAAATGGCTCTTTCTAATATTCCCAGTTTCCCTTCTTCCTAAAGCATTTCATTTTCTCTGATAATTGTCAAGTATTTTTATACACCAATCAATCTGTAGATAAGAAACAGCTGATCCAAAGAATAAGTATCTTGGAATTTTAATGAATACCTTTTAAGCAGAAGATAATGTTACAATGCAGGACTTTCAATGACTATTATTTTAAGTGAGAAAATTATCTACAGGCAGTCTAAAGTGCTAACCCCTGTTCTAATTATCTCTCTTGTAAAGATGGGGCAATATGCATTCATTAATTGTTTTGGGTAATTGTGGTTAAAATTTTTATCAGTTTTACATTGTCCTTGGCCCATGCTTCTCACAGCTGATGTTCCTGCCCACCCACCATGTCAATATAATAATTTCTTAGGCGGGAATAAGAAAAAGCTAGCTGAATTTAAAGCTAGATCAAGCAGAGTTGCTAATGGTAAATAGGAATCAGCTCAAGGACTGAAGTTCTGCCTGTTTGAGCAAGGTCACACTTTCCTTTAAAGAGCAGGCCTGCAGATTCTCATGTACCATTCAATTCAGAGGTGGTGGTAGCAAATGTTTTCATAGAATCAAGGCTAATATACTAGGAACAATTGTTACAGAGTCAGATCTGGAAACCCTCTTCTTGGTTTACATAGCCTCTTTACTATTACAACACTATAAAAATAACACCCACTTTACAAGACTGTTGTGCTTAATCTGAGTGAATGTTATTATGACATTCCAATGCACTGAAATTTGCTTTTCACAAAACTACTGAGTGTCCTATCTAATGATACCATTTTTTTAGATTGTTACGTGTTGTTTTTACATACACATTGTTGTCTCTTATGATTCGTGATGATTGTATTATCATTATGATCATGATTTATCACTTGTTGTGTGTATGTACACTGAGAGCTTCTGCACTGGAGACAAATTCCTTGTGTGTCCAATCACACTTGGCCAATAAAGTCTTCTCTTCTCTTCTCTTCTCTTCTCTTCTCTTCTCTTCTCTTCTCTTCTCTTCTCTTCTCTTCTCTTCTCTTCTCTTCTCTTCTCTTCTCTTCCCTTCCCCTCCCTTCCCTTCCCTTCCCTTCCCTTCCCCTCCAATCCAATCCAATCCAATCCAATCCAATCCAATCCAATCCACTCCACTCCACTCCATTCCATTCCATTCCATTCCATTCCATTCCATTCTAAATTTCAGGTTCATTTCTTTCTTTCTTTCTTTCTTTCTTTCTTTCTTTCTTTCTTTCTTTCTTTCTTTCTTTCTTTCTTTCTTTCTTTCTTTCTTTCTATTGTGATCTGTAATTTCTGTTCAAAAATTTGCAGCCAGAATAAAGTATATTTGAAATAGCCTCTGGGTGTCCGCCACACTTTTCTGAAATCAATGGCAACCTCTGATTGCATCCAACAACTAACTTTTAAGTACTGAGGGCTGCATGGCTTTCAAGTTGCTCATGGCTCAACCGCATTTACTTCTCTTCTCCTCTTTCTCTCCCTCTGTTCTTGGCTGCAATCTTCATGTGTCGTCTTCTACCATGCTGATTTGGCTCAGCCCTTTCCATTTCCTAACTGGCTTTCATCCCACTTCCCTCCCACTTTTTCCTGTAATACCGCATCTAATAATCAGTTTCCTTTCTCCTTTTCATAACAACCTTTTGTCCTTACAGCCTTACTATCTCTTGCTCCTCTAACTTTCCCTTGATATTTAATTTAGTACTTTTTCAAAATTGTTAAAAAACAATCCCCACCTGTATTGTAACTTTAGTGAAAGCACCTACAACTATGTGGATATGCACTTAGCCCTGCCTCTTGTTTGGCATATCGTTCTTAGTTTTAAAAGAGTTTAGTGAGTTCTTGTCTTATTTATTTGTTGTGTAGTGGCCAGGCACATTTCTGGCACTTCGTTGCTAATAAATAAGACTAGTTTATGCAGACAGCTTGAACGAAATCCAAGTGCTGCACTGCACAAATAGAAATTTCTTCCCAATAGAAGTTAGTTAAATAAAGCTGTGTAAATCTCTTCTCCATTCTATTTTTTTCTTTCTCTTCTTGGCAGAAACCAACAGCTTCGGTTCTGGCATAACAAAATATAAGAATTAAATTTCTGATATAAAAAACTGTTTATAAAGTAGGGCAGTTGTTGTTAAAACATCTTATCTCCCATTTCATATGTATTTCTCTTAGAATCCACACTATTTCTTTTTTGCTATGATTAGTAAAATATTTGGAAATATTAACTTTATATGCTCTGCTTTTTACATTACGTATTCTTAATAATTAGATTTTTTTCTAATTATTATCTAAAAATCCTAATCCTGACCCGAATAAAATTCAGAAAATAAAATGTATTAATATATTATGTTATTTTTAGTTATAACATATTACATTAATATATTATCTTATTAAATGCAATTAATAAAATAATTTAACTTAATTCAACTTTAGTATGGATGACAATCCATAAATATATTGAGTAAAATAATAAAGTATGACCTAACAGTACTTATTATACTTATTAAGTACTAAACAGCACTTAAACAGGCATTATCAAAACCTTGAAATATATTCAGTAACATTAGCAGCCAGTACAGTTTCTTATGAATTGTGTTATATGCTATCTAAAAACATGGCAGACAGCAATCTTCATACCACAAGTCCCAGAGGTGGGTTTCAGCAGGTTCTGACCAGTTCTGCAACCGGTAGTGCAGTGGGTCTCAACCTTCCTAATGCCATGACCCTTTAATACAATTCCTCATGTTGTGGTGACCCCCCAACCATAAAATTATTCCTAAAACCATTGAAAATATGTGTTTTCGGAAGGTCTTAGGCGACCCCTGTGAAAGAGTTGTTCAATCCCCAAAGGGGTTCCGACCCACAGGTTGAGAACCATTGTGGTAGTGGATATTTTGAGTAGTTCGGACAACCGGTAGTAAAAATTCTGACTGTCCCCACCCCCATCTATTCCCCTTCTGCCAAGTTCCAGCTGATTGGGAGGACATGGGGATTTTGCAGTAACCTTCCCCTGCCATGCCCATCAAGCCATGCCATGCCATGCCATGCCACGCCCACCAAGCCACACCCACAGAACCAGTAGTAAAAAAAATTGAAACCCACCACTGAAAAGCCTCTAGTTAAAAGTTTCTGAATCACCTTCAATGGTATATCCATCTAAAGCAGGGCTGTCAAACTCCCGGCCCACAGGCTGGATGTGTCATGTGCTAGCCACGCCCACGCAAAGGGGAAAAAAGTCCAAATACATCACATGAGGATACTGTGATGACATGAGTTTGACAGCCCTGATCTAAAGCATCTGTAAGAATCTTATCAAGAGGTCACCAACAGGGGTGGGTTCTAACGGGCTTTACTATCAGTTCCCTTTGTGCGCGCACTTCGCGCACAAATATAAGATTGGAATAACGCAGGGGCGGGCAGGAGGGCCCAGCTCCCAAAGAAAGAGAACCAGTTCGGTGATGTAATAGCGTCACTGCTACCGGCTCGGCCGAACCGGGCCGAACCGGGAGCAACCCACCACTGGTCACCAAGGGAGGGACTATTGAATCCAATAACAAGACTATATATCAGTGGTGGTATTCAGCCAGTTCTATCCAGTTCAGGTGAACTGATAGCTGCAGCTGCAGGAGACTCCGCCCACCCACCCAGACATCATCACATCCTGTTTTTGATGTTCTGTACATGCACGGAAGGCTCTGCGCATGCACAGAGGTGGCGCATGAACCAACATTTGCAAACCAGTAGTGAAGATAAGTGAATATCATCCCTGCTATATATCTATCTCTTCCAGAAGAAATCCCCAACCTTCATGGCTTGGTGACCCAGCTGCAGGGACAGGGAAACCGAACCGTGTGAGCGGTGAACCGGTGTGCACATGTATATGTGGACAGTTCGACTTGCAAATGCACACATATGTGCATGTGCACTGGCCTGTTGCTCATGCAGTCCAGTTCCAAACAGGCCATGGTTCAGTGGTGGATGATGGCCTGGGGGTTGGGGGTTGGGGACTCCTGCCTTAGGGGACTTGAACCCATCCAGATACAAAGTCTTATTCAATTCCTGGATTCATGAGTCACCAATCCACATTTCCATCATCTTAGTGTTCGGTTAATGAGAGAATCCAAACACCACTTCAACAATATTTGCACCATCTCACCTGACTTTGATGACAGGAAGATGTAGAACTGAGGATCAGGACACCCAATCCCAAACCCTTGATGGTTTTTTTTCTTCAAGGCTTCATATTCATAAACAAAAATTACAGAATAAACCTTTGTTGATTCCTCTACCCTATCAGCAATGGGAACAGAATTGCCTAGTGCCATTACCTGGATCTAGCCCTGCAGTTAAAAGTGGATCCACAAGAACAGTGCCTCATAGTCTGGCCATGATCAGCTCAATGGAATATCACAGTTCATGGTGTGAATAGCCACAAAAAGATACTAAAATATTCAGGACAATCAAGTCACTTAACACCGAATGAGCCACAGTGGCACAGTGGTTAGAGTGCAGTACTGCAGGCTACTTCTGCTGACTGCTGGCTGACTGCTTTTTGGCAGTTCAAATCTCACCGGCTCAAGGTTGACTGAGCCTTCCATCCTTCTGAGGTGGGTAAAATGAGGACCCAAATTGTTAGGATATTTGTAACATCCAGGTCTCAAGTATTTAAAATGTCAGTAGAATACAGACAAATTACCATGCATGTTTACACATTACAAACATGTACATTTTCATGCATAAAGTAGGTTTTCATTGTACTTCTGATCCTGAAATCATGTCCATGGACCAATCCTCATTATTTACTATGATGTCTGCAAAGACATATTGTTTACTTACGTTTACAGGCCTTCAAAATGGCCTGAATCAATAAATGAATGAAATACTGAGTGCAGAGCCAACAGTGTTTCTGTAGAACTAGGAATATATGTGCATGTTTTATTTTTAAATTTTTCTTTGCTCTATTGGACTGTCTCAAATCTTTGATTTCTCTAGTAAAATTATAGCATTGGATGTTTAATCTCAGTCTTCCTACTTCACTTTGTGTTCATGAGAACAATATTTTTCTTCTAGAATCAATTGTGATCTGTAAAAATATTTTGAAAACTCTCCATAGAGACTGTATAGAGACTTTGGGTAGAGAACTCTTCATTTGTAGCAGACTAGCACCATCTTATGGTCTGTCTAGAACATTTGCTTTCTTTTTGATTTTTGAAAACCAATTTGCAAATTCCTGTATTAATTTTTGTGCAACTTTGTACCGTAATGATTTCCTTTCATTCGAATGTCTATTATTTAAATCAATGGAATTTAAAAACACTTTTACATTTTTAAAAAAAAATTATTCAATAATAAATTTGGTTTTGTTCATCCTGTCTGATTTACATTTCTCCCTGGGGAGATGAAAGAGGAATGGCTAAATTCTCTAGTCAATGCACCTTTATCCTACATGACAAAGAGATGGCATTATAGAAATTATTTCAACTTCTAAATTTTGATGAGATCTAATTTCTAGAAAGGTAGCCCAGTATATGAGACATGTTTCTCTCGTGCAACAGTGTTAGAGGTTTAGATGACAAGATGTGCCCCCCAGAAGACAGAAAGTGGCAGCAGCAAATACTAGGCTGCTCTCTCGAACTAGAAGACAGGAGGCTCAGCAGTTTCCTATTATTAAATATTTATATATCATTTGGTAACCTTTATTTTTTTTTCTAGAATGGTTCACAACAATAGAATTAAAGAATAAGAATATTAAATATATTGTGCCCAAAATTAAAACAATACACCAATATAATGTGGTGCATTTAGCCACAATAAAGAGCCTTGGTAGTACAGTGGTCTAAGGCAACCTGTTATTAAGCTGGTTATTAAGACCAGCTGCCTGCAATTACTGCAGGTTCGAATCTCACCAAGGCTCAAGGTTGACTCAGCCTTCCATCCTTTCTAAGGTAGGTAAATTGACGACCCAGTTGTGGGGGCAATAAGCTGACTTTGTATAAATATACAAAAGAATGAAGGCTATTGCTTAGTGCATTGTAAGCCGCCCTGAATCTTTGGAGAAGGGCGGCATATAAATCATATTCATATATATATATATATATATATATATATATATATATATATATATATATATATATATCCTGAATGTTTGAATTTTAAAGATAGTACAAATTTTATTTGCTTTATTATTGTTCTACTTTAGTGTGACCGTGAGTAGTCCTGTCTCAGACACAAAGCTAGCCAGTTGACTTGGGTCAGTCACTCTCTCTCAGCCCTTAGGCACAAGGAGCCAATGTTAAACCACTTCCAAAAAAAATCTTGCCAAGAAAGCTCATCAGGGGCTAGGCCAGGCAGTTGGCATGTGTCAAAAACCGGTCTTGAAGGCACATAAATAAATAAATTCCAATCGATAAACAATATGATCACCATTCTTGCTTGCAAAACTATAGATGAAAAATTTGTACAAAGAGTTGAATTCACCATCATTGGACTTAACACACATTTGTCACTCAACTACAATGGCCAGATTGCTGGAGGCAATATGTTGACTTTGTAAAACAGCTTAGAGAGGGCTGTAAAAAGCACTATGAAGCAGTCTAAGTGCTATTGCTATTGCAAACTGGTTTTTCAGAAGTGGTTTGCCATTGCCTTCTTCCTAGGGCTGATGGAAAGTGACTGGCCCAAGATCATCTAGCTGGCTTTATGCCTAAGGTAGAACTGGAACTCACAGTCCTCTGGTTTTCTAGCCTGGTACCTTAATCACTCTAACAAACTGGGCCTCATTAACTTCCCGAAAGCTGAGTAAATATTTCTCAGTTAAATAAAAATATGAGTTGAGGTTCATTTGATTGGCAGATCGTATTTGTGCAAAACAGTTTGATACAAGTTCCACTGAGTTTATTTATTTATTTATTTATTTGATTTGATTTGATTTGATTTGATTTCTATACAGCCCTACTCCCGAAGGACTCAGGGCGGTGCACAGTTCAATCTAAATTACTCCCAAATTAAAAATAAAATTGCAGTCCCTATAAAATTAACAAGAATAAATGTGTATAATAAATATTATATACACTGAAACCTCTGTCAGCTAATTAGTAATGAATAATAATTTTCATAAATGATATTTTCAGTGTTATAAGGCATACTTTTAGGAATTTTTTGGACTTTTTCATCCATATCTATGTGCATCTTTTACAAACAAATTGATTTAATCACGTATCTCTAGAAAGCAGTTCTTTATACTTTTTGTTCCAATAATTATGAATTTCCAAGTCAATTGTTTCATAAAAGACAGATTTTATTATTTCATTATTACATATTTATAGAAAATTCTACATATTCTGCACTAACTACTGCATGCAGAGGTACAATGTGCCTATTTTACTGGGAGTGGGAGTGCAAGCTGTGAACATTTTTTATTGTTCGTCTTCACAATAAATATTTATTTATTCTTTTATTTAATTATTTATTTAATGCAAAATTGTTCCCAATGTGATGTAGTATAATCACTACTCATGTTAAAATATATATCAAAGAGGTATGCTATTTCTTATGTGGAAGTTTTGATCGTATGTACATATCACATCGCATACATATGTGTGCATTTATGTAATACATATACCCACTCACTGCCTATACATAACTGTAACAGAGTTGGAAGGGATATTGGAGGTCATCTAGTCCAACCCCCTGCTCACACAGGAGACTTATACTAGGGTTTCGAACTGCCGAACTGTCGACATTTCTGATCAACAAGCTCAGCGTCTTAGCCACTGAGCCACCTAGCCAGGCTGAGCCACATACCAAGAGCCAGTGAGGAGGAGGAGTCATAATGCTTGACTAGGGGCAAAGATATGCAGGTTCTATTTCTCCTTGAGACATAGGAGTCAACTGAGTGGCTTTAGGCCCATTGCTCTCTCTCTCTCACTCATAGACTGGAAAGTCAAGAAGCATCTACCTACCAGCCCACAGTTGACCAGCATGATAGATTATAGTCCATGACCTTCAGTGTAGAACCTTCTATCCTGCAGTGGATTGCTTTGGGTTGACTTCCATAATATGCATATGCAGAGAGAGAATACATGGCTCATAAGAAGAGAATAGCAATATCTTTTTTTCATATACTGTCATGAGATCATAGTTGAAAATATTAAGCTGCCTACAGTTGTATGTTTTTTGTAAGCCATTCCATTATCCTCGGTCATAATCTTCAATGGCTTGAAAAGCAATTGCTTTGCAAAAACACACAGGAAGTCTGATTTTAATTTGCTGTCTACATCTACATTCTCATATTCTTTTTATAGATTATTTGAAGTTATCGCTAAAATCTTCCTTCACTCAAACATAAGTGAAAGTTTTATCTTCCTTTGTATATCGCAAAAATAATTTATTACTAAGGAAACAAAACCTTTTGTCTCAGAATATATTTCTTTAGGACAGCCGTGGAATTTCAGAGCAAGCAAAAAACTGCCATGATCTGGGCTGCAATCAACTATTTTTAATAGGAATTTTTTACAGACTTTTAATAAGTTTGCCTGACATAATTTATGAGGAGAGGTTTTGAAGTGAAGAGGCATTGCTTGGCAAGTGTCCTTCCTCTAATCTCAGGAAATTTAAATAAAAGAGAGCTCATTTCCTCCAATTTGAGATTTCTGCCACACAAGAAAAAAAGTTAAGAAAAACACCTGCTACATACAGCTACAAAACTGTATATTCATAGTCTCAGCAAAATATATTTGAGAGAAAAAAATCTAGAAGACACAAAGCTTCTGGGATAACCAATCATGTTAATATTATTATTACTAATATTTAAGAGTAGACATTTACCTATACAAGTAATCCTCAATTAGAGTCAGCTTTATTCAACAACTGCTTGCAGTCTCACATTTATGACCACAGGTTTGTAAAGCAGAGGAAAACTGAAGTAAGATTGAAGACACAGTCCCAGTTTCACTTAGACACCACTTTTTAAAATGACTGAGTTGCCAGCCCCAGTTGCGATCACTAAATGAGGAATACCAGTAATTTTATGCAGCAAGAAGATTATGGGCTGGTGCGCCAGTTTGCTTATATTTTCATGAAATATATTTTCATTTTGAACTTCATGAGATATTAGAAACAAAAGAGATACCTAAGAATGACCTAACTGTTTTACTTGCTATTAAATTGTTAAGACCACGTTAAGGGATATCCATCTCTCATATTGATAACTATAGGATGTAAATATGCTACATATGTATGCCTTCTAACAGTTCATAAGAAGCAATCTGCCCACCTAGTTGGCTTTGACTGAAGCAGGGTTGATCTGGAGAGCAATTGGATAAGAAGAAATATCATGGCTATAGGAGTCCTTGGTGCTCTCCAAGCTTGGTTGTTTCCTGCAGATGTTTCATTACTCAAACTAGGTAACATCATCAGTGCTAATAAGGAGGGGGTGTTGCTCTCAGTTTATATTGTAGTGGATTGCCCTGTCAGGATTGGTGGGAGTAGTCCTGGAGCAGGGGTGAAATGCTCCCGGTTCGCCCGATCTGGTAGTGATGGCGGCAGGTGGTTCGGAGAACCGGGACTAAACTAAACATTACCCCACCACCACCAAGCCACGCCCACAAAACCGATAGTAACAAATTTTACATTTCACCACTGTCCTGGAGGTTTTTTGGTTGGGCTGTTTAGTATAGGTTTGTTTGGCAGTTCCTTGAATGGGGTATTTACTTCTGGACTCTATGCTTATCTGAGCATTGATTGCTGATTAACTCCAAGATTAACATTAGACCAACAATCAAGAAGTAAACCATACCCCAAGACCACTTCCCCCAACACTGACAGGGCAAACCATTAGAACATAACTGAGAACTAGAGAACTGAAACCAAACCTCACTCCTTACTAGCACTGATGTTACTTAGTTTGGGTATGAATCGTCTGCAAGAAAACAAGAAAGCGAGCACCAAGGACCCCTCATTTCATCCCTGAGTTATAAATATTCTCCTTTATTGGTAGCATGGTTATAGGTTCGAATGGAAAAGTCTCAGAGGCAATAGTGAAAAAGCACTTCCCGTATTGTTAAGAAAAATAAATGGACATGCCCAAGAAATCAGCATGAGTAGAATTTAATGTGAAGACAACTTGACTTTTAGCAAAATAAATAAATAAAATGGCAGTTTGTAATGCCAACTGAGTTTCCCAGACAAGGTGCTATGATTAAGAACAGCCACAACTTGGAAAGAGGTGCTTCCCATTGGTTCCTCTCACTCAGATCACTCTGAACTTGAATCTGAATTGTTGAAGTTTGCAGGAACTTTCAGGGTCTCAATGGATAGTAGCTCTCTCATGCATCATACAATAGGTACCAATTTTGTAAAAGAAAAAAGCCTTCTGTCCAAACTCAGCTGAATCAAGGCTCTAAGGTTCGATACACCATCAGGTCATGTTAAATCAGTCTACAGCAGTGGTGAAATCCAAATTTTTTTACTACCGGTTCTGTGGGCGTGGCTTGGTGGGCGTGGTGTGGCTTGGTGGGCATGGCAGGGGAAGGATACTGCAAAATCTCCATTCCCACCCCACTCCAGGGCAAGGTTGCTGCAAAATCTCCATTCCCACTCCACTCCAGGGGAAGGATACTGCAAAATCCCCATTCCCTCCCCACTCCTGGGGGAAGGATATTGCACAATCTCCATTCCCACCCCACTCTGAGGCCAGCCAGAAGTGGTGTTTGCCGGTTTTCTGAACTACTCAAAATTTCCGCTACTGGTTCTCCAGAACCTGTCAGAACCTGCTGGATTTCACCCCTGGTCTACAGTCAAAGGAGTTTCATTGCTGATTTTGCTGTCTCAGTAAGTGCTTTGCTGATGAAATCACTCCAAAAGGTATTGTGTGTTAGAGTACATGGTCTATATTCAGTTTGGAAGGGAACTCTTAAAATACAGGTTTGCTTTCCCTTCCCCCATTGTTCATTTAGCTGATGGTGACAGCATGGAACTTTAGAATACCAGCTAAAAACATGCAGGTATGTTGTTAGAATCCCTCAAATCATCATCAGCTCCTTGTGTCTCTGTGGACAAAAGCTCTACAAACCACACAAATCCTGCAGGTGTATTCCTGTGGCTTCTAATACATACTCTGGCTATCCACCTCATGAATACATACTCTGGCTATCCATCTTTTCTACTACTTATTGTCCACCTAGCCCAACACTAGAAACTTTTCCAGCCTGTATGATGTGTCTAAGTGAGATTTTGTTTTTGTTTCCCGATGCTTGTTTCCAGTGTGCATTCAGGCTTGATTTCCCCTAGAATGGAAACAGCACATGACGCCCTCCCCCTGAAAGAGAGAAGGGAAGGGGAAGAGGGACATACAGCTTTGGTCTGCTTAAAATGTGGGGGAGAGGGATAACATGGGCGGGGGAAGAAATGTGTGCTGCTTAAAAATCATCCTCCCCTGCAATCTAGAGCTTGTATAATTATAAAATGCTTCATTTTGAGCTTGAACACCTTGAAGAAAAAAAGACAGTCTTTACCCCTTCTGTATCAATCTCATCTGTCCCTCTTCCCAGCCACCATCATCAGAGACTAGAATTCAATTCCAGACTGAAGCCTAGATGAAGAATCTAGTTTAGTTTAGAGGATGATATGTAACTTGGACATTGTTAAGCTTCAGAGACTGCAGAGGAGGGAATTCCAAAAGAAAAGGCAAAAAAAAAAAAAGTTTCTTTGGGGATGAATTTGGACTCCAGACGTTGCTACCCAGACAAACACATTATATCTGAATGGGTTCCTTGCACAATGGCCAAGACAATTCGTTTTTAATATGTTTGATTGTTGTAATGTTTTGAGTAGGGAAAAATAGATGCTTATTTTTTTTATTTTGCCCACAAGTTTTTAAAATTTAAAATTCAGTTGTACCCGAATGACTCAATGTTTTGTCATCTCACAATGACAAAGATTGAATAATTTTAAAGGAGTAAAATGGGAGCTTAGTAAAATAGCATTTTATTTTAAGTCATAAATGAAGACTATTTTGAATGTTCACAAAATTAAAATAAAATGCAATCATCTTCTGGCCTAATGACATAAAGAGCAAGAATTTTCACTGTGATCTTTTATGTTATTTTAGTGTATTATAATTGTATTGATTTTCATTACATCTTGAGTTATTATTTTAAATTGAAGTAAAATGTACCTTATTAATGATTTTGGATAATGAGACATACAAATATATTAAATACATAATAAATAATATAGGAGACCAAGCTCAGAGAATATGGCTATTACCTGTTTTCTTGTTAAAAAAAACATGTTTATCTACTATGAAACTCTTACATATTCATTCAATGCCAGCATTCTGTCTTTAAACATAACCAAAAGAATGAAAGAAATCTGACTGAGCAGAAGTTGGATAGAGCTCTCTAGGTGCACTATTTCTTCTCCAGTTTATATTCCCCAATTTTCGGGGGAGGGCTGTTTTCAGCAGCCGCATTCCATCATAAAAGTCTTCCTGATCCATTCAACCTTGTTAGCATCAGTAGAGTCTGACAACTTATCAAGTTATTGCATTCCACTGTAGGACTGCTTGGCTGCTTGGGAAAAGTTATTGTAAGGTCATGAACTCCACATCTTGCTCTTTTACATAAGCATTTTCTCCATTCTGAAACTTAATACCCATTCACCCTATTGATACAAAACAAATATAAATGATACTATTTGAATAAAATGGGCAAGTGCTTCCCTTTGCATAGAACAGAGTCAATCGAAGCCCTGAACAAACAGAAGTCTGTTCATGCAACAAAGCTTTTATGATGGCTCTCCTCACTCTTTACCATGGTTCTACTGATTTCCTAAATATGTGCCTTAAGGGTTAAAGGTGTTTTTAGAATAGAACAGAACAGAACAGAATAGAATTTTTTATTGGCCAAGTGTGATTGGACACACAAGGAATTTGTCTTGGTGCATACACTCTCCGTGTACATAAAAGAAAAGATATGTTCATCAAGAATCGTAAGGTACAACACTTAATGATAGTCATAAGGTACAAATAAGCAATGAGGAAACAATATCAATATAAATCGTAAGGATACAAGCAACAAAATTAGTCATACAGTCATAAATGGAAGGAGATGGATGGTGGGAACAATGAGAAGATTAACAGTAGTGCAGACTTAGTGAATAGTGTGACAGTGTTGAGGGAATTATTTGTTTAGCAGAGTGATGGCATTCGGGAAAAAACTGTTTTTGTGTCTAGTTGTTCTGGTGCGCAGTGTTCTATAGCATCGTTTTGAGGGTAGGAGTTGAAACAGTTTATGTCTAGGATGTGAGGGGTCTGTAAATATTTTCACAGCCCTCTTTTTGACTCGTGCAGTATACAGGTCCTCAATGGAAGGCAGGTTGGTAGCAATTGTTTTTTCTGCAGTTCTAATTATTCTCTGAAGTCTGTGTCTGTCTTGTTGGGTTGCAGAGCCAAACCAGTCAGTTATAGAGGTGCAGATGACAGACTCAATAATTTCTCTGTAGAATTGTATCAGCAGCTCCTTGGGCAGTTTGAGCTTTCCGAGTTGGTGCAAAAAGAACATTCTTTCTGGTGCTTTTTTGATGTTAGCTGTCCATTTTAGATCTTGCGATATGGTAGAACCTAGAAATGTGAAGGTCTCTACTGTTGATACTGTGTTGCCTAGTATTGTGAGAGGTGGAACTATGGAAGGGTTTCTCCTAAAGTCTACCACCATTTCTACGGTTTTGAGTGTGTTCAGTTCCAGATTGTTCCGGTCACACGACGAGACTACTTGTTCAACCTGATAAGGCCAACAGAGTTAATGTAGCAGGATTGAGGAAAAGAATTAGTAAGAGCTGTTCAGTGTAAGAATGTGCTTCTCCCGATGAAAATGTGTTTAAAACCAAGCAAATTATATATGGATAAAAGTGTATAAAGGCATGGAGGTCCTACAGAAAAGGTTTTGTTGATCTTCTTTGAAAGAATTTGATTTCTTCCTGGGGTTTTTGAGAAGCTAGGTAAATTTATTTTTAGTATTACCTTGCTAACAAAACAGTTTTAAACTAAGTAACTGCAGGGATTTTCACAAAATCATCTACAAAATCATCAGAATGCCATTATTCAGAGTGCACATACTTTTCTCCACAATGTCCTCACTGCACTGCTATACAGCAAACCAATTTGTTCTCCATATCATGTTTTTGGTTACATTCTAAACCATTGAAGGAAATTTTCTTGATTTGAAAAACTTCATTAACGTTTCATTTTTATCCTGCTTGTAGAATTGATCTCCTTAGCCTGTCTTGTCATGAACAGAATCTCAAACTATTGTGCATTGTAAATCTTGCAGTGATCTATAAACCCAAGCACCAGATTTCTTCTATTACTACTTGAGCTCCCACCATAACAATTTCTTATGTGTGATTTGCACATTGGTGATATCTGTGTCCAAAGGTGATATCTGTGTCCAAAGTATGAGTCTATTTTCTTCTTAATCCAATGGATTAAGAATCCATTGGATCCATGTTCTTAATGGTCAAGAACATTATGTCTCCCTTTTACTAATACTTTGTCTTTCTCTGATATATATCTCATTTATAGTCAAAGCTGGTCATTATCACCATGTATACAATGTTTGCACACCTTCAGGATTTACTATTGTCATTGTAGAGTCCCCAGTTTAAATGAAATGTAATAAAGGCTGTGACTACTAAGGACTATTTCTTTGAAACCCAGGTACAGTATTTGTTTTCTCTACCTACGGTCAAAATAAGCAAAGCATACAGCACAATGAAGAACAAATGTCATGTTCATAAAAATAATAAAAACTAGAACAACAGACATGATTGGGCTCCACTGAAATCAGTGCAAGATACATACACACTATAAATAAAGCAAGGAACAACTCCTGAAAGGAAATTAACTGGAGCATATATTGCTCTTGCTTGATAATAGTAATTATGTTCTGAGAGTGTTGCCAGCTGCAAATATGTAAGAATTAGGTGGCAAGAATATCAAGTGCTTTGTATGCTTTTTTTATTTTTAGGTCTTAATGTTAGAAATCACTGGTCTGTAGTAACTTAAATATAAATTATGAATTCATGGTGACAAATTAATCCATAGAAACTGCTATTTTGTAACAAGAATGAGAACCAAACAAAGTCATTGAAGTGGATTTTTGTAGTGATATCACTCTGTGAAAACAATTTACTTGTCTCATAAGCACAGGCTCTAAAATCCAAATACAGATACGGTTTTTTATGTTAGTGTAATGTAATACGTTTATACATCTCTTTTCCACTATAGTTCAAGGAGCATGACTGAAATAAATGATTATGAAATGAATCAATGTTGGTTGACCAGTGCCTTTATGTTTCCTAGTTCAATTTTAATGCCTTGTAGGAAGCTTTATTCCAGGGAGGGAATATTCTAAGAAGCTATAGCCAAATATATAGTCAGATATAACTATTTAGCCAGCTTGTAGATTTACTACTACACTCTGACAGTATTGCCCTCTCTAATAATTTCTACATTTCTTTTG
This sequence comes from Arizona elegans, assembly GCA_022577455.1. Lineage (NCBI taxonomy): Eukaryota > Metazoa > Chordata > Lepidosauria > Squamata > Colubridae > Arizona > Arizona elegans. Next base: position 76,829,369 of record JAKOOJ010000001.1, read on the forward strand.
AATTCCCTCATCATTACACTAAGAAACTGCTTTTCCAGAAGCATAAATATGTGGCTGCTGCTTCTCAACATTATTCTTAGATGTGACAAATCATCCTGGGTTTTTGTTGTGGTTTTTTTTTGTTTTTTGTTTTTTTTGCTTCTTTAAAGTCATAAAAGAAAGATGAAATATGAAAGGGTAATTTCCATTTTTTTTTTGTCTTCAGCTTTGCTGTTACTAAAACAACATGAATGTTTCCCACTTATTCATTTAAAAGTTTTTTTACAGCCACCCTTCTTATGTGGCATAATCCTTACTGATTCACAAATAACAATACAAGCATAAAACTCAATACAAAAAACTGACGGTAAATTTATATTTCATAATTAATTATTGCACTACAACCATTGGATAATTGACATTATTTAAGGCTGCTTCAAATTTTAAAATATGGCTGCTTCAGTGCATATGCAGTATCGTCTCCATTTTCTCCAAAAACACATTAAACAGAATGGAAATTATAACAGAATATGGGGATATTAAGGGAAAACAGAAGACTGGGTTTTTGCACTAGAGTCCTTCATATCCACTAAGCAAAAGTTTTACCCTTTTACCCTTTCTCAGCCTACTTACATGAAATGTCCATCCTCCACATAACCTTGTCCCCCAGAATCATTTATCTCAACTGCTATTCCTTTTTATGTTCTATAGTTCTATGCTTTAAAAAAAGAGACAAAACTTCCCCCACCCCCTTACTCAAATTGTCATGGTGCTTTTTTAAAAAACAACAACAACTAAGTACAAAGGCAGGGAAAACTCTTTTAAACAGTTCAAATATTGGATCTAGCATCAGACTTTAATCAGAAAAGGTGTCTTGTGGTTTACATATATAAGAAATGTCCTTTTTTAAGACAATGAAATTTTATTTGATATTTTCTGTAATAGCAGTTAATGCTATTATTATTTAAACATTGGTAAATATGTTTTAGTGATAATGACTGCTGTAAACGATCACTAGGGAAAACCCAGTTATCACTTTATGCCTTAATTTGTCAAGAGAGAGGTAAATATCAAAACCTTCCCTGGTATGGGGGCTTCTTTCACGTCTTTAGTTTCATTGGCCCCAGCACTGGAAGCAAGAAGCAGGAAGGTTTCTTCTTTTTCTTCCTTTACCTACATTCTTCTATATTACATGAACAAGAATGATTTAGCAGATCTCTGGAAAAAGTTTCAGGGCCAGAGCTCACACTTCAAAACAAGGTCCAGATTTACCCCCCACGTTTGTAAAGTACAAGCCCTTCTTTTTCTACCTTTATTGTACTTAAATGGATCTTGCTTCCAGATAAGCACCTGCAAGAAGGTAGAGGAAGTATTAGTTAAGTTAGTGAAACTTTTTCTAAAATAGTACTGGAGGCACAAAGTACCTTATTTTATGTCAAAGCAAATGAATACCTCAAGGCTTCAGTGTGACAACCTTCCATCTTTTAAAACAGTAACACCCTATACATCCGCCACCCAAATTTTGACTTTTTTGTTTCAGCAATGACTTGTCTTTCAAATCGATTTTAAAAAACGAGGGCAAAAAAAAAAAGCCTGATTAGGTGGCTCAGTGTCTAAGACACTGAGTTTGTCGATCGGAAAGGTCGGCAGTTCGAATCCCTACTATAGGTCTCCTAAAATGGCTTTCGGTCCTGGGAGAGCTAAAAAGGCTTGCTTTTTAGCTAATGATAAATTTGATGGGAAAACCATTGCTTATTAATTCACGAACTTGAGAGCAGGGCTCGTTGTTTTTGAACCTATGTAACATCTCCTAACTGCAGAGGGGGAAAAAAAAAATCGGGCGATTTTTCTCCGAGCCGCAATGAAGGCTTGAAGGTTTTAAAACGAGGCTTGTTTCCCCATTTAAAAAAAAAAACCGTTCAAAAACTTGTTTATCAGAGGCAAAATAATATTAATAATAAAATAATAATACTACTAATACTAATACTAACACTAACAATCATCATCGTTCAATCCCTGCAGCACTTGCGACGGGAAACCGGGCGTCCCTTTACCGAAGTGCCGGAAAAACCGGCTCAGCACCGCTGTCAGCGTAACTACCCAAGAGACTGGAAGCAACCAGGCGGGCCTAGAAGCGCGCTGAGGAACGCCGATTGGAGGAAGGCATCTATGCCCCGGATGCGGAAATGACGTCCCTAGAATGGCGCGGCCTTTTCCGCCCGGAGAGTGTGGTAGAGGCGAGGTGTGGGGGTTGTCGTGGCCATGAGCGTGCCGGCTTTTATCGATATCACGGAGGAAGATCAGGTCGGGATACGGAGCGGTTGTTTTCTCTCCTGAGGCTGTTGGTGCCTTCCATTTGTCATACCCCCCCTTCCCTCCCCCCGTCCTCCTTATTCCCCAATCCTTAGGAATGACTGTCTATGGCAAGGGTGGGCAACTGTGGCCCTTTTACAACCTGTGGACTTCAACTCCCAGAATTCCTGAGCCAGCTTGACTAGATCAGGAATTCTGGGAGTTGAAGTGCACAGGGCCACAGTTGCCCACACCTGGTCTATGGAGATTCTCAGTCATCCAGGTTCGTGGTTTGTCCCAAAAGGTGCTTTTTTTTTCCCTTTTTTTTTTCAAGAGGCAACTGGGCTTTTGTTTTTGTTTTTCCCCCATTGAGACGCTTCGCTTCTCATCCAAGAAGAACTGAAGAAGCTTCTTGGATGAGAAGCGAAACGTCTTCAAGGATAAACAAAGCAAGTCCAATTTTTTGGGGTGGGTGGGTGGAAAAAGCACCTTTGGGAACTTAGGAATGAATGTAAGACAGGACTGCGGCTCCAGCTGGCTCGTGGCAGGCAGAAAGGCAGGGATATTTTGCTGATTATTCGCAGCAGGACCTGTCTGCTACCTAGCCAACCTATGTCGATGGAGGATAACTGTTTAAGTCAGGGGTCTCCAACCTTGGCAACTTTAAGCCTGGCGGACTTCAACTCCCAGAATTCCCCAGCCAGCAAAGCAAAGCTGGCTAGGGAATTCTGGGAGTTGAAGTCCGCCAGGCTTAAAGTTGCCAAGGTTGGAGACCCCTGGTTTAAGTTGCCTTTTCTCCTGGATCTGCTCGTCCCTCCCAGAGGTGGGTTTTAGCAGATTCTGACCAGTTCTTGAGAACCAGTAGTGGAAATTTTGAGTAGTTTGGAGAATCGGTAGAAAAACTTCTGACTGACCCCGCCCCCATCTATTCTCTGCCTCCCAAGTCACAGCTGATGGGGAGGAAATGGGGATTTTGCAGTAACCTTCCCCTGGATTGTGGAGGGAATGGAGACTTTACAGTATCCTTCCCCTGGAGTGGGGTGGGAATGGAGATTTTGCAGTATCCTTCCCCTGCCACGCCCACCAAGCCATGCCATGCCCACCAAGCCACACCCACAGAACCGGTAGTAAAAAAATTTGAAACCCACCTCTGGTTCCTTCCCTTCTTGCTTTGCATCCAGCTGCCTTTTTTTTCCAAGTTCACCCTTTCCGCTTCCCCCAGAGTTTGGCAAAGTCGGTCTGCCTGCTCTGGCGAGGCTTCATTGGTCAGGAATTGTGTCAATATGGCTTCACTTGCAGTCCAGCGTCTATTTACCCCTATGAGCACTTCACCCCTAAGATTTAGGACTGACGCAAAGAAGAAAGTCCTAAATAGTTTTTGAGCCCTAGGGATTTTTGTTTTCAGTATCAGAACTGAACACAAAATTCGCTTCCGCGTAACCATTTGCTATCCTTTCATGTTCATAGGGAAAGATAAGTAAAGTTGGTGCTGTTAAAACAACTGAAAATTCAAAAGGCCTTGAAGAGTTCCTCCCAATTATCACTAACTACCGTGTTTCCCCGAAAATAAGACCCTGTCTTATATTTTTTTTGAACCCTGAAATAAGTGCTTGGTCTTATTGACATGCTCTCAAAAGCCCGATTGGGCTTATTATCAGGGGATGTCTTATTTTGGGGAAAACAGGGTAGATCCTAGTTTGCATCGTTCCTACCTTCTGGTATTCCTGGTTAGGCATTTGAGCCCTCGTGATTTTCTTTTTGACACTGGAGATCGCAAAATGGAATCACTTATGATTGTGGCAATTGTATCCTGAAATAATGGTTATATACTATTTTGTATGCCTGAGATAATAAGATACAGGTTAAAAAACGCTAAATGTCAAATACCATGTGCAGCTTAAAATAGACTTGAGTGGGAAATTGTCATGAAACCGTCATGTGTTTATTCATATATAGGTTGTGCATAGTACCAACAGCATTACTATTCTTGTATATTAAACTGTGATCAGCTGATCAGTTTGTTCTCCAGCCATGCTGACTTTAATTGATAATTTTGACTATTTCAATTCTTTATGGTAAAATTTAAGTTCCAGTTACATTACTCTTATATACAGTAACAAATTATATTTTATATTAACCAAGAAATGATTATAATTGTTAAGTTTTCTAGAGCTGCTGAGCATGTGCAGTTTTCACAGGCAATGTTCTTCTTTAAAAGGCTGCAGAACTTAGAGCCTATCTAAAATCCAAGGGAGCAGAGATCTCTGAAGAGAATTCAGAAGGTGGACTTCATATTGATTTAGCTCAGATTATTGAAGCATGTGATGTGTGCCTAAAAGACGATGACAAAGGTTTGTACAATACAGATGCTTTGGTAAATGTTTCAAAAATGAAAGAAATAGAAATGATGTAAAGACCAGGAATATTACAAATTAATTGTATTTTACATATAGTTTTTAGCCTAGATTGAACATATAAATGAACTTAACTCACTGGTGGATAACTTACAGTGGGAATTGAATAGGAGCTGAATCACATGTATTTTCCTGTATCATGACTATCTAAGGGTTACCCTTTACACGAGGGGAGGAGGTGCATGGAGAGTTAAAGCTGCATTACATTTACAGGCATGATTAGGTTTGGGAGAAACTTTCTGGACTATCAGGAAGTTTAGGATTAGTGGGTGTTATAGTTTTGACTCTTTTTGGAAGAGCACTTCTTGGACAATGGTGCTGACAAACTTTTGTTCTTTTCTCTAATCAAGATCAGAAAGTATCAGTTCATAACCTAATGTGATTATACTGGCCAAGCCACCTAAATTATATATGAGGCTGTCAGATTTATGTGAGGCTATTAAATTTATTTGCCCGTTCTAGTGTCAGAGATGAATCAAGGAATACTTGATTACATATCTTCAAGAACTTTTTTCTAATTAATGTAAACTTTTGTTTTCCATATAGATGTTGAAAGTGTGATGAACAGTGTAGTATCTTTGCTTCTTATTCTGGAACCTGACAAACAAGAGGCTTTGATTGAAAGTTTGTGTGAGAAACTAGTCAAATTTCGGGAAGGTGAACGGCCTTCACTCAGGCTTCAGCTGTAAGTGTCTTCTTTAGGAGAAAATAGTATGTTTTTCATTACATAAAGAACAATTGATTTTGGTAAAAGTAATCTGGATGTCTTGTAAGACTCTACAAACCTTTTTCACATTTCTGCATATGAATAGCAAAATAGGAATAATATTCTGTAAGGGTCAAAAAAATTATTGAGTATCACAGAATTCAGTGAAATGGTAAAAATGCTTGCTTTTAGTACACTTAAAAATTTGGTGAAAATAGATTGTCCTTTATTGTTTAGGTTGAGTAACCTCTTCCATGGGATGGATAAAAATACTCCTGCAAGGTATACAGTCTACTGCAGCCTTCTTAAAGTAGCTTCCACTTGTGGTGCTGTACAGTACATTCCAACTGAACTGGAACAGGTAAGCAATTAGACCTAAGAGGTGAGGGCAGGTTAACTAATACAAAATTACCAATTTAGAATAATTTCTAAAATTATTCTTTAAAAATTAATTTGTATCCAGAGATCATTCTCAAGAGCAGGATCATATGCTGAGAAAACTGTTCAGGCAGTCCATCTTTCTGAAGATGGGAAGTTAATAAGATTTTTATTAACTTCACCATCTTCTAGTATTCTACTGATGCTTTTAAAACACATTCGAGAGGATTAATGGACTCTGGAACATTGGCAGGGGGGGGGATTAGAACAGGGTGGATTTGATTTAAATCAAATCAATTTAAATCAAGTATCATTAGTAAAAAGGCTTGATTTAAATCAACTCGATTTAAATCATAATTTTTAAAGAGCAGTCATCTCTGTCCTGCAGCAGCTCCTCCTCTGACCAACTGTTGATTTACCGATAGTCCCAATATTGCAGAATATACAGCCTCATGCTACATAACTAAGCTCCATTTCATGCTGAATAAATTAGATTATTAATGTATCTTAAATAGAAAACTATCTTTAGATAGATGTTTACTCCAAAAGCATTTTATTAAAACAAATTAGATTTTTTTAAAAATCTGATTTAAATTAAAAAAAAATTATTTTTTTGATTTTTTAAAAAAATCATTGATGTTTATACACCCTGGATTAGAGTTTAGAGTTGCTATATTTTTTGCCATTGGGTCAGATGCCTTCCATGGGTAGAAATAAAGCCAATCCATTTCTTTGGTACTATGTTGAATGCAGATATTTTTCAATTGGAGTTTGGTTTCCTGCTTTCAAATAAATTATGTGTGGTAATATTACTATTTCTGGAAGAGTAAGTATAACATTGTACTGATCCTTTCTTAATGGTAATGTGTTCAGCAACTGTTCGAAATTAGCCGCCCTGAATCTTTGGAGAGGGGCGGCATACAAATTGAATTAATAAATAAAATAAATAATAAATTATGACTGCGCTGAACAAAGGTCTTAGTTGTGACTATCATAGCATCCTCGTGATCATGTGATCGCTGTTTGGGCAACTGGTTTGTAGTGTATGGCATTGCAGCATGCTGTGGTTACCTGATCGTCATTTGTGACTTTCACTGCCAAACAAAATCAATGAGAAAGCTGGCCAGAGGTTGCAAATGCCAATCACATGACCATGGGATGCTGCGACCATGCAGGATTCCCCTAACAATGGCAACTGGGCCTGCTTGAACCACTATCATAAGTCATATGACCTCACATTATTACTATTACTTAATGATGGAGCTCCTGGTCCCAATTATCATTGGTAAGAAAGGACTACCTGAAGACAGAAACCAGCTAATATCTGATATCCCAGATTTGACATTCTTATACCTTATTTTAGAAATGTTTTCATTTCGAAAACTAAACTATTGAATGATGTTGCTCAACAGTAAAAACATACTTTTCGTCTTAAATATTTTATATAGGTTCGAAAATGGATTTCAGATTGGGATCTTAACACGGAGAAAAAGCACACTGTTCTTCGACTGCTATATGATGTATTAGTGGACTGCAAGAAGAGGTAAGAAAAACTGCATGCATATCAATTTTTAAAATATATATTGAATCCACAGTTAAACTTATGTAGACAACTAGACAAGCACTGAAATTTACCTTTGTCATGACTAATTTGGTTTCTGTTGAATTCATTGAGTCTCTAATAAATATGTTTTATTATATTTGGGACATCTTGGACTTCTTCCATTTGGGACAAAACTCTTCCGGGAAGTGTTAATTCCATCCCAGAATGACATAGTATAGGAAAATATTCAGTAGGACACAGAGAGGGATCAGAGAGGAATGCTCCGGTAAAGGGGTTTTTGGCCTAGTCATAGGATTGACTCCAGACTACTTTAACTTCTTCATTCAAAGAGATTGATTGAATCAATTTGAATATTTAGGAAATGTGGTTGTTAAAAACAGATGGGTAGGATTGAGGGGCAGATAACAGAATAGTTGAAAGTAATTTTATTACTTATGATGAATTCAAATGTTAGATTGCAAGATTAGATTAGGCTTTCAGGATTAGAATAAATGGTAATTTCCACATACCATCTATTGGTTAAGCAACAGGAAAATTTCCTCGTTTTGGCCCCTTCTAACTTTATTTTCCTAAGGGAAAAGTCAAAGAGGAAAAAATCTGGATTTGATTTTGGATTTTCTTGTTCTTAGATGATTTGATAGATTAAATATTCTTTGCTTCCCCATTCCTAAAATAATACTGGAGTTATGTATGCTGAGTTAATGGGAATATGAATTAATAGTTGTGTTGTACTGAGTGATCCTACTTTTCTGTTGATGGGTTTTTTTATATTTACATGATAGTGGTGCTAATGGTTTTCCTTTTCTCACTGTGAGAGTGAATTTCCAATAAATTTATACAACGTAAGATCCATTCAGATTCTTTTGCAGAAAACTATTTAATCTGCCTTTTCTTCAAAGCAAATTTGATAATAGTGATTGATTGTTACAAGATCTGAAAATAGATTCTTGAGTAAGAGTCTCCAGGGATATTAAAATGTTGAAGAACAATTCAACATGGTGGAAGCAGACTTCCCCTCTATAACACACTCTAGGGCAGTGGTTCTCAACCTTCCTAATGCCGCGACCCTTTAATACAGTTCCTCATGTTGTGGTGACCCCCAACCAGGGGTGGGTTCTAATTTTTTTTACTACCGGTTCTGTGGGCGTGGCTTATTTTGTGGGCGTGGCTTGGAGGTCATGTGACTGGGTGGGTGTGGCTAGCTGGTCATGTGACCGGGTGGCCATGGCTATGTGTATAGGGACTACTCAGAGGACTGAAAAAAGTCATTTCTGACACTTTTGACTGGTCCTCACACTTATGACCATCCTCACATTTATGCCCGTGCAGCATTCTTAACAACCATGTCACTCATTTCACAACTGCTTCTCTTCACCATGGTGACAAGATAGGGCAAAAACGTAAAATGTGAGGACAGTCGTAAGTTCGAGGACTGGTCAAAAGTGCGAGGACCAGTCAAAAATAACTTTTTCAGTCCTCTGAGTAGTCCATATGCACAAAAGGACTACCCAGAGGGCTGAAAAAAGTGATTTCTGACAGGTCCTCGCACTTTTGACCGGTCTTCCCACTTATGACTGGTCATTATTATGCCCATTGTAGCATTCTTAACAATGTGTCACTCATTTCACAACTGCTTCTCTTCACCATGGTGACAAGATAGGGCAAAAACGTAAAATGTGAGGACAGTCATAAGTTCAAAGACTGGTCAAAAGTGCGAGGACCAGTCAGAAATAACTTTTTCAGCCCTCTAAGTAGTCCATATGCATAAAAGGATACAGCAATAGAGAGAGATGAAGGAAGGGAAGGGAAATTAGAGTAGGAGGGAGGGTAAGAGAGGGAGGAAGAGAGGAGGAGAAGGAGAAAGGAAGAGGAAGTAGGGAGGAGAAGAAGAGGGTGAGGAAGAAAAAGTAAGAAGGAAAGAAAAGAGAGAGGTGGTAGGTTTGAGGAGAAAGATTGCTGTACCATAAAAAAGATGAAAGGGAAGAAAGCCAACCCCAAACAAATATAAAGATATTAAGATAAAGAATGAATTGTTAAACTTTAAAGAATAAAAGAGAACAAATATGAATAAATAGCAATAATTAGAAGCACACATACAAACATACAATGTATTTTCTTTGAACAGAGTATTTGGCCGGTTCATAAATTTAAACAGTGTTTAGTCATTTCAATTAAATTTACAATTTCTATATTTCCTTTTTGCCATATTTATTCCTCATCTATTTTTGTAAAAAACCAATATTACCCTTCATCCTCATCTCTAATCTTAATCAAATTCAATTTTTCCCTTCTATTCTATATTATACCCCTTCCCATTGTCATCTATTTTTATATCCATCCTCACATTGGTTAATTATGTAATATTACAGTTGTTTAATATGAATTCAACATTTTAATATAAATCCATTAGTTATATAACTACCTTTTTTGTATATTAATCAATATGAACATGAATATTCCAATTATTTCCATGCAATCCAATTTCTTACAAATCAATTAATTATATTTACCAATAATAATCAGCCAAATAATTTCCCCCATATATTCCTCCAAACCACAACTTAACCATTTCTGCTTTCAACACAATATACAATTAATAGTATCTCAATTATTATAATTCCCTAGTTAAATAGAGCTTTTTTTCTTTTGTGTTTTAAAATCTCCTCTTTTTCCCTAAATTTCCCATTGTTTGCACCTACCTTTTTTGGTGAGGAAAAAGAAATCTGCCTGCCTAATTTTCCAACGTGCAAAGCCAACAGCCTGCTTTACTTTCTCTTTCGTTTTTCAGTATAGGTAGGGGGGAAAAAATCTGTACTCTTTCCAAGCAAGCAGCAGAGCTCTGAGCAAAACAGCTGAGAGCAAATCAGCTGGGGGTCGGGAGCCGATCTAAGCAAGGGCTAATTAGCCTATGCTGAAGCTCCGGGGGCCAATAAAATTACAAAAAAACACCAAACCGTTTGTTAAATTGCTGGCTCACCCGCCCCTCGCCCACCACTATTTATTGGCAATAAATAGTGGTGCGGAGGGGCGGGGCAAGCCAGCAATTTAACAAAGGGTTCGGCTGCACCACTGGCTATAGGGCAGCCCTTTGAAGCCCCGCGGCAAGAATTTGCAGTTTTTTTTTCCTCTAGCCATCGGAGGCAGCAATAGATGGGGAGTGGGCGAGATAAGCGAACGGCCGGCGATCCAACAGAGCAGAGAGTGAGGGTGAGTGAAGGCGGGGGGGGAGAGGGCTTTGGCGACCCCTGTGAAATGGCCGTTCGACCCCCAAAGGGGTCGCGACCCCCAGGTTGAGAACCGCTGCTCTAGGGGCATGTGTGGAAATTCATTCTGCTGGAAAATAAATAAATAAATAAATAATTTTGACTTTGAATGTTTATTTGGCAATTCTATCTTGGATCTCCTCCCCTTCCCCCCCTAAAAAAAGAACAAGTTAATGCAGGAACATGGCTGTTGGCCTTGCAGTCTCAGGAAATCAAATATAAATTGAAGTTAGATCAAATTATATTTGAAAATTTGTGAAAGTTTATCAATAAAACTTTAGGCTCAAGAGATCATTCAAAGTACTTATATTTTAAAGTATGAGAAGTTTAGAAATCTTCCAAAAGTATCACCCAGCACTGCCGGTTTTACGAACAGCCTCCTGACATTTTGAGGAATGACACCTGGCACAGCATTGCCCCTGAAGTCCATATGGCCCTGATAATATTTTGTTATTATAAAAGCTTAAAGGCCTAGACTTTTCAGCAGACCACAGGGGGTGGTTTTTTATAATACTACTCTATAAATATTCTGTACTGTTTTTGTGGCTCTTGTATGATTTTCTTATCTTTTCTGCCCCTCCAAAAAGGAATTGAAAAGATTTAAGCAACATTAGCATTTACTTTGCTTCTTAACAATCATATACAGATGTGTTTTAACATTTTCTATCTGAAAGGGCTTCCTTCAACCAGCCAATTTTCCTACAACCAGTTTAAGATTACTGTATAAAATTACTTTATTAATTACTGTATAAATTTAACTATGAAACTACATTTTAAGAGGAAAATTGAGACTGAATAACTTCACGATGCTTCTTTATCCTTATACTTCTATATCATAATTGTAACTTTCCACGCGCTTTGCATTAGAATAATAATTTTATAATGCCTTTATGAAATGATTTTCAAAAGAAGTGTTTATTTGTTTTTTCAGCAGCGATAGTGCAGCAAAAGTCATGGTAGAATTACTGGGAAGTTACACAGAAGATAATGCATCTCAGGCTAGAGTCGATGCTCACAGGTAATGTAAAATCATGAGTTTTTCATAGAGGATTTTGTTCAGGATTAACTGTTTACTTCCTCTCTGTCTTTGTAAAGCTGTATTAAACATATGGCAAAAAGAGATGCAGCTAAAATAGTCTATGAATGGGAAAAGGACATAGGTGCACATGTGTAGAAAAGGCAGGGCTCTTATTATTACTACTATTTTAATAATGCAGATTTCAGGCATTTAGAATGTAGGCAATAGGAAATATTTTTTTAGAAGAGTATGTTATATAATCTTCCAAAACATGGAAGAGTATTTCAGTTTAAGTACAATTCATTTCTTGCTATTGAATTTCTTGCAAAAGAAAAAGCTAAAATAAAACTCAAGGTCTGCCTACTTCAGTTGATTTGTACAGAGAAAGTGTATTTTTTTCAGAGAAAACTAATATTTCTTTATAAAAAGCATTGTTTTTCTTCACTGTTCCTTATTTCTTTTTTCTGTTAAATTGTAGTTTTAGGAAGTTTAGATCTAAGAGCACAGATTATAATCTTTAAATTATTACAGAAATGTGTTCTGCTAAATAGTAAGATAAAGTAATCCAATAATAGCATGAAATGGTGTATGTTCATTTTGCTTTCTGTTTAGGTGTATTGTCCGTGCACTAAAGGATCCAAATACCTTTCTTTTTGATCATCTTCTTGCTTTAAAGCCAGTCAAATTTTTGGAAGGAGAACTTATCCATGATGTAAGTATTTTTAAAAAATATAAAACTCGTATAATACAACATGAGATATTCTATCTAAGGTATTTGAGTGATTTATGTCCACTTTCTTATGAATTCTATCAATTTTAATGGTTGCAATGAATTACATCCCAATGTGTTGTAAACAACCAAGAATGTTATAATTATCATTGGGCATGCATGCTTCTTCCTTCCTGTTTTCAACTTCTCCGTGTTTCACAAATCATGGTTAATGTGAATAATACTTAGCTTCAAATAGTTCAACTTTAAGTTACTGAAGAAAGTAACTTGCTTAAATTGATTGTGGATAAGTATAACCAACATTGTCTGAACAAGGGAAACTCCACTTAATGAAAGAGAAAGCTAAACTTCTTTCTGGACTCAGGAAGAAAGAGGGATGTAATAATCTAACCATGGTTTATTTCTGCTCATGCATGTCATGCTAAATCTCAGCTGGAAAATCTGAGCCCTATATATGTCCCTTATAAGGGACTTCTGTTTTATTTTATTTTATTTTATGTACGGGACTTATATGGTTCCTATCTTATAAAATAACTCTTGCAACTCAAAGCAGTCTAGAAAACATAGTTAAAAATAAAAGATACCTTTCCCTTCAGGTTCCAGACTAAACATTCTCACAGCTCAATCCCTTATCCTAGCCCAATCCTTGGGGGAAGAGCCAGATGGTCATAGCCCTCCAAAAGATTAAAAGAGTTGAAATCCTCCTGATTCCCAGTGGGAGGCTGTTCCAAAGGACGGGGGTGACCACAGTGAAGACTTATGGTTTTTAGTGCACTTAAATAAATAATCTCCCCCCCAAAAAAAAATCCAAGCAAAAAATTGCCTCTTTACATAGCCACCGTAATGCCTATAGCGATTTTATTTGTGTGTATTTCTATGTGTGTGTGTTGGAGGAATGGACAATTTTGATTGACTCAGGAAGCAACCTTTGAGGCCATTCTCAATCTTTTTTTTACCTCTCATATCGACATCATTTCAGACCTTGTTTTTGAACTTGAAGTTCATATAATTGAATCAATTTTAATTGCAACTGCATAGAAGCATTTTGTTGTTATGGTCCATTAAATCAAGGCTGACTACGTGAATAAGTCCTTGATGTTTTTTTTATTAACATTTTTGGAAGTGGTTTTTCAAAACTTCTTAGCGTTGTGAGAAAGTACCTGACCTAAAATTACTCAGCTAGCTTTCATGCCTTAAGGCAGGACTAGAACTCAAGTCTCCTGGCTTCTAATCAAGCATCTTTAATTACACCACCAAATAAATGAGGCTACCTTACACCAACTCAGAGAGTTGGCCGTTTTGCCTGGTATCATTAATGCTAAATGGTAAGAGATGGACATGGCGACGTTGAACACATAAGTGGTCATTTTCTGTTGGAATGAAGTTGGAATTTAGTGCGTTGTAAAGCACAGAATTGCTTTACAATGCACTAATTTATTGCATTAACCCCTGATTTAGAAATGTCCTTTAGTTATAGTGGCCATGTAAAATTCCTGAATTATGTATTGAGAAAATCAAAATGGCGATGTCTGTGTCCAAAGAATATTGTTCGGAACTATTGGATTAAATAAATTTTAATCGTGTTTATTAAGGCAATTTTTGTGTCCTTTCTGCACCTCAAAAAGATCTAGGGAGCTGCACATTATCCACACTTCTGAATGAAATGTTTGTGAAATGCCTATTGAATTAAATTTAGTTTTATCTTCAAACCTATTAGATTTATTGAGAATTTTTTTCTTTCTTTCTTTCTTTCTTTCTTTTTTTGATAGCTTTTGACCATTTTTGTAAGTGCCAAGTTAGCATCCTATGTCCGTTTTTATCAAAACAACAAGGACTTCATTGACTCTCTTGGTAAGAATTTTGTTATTATCCTTCTTTTATTTGTTTCTTAAATCTGTGTTGTTATTATTATGACGTTTAACCTATCCCAGCCTCTTCAAGAAAGAGTGATAAGAATGGGATACGTCTCTTTATTCTGTAGTAGGCTGTAATAAGTCCTGTTTCACCTCTGTTTTCATCAGTAAGACCCATAACCCAGCTATCTTCTTGTAATCATATATGCATACTACAGCTAAGGTAAGGCTCAGATGCATCATTGAATAAACTACTTTTAGCTTACTCACAGGTGTGATTTATCTTTGTTTCTTATTTTTCAATTGCAAAATGTCCCAAAGTGTATCAAAATGAAAATCTGGTTTGATAATCGCTTACTTGGTATTCTCCTGGTGTATCAAATATTAGAATTGGGATGTCAGTTCTGTGTCACATATTATAGTAATAAATTATGCTAAAACCACCTAACATATTAATTGGGATCATTCAAAGTAAATAGCCATATAAAGAAATGAATCTGCCTTTAGAGTAGTCTTTAGATAATTTGAAAACTTTGTAAAGGAACTCAAATTACATGTCCTAGATCAAAGGTTCCCAAATTCAGATATATTCAGTGTACTGCTATAGCACCTAAAAATCCTGGCATTGTTCTTCTGAAGAGATAAGGTTTAGAACAGTTACACGTTACTATTCACAGGGAGTGGAATTGGTTCCCCCCCCTTCCAAATGTTCATTGTTTGAATTACTAAGAATTTTTTTTTACCGGTCTTGGAGCTTAGTACTGGTTACAGGCTTGTGCCCCATCTTTTGTGTGCAAACGTTGTTTAAGAAACCATTAAGATACTAAAGTGCAGTAAAATTAAATACTTCTAAGTGTTCTTATGCAAGCTTAAGCTTTTTCAAATGTATTAAAACCTATCAAACCACATTCTATCAGAGTTAATATGTTTCATAGGATGAAGCTTTGTGATGGAATGTTAATGTCAGCACCCTCTTTATTTATACACCATGGAAAGAAAAGGAGTAGTAATTAACACTTTGACACTCCCCCATTGGTGTGTAATTGACTGTTTCAAAGGAGCACTGGTTCATAAGTAATTGCATGCATGAAAATTACTTTTTCTGTATTGCAGCATTTTAGGACAAGGGTCAGCGACAAAGCAAAAATTGTTCAGTGATGCAGGCTTTTATATTACTGCATTATGATTTAGGGATACTAGTACTAAATAAATATTTTCATAAAATCAGGGTTTAATATTTTTGTGGATTTTAGTTTCTAAAATATTATTAGTTTCCAGTGGATGAAAAAAAATGTAATTCTAAAGCAAATGCAAAATGGAATGCCGCTGCTCTTATATCAGTTAATGAATACAGTAGAATTTTTAAAATAATTTTGTACCACATCCACTTGAAGTCATTGTGGTTGCCACACAAATCCACACATTTGCCCTTAACACAGTGTGGTTGCCTTTGAGGAGACAAAGTAAAATAGTGACTTTTGCAGATCTGTCCTTCTGGCTATGATCTATTTTTCACCAAAAGTTTGATCTCTCCCCAGAAGTATTAAAGATGGCAATGAGGGCTCAGGTAGAGAAGAAATGGCCCAATGTAATTTCATTTCCTACCTGTATTAAAAGAAGCCTCTGCTAGATCCATAACTATATAGTAGACTAGGCTCAGATAAGTATACTCATTTTTTCTAAGCAAGTTTAGCTTATTTATTTATACATGAAACTGAATGTATACAGTTGCCTTTATACATAAAGTATACATAAGTAATAAGTACGGTAGGCTGCATGTGCTCTTTTGAAATATTAAGATACAGGGAATTGCACAGAATGCATTTGATACCTCTTCTCTTGTCAATCCATTTTACCCAACTACGATTATTAATTCATCTGGTATGTGAAGAATTCCATAAAGGATTACAATTCTTTTAATACTTCTATTCTTAAAAATTATTTTTCCTCTTTTACTTGCTCATCTCCCCTTGTTTCAAAATTATTAACAAGCCACATGAAGCTATAAAATCTGTTCAGGAAAGGCTCCCACAGGTGGCATCTGTTTGTTACAATGCATTGCCTTATTAATGTTGACAGGTTAGGCCAACAGTTGTATTATCTTGTGTCAGCTGTGAATCACCCTAACATGTTCACATTTGAATCTCATCATACAGACAAGAGGCAACCTTTTTACTTTTAAAGGGGTAATTAATGCTTCATTTGCATTTGTTAATTAGAGTTAATGCACAACTAATTGATTTTTGGTGCTTGTAGATTTCTATTAAGCCCAGTTAGCTGTAGTTTCTGGAGCACCCTGTTTGGTTGAGTTATGATGATCACATTTTTGTTGAATCTGTGCCAGATAAATAGTCTGCATCATAATTATTGCTAATTAATGCAGCATTATGTCTGGTAGTAATCTGCTTCCTGCTCTTATATTAATATAACAATGTTATGAATTCAAATATAACTATTAGTTGTGCATTTGGATTTGCTTTGGCAATTTCTAAAATATAATTATTGTACAATAGTTTTATATAGTTACAAATTGAATGAAAAAATTGACATATAAAAGATTGCATCCAGCTATAACTTTCCAATAGTGAAATGGCTTTTCTGTACAGTTCTGTACACAAGACAAATTGATTCTATATTTGGGAGGCCTGGAAAGGAAGTTTTATTACACAAGCAGGTCTTCTTTGATGCTGGGTGAGGCCATAGAAATGTACGTAAATCAGATATTTATCTAAGCTTTCAATGTTCAATAACATATATATGATTCAGCAAGATGCTTTCCTCTTTCATGTAACACTAGCATAAGAAAACACTGAAATCAACTCTTCTTTTTGTAGTTCATACCACATTTTAATTGTGTAGGTTTCTTTCCTCGACATACCAATTGTCAAGCAATTTTCTAACTTCTTTATCTTACGTATTGCACTAGCACATTACTACTGTTTTTTTTAAAAATATCTCCAACTCTGATCTGATTTTCATTTTCTGCCTAATGCAATCTCTTTGCCAACCATTGTAATTACTAGCTTTTCATCTCAAATCAAAAATATCTTCACTCCCGTTTTTGTTTTGCTTTTTTCCTTATTTTCCCTATCCAAATCTTTTCTCATTTCATTTTCTGTAAAATTGCTATCTTTCAGTAATTTGATTGGATCTAATCAATGAATAATATTTTCATGGCATAAAAATAACCCTGATAAGTGATATTTATGCAGCAGCTCTCAAGGCTACAGATTGGCCAAGAGAAAAATAATACGCGATCCTGTCTTTCCTAACTTTCCTTGAGATTGTTCTTTGTCTGCCCTATATTTTGAGGAACTTTACTTGGGTCAACAGTGTTTTGGCAGGGTTGTATAAGCATCAAATTGGCAGAGGTGCTCACTGAATTAGAATTCTAAGAATAGTGTAACTGTTGAAATAGCACTCACATTTTGTGTGTACTGGAGGGTGGCGTTTCATGAATCTGCAAATTTATCAAAAGAATCTCAGTTATAAAAAAGGATTTTTTTCCTAAATCATGTTACAAGAAAATTATTTGTCAGAGTCTGCACACAAGTAATTACATCTCAGTATTTTTTAACATAGGTCTGTTGCATGAACAGAACATGGCAAAAATGAGATTGCTTACCTTCATGGGAATGGCAGTAGAAAATAAGGAAATTTCATTTGATACCATGCAGCAGGAACTTCAGATAGGAGCTGATGATGTTGAAGCATTTGTTATTGATGGTAAGGTAATTTGTTAAACACAATTTGTAGTATAATTCACTTCTGTTGAACATAGTTTTTTCAGTTGTATGAGTTTTTAAAGCTGAATTTTAAGTGAAATACACAATTACTTTAATAGCCATGCATAGTTTTGCAATGTTGAATATAATTTTTATTAAATTATGTATTTTATGGCAGAATGTATAGGAATAAAAAATGCACATTGTATTTATTTTAAATAAATTAATGTATAAAATACATCCTGGTAATAATCCTTTCTTCCTGGATTGAAATAAACCCACATTAAAAGAATAGAGAGTACTACAAGGATATTTTTAGAATTTTAAAAGGAATTCATTATGCCTCATGCTGTTTTGTTTTATAGCTGTGAAAACAAAGATGGTGCATTGCAAAATTGATCAAACCCAGAGAAAGGTAGTGGCCAGGTGAGTCCTCAGTCTTTTTCTGCACCAACTTAACACGGTCCTGATTATAGTACTTATACATCTGTTTAATATTTTAACTAGAAGTAAGATAATTCTTATCAGTTTCCTGTAGTTAAATAGTTGCTATTTATCATAATTTTATTAAAGTTCAGACTGAATATGATTAGCTTATTTAATGAAAGAGTCCTATTTTCCAGCACATTTCATTTAATGGCCAAACAGTGGCAAGAATACTAATGAGTCCTGTATGATGTTTTTTAACTGAAGGCTGCAGAATCCTTATAGCTGAGACTTGCTATAAACAATTTGAAAAGGATTTTTTAAAAAATCTAGATTCTATCTTGTATTTTCTAAGTAGAAAAATGTAACATTTTTGTTACTTTATTATTTTTTACATTTCTTTAGTCACAGCACACATCGGACCTTTGGAAAACAGCAGTGGCAGCAATTATACGACACCCTGAACTTCTGGAAACAAAATTTGAATCAAGTGAAAAACAGTCTTCTCAGTTTGTCAGATACTTGATTCTTTATTGATAAGTTTATCTCATTGAAAATGGATAACAATAAACCATTCAGCTTAATTCTGTGAATTTCTTTATTGAGATACTAAACAACAATTGGATTTTAAGGCATTCATTAAATTGCCTTACAAGCTTGTTTAAATGTAGCAGCAGAAGTAATAAATTCCATTTTCATGTAAAATGTGAAACAAAAAAGTAGCAGGTTGACTTAACAAATAAATAAATCTGCTGATGATGTTACCTAGTCTGATAACAAAACATTTGAGAACTAAATGGAAACAAGCTCGGAGAGCAAACCACTGCCAAAATTTAAAACCCAAGCTACAAGTATTTTCTATTATTTCAATAACTAATTTTTTTCTAAAATAATAATGTTCTGTAGTATCTAATTATATAGGTTATTTCAAAGTTTGGAAAATTCCAAAGATACTGTATTAGGATTCTGGACTATGAAAATACACATTATCTTGAGAACTGATCTACTTTTAGTACCCTCATATTGATTGCACTCATTTCCCTCTAATGATTAGTAGTGAGAAAGAAACGCTTTAAAAGAAACAATGTATACCTATTCTCCCCCCCTCACCCCCCCCCCTCCATTTGCCACTTGGGGAATGGAGAGAAAACAAAGATTTTTGAGATTATCAGAGCAATTCAACTTTTCTCACTTCACAAGATGTTATTTTAGGCACTGAATGTAACAAGCATGAGACAAGTCAAGGACATGCATATAGGAACAATTACATTTCCATTTTTCCTGATATCACTCCTTTTTCCAAATATTCATACTTTCTCTTTCTGGACTGGCCGAGCTTTTCTAAATACAATAACTTTTCAATTTTACTGATCTGGGTGTTCGTGAAGACATTTTGTGAATTCCCATCTTCAGTGCTGTCTAAGCTCCCTTTTAAAGTAGCTGTACTGACTTCAGAGAGCAGAAGCTGTATTGACTTCATTTGCGGCTGTGACAGAATCTCTGTTGTGGCCTAAAATGTAAGTATACAATATTAGAATAAATAAATAAATAAATAAATAACTTTATTGTCATTGTACGTGTATACCCAGTATACCCATACAACGAAATTCACTTAACACCCAAAGACCAGGTCCAACACACATAACAATCCCCAAACACACTCCCACCCACCGCAATTCTCCACCCATAAACCACCCAAACATTCACACAGCAGACCAAGTAATACTGTGTAACAGCTCACTGATGGTGGCCCTTTAGTTCATTGTTGAGTGCAATTATAGCTCTGGGATAAAAACTATTCAGAAAACATGTGATCTGGGTTTTAATAATTCTGTATCTTCTGCCAGAAGGCAACAATCCAAAAAGATTGTAAGCAGGATGGGAAGAGTCTCCTAAACAGTATATCTAAAGAACAGTCATACATTTTTCTATAAGTATTTTTAGATACTAGGAAAGAATAAGCTGGAATCTCTGATACTTATTTGGGTTTATTTTTCTGTAATTTAACTACCTCAGGCATGTTCCTGATGCAGCTTATAAAAGGTAATTAAACTGACACTACTAATAATAATTATTGGACCAGAGTTTCAAACACAACTCTATATAACATTCAAAAATATGTAAAATATGTACTGTAGGATTAAAACTAAATATTTGTCCAGTATCAGCCACGTCGACAGCATTTTCTCTCACCAGCATGAGGTCTTCTACATGTTAGAATAACAAAATAAGAGTTGGATGGGACCTTGGAGGTCTTCTAGTCCAACCCCCCTGCTTAAGCAGGAGACTTTATGTCATTTCAGACAATTGGCTGTCCAATCTTAAAAACGTCCAGCACTGACAACTTGAGGCAAGTCATGATTAATTGTTCTCACTGTCACTAAATTTCTTAATTCCAGGTTGCTTTTCTCCTTGATTAGTTTCCGTCCATTGCTTCTTGTTATGCCTTCAGGTGCTTTGGTGCTCCCTCTTCTTTGTGGCAGACCCTCAAATATTAGAACACTGATATCATGTTATCCCTAGTCCTTCTTTTCTCTAGACTGGCCATACCCAATTCCTGCAACCATTCTCCAGCCCCCTAATAACATCTTTTTTTATATGGTGGCAACCAAAACTGAAGGCAGTATTCCAAGTGTGGTCTTAGCAAAGCATTATAAACTGGCATTAGCATTTCACAGCCTAGGACTGCATTATGGAGAAATCTGTAATAATTCTGAGTCTGACAACAGCAGGTGTCAGCTATCTCACCATTGCAAATGCCACTCAGCTGAGGCCAGCCTGGCAGAGAAGATATCAAAGCAGTTGACTCCAAAACCCAAGAGGCCTGTACAGCTTGCTTACAGGACAATGTTATGTCAACAAAACATTATGTCTGACATTGAACATTCTTATGTAACTTTTTTGGGGGGTATAGAATAGAAAATGGATAAGCTGAAAAATATTGTATAAGTCATCTAATGAAACCCTCCTACTTAATACTGGGAACCACTGAATCATTTCCAATAGACAGCTACCAAAACCTTGTTTAAAGCATGGAGAAATCCCCCATGTTCCTGGCAGATTGTTTTACTGCTTAACAGCTCTTGCCATCAAGAAAGTCCTCCTACCAAATCTCTTCTTGTAACTTCAGTACGAACATTTTCTTGTTTCTCCCCACCCCCGTCCCCCCAAAAAATCATCATCTGCCATCTGCAAAGGAATCCCTTTCAAATATCTATAGACCATGATCATGTCTCCCTGCACTCTTTTCTTTGGAAAGTTAAACATGCCCAGCTCTTAATGCACAGGGCTTGATTTCCAGACTCTATATCATCTTGGTAGCTTTCCTCATAACCCCTTCAGCTTCTTCATGTCCTTTTTAAAGTATAGTGCACAGTGCTGGCCATGATGTTGCTATTGCTTTTATGATCTTTATGCAGTATTTTTTTTTCTAATGTAGGTCAAGATGATAGATCTTCATTGTTTGTTCCTGTTCAGCTGCTGATCCACTAGTAGTCCTTGATTCTTCTCATACATTATACCACAATGCTAGGCCTTCCAAATCCTCAGCTATGGAAGAAGCAACAGAAGCAGGAACAAAGTTGAATATTCTAGGCAATTCAGGAACCCAATCTTGCTGGGTGTGGCTGCAATACACAAGCCTGTTGAATTCATTTTGAATTGTGATTTTGTAATCATGTTTTTGCTCATCTAACTTGCCCCTAAAGGGTTGGTTAGAGGTTTGTGACTTTCTGCTACTATAATGGAAGGGGGCGGGGGGCGCCTTTGCATCCTACAGCAATGTAATAGCAATTGAGAGAGATTCAGGCTATTCAAAAATGGGAGCAGTTCCTTGCTGTGATTTTCTCCAGAGTTCTGATATACAGTATTCAAAATGTATTTCTGGTTAGCTGCAAACATAATTTTATATCTTTTGGATTTCTTGTTTTTGGTTTATTTCAAGGAGATGATTAATATAAATAGTAAGCAAACTTTTGAATTCAAACTCTTACATGCTCAAAACATTGCTTTGAGTTCAAACAAGTTCAAACTTTATCCAAAGTTTTCTGATGTTGTTTCATGTATTCTGAAATTTGAACCAGGACCATCTTGACAAGTGAATTACATGCTTCTGAGAGGGTAGAATAATCTGATTTTAATTTAATATATTTTGAAATTTGAAATAGTTGGTTAAGGCATCAGGGTAGAAAGCAGAAGATTATGAGTTCTAGTCCCGCCTTTGCCATGAAAGTCAGCTGGATGACTTTGGGCCAGTCACTCTGTAAGCCAAACTCACCTCACAGGGTTGTTGTGGGGAAAAAAAGAAAAGGAAGATGAGTTGGATATGTTTGCTGCTTAGAGTTATTTGTAAAAATAATAAAGGTGGAGTACAAACAAACAATAAATAAATGGAAAGCCCTCTTTAGTTGCTGTTAACTTACACAAATGTACCCTGGTAAGTTTTTTTAATGCCAAATTCTCATGACCTTCCCTTAGTCTAATTCCCAGCCTATAAACCAGCTTAACATTGTTAAGTATTCCAGTTTTGAGATTGCTTTTCCTTTTCTCCCAACAATTTTTGTTATGGATACAATTTGCTATTTTAATAATTTTGTTGTAGTCAGAGGTTAGGAAGTGCCCATATCCTTTAGCCACTTAGGCGGCTGCAAGCATGCTTTGTCTCCTCCAGTCACTTCACTTGTCCTTCTTAGTTATTCTGGATTGGGCTGCAGAGAATGGGCGTTGGTACTTACCTGATACGCCTCTTGTCTGACTGTCGGGCACGGCAGTCAGGATGGGTGGAGACTTGGTTGAGTTGTGATTGGACCGGGTCTGCAGAATTCAAGGAAGTCCCTCCTGACTGTGGCTGTCAGTTTTGAGACGAGGGAATATTTGCAGATAGACATGTCTAGTGTTTGAAAACAAACAATATTAGAAGACTCCACCCCCTCCCAAGGGAGTTCACATCGGGGCCGGCCTGCCCCCGTAGGGTGGGGCTGACTGCCGTGCCCGACAGAGAAGAGGCGTATCAGGTAAGTACCAATGCCCATTCTCCTATAGTCGGGCATGACAGTCAGGATGGGACATATCAAAGCCAGGTGTCCAGTCGGGAGGGAGAAGGACGGTCCCGAGATCAGGAGGCTGCATGGACCCCCTGGAGGACTCTCCGTCCAAAAGCAGCATCCGCCGACGCAAACTTGTCTAGGCGGTAGTGGCGGACGAAGGGAGAAGGGGACGCCCAGGTCGCCGCCCGGCAAATCTCTTCGATAGTGGCCCGGGTGGACCACGCCGCCGACGTGGCCGTGCTCCTTGTAGAATGTGTGGTTATGTTGCGCGGAGCCGGAAGGGCCGAGGCTTCGTAAGCCGCCGAAATGCAGGCCCTAATCCATCGTCCCAAGGTGGAAGAGGAAATTTTCGATCCCAGGGAAGCCGGTAAGAAGGACACGAAGAATGCATCATAACGCCGGAAAGCTGCCGTGCGGGAGATATATATCTTAACCGCTCGTCGGACATCAAGGGTTTGCCATCGCCTTTCAAGGGGGTGCCAAGGAGCAGGGCAGAAATTTGGGAGCACCACTTCCTGGGCTCGGTGAAAAATAGAATTAACCTTCGGAATGAAGGAGGGATCTAATCTCAGCACCACGCTGTCCTGGTGGAAGATGCAGAGCTCTTTACATATGGAAAGTGCTGCCATCTCTGAAATTCGGCGTGCAGAGGTAACCGCCACTAGGAAGGCCACCTTGAAGAAGAGGTGTTTCAAGGAAATGTCTTGCAGGGGCTCGAAAGGATGGCCAGTGAGAGCCTGTAGGACCTTAGGCAAATCCCATGTAGGGTAGCGATGGACTGCGGGCGGACGGATGTTGGTAGCCCCTCGCAGAAACTGTCGAATCAGCGGATTTCGGGACATCGGGTCCGTTGAGGAGCCGGACAAGACGGTGGAAAGGGCAGCCACCTGGTGTCGAAGAGTGTTAGGTGAAAGACCGGAGACAAATCCGTCCTGAAGGAACTCGATGACCAGCAGACGTAGGGGAGTGAAGACGCCTTCTACACCACAACAAGAAGGCTCGCCAGGTAGCTTCATAAATGCGAGTAGTCGAAGCTCTTCGCGACGCCTGGATAGTAGAAATGGCTCCGTCCAACAGCGGGAGCCTGGTCATAAACTCCCGCTCAACCGCCACGCGGTGAGCTGGTACCAGTGTGGATCCGGGTGTTCCAGTTGTCCCTGAATGAGAACCGTTTGATCATCCGGTATCGGCCAATGGGGTTGTACCGACAGTGACATGAGGTCTGCGAACCAGGGTCGTCAGTTCCAGGAAGGGGCAATGAGCACCAATTCCGCTTGTTCCTGTAGTAACTTCCGCACTACCCTGGGCAATAGGTTGACTGGAGAAAAGGCATACAG
The DNA here is from genome assembly GCA_022577455.1 of Arizona elegans. Taxonomy (NCBI): domain Eukaryota; kingdom Metazoa; phylum Chordata; class Lepidosauria; order Squamata; family Colubridae; genus Arizona; species Arizona elegans. The sequence goes on from JAKOOJ010000001.1 coordinate 76,854,099, forward strand.
AAGTTGGTTGGCAGGCCAAGGACTCCGTAGAGCGTCCACCGCCTCTACCTCAGGGCAGGGAAACCTGGTAAAGAACCATGGAAGCTGGTGATTGGACACGCTGGCGAACAGGTCCACCGTTGGTTGCCCGAAGCGGCAAACTACCTCCTGAAACAGCCGAGGAGAAATGGACCACTCTGCGTTGTCTATCGGTGACCGACTGAGAGAGTCATCCATCCGATTCTGTACCCCGGAGATGTGAGCTGCCTAAACTGATGCCAAGTGGTTCTCCGCCCAGAGCCCCAAACGTCGTGCTTCTCGCATCAGGGTTTTGGAATGAGTACCCCCGAGGCGGTTCACATGTGCTTTGGCCGTTACATTGTCGGTTAGAATTAGGACATCCCGTTGTAGGACATGCAGCTTGAAGGCCTTTAGAGCCAGGAAGATGGCCCGCAGTTCTAGCACATTGATGTTCATCCGCTGCTCCTGTTCGGCCCTTTGGCCCTGAGCTAGGTGGGGGCCCAGATGAGCTCCCCAGCCCGACAAGCTGGCATCCATTGTGAGAAGCAGACACTGAGGCACTCGGAACTTGGTCCCCTTTAGAAGTGCGTCCAATGTCCACCAGGAAAGAGACCGGAGTACCGGAAGAGGCAGTACCAGCCTCATGGTCAAATTGTCCCTATGTGAACGTTGAAAGGGTAGTAGTAGCCATTGTAAATCCCGGCAGTGTAACCGAGCCCAAGGGACTATCCCGAAGGTAGAAACCATCTTGCCAAGAAGGCGAGATAGGGAAAGAAGGGAAGATGACCTCTGGTTTTGTACACGGCCAGCTAAGCCTCTTAGGCTGTCAATCCAGTCAGGAGATAAGAAAACTCCGAAGATAAAGTATCAATTACTGCCCCCAGGTTACAGATCCGGGTAGAAGGAGTTAAGTGGCTCTTAGTCCAATTGACTGAGAACCCATGACCCTGGAGGATCTGAAGGGTAGTATCTAGGTCCATCTGTGCCTGATGTAATGATCGTGACAAAATTAGGACATCATCTAAATAAAAGGAGACTCTGATTGGGAGGGTGGCTATATATCCCATAAGGGAAGCCATTATTTTGGTAAAGGCCCTTGGGGCCGAGGACAAGCCAAAGGGAAGGGCACGGTACTGATAATATTTGTTATTATAATAAAAACGGAGGAATTTATGGTGTTCGGGAAGGATGGGAATCTGGAGGTAGGCCTCAGTTAAATCCACGGAAGATAAAAAATCCCCCTCCCGAATACAAAGTAAAATCGTTTGTAGGGAATGCATCTTGAACCGGTAATAAGTTATGTGCCGGTTCAAGGATTTTAAATCAAGGATTGGGCGCCAGTCCCCTGAAGGCTTTTGTACTAAAAATAGCCAAAAGTAAAACCCTTGGCCAAATTCGGTAGAGGGCACCGGTTGGATGGCTCTAATAGTCAACAAGTGACGGATAGCCGCCTCCACCTGGATCCGCTTTGTTCTGTTAAGGGAGACTGGACAACGTATAAACCTACAAGGAGGGCTAGACAAAAACTCAAGGGAAAGGCCGAATTTGATGGTATCTTTTACCCACTCATCGGAAATAGTATTCTCCCAGGCTTGGGAGAAAAGAGCCAAACAACCCCCAAGTTGCGCAGGAGTCTGACCCCTAGTGAGACCTTTGGAAGGGGCGGCCTCTACCACCCCTCGGGGCTCTCCTGGGGGGATATCTAGGGCCCTGTCTGACCTGATTGTCCTGATGGAAAGTCCCCCACTGCTGGAAGAAATGCTGGGACCTCTGCTGGAAATAGCTGGAGTCGGAACCTCGAAAGGACTGCAACCGAAAGGAGCCAGAAGAACAACCATCTGCCCGGCGAGACATAGCTGGTAAGATCTTCCGGTGGTCTCTGGTCTCAATTAGAAGGGGTTTAAGTGAAGGCCCAAATAGTTTGTCACCCGCATATGGTGACGAAGCCAGGCGCCACTTATTGCGAACGTCGGCTTGCCAATATTTCAACCACAGCAACCTGCGAGAAGTGACTGCGGAGCCGATGGCCTTTGCGGAAAATCTAGCGGCATTCAGGGTGGCGTCCACCGAAAATTCCACTGCTGCTAATATTTTATTAATATCTTGATGTGTTCTCACATCAGAAGAAGGAATACATCCGTGCAACTTTTTTAACCAGAGGATTGACGCCCGGTTAAAAAAGGATGCGGCTGACGCCGCTTGGACAGACCAGGCCAAAGCCTGGTGGCCTTTGATGAGGGTTCGTTCTGCCTTTCTTTCTTCCGGGCGCAGAGACTCCTCTGCCGGGCCTGAAGAGGGTGAAGGTGATGATAGGGCTGCCACAGAAGCGTCCAGAGGGGGTATCTGCAAAAGAGAAGCATACTCCGCCGTCAGATTATATAACCGCCTATCCAGGCTGTTAGGAATTGGACCTGTACTGGGTTCTTTCATTGCCTCTGTAAAACGTCCGTAAATAATTTTGGGGCAGGCACCACCTCGGTTTGCACTGTAGGTACTTCAAATAAGGAAGAAGAAGCAGCCGATGTCCCAGGTTGAGGTTGGGTTTTGGCATCTGGAAGGCCAAGCCCAGTGGTGGTTTGAGCCTTGTATAATAAGGAGCGGAACATCTGTGGGCGAAACAAGCCTACAAAAGAGGGCTGATCGGGCTCCAAGCCCTCATCATCGGACAAGTCCTACTCAATAATGGCTTGTTCTTCCTCTCCTGAAAGGGATCCCTGACTGTCTCTGGAAGGAGAAACCGCCCTCGCTGGGACCTGAGAGGAGGCCTGCAAAGGCTGAGAACTGACCGAAGGAGTATGGCGCTCAAATAGTCTGATACTTTGGAAGACGCTTTCTCCTGTAACCTCTGGGCAATACCTTGTTTAATGGATTCAGCAATCAACTGGGCTAAGGCCGAAGTAACATCTAGCTTTTGGCCTTGTGAGGTCTGGATTTCATTATCCCTGGAGGCCTGGAGAACAGGTCCTGGGTTTTGGATTGTTTGTGGAGGAAGAGCCTCAGGAGCCTCGGAAGGGAATACAGCCGCTGACTCAGGGGTGAAGGAATCCTCTGTGATTGAAATATCAGGAGAGAGAGCTGGCACAAGAGAAGACTGGGGGATAGCCTCCATTGGACTAGGAGTAGATAATGGCACTGGGTCAGATGAAAGCCCAGAGTGCGCTCTAGAAGAAGAGGCTGCCTTATTACAGGCCTTTTCTATTGCTTTATGTCTCCTTTGTTCCTCTTTGGACATTGGGGCCTGAGGGGGCGCTTGGATCCTGGTTTTCTTAGCCTGGGTACTGGAAGAAGGACCCTCCTCTGGATCCTGCTGTTTATGGGAATGCTTCCCCTTGCTGCTTTTACTAGAAGCCTTGGCATCCGCCATTTTGAAAAGGCTCTAAAATGGCCGCTAATTCCCAGAGCAAGAATAGGCCCACTGTAGAGCCGATAGGGGTGTACTCACTGCGCGGAGATAGAAGGCTAAACAGCCTCGGAAAGGGCCTTGTGAAGTGCTAGCCAGCCGGTCAAAGCACTTCACTCACGTGGAATCGTCGATGCGCTGACCAGCTGCAGGCCGATGATGGCAAGGCCGTGCTATCTAATGAGGCTTCAATTAGTCGCTCCGAGGGGAACTTTCGGCAAAGTGCAAGCCAGCCGGCTTAACGCACTAAAAAGGGGGCGCGGAAGTCTCGTCATGCTAAAATGCTGCCGGGCAATCGATCGTCGTCCCCTCACAGCCCGCACAGCCGCCAGATGGTGCAAGGCCGAACGCGACGGAGCGAACTCGTGCGTGTGGACGATGGAATTGCCAGCCGGCAATTCTACCGCAGCGCGGTCTTCAGAGGAGCTAGGAGAGGTTTCTCTCGCTGGAATGGAGCTTAGCAAAAACGCCACAGAAGAGAATCTCTTTTATATATCTATTTCTTTCTTTTTTGTAAGAGCTGTCCCTAGACACGACTGGTCCGGACTCGACCGAGTCGAAAAACTGACAGCCACAGTCAGGAGGAGGGACTTCCTTGAATTCTGCAGACCCGGTCCAATCACAACTTAACCAAGTCTCCACCCATCCTGACTGCCGTGCCCGACTATAGGAGAATATAAATTCTGCAGAAGTATATGCCCATACAATGCCTGAGCTTTGCTTTCCACAGTGCTTCTTGGGTCTTAAGCATTGATTCCTTGTAACCTGAAGCTTCATTTTCTGAAAAGAATTTAGACCTGTTCGTTAAATACGAGTTTAGTTTCTTTTGCAAATGTTCTAGTCCTGGCTACCTAGAAGTTTGACTTGAAGCAGGTTCTGTTAGATGTTTGAACTTAATATTGTTATCAGGAAATATATTACACATTTTTGGCAAATGAGGTTTTTATGTGGCCATACTTTTTATTATATTATTTTACACAAGAATGGCATAGCTAATATTTTGGCAATGATCTTGGCACTATATTGATCTATGCCATTTTCTTGTAGATGAGTACAATTTTCCCCATTCTATTCCAACTTGAAGAATGCTGTTGCTTAAACAGAAGCCTGCATAACATACTCAACGTTACTTTTAGATTTAGCAATCAGACAATGTAAGTAGAAGAAAAAATAAAGTCAAAGTGTTATAAATTGTATTATATTTCATTCAGACTACAAATTGCTTATATCTGTAATAATAGTTAGAAAATAAACAGAAATAACTATTCATGATTTTTTTTACTTGAAAAGTTTTTATGTAGACCTTGTCTTCAAATAAGCTGTGATCGATTTGATTTATATGCTGTGACTTTTTCCTGCTGTTTTCTATCAACTTTAATTGTGAAAAATGATGCCACATTTGCCCTCTTGATATTATTGTGGAGATCAAGTCAGTCTAAAAGCATAAAGATGCATACAATTCTATACATAGGTCTGGAGTTAGCTCACCAAGGTCTGCTCTGCAATATTTTTAATTGACTTACATGTTCTGTGGGAAAAGAAGGATCATAAAAATTGTTTGCTATTGCATTCCATTCTGCACTGGGATTTCTCTTGGGGATTGGATTAATAGTTCCGGTATTCAAAGAGTCAGCATTTCTACTACTGCAAGCGGAAACTGATCAACAAAGAGGAAATGATAACAATTGTGTTATTTCCATATAATTTTACATGCCAAAACTTTAAGTTTACTTGTATCTTTTTATTAAACCAAGAAAAATACCTTTTGGCATTATACTATAAAATAAAGAAATAAATCTAGTATCAAAACTTAGTTGTATAATCTTTTGTTCTCTTTGCTTAAAGAACTTGATGCAAACTATATACATGTTACTTGATTACATATAACAAAAAACCCCTATAATTTGTCAACCAATACTATCCATCTTTGTTCTGTTCTTCCCACATTCCAAATGTTTCTGGATAACATAGGGGGAAATCCATTTAATAATTATCCAAAGAAAAACTCCCATTGGCTATTATACCAAGACTTTATCAGTAAATAGTAGCTTTAAAAAGAATTTAGAGTTCAGACATTAACAGGCAGGTAGATAACCACATTCAGACATCATTGGACCATACATCTATTACTTTATAATTTTCTCCAGAGAATTTCCATCCATTTCTTCAGTTCTGTCTACTTAGCCAAGTATAATTTAGAGTTAATAAAGTAAGCTATAGAAAGAAGAAGGTGACAGCAAAAGAAGTGAATAAACCAAGTGGTAGAAGCCACAGAAATGATTAGAAAGAATAGGATAACTCACAAAGTGAAGAAACAAACTAGGCCAGTGGCCCCCAACCTTTTGGGTACCAGGGACCAGTTCCTTGTAGAAAGCTTTTTTCATGGATTGGACAGTGTGTGGTTTCATATGCTGCTTGCACCCCGTGGATGGGGCTTTGCTTGTTTGTGCAGCCCAGTTTCTGACATATCATGGACCAGTGCAGGTCCATGGACCTGGGGTTGGGGATCCCTGAACAAGGCAAAGAAATGTTCCAGCAAAGGTCTGCTGGATGCCATGAAAATAATTGTACCTTACAAGATCATCAGAGCTCATTGTCTTCTCTGAAGCTAGAACAATACTCTCTTCCTAATTCTACAACATAGTCAAGTTAATCCATCTAATGTCCTTCATAGTGGTTTTGCTAGCATACAGTCACACTCACTGGAGTAAAAAAAAACATCACTTTGGGACTACCAATACCTTATCCAATTTTTCCAGGAAATCCTTCACAAAAGGCTTATATTAGACTATTGTCAAAAGTTCATTATATAATCCCTTCCCCATTGGTCAGATGGGCAGTGTGTTCAACTTCTACATACTTTGTTCAACCTGCTTCTTTGTTTTGCAGCAATCCCTTCCCTTGTCCCCAAATTCCAGCACATACTGGTTATGAATGGATGTCAATTTATGACAGATGTTGTGGCTATATAATTTTAAATAACTATTGGCATTTAAATATTTTCTTACCTGGTGTTTCTTGTCTTAAATCACTATGCATGTTTATAATCTTATCAATTCTTCTTGAGCTCTGGGCATTTTTTATTTCTTGGGAGAGAGGCCTTTCCTTCAAAAAGAAAGGCATTGTTTGAACTTCATCTTGACATTTTCTTGATAAATCTAAGTATTCTGTTTTTTCATCCATAACTGGAAGGTCAAAGGATAGCCTTCCATTTCTGTTTATTAAATTTTCTGTTGTCTTCATGAGCAAAGAACAGGATTTTTTTATGCTTTCTTCCACAGTTATTTTCCTAATTATTGTATTCAATGATTTTTCTCTTTCTTTTTCTTTATTAAAAAATTCAATAAATTGCTCACTGTTGTCTTTGGAAGTATGGACATTTATCTGTTTATTTTTGGCAACTTCATTAATTTTCACGTCTCCAATTTCAGATTCAGGTAGATCTTGAGAATGCAAGGGCAAAACCTTTGTATTCATTTCTTTCAATTCGGAACTGTATTTATCAAAGTGTTTGCTAGGCATTTCATGTACACCTCTAGCTGAATTTTCAATACTTAAAGCTTTCCCCAGAAGTAGATTATTAATGTTTTCATCGATATGAATATTTATACCTATATTCTGACTGGAAGATATATTAAGTTTTGGTGATGTTTTTTCTGCATTACTAGTATCATTGTACTTATCCAAGTCATCTGTGTTGATCGCTGGTAACAATACAGAATCCATTTCAGATTTCATATGGTTATTTGCAGTTTTCTCACAAGTAATTTTAATTTGTTCTTTAGGCTTCTCATTGATTCCTTTATTTGTCAAATAATCTTCCTCATGGGTTGCATTGTTAATATTTTCAATACTCTCAGAAATGCAGTCATTTGCAACACCAGCGCCCAGATAATCAATAGAATGTTCCAATTCTATAGTGGGATTAAAACAATCTAATTTCAACACTTTAAGAAAGTCTTAAGTTCTTCTACTGGTAACAACATCATAGAATAAAAATTGTCCAAGAGAATTACTTTTACCTTTGCCTGCCTTTTATCAAGTAAGGTTTCTTTCTAGAACTGCCCTTTCTTCGCAATTAGCAATCCATGATTATATAGGTCAGTTCTGGTGTAATTAAATTTAACATATAAAGGGCTTTGCTTATAATGATTTCCCTTTGGCTTTTCTTTTAAACGATCATCCTCATTCATACAATTAGCAAGTCATTTTAAATCTGTTAAAATCTAGAATATATTATTAATAGTAAATTACTCAAAAGTAAACTACTTTTAAATATGTTTCATGTAATATGGACAAATGCATAATGTTTTTCTAAACAATAGTAGCAATTAATAAGTAAATGAATAATAGCAATTCATTTGCAATCCATTAATGTATTTCTACTTCTATATATTTTGGTCATGCTTGTCTTTCAATGTGCTAAGGTTTTCTATCATCCAGAGGGAAACTCACACTGGAAACCCATAATGTTTAGAAGACTATAAAAGCAGGAATAATGTTACCAGTGGGTTTCAAATCCTATCGCTACTGGTTCACTCATGGGCATGCGTACGCTCGTGTGCGCATGTGACGCTTCTGCGCATGCTCAGAAGTGTCCAGGCGGGTGGGTGGAGCCTCCTGCCGCTACCAATTCACCCAAACCTGGGCGAACCGGTAGCAACCCACCACTGAATGTTACTCTATCTCTGTAACCTTTGCTATTTTTCCAGAGGCAAGCAGTTGGAAGCATGGATATTCTCAGGAGCTTGTTGTTTTTCCATCAGAATTACAAAAGCAGCACTGTACTGCAAGCTTTACCCATATTGTATGTGCATGTGATACAATCCACTAACAAAAGGGACAAGGCTTGTTTCAGAACACTGTAACACTGCTTTCATCGTTTTGCATCCCCTTGTATTCCTCCCATGGGTGTCTCTACTGCTAGTGTAAACTGCAGATAAATGAATGTTAACATATGGTATGATAGTTATCAAGGTAGATGCTTACAGAGAATAAGCACCTATTCTCAATCCAAGACTGTAAATCTGAGACAGTCTGGTACTGTTTTTCCATTGTAAAAATAATGGGCCTGCCCATTCTGCCGGGAAAAATAGAGTAAGCATGCTCCAGATCCTATCTATTAGAAACAGTGTCTGTCAAATGTATGCAACCGGAACCACTCTGAATAGACTCAAATAAATACTTTATTGCTGACCACCTATATTACAAGAATCTCACCAGACTGTGAGTTCCCTTGGGAAACAGAAAATGTAAACCTAAGGGTTTGACCTCAGCTGTTTTCTCCCCCAAAATGACTTCAAGGTGGAAGGTCTCTTTATTTCCCCTAGAAAACTCCCCCTCTCCTTAAGTTGTCATTTTGCAGGACCAAGGAGGTATTCTTCTGTGTCATGGTACCTGGGCCAATTCAATATGTTGGTGATCACCTATAAAGCCCTATAAGGTTTGGCCATTATTACTCCAAGGATGGCCATCCTTGCAAAAGATAGCTGTCCCATAAACTGACCAATGCTTTCTCCATATTACCAACTTTAAAAAATTACCTTTCAGCCATCATTCTACCTCATTATTGATTTTTTTTATCAGTTAAAAACAACACATGAGAAGATGGGAAAGTATTCTGCTACCTTGACTTCAGAGTCTCAGAGACTCAGGTAAGTGGAAGGCATAGACCAAACACTGTGAGCGAAGACAAGGCAAAAATTCTTATCATCAAAAATATGCTTGTTTTAAACCTAGCTTATGTACATTACTCACAGCTTTTCTACTTCTATGCTAACTGAGCTGGAAGTTAATCAGATGCAGAAACACATAAATTTATGAGAACAAGTGACATTGTTCAGATGTGTGAGGGTGCTCAATGTTGGTGTTTCTGTTGGCATTGTAGAAACGAGGAGATATAACTTATTTTACAACTTTTTACCATATTGACTGATTATCAACATTTTATGTTTTAATTATGAATAATTATACCTTCAAAATATTCTGAATGCTTTTTCCCTAAGTTTATACCACTATCTATCTCCAGATTATTGTTTCTTCCATTTTCTTGTTGTTCATGTTCCTTAAAAAAATCCATTGTAGTTTGTGTATACTTATCATCTTTTTGTTCTTTATTTTCATTAGACATGTTTTCTACCTGCAGCAAAACAAAAAAAAAGTAGTTTTATTTTTGAAGATACGAAATTGAGAGACATATAATTTTCTTTGTAATAATTTTTAGCATTGAATTTACAAATGGAACAAAATAGTTCTAGAGTTCAAGAAAAATATTTCTATTCCAAATGTCCCAAAGATGCTTTCTCCAAAAGGCAACTGCTCTTTCTTGTTTTTTGTTTGAAAACATTTCACTTCTCATCCAAGAAGCTTCTTCAGTTCTAACTGACTGGAGGGGAATGGAAAAATTTATATTCTTTGCAATCATCTGGCCGCTAGTGCTCTGAGAGTCCATTGTTATCTTTATCCTCAGAGTCACTTGAATTAAGAGTGTAAAAGGCTAAGGAACTTTCTTGGGGCTGCTGAAAGGACTGCATTGTAAACAAGAGGTAGGTGTTGTCATATCCCTTCCCCTCTGTTGGGCTGTTCAATTTTAACATAGATGGCAACTTTGACACCTCTTTCAAACCAGTGGTCCTCTCTGTCCAGAATGTGAACTTTGCTGTCTTCAAAAGAGCGGCCCTTTTCTTTCAGATGCAGATGGACAACATGTCATGGATAATTGAGAATCTCCGTTGTCATTCTATTCCAAATAGGAATGATATTACTTCTTTACACGAGGCGTACATTCCAACATACTGTATATACTAATGAAAATAATGCAAAGAAAACAAATAGCAAGCATTCAAGTATGCATTTAGATATACATTACCTGATCCTGAATAAATAGCAGAAAGCCCACTAAAATGCTTTCCCTCAGTTTATTTGAAATCTTATAAGTTATTTCATGTTCAATTAAAAATTAAATTAGGTATGTTATGGATTTTTATTACATGGAAAATAGTTAACTGAAAATTCTAATTCCCTTAATTTGACATGGAAAGTGGATGGATTAATAATAACAACTTGTGGGGACAAGAAATATTTTTGGTCACTTGAAGAAAAGAAACCAAATAAAATTTGCACTTTTTCTTCCTAAACAATGTAAAAATCATCGAAAGATCTTTATAATTCTGTAAGATTTTAAGTGTTAAGTTTTACACTGTTAATTTTTATTGATTTCATAACAAATAAAAAATATTATGAAAGACATGAGTGGTTATGAATTTACTAATAACAGTTAGAATACAGTTGAAAATCATAAAATATATAGATGTCAGTGATGGAAATTTTTGGATCTTACAGAAATACAGAAAAAATACTGGTAGTCCTTGACTTACAACAGTTCATTTAGTGACCGTTCAAAGTTACAAGGGCACTGAAAAAAGTGACTTATGACCATTTTTCACATTTATGACTGGGGTAGCATCCCCTTGATCACATGATTTACATTCGGTTGCTTAACAACTGACTCATATTTATGATGGTTGCAGTATCCCAGAGTCATGTGATCCCCTTTAGCAACCTTCTGATGAGCAAAGCCAATGGGGAAACCAGATTCAGTTAACAACCGTGATACTAAGTTAACAACTGCAGTGATTCACTTGACAAATGTGGCAAAAAAGTCGTAAAACAGGGCAAAACTCACTTAGCAAATTTCTCACTTAACAACATACATTTTGAGCTCAATTGTGGTTGTAAGTTGAGGACTACTGTATAGTATCCTAAACGTAAAGAAAAAGATTTCCCCTGTCTAGTCATTTCCATCTCTAGGAAGCGGTGTTCAACTTCATTTCTTAGCCGAGGGAGCCAGAGTTGTCCGAAAACATTTAAAACATTTAAAACCTAGAACATATAACCTTAATAAAGCAAATTCAGATTTGATTTGTTTAGTAAAATAATATTAATAAAAGTATATTCTGCTTTTATTGTGGTGTTTATGTTCATGTACAAAGGTTGGGAATGTGCTACATTTCATATTTCATAGGTCTGTATTTTATATTTTTCAGTGCATTAAAACTTATGCAGTGAAACTGAATAATGATAAATATTCTTATACCCCTTTATAGCTATTTTTATGAACTATTTTGGTTAGCTAAACTGTATGCCCTTTCCTGTTAATTTATGAAAATTATTGTTGTGATAACACATGATCACTGATCTGTATGGCACTTTCTGCATGTTATAAGAAAAGGTCTAAGCAACATAAAACACATCAAAATTCATTAAAGTGGTATTGATTACTTTTTGGATAATTAATTTTATTGCAGACCCTTGGAAGAGATAATGAGATGCAAAGGGAGAATGCAAAAGAAAAATGAACAAAAGTTAGCTAGTCTTCTGAATGAATATAAGAAAGTACAAGCAACTTGGAAAAATGAGGTTGGTTTATTAATCAAATGCTGTATTAACAGAGTTACCAAGTACTAAGCAAAATGTTCCAAATAATCTCAGAAGATGACAAAAGTAAGAATAGGACAAAAAAGTATTTGCCTTTAAAAACTTTATCCAGTTGCTATACTAAAGACTTTTGAATAACACTGAGAGTTTTTCTTATTTATTTATTCAGTCAATGACAGAGCAACATAAAAAGAGAAATAAAAGACAATCACAATCAGAATTGACAGAGAGTAATGAGTGCAACTATACAATAAAATAAATCAGGTTTCTCTTCAGATCATGTAAATCTTTCGCCTTTTACTTTGAGAGTTTGAATTTTTGAATATCTCATTGGGGGGTGAGTTCAAAGTTATATTTAAATGAAACTTTATTTTATTGGAAGAGAAGAAAGCATGAGTGATGTTCTAGAATCTAGATAATATCATAATTTTGCATACTCTTAACAGAACAAATATTTCTAACTATCACTAAATTTGAGTAAGTTTTTAATACGGTAGACATAAGGATAAACACAGTAACTGCCAATAAAGTTATTTAGACTATTTCTGATACAAAATAAGGCATATCAACAAGAGTAGCAGAGTACAGTAAACAATAGTATATTCTACAACACTACTTAATCAATTCCCCACATTTATTTAATACACTTCATCTATAGTAACCATCCAGTAACATTTCCTGTGTGATTAGTTGGGTTGTGCAACATTTACAAATTGTTTGGAAGAAGTGCTTTGGTCTTGTTCCTTAAGCAGATAGTGTTTTTCCAGACTTTTGTAGAAGGCTGGAAAAGGTTTACCTGCTTTAAGGAGTCAACTCATTAAAGATAATACAAATGTTAAAGCAGAAACATTTTTTTCCAGGCTGGTGAAAAGGGGTTGCTTTAATTAATAGCGAAGATATAATCCTTGTGCTGAATTATTTTTTTAGCATGCACAATCCTAATTATAATTTCACAATTATTTTCTAAAAAATTTTCCTCAGATACAAAAATATTAAAAATATTGTGCAGATTGCTATCAAATCCACATTATTGTTTTAAAAACAAAAAATGGTTAGTAGTGTTATATGTGCCATCAATTTAGAATGCTCTTGGCTTAAATATAATGGATGTTTGATTTTGGACAAAAATAATTTAAAATTAGATTTAAAATCTAATTATTTTAAGGATTGTGAAAAACAACACAACTGCTATTTCACTGAGTTATTTTTGTTTTGTCTATTCTCATTTAATTATCCATTTAAATTAGTCCAATGAAGTAAAAAAAATACCTAAAAGTAATAATATTTATTTGTTTATTTGTTCAATTACTTAACATAATATAGCAACAAAAATGTATTTGGAACTAGAATTTTAAATTGATGCTCTTTTAAACTCATTGTAAGTTTGAATGGTCATTGAACAAGGGGTCAGTAAGGAAGGACTACCTGAATAGGGTTTGGGGTTTTTTTGCAATTCACTACTTCTATCCCATTAGAAATATATAATATTAATAATTTTGTCTATTGAAGAAACATATCAGAATATTTATAAATGTGAACTATAAATGTCTACTATACATAATGAGAGTTTTATTGGGGGGAATGACATAATATCACATAAACTATATAAGCATCGACATGAACTAAATAAATGTTCCACGTAAAACATATTTTTAAACCTGAATTTCAGGAAGGGTTATTTCAATGAATGCTTCCAGATTGTGGCATAAAGTGAAAATATAATCTACATTACAGGTAGTCCCCGATTTACAACCACAATTGAGTCCCAAATTTATGTTGCTAAGTGAAACATTTGTTAAGTGAATTTTGCCCCATTTTACGACCTTTCTTGCCACAGTTGTTAAGTGACTCACTGTAGTTGTTAAGTTAGCAACATGGTTGTTAAGTGAATGTGGTTTCCCCATTGACTTTGCTCGTCAGAAGGTTGGAAAAAAGTGATCACATGACCCCAGGATATTGCAATCCCCATAAATGAGTCAGTTGCCAAGTGTCTGAATTTTGATGACATGTCCAGGGGGATGCTGCAACTGTCATAAATATGAAAAATGGTAATAAGTTATTTTTTTCAGTGATGTTGTAACTAGGAATGGACACTTTTAAGTTGAGGATTACCTGTAGTAGGGGAAATCTTTGAACAGTTTTGGAGAATACATGGTAGGCGTCAGAGGGAGAGTAAATTGGCTCCCTTCTCTTTCTGTTGACAGAAGCCATTCCATCAATGCAGAAGGAACTCATTGTATAGCAACTTAGAACGAAGGAGAAATTTCCTGACAGTTAGAACTATTAATCAGTGGAACAACTTGCCTCCAGAAGTTGTGAATGCTCAAAGACTAGAAGTTTTTAAGAAGAAATTGAATAACCATTTGTCTGAAGTGGTGTAGGGTTTCCTGCCTGAGCAAGGGGTTGGACTAGAAGACTTCCAAATTCCCTTCCAACTCTGTTATTCTATTCTATTCTATTCTATTCTATTCGATTCGATTCGATTCGATTCGATTCGATTCGATTCGATTCAATTCAATTCAATTCTATTCTATTCAATTCTATTCTATTCTATCTGATGTAACTTTTGCAAATCATTCTATAATTCTCATTTTATAATACTTCATTTTAATTATTTAGAATGAATTGGGGGTCATTGGTATACATTCATATAGAGTCAACATTTTACCTGATACTCTTCTTTTAGTTTATTCAACTCCACCTCAATTCTGTTACTTCTTTTGGTCTGTCTGCAGAGCAGTTGCTGCATATGTTGTAGAGAAGCCATAATCTCCTTGTTTAATAAAAAAAGAAAAGAACAAGTGCAATACTTCAGGTTAAAGGATTACTCTGTGAAGTTCCCTATGATGGAATCATTAAATGCATGTGTGAGGATATGTGTGTATGCATGTATATATATAAAGTTGACATCTTAAATTTTAGTATATATATATTTTAAGCATGCATGCATTTTATTTGTGCCAATTGTTAAATAGGAGTTTATAATCTAGTCTTTCATAAGAAAATGTTGCTTATCTGTAACTGGTTCTTCAAGTGGCTAGCTGTACATTCACCTGTACTGATACTGTGCCTGCATAAAGCTATTGCCTGGAGCCTTGCCTAGCTTCCACTATCCTCAATCTTCTAAAATTCTAAAATTAATGTGCAATTAATACAGAAAGAGTAGACTACATGATTATATACTAATAACCCACAATTATATATAAGTATTCTTCTTCATCATAGTCTCTGTGCATCACACAGATAAATAGCAAATTTATTTAAAAGATTAAGGAAGTGTTTTTATTAAGTCAACACACAGAAAAATTCATTCAAAAGATGCATTGTCTGGGCTTGAATATTTCTGATATAATACCTGAGAAAATGTGTGACCAAACTGTGTGGATGCAGAAAAACAGTCAAGGGAATAGCATACAGCAGTGATTAATTCATGTGTACACAAAAATGTCACACATACATACGTATCTATATACAAGCACACATGCATATTTGTCTTTAGACTTTTCCTGTTCTGCTGTAAAGAGAGGAAATAATTCAACTCCTGTGACAATTAATTCCACAATATGGGCCCCACCATTGAGAAAGCAGAAACATAACCTGTTTCTCTTCTTTGAGTCTTGCAATTTCTTCCGTGATTTTTCCATTTAAATCTACTTCCTATAAATAAAATAAGCACATTGATATCAATTCCACTGGTCCCTTTAGTTGGTTAATGTTTACTACTGTACTCAATAGTATGCTTACTTTAATATACAAGAAATGTAACATGAACTTAAAATCTTACACTATGTAGGAGGTATTAAGCAAAATTATTTAACATTCAAGTCATAAGTACATTAATTACAGCTGCCTAAAATATAAAATTTAAAGTCACCTTTTTAAAATAAGCACAACCTCTTTTTCTAAATTATCAAGAAATATTAGAAAATACCACTGAATTTTTTTGCTGTAGTATTTGTAGCTCCAGTTCCTTTGCTTTTACATTGAGATCTTCTTCCACTTTATATTGACAGGTAACCTTGGATTTTATCACATCTGATGTAACTTTCCTTAGTTCCTTAATAAATAAATATTAATTAAAAATTCATGTATGCAACCTGGATGAAAAGTTATACTTAAATTAATGCTTTTATAAAATGACCAGAAGCAAGTTAGATCAACTCACTTACAGCAGTGATAGATGCATCATTGGAAAACTTGAAAGATCAGGTTAGGAACAGATCATCATGGAGAAAATCTATTGAAATGATCTACTGCGTAGGATCATGAAAATGTGATACCTACTTCATCAGTCAAACAGAAAGACCAAGCACATTATTGGCATTAATAGAAGTTTGGATAACTAGTTTGATCTACAGATTAACTGAACTGGGATCCAGCTTTAGGCACATAAGCCAGCTAGCTGACTTTTGGCCAGTCACTCTCTCAGTCCTAAGAAGAAGGCAAGGGTAAACCACTTTCAAAAATGTTGCCAAGAAAACAAAATACACTTGTAACTGAGAGCCAATTTTGATACAGAGGTTAAAGACATGAAACCAGGACCCGGAAAACCTCTTTTGGCAGAAGCAGCCAGGTGACTTCGAATGGCATTCAGTCATTCTCTCTCAACAGTGGCCCACTAGTTTTGAAAAACCTTGTGAAGAAAACTGAAGGGACTTGTCCAGGCAGTTGCCAGGAGTCAAGACTAACTCAAAACCAATAATAATAATAATAATAAATTTGGAAGGACTTGATAGGTAGATAAAATGCCAAATCCAGTCTAAACATCTGGCAATTGTGCAATGAACTATAATCATCATCATCGAAACAATGACATCATTTCAGAAGTGATATTTATGATTAAATATATGCTTTCTACATTCACCCATATGCTATCTACATTGTTCTTTTTTTGTTTGAACACTACTAGAAATACTACTGGAGAATGCTAAACAGTTTCCTCTGTACTGTATAATATTGCCATATTACTAAAAGATCTGCCAGGTCTTCCTGATCTAAATGGAGCAAATCAATCAAAGAAGAAACATCATCAACTATCTAATGATTTAGCTCTCTTTGATACTTTTAACAATGAAAAATTGGATATAATTTATATTATTAATATAAATAATTGTTGATCTCATAAGGATTAAACATGCCTAGTCCAATTTACCTGAATTATGTCTAAAGATTTAAAATATAAAAATGCATTAAAATATGGTATTGTTTGCAGTTCCTTTTACCTTATTCCTTCCATTTTCTACCTAGGTTATTCACAGCAGCTAATGCAGCAAATAAACAGTACATGCTTTGAGCTTATTAAATTACAAAGTATAGATCTCAGAGTCATAAATATTCCATCTTTCTATACCTCTTCCTTTTTTTTATGGGGTAGCCTGTTTAATATCTCTCTCTCCTTGAGTGTTCTGACGTTTACTTAGACAAATAGCAAAGGTTATGAATGCTATTTGTAGATAATATCAGGAATTCTTCATAATGGCATAGCATTGAATCAAGTATTCAAATGGTGGTAGCTTTATCTAGGAGGAACTAAGTTTGGTCTGTTTAACTTTTCTTCATAAAAATGGAATTCCCCTTATCACAGTCCAACAGTTTAACTGTTCTGGACAAAATCATAAAACAGTGGAAAAATAGAAATAAATATTCCAGTTGCTGAACTTCATGAATATAAGGTTATTTAAATACAGCTACTTTTTAAGGAAAATTATTTCAGTCATAGTCTGACAGAAGATGATGTTACAAAGAGAAACTATTTCTAACCTATAATTCTCTTCAAATGCTGATGCTGAAGTGCATGCAATGAAGCCATAATATTTTTTTTTAAATGCTATTGGACAGTAGAATCAAAATAGCAAGCATGATATTCCTTCTGTTTGCTCTTGCCTAAAAAGCATTGCCAAAATGCTGGACTTCCTGACATGACATTTCCTTTTTTAGAAGTCACGTATAAGGTTTTGTGGTGGCTTATCATCCTTTGCTCTAACTGAGTAGTGCTTTATATGGCATCTTCTACTCCCAGAAGGTGATAGGCCTCTCCCCATTAACTAGCAAGCAGAAAGAGAGAGGTGAATGCTAAATCAAATATCTTTGGAAAGGAAATTATTTGCCAAGAAAACTGCAGGGAGTTGTCCAGGCAGTCTCCAAAAATTGAACAGAGGGTATATGTGTATGTGTATAGCAGTGTACAAACAGGTATTAAATATCTTATTTATATACAGCTGAGATATGATGGCATAGTGGTTAGAATGCAGTATTGGAGGCTAATTCTGCTGCCAACTGCCAGCAGTTTAGCAGTTAGAGTCTCACAGGTTCAAAGATGACTCAGCCTTCCATCCTTCCAAGGTCAGTAAAACGAGGACCCAGATGGTTGGGGACAATATGCTGATTCTGTAAACCACTTAGGGAGGGCTGTAAAGCACTGTGAAGTGGTATATAAGTCTAAGTGCTAATGCTAGTGCTATAACTTGTTCTATGTTCTTTCGGTAACACAGACCATGTGCAGCAGCATTGGTGATGGGAGGCCATATCCACCATTTTTTGACCTTTCCATTGTGGTTTATTTTTATTTTTTTATTTTATTTCCAATTTATATACCGCCCTTCTCCCTGAGGACTCAAGGCGGTGTACAGCCAGAATTAAAAACATGAAATACAAATATTAAAAAGCAATTAAAATATATATAAATTTGGCCCAAAAATTAAAAAATCACCAACCAATTAAAACATTTAAAAATTTCTTCTTAAGCCAACCCGGCTTGCTGGAAAAAGTGGGTTTTAAGGGCATGGCGGAAGGCACTGAGGTCTTGGATTCTCCTTATCTCTGGAGGCAACTGATTCCAGAGGGTAGGTGCCCCCACAGAGAAGGCCCTCCCCCTGGGGGTCACCAGCCTACATTGTTTGGCTGATGGCACCCTGAGGAGGCCCTCTCTGTGGGAGCGCACAGGTCGATGGGAGGTTGTCAGTAGCAGCAGGCGGTCTCGAAGATAGCTAGGCGCGATGCCATGGAGCGCTTTCAAGGTGATAACCAACACGTTGAAGCGCACCCGGAAAACCACTGGGAGCCAGTGCAGCTCGCGCAGGAGCGGTGTTACATGGGAGCGCCATGCTGCTCCCGTCACTACCCGCGCTGCTGCATGGGCCAGTTGGAGCCTCCAGGTGCTCTTCAAGGGGAGCCCCATGTAGAGAGCGTTGCAGTAGTCAAGGCGAGAGGTGACGAGGGCGTGAGTGACTGTGCACAGGGTTGCACTGGTTGCACTACAAAAAGCTATAGCAAGACCCAAGACAAAAATTAAATCTGACTACATCTAGGTTGCATTTGATTGTAATGAAAATTAAGTAGAATTAATATGTTCGCTACACATATGTTTCACCATTCCCCTCTTTAAAAAAATTTAAAGTTTTTAATTGATAACTTTTAAAGGTTTCATCCAAGAATTTCTGAAGCTACATGAAGTTCTGAGGCCATAAATTATATATACCACTGTTATAAAATAACAATCCTATTTTTTATCAAATTAAATGTTACCATATTTTCAAGAGTCACCATGGCATACATCATAAAATATATTCTATTATATAGCAAAATATTGAAAGTACAATAATCAGCAATAACAATAATTAAAAAAAACAATGTCTCATCAAATCCTATGCTCCAGTAAGAGCATTCACATTATATTATATTCTAAGCCTTAAGACAAAAAAAAAGTGAGACTAGCTATTTCATCCTAGGCACAAAGCAAAAGAAGATTATTTATAGTATCGATACAGAAAAACAGTAGGAACTGTCTTCTTAGGGATTACTGTTTATAACAAATGAGTGGGCAGACAAATCTTGATAACCTGCAATAAATTATTGGCACTGATTACTTTAACAGGGTTCCCAATTGTTCAGATTATATGTGTTTGGATGCCTTAAACTCACCTGGGATAAAACAAAATGCACTTCATACCTACCTTTTTTAGGTTATTTATCTCAGACTCTTGTGTTGTATTAATTGCTGACAAGTTCTTATTGAACTGAATGGCTTCCACAACTTACATAAGGAATATGAAATAAAAAAATAATATTAAAATATAATCTTCATTGTGTTACTTCACATATTCTACAAAGTAGAATATTTTACATTTATATATACATTTATATATATATATATATATGTGTGTGTGTGTGTGTGTGTATGTGTAGGTGTATGCGTGTGTGTGTGTGTGTAAAATATATACATTTTAGAAAATGTGTTTGTGAACTTTTTTTCTGACAAGAAAGTAAATCTCTTTTGAAAAGTTAGAAGCAGTCTCCTTTGTTATCATTACTAAGTTGTATTTTATTAAATTGTATCCAGAATGTATTACATATTTACCATTTTTCTCTAATTTCCCATGAGCACTTTTTATTATTTCAAATTGATTCATTATAACTGCATGGCATTTTTCAAATTCATTCAGTCTTTTCTGATAATCTTCCTTTGATGAATTGTACAATTGCATCTTGTGCTCCTGCAAAAACAAGGAAAATTCTTTGAAATGTTGTATGATGTAATGTCCATAAAACAATAATTCTAAATCCAGTTATTCTAATGTTAGCCTCATTTAAACATAGACTTTGTTTCAAACAAACAAGCTTTTGTCTGTAATAATCCAGAGTCAGGCTATATATAAATTAATAATAATAAAAATATATATGGAGCACCACTTGAATATGATCGGCATTGACAAAATCACTATCCATCAATTGTAAAAGGCAATGTTACCTGGAACAGCTTACATTCTGCAATGATACTTTTACTACCATCAAACAACAACATCTACCTATCCCAGTCCTTGTAAATAAAAATGCCAATTCTAAACATCTGATTGTGTGTCCAACCACAATATTAATAACAATGTGCTGATATCCTCCTGCATCATCTTTTGATTTTTTTCCCAAAGTCTCTGTAAAAACAATGTAGAACAATATCTCCTCTACTTTCATTGCATACCTTTGATCAAAAGGGATACAATTTTTCATGACAATAAAAGTCACAAAGAGATGCATGAACACACTCCACGTTCTTCTCTCCCGGACATACTAATCAATCAGGGCAATAAGCAGATTCAAACATAAATTTGAAATCATAGAAATAGATTTACTAAATCATTCCAGTGTACTGTACTAATATTATTTAGATGTTTTGAGCAGCCATCAGAAGTAAAAGCAGTAACAGTCTGTTATTTAACATTTAAAATTACCTTCAGAGTTCTATTAATGCACCCATAAATCTAAAACATACTGTCATTCAATTTTCTAGATGTCATTTACGTTTTTATTCTGATCTTTTTTAATGTTAGTTAAGACTGGTGATCTGTACTGATAACAAAGATATATTTTATATTCTGGCATTATGTCTTCAATTTTTATATTTAAGATATTCCATACAAATAATTTATGGTCTGTCCACAAATTGCATTTAGAGGTATTCTAACTGATTGGATTACACTTGTCCCTCTTTTATTTCCCATTATGTACCTAATTTGATTTTGATATTGTGATATTCATATATAATATATATTATGTTACTTAAAGCTTAAAGGTGCTGGAAATAAAACAAACCTATATTCTGCATCACTGTATTTACTTAATCCAAAAATTCGTGACCATATTTCTGTTTCCATATTCCCTACATAGTTACACTGATTCCCAAACTTTCTGCACCTATAAATTTATTAATCGCTTCACTCAATTGATGTAGAGATACAAAGCAAGGAAACTCTGCACTTTCCCTTTCAAAAGATTCCCTTTTGTATATCTCTATTGGCTTGACTGATATTCTAAACACTTTAACTTCCTTCCTTTCTCAATTCAGTTCTCGTTCTCTTCTGATTCCAATCTGAGCATTCCAGGCAGTAGTGGGTTTCAAATCCTGTCGCTACCAGTTCGCTCACGGGCACGTGCACGCTCACAACACTTCTGCACATGTGCAGAGATGTCTAGGGGGGTGGACGGAGCCTCCCGCCGCTGCCATTGCTACCGGTTTGCCCGATCCAGGGTGAACCGGTAGCAACCCACCACTGATTCCAGGTTTTTACCTGACTTCCTTTCTCTTTCTATAATGAAGGAAAAGCATGCTATACAGACTTTTAGTTGTAGATAGCCTTAGGTAACTTGGGCCTTCCTCATTTTTAAAATACATTATTTTAAAATATACAAAGCTAACCACTTTACAACATTCTATATTCCAATCACCGGCTAGTAGTACTGTGTCCCTCTAAATGTACATTTGACATATTATGTCATTTGCCATGAAATTTCTCATTGTCTGCTATTAGAATCCTACATTCTTGATTTATCATTATAAAAAGAGTTGCTGAATGCACACAGATTATACATTCTGCTTCCTAAGAATACTTCGCTGGTCACATGTTATTTCTGGAATTAGGTTGTATTAGTATACTGGGGTTAATTATCCAATAAAGATATGGTCAAAACAATCTCCAAAATATTTCCTTGCATATATTGTTCTATTATTTCCCTGGTTGTCAGCTACTCCTGCTTATCTTCTACCCTTGTGCTTAAAATAGCAGTTCCTGCCCTAGGCACAATAAAATGAGGATTAAGCATGGCTGGAATGTTGCATCCACTTGTATGTGCTCTAGAATATTCTCTGCAAGTGAAAAATAATACAACTTAAATTTGTATAATTGTATTTATTAATTGTATTTAGTTCACTTTGGATTTTTAAATGCATTACTCTGTGAAACAAACTTGGTTCTTATTAAATATGAAATCTGTAGAACTAGATTTATATATTTATCTCTTTACATTTAAATTTATACTTAATTAAATTTACATGTAATTATTAATTTATACAATCAGACCACTCCTGCAGTAAGATCAATTGCAATCTGTTTTACGACTAAGAAGTTCTTTGCTTGATTTTACTTCTGATTAAAACTGGATGAAATGTTCATAGTAGCCATTTATGAATTTTTTTCCTGCCATAGTTGAGAAGAATAAATTCAGGGATTTTTTTATGAACATTAATATTTTTTTGGAATTTCAACAAAAGTGAACTAATCTCTCTATACTTTAATAGGCGTTTACAATGAAAAAATTATATATACCATAGTTAGAAAAGCTGGGGGGGGGGAATCCAGAAATATAACATTTAATATAAAATTTCTCTGTTTACAGAAAATCTTCACAGATGACATGACTTATTTTGCTCTCTATGTCAGTTTTAGAATTTCTTTTTTGTTGTTATTTTTTTCTTTTCCTTTTCTTCCTTTTTTTAAAATACACATAATAAATATACCCCCAGGGAAAAACAAGCTAACAAAACAACCTGGAAAACTATTTCAGGGCCTAAGCATGATACATGAAAACATTTATGGCTGTAGTTTTTGACTTAATTGCACCAAAATCAGCTAGTTTATTAATATGATGTAAAGACTGGGAAGCCATTATTTTTTTAAAAAAATACCTTATGCTATACATTCCCAGGTGAAAATACATGCTAAGAACACATTTATGTCCTATTTCCTGCTAATAGGAAAGAAAATTAGCAAAAAAAAATTGGAATATATTAATGTAACACCCTTCATGTAAAGCTCTGTTGTCTGTTACAACTGAGTACAAACATTCACACTTGACCAATGAAATAGATTAAGGAACCCTTTCTTTTATGTGCCGCAGTAGTAAAAAATAGGATCCAGACAAAAATAGGGACAGTGTTCACTGGAAAAATAAAAGAAAAGGATGAGACATGGATCTCAATCTATGATCCTTTTCCTTTGTTATCTCTTGATGCAGTTTTATTCTTATCAGAAAAGCAAAAACCAGACTTAGTAAGGGAATTGTTACCATACTCCAAAGGCCAGCTTTATGCTTTATTGAACACCTGGTTGTGTCAGAATGGTGTCCTGCCAACAGGTTTGCTTTCCATAGTTATTCAAATAGCATGGTAAAAATTCTCTTCATCATTAAAGTATGATTTCAAACCACCACTAGCCAAAGCACTTGTATGATTCTGAATGTATTTTGTAAATATCAGATTTTATCATCTTTACTCTAACATATTAAGAAATTATCAAATAAGTTCCAAAACTACTTTATATCTGATACATTAAAAGTAAAAGTGAAATGAAGTGTCATTTGTAAAATTAAGAATTAAAATGTATAACAGGCATATCTTTGTGTGTATGAGTGTGGGTAGTAGAACACAACTTAAATAAAGAATCTAACTTAAAAGTGAAATAGGATAAACACATTTTACATTGCCTTTGATCTTTAACTTGTAGCCTTATCTCTCAGGTCAAAGGACATATTATTCAATTTCACCATATTTTGTGTAAAACCACTGTAGCGTTGAAGATGACTTTCTGTACAAATGTCATGGTACTTAAGGCTAAACTGGACTCTAGTTTTGAGCTTCTTAATTAAAATAACAGTTTATAATGGTCTGACAATATTATCTTTGTTCTTTCCAGTTGAGCAGCAGCAGAATTTTCACAGCTTTTAGTCAATCAAGCTTAGCAGTGTTTGAAAAGCTCTCTTTAAATTCAAACATGATTCAGAGTGGACTGTTCAGGACTCTTATTTTTCTGCATAACAGTGGAAGAAGAACACTACAGTATTTTATATTCCCTTTTTTAAAATCAAAATTCAAATAAAATGCAGGTCTTGTATGCATATTTTAATTATAAATACTGCCTTCCAAATAGAAAATAAGATTCATCAAGACACATGTCACTTTAATTCATGTAGCTCTTGCTAATAAAAGTAGATTATTTTATAAAGAAAGGTGGCAAATGAGAATGCACAAATGAGAATTTTACAAGAACAAAAAAAAATCAAATACTGCTTGGATAAATAATTTTAAGAAATATTGCCGTAGCATTCAATAAAAAGCTGCTTGAGTTGCCTACCAACCAATGTCAGTGATATATGTATAATCTAAATGTTGCCAGAGTTCTTAATCAGAATTACTTTACATAAAATGGAAAATGTTTGGCATACAGTTCAGCTTTTTCTTTCATGACTAGAGGAAGAGTTATGCTTCCAAAATAACACCTATCCATAAGCATAATGATCTCATAGGAATAGAATTTTCATTCATTGAACAAGAGATTAATATTCTATTTTTTCCTTATAGCACTTACCATTTCATTAAGCTTCTTTTGCAATGTGTATTTTGAAATCTGTTATAATAAAAACAAATAGTTTTATCAATATTTAATTAGCATAACTAATTATGTTAATGCATTTAATATCAGTTAAAAATTATTTGTCATTATACTATTTTAAGGAAATGATTACAAATTTAATATTTTGAGGGGAGGTTTAGTACCAAGGTCTAACAGCTTGCAAGCTATTATGCACAACCAAGTCTTCTCTTTTGTGATTAAAAAAATAAATAAAGAATCAGTGACAAAACAAGTCCATCATAAATGCAGAACTCATGACAAAGAAATTTCAGAAGTTTATAAAGTGAACCCATAACGAGATGGGCAGCAAACAAATTTAATTACTAAATAATAATATCTAAATAACGCTAGCTAAACAATGGTGAATAATGATTAAGAACAGGTAGATTTTTGACTTGCAGAATTTTCAAACAAGTCTCCAAGACAAGAAGTATAACTAGTCTTGTTAACTTAAAAGTATCTATAAACAATCTGAAACAAGGAAAAAGCAATTCCAAACTTGGAATCATAGAAAAATAAATGGACAGGACAGGACCGGACAGGACAGGACATGGTAGAATACAAGATGGACATATAGATGACCAACTTTTCACATTTTTGCATTAAAAAATGGCAGACCATTAGTGCTATCAATCCTATATTGTGATCAGCAGCTGCTATATAAGCAGAAATTTTACAAGCCAATATCTCCACAAACAATATGTTCAAAGAAAGCTAAAGCTAAACCCATTCACCCAAATAAATGTCAGATGTGTCAATAAAATAATAATTAATAATAATTTATTCTTAAATTGAAAAAAAAAAGATTTCTCTAGTCCATGTGCTTAGAAATGAAGAACAAATAGTGCAAGAAGGAAACAACATGCATTGGAGGAGGAGCTCCTTCCCTTGCTAGTAAGTGGGATTTAGTTAATAGCTTTTGTAAAACCATCTGCTTATAGTTGCTGCTATCAGAATTGCATAAGAGTGTGTTTCTATTCTGAATAAAAGAAGCCTGATAACTTTCCTGATCAACTAAGAAAAGAAGTGATTCTGTATGTTTTCTGATATTCAAATATGTTCTATAAAATAGAATATGTGAACTACTTTAGTGCAACTGAGCTGGCTGAAATAAAATTAGAAGTATTTCACTCCAAAGCCTTTGTTATAATCAGTTTAAATAAGATTCCACCACTAGATGATTTTTTTCCCAAGTTTATCTTAGTTAAGAAAAGCTAGGGAGCATTTATTACTTTAAAACTATGTAACATGCTCACCCAACCATGAAGTACACTATATATCACTTCTGCTGTGTCATGAATTGAGCAGGGCATAACAAATCCTTTCAGCCTTTTGCACAGAAGGTCAACAATGTGAAGGAATTTGCTTTTACAATAATCTCAGCATTAACTGGATTATTAAATAAACAAAGAATGACATCAAAATAACCAAGCTATTTATAAAGTTAATGGGAAAAGAGTAATCAGTACAGAATTAATGGCAGATAACATTTTTCCCATTGCGGCGGAGTAAAAAGAAAGCATAAATAAATAATGCTTAAAGGATAAGTTTTTAGTAAAATGTCCTATATTCATGTCAAGGTGTGGCTTAAAATTTGGGAATAAATATTTAATAGTGAGAAGTTACTCTGGTTTCATATAGTTCCAAAAGATGTTTCAGAATTCCTTTCTACTTTTTTGCTTGACAGATTTTGTTTTTCTTAAACTTAAGACAGAAGAAGCACATCCAGGTAATAATTTCTATAAAGTAGAGACTTTAATCTAAATTTAATTATTCTAGCATGAATGTTTTGGGAGTTAAAAAAAAGTCTCTCTGTGAAGTTTTATTCTTGTTGGCAAGAAAAAAAATATTTACTTCAGGATTAAATTCCAGATACAAGTGGATTTATACTGCAATTCACAAATTGTAATAATCATTTTATGTCTACTTCAAAAATAAAAAAGCAAGATAAGATTTCATATAAGTCCATAAGAGATGACTTCTAAAATTCTGTATACAGAGCTGCAGCGGAACAGTTCTCATTTCACCAAGAAGATTGAAACGTCACAAAAAAGTAAGTCTTTCTTTGGTTGTGGTGGTGGTGGTGGTGGTGGTTAGAAATCAGCAATTTCCTTTATGTCCTCAGAATCATTTCTTATTTGTCCAGAACATTATTTGAATGAATGGGGAACTAGTACTTAAAATGAAAATGTTGTAGATCTTGTCCACCCTACTATTGTTTCTTAAAGGTTGCTAAAATTATGTCTGTTCTACCTCACTGCCTTGTTGAGAAACAGCTTTTCATTTTTGTAAAGTGATCTTGAAACTAGAAGTCCTCAAAATTTGAAGACTGTAATCTCTTTAAATAATACATGGATTTCTGAGCTCCATCTCATGAATAAAACACACGAATTCACTGGCATAAAGGTAGGGCATGAAATAAATATAATATTTCCTAAAGCTTTCATCATATTTTGATTTAACTTTACTTTTATCAGTAACAGTAAATAAGCCATATTTAGCTTTTCTCATACTATCCAAGGAGTTTGATTAACTTTTTTAAATGATCACATTAATCTGTAAACCCCTAGTGTACACTGTATCTGTTTTGGAGACGACCATCCTGTTACTGTCATTCTAATCAATTGTACACATTTGTTGCAGTTTATAAAAGTTGGCCATAGCAAAAACTGCTGAGATCAAAGATTCCATGAAAGTTATGACATAATACATTTGAACATTTTGTTGTGACTGACAATGGGAAGAGGATTTCTTATTTTCTTTTTGAGTTGGTACATTGTTTTCCTTAGAACATACCTGCAGAACAAATCTTTACAATCTAACACAGGAAACACATAAATAAAAACTAAATCTACTAAATCAGATGACTGGGAAAAGAGTAGGGATTCATGTTATATTATTTTTCATTTAACCGGCAAAATCAGATAATTTACTACACCCATCACTGTTGTACTCTATAGAGATAGGACCTAAATAAATAAATCTTGAATGCAATGTTAATGTACCTGTAAGTTTTTAAATGTTTCTTTCAGTCCTTCCACTTCTCTTTCTTTTGATTCCACAACAAGCAGGTGTTTTCCCTTCAAAGAAATATTTCTTATATCATGCACTTCTTGAATAAGTCTTCTAAAATTTATTTATCATTATGTATAAATAATAATAGACTGAATATAGATGTGTACATTTATTTTGTAAGCACACATACTTGAGAAAGGCTAACTCCCAAGAGATCCAATGGAGAATAACTAATAAAACATGTATAAGGACGTCATGATGCAAACTCTGTAATTTACATACTATACAAATATGTACAGACAGAATTTGTATTGTGATGTCACACATGTCATTTTTCCATCATTGTAGCCAGTTACAGGCACAATTGTTTCTCTGTGTTGAATACAGTTACTGAATGGGATTTCCTATTGTACTGATTTAAAGGATGGAAATATACTTATTCCAAGGACATTGAGAATGATACTGAAGAATATATCTCGCTTTATATTCTTCTAATCTACAGTAATTTATGGTCTCTGTTTGAAATTGTTATAAAATGATCCACAGATTCTGTCTTAATATGCAAGGAAATTATTACTCCAATTTTATTTATTGTTTTGTTTTGTTTTGCAAAATCTGATATTTTTACTTTTCATATATGGCATATAGTTTACAGCTTCTAAACTATATTCACACATTCTACTATTTTATAGTAATCTGCCAATTGCAAAAGTTAGCTTCATCACTTCTATCAAGTACCGTATTTTTCGGAGTATAAGATGCACCAGACTATAAGACGCACCTACCTTTTTTGGTGAGGAAAATAAGAAAAAGAAATCTGCCTCTGTCTCTGCCTCCCAGCAATTTTGTCTCGTTGCAGCAAACAGCAAACAGCCTGCTTTACTTTCATTTTCGTTTTCAGTATAGCTTGATTAGCACAAGAAAAAAAAATCTGCTCCAGCAATTTACCTCCTTGCAGCAAACAGCAGAAGCCTGCACAAAGCAGCTGAGAGCAAAACAGTTGAGAGTTGGGAGGTCAATTTAATCAACTTGTGCTAATTAGGCTGTGCTGAAGCTGAAACGCGCTGTTTCTTTTTGCTGTTTGCTACAAAGAGGTAACTGCTGGGAGGCAGAGGTCAAAGGGTGGGGACCAGTGGGTAGGTGAGGCTACATTCGGTGTATAAGACACATCTAAATTTTCACCCCCTTTTAGGGGGGAAAAGGGTGTGTCTTATACTCCAAAAAAAACGGTAATTACATACAAACTTCATTAATTAAACATTGTATAATTATTTCTTTAGACTATATCTTGATTGAAATATAGAATGGCTGATTTATTAGTATCAATTTATTTACTTATTGCATTTATTTAGCTTCCCATCTCACCAATCAATTTTTTACAGTATGTATCATACTGTTAAAGAATCCATTGTTTACAAAGTAGAATATTTTTTTAAAAAATAGACCCTAAACTATAAATAACACAAAATCATTTTTTAAAAGATTATAATAGTACCCCAGATTCATTGAAGCATTTCATGTACTTTTAGAAATATAGCTGATGTTTCCTTCTGAAAGCATATCCATGAACATTTGGGAAGCTATGTTGAAAGGCCATCAATATTCTTAGTGGGACTTATCAGTTATTGTACACATTGCTATTGGAAGGTAAGAAATGAGCCCCTGCCAGTACCTTCCATACAAAGCACTTAAATACTCAACCGCTAACTGAACATTCATTAATTGAACAAGTAAATTATACAAGTGTTCATATTACCTTTTCTTCTTCCATAGCAATCATTTTTGTTTGAAACTTGTGTCAAGAAGAAAAATAAATAAATAGTATGTTCAAACAATATTCAACATTTTAGCCAAACCAGGTCATTTTTATTTAATTGATATAAAATATAATTACATTGTAAGCTTCCAGAAAAATGTATTAATTTGCTCTGCAAAGGAATCTGCTTTCCCAAATGAGAGCAGAGTCCTCATTAAAAATTCTACAGGAACAAAAACTTCAATAACTGCTTCAGATATGAATAAACCTCAACATTTTATTATTCCAAAATTGGTTATCTATGGAAGAATGCAAAACTTTTCTACTTTTACAAAATTATATATGTTTATTAATTAGATTTATATCCTACTTTTTACAATAGGAGTAAACATAATATTCCTCCTATATGGGTTTCTATGGCTGAGGGTAAATTAGGACCTTGGTCTCCCTACAAGTCCAACAGTTTAACCACTACTCCAACCAGTTTTCAAGGAAATGGAATAGAAGAGTGACAGGAAATAGTTTTGCTAAATAATAAAACAAATTTCCAACTACAATTAATGATTTTATCAGATTATTATCAGACACATGTGGAACAACAGATGTTAAAGCAATATATTATAGGACTGTTCCAATATCAGTTCTTTCTCACTTTAGTAGGAATGTTAAAACAATGTTTTATGGATCTGTAAGATCTTATTTAGAAAAGTGTAGTTTTTAAGTGGTTCTGCCTTTGCTACCATATCTATACATTTCTCCCGTTCTATTTTCTATGACATTGGTGCCCTTTGATTATAAAACTGAAAAGTCTGCTTTTCATTAGCTAGAATTTAACAACTTAATTTTCTTTGGGCTTCCTACAAGAAGAAAAAGAAAGAAAGCAATTTCGCCTTTCAAATTTAAAGACTCTGTCTTGAAATTTTGAAGGTTTTAAACTAAATAAAAACTATATTACAATAATAGACCAGCATAATGTTTAACTTATTAATATCCAGATGCTTTATTTTAATTTCATGACAGTTAAATTGTATATCATAAATAATCTTTTTTAAGAATCTCCTAAAATTCTAAATACTGCTTTTCCAGGGGAGAGAAAAACTTACTAAACCTCACTAACTGATTAGATGCTACCATGTCAACATTCAGCTCCACCAAATCATGTTATAATTGTTTCTTGATATCTAGTGAGAGGGAGACCATGGGATATGCAAAGAATTGGTTTGCTAGGTAGAGATTTGGATTTAGACCCTACCCCACCCGCCTTGGAATAAAGGGTTTCTGAGCAAATTAGACAATTTTTTGATTACCTGAAAAATGTCTGAACCATATTTTGTGATCAATATACACTGTATTCAAGCCTAGTAGTTTTGTAATCATTTTTTTTTATTGCAAAAGTTTTACAGTTACATTTTCACCCCTTTCCCCCCCCCGCAACCCACCCCAAACTTCCCAGCCTCCCTAACCCACCCTAACCCTCCCCTCCCCCCAGACTTCCTCACAGTATACTCATGTCAAATAAAAGGAAAAACCCTCCTTTGTATATAAAACTTGAACCCCTCCCTCCCCCTTACAAATTTTCATCTTCATTACATTAACCTATTACAATCTTAATATAACATTTTCAAATAAATTTTCATCCTGATTACCTTAAAAATATTTCTATCTTGATATAACATTTTCTAACAAATTTTCATCCTCAACCTTAAAATATTTCTATCTTAATATAACGTTTTCAAATAAAAGCTATTTGATACTTCCTAGTTTGATATTTATTCTGAACATAATCTATCCATTTCTTCCATTCCCATTCATAAGTCTCTTGAGAACAATCTTTTAAATATGCTGAAATCTTCGCCATCTCTGCAAAACTGGCCATCTTCAAAGTCCATTCCTCAATCGTAGGCAGCGCTTCATTTTTCCAATATTTACCTATCAACAATCTTGCTGCTGTTATCATGTACAATATCAATTTTGTTTCACCCAACGTAAAACCCTTAACTATACCCAATAAAAACAGTTGTGGAGAAAATTGAATTTTTTTCTTCAAAACATTCTGCATGACCCACCAGATTTTTATCCAAAAAGCCTTAACTTTCTTACAGGTCCACCAAACATGATAATATGTAGCGTCTAGACAATCACATCTCCAACATTTAGGCTGCACATTAGGGTACATACACAACAATTTTTTGGGGTCTAAATGCCATCTATAAAACATTTTATAGAAATTTTCCCTCAGATTCTGCGACTGTGTAAATTTAACATTCTGAACCCAAATTTTTTCCCATGTTTCCAACATCACTGGTTCCTCAAAATTTTGTGCCCACTTAATCATGCAGTCTTTAACTAATTCAGTTTCTGAATCCCTTTCTAACAAAACATTATAAAGTCTTTTAATATGCATTGGGCCTTTCTCTTTTATGTGTCTAACTAATTCTTCCTCATACATCATTATACCAGTTTTTTGGTCCTCTTTCCATCTCAATTGCAATTGATTATATTGTAACCAAGTTAAATTAATCCCTTCAGCCAACAATGTCTGTAATGTCTTCAGCTGCCATCTGCCCGCATCTGTAAAAAGAACCTCTTTATATAAAAACCCCCCGAGTGACATTATATTTGTATTCCACAAGGTATGACCAAGATCCAGCCATAGCGGTATTTTATAATTCCAGTTGTTTTGGTGCTTCTTCCAAACTCTCAGCAAAGAATCTCTAAGTATATGGCTTTTAAATACTTTATCCACTTTACTGTCATAAAATAAGTAAGCGTGCCATCCAAATTCCAGATTAAAACTTTCTGCATTCAATATTCCAGTCTTTTTTCCTCCAAACCAATCACTTACTAAAGTCAAAGCTGTTGCATCATAATATAATTGTAGGTTTGGAAGTTTGAGACCTCCCCTTTCTGGAATGTCTTGCATAATTTTCATTTTTACTCTTGGTTTTTTCTCGTTCCAGACAAATTTGTTGACACCAGTTTGCCATGCTTTTAGTTGTTTATCATTTTTGAGCACCGGAATCATTTGAAACAAAAAAAGAAATCTTGGCAAAATGTTCATCTTAACTGCTGCTATTCTTCCAAGTAAAGACAGCTGCAGTTTTTTCCAAATCTCCATATCTTTTTGCACCTCTCGCCACAACGCCTCATAGTTATTTTGAAACAATTTCATATTTGATTCTGCAACCTGAACTCCTAGATATTTTACCTTTGGTACAATCTCAAAACCTGCCCTCCTTTCTAACTCCAGTTTACGATCTTGTGTCATATTTTTAACTACCATCTTAGTTTTTCTCTGATTCAATCTGAAACCTGAAACTTTACCAAAGTCTTGTATAATGTCCTTCATCTGGATTATCGATTCCATTGGCTGTGTTAGGGTAACAACCAGATCGTCTGCAAATGCCTTTATTCTGTAATCCTCTTGCCTTATCATTATACCTTTCAATGTGTTAGAATCCCTTATTGTATTTAACAAGACTTCTAGTGTTAAAATGAACAACAATGGGGACAGTGGACATCCCTGTCTTGTACCTTTTTCAATTTTAAACTCTGTTGTCAAACTTCCATTGATAATGATCTGTGCCTTTTGCTCTTGATAAATTGCTGAGACCGCCTGTATATATTGGTCCCCAAAGTCCATCTTTTTTAATGTCTTTAATAGAAAATTCCAATCCACTCTATCAAAGGCCTTCTCTGCATCCAGAAAGACCAGCACTGCAGAGATCTGTTTATTCTTCTCAAGATATTCCAATAAATCTATTACTTGCCTTACATTGTCCTTCATGTGCCTACCCTCAATAAATCCCGCTTGGTCATCATGAATCACCTTTTGAATTACTGGCATCAGTCTGTTGGCTAATACTTTTGCATAAATTTTATAATCCGTATTCAAAAGAGATATTGGTCTGTAATTCTCCGGTTTTTTAGGACCTGCTTGCTCTTTTGGTATCAAAGAAATATAAGCTGTAGTCCACGATGGAGGTACTTTTCCCCCTTGTTGTATGTTGCAAAATAAGTCTCTGAGTTGTTCCACCATTTCTGCCTGTAAAGTTTTATAATACACTGCTGTCAGGCCATCCGTTCCAGGAGCTTTGGCTGTTTTTAATTGTTTTATTGCTGCTATTATCTCCTCCTCTGTTATGGGATAATCCATTCTTTCCTTTTGTTGCTCAGTGATTTTTGTAACTCTTTTATTGTCCAAATATTTTTCTATAAGTCCATTCTGCACCTCCTCGTTTTGTAATCATTTTTACTGTGCCGAGATTAGCTTCCCTGCTGCTGGACTGAATTCAGAATTTTCAGAGTAATTATTGACATAGCTCCTTGTGGCAGATGAAGAATGCAAACCATGCTAATTATCCTCACTAATTCAATAAAACAACTTAAAGGCAGCTATATATTGTGTGCTTTTGGGACACGCAGTGTAACTGGGATATTCTCCGAGTCAGGAGTTAGTATGCAGGGATTGTCTATATTTACATTTTTTTTGATATGATAGATTAGAAAGTGATAGACTGTTCTGATCCTATTAAAAAGTGCAGGATCTCCACTCTGTGTCTATATGTAACTTTTATTTTAATACAGTAATGATAAACAATAAAATAAAAATTACAGTATTTTTTTTCAAAAATATTGAGAGGATTTTTTAAAGTCATAGTACACTGAATCTGCTTAATATGTCCAGCAGTGTACTTCTGGATGAATAGAAGCTTTCTCTAAAACATGACTGCTGAAATCCTGAAGCTTACTATGACCCATTTACTGAGTACTTTGCTAATGTAATCTCTTGACCAAGGATTATAGAATCGCATTGTCTTGTTATAGTGTTATAGACAATTGTTATAATCTGACAACTTTAACAAACTGCTTGGAGGAGTGAGGCTTGTTGCTTGTTCTTTAGACCATTGTTCATCCTAGCTTTTGCAACAGGTTAGAATTGGGTTGGGTCTCTAAGTCTTTGAGATTTCTCCTTCATAATGAAAGTCCTCACAGTTGTAAAGGTGGTAATGATGAAGCATCAGCTGAAGAAGACAAATTTGGTCACAGAGCTCTGGATAATTACTATTTAGTCTCAAACCTATGTTCCTTGGACAAGGTGTTGGAGTCTGAGGTAATCTTTTAATTCCAAGTAATGTTGGGTACTCTTATCTATTTAGATACATTCTGATCAAAATTTAGGCTTGGTTATGAGAGAGATATGATCCTGCTCGACCTGTTGTATGACTTATATTGGGGAACAAATGGGAAAACTGTACCCTGAAACCCTTCTGGATTTCTTAATAATTTTTGATACTATTGAACATGAAATCAACTACAAGATTCTTCAGCCTTCTAATCTGAGCCGAGCATATATACCCTTCCCAATGGAATGGTCTTAAGTATGGATACTATGAGCATCTATTGTACCACATTGCCAGTAACCTATGAAATTCCATTCCCTACTCTTTTCAACATATTTATTTATTGTAAAATTTATTGGCTGCACATCTTACCTTATATATATAAAGTTGACTTGGGCTGAAATATTATTAGTATAAAGTATAACTCTTGATTTGTTACTGAAGGGTTTCTTTGCTATGGATGAGAGTATACAAACTTACACTTAATTTATATAAAACAAGCTACTCCAGACAGAAGCTGACATTTGATCTTGCAAATACTACCTTTTTGCTTTTCTTCCAACTGAGTTCAATATAACTTATTCCCAGGAAAGTGTCGATTGTAGCCAAATTCTTGTGAATTCATATGGCAATATTACTTTCCACGTAAAGCTAAAATTAATCTGTTCAGAAATATAATAATTATTGCTGAGGAAAAAAGTATCTTACTTGTTTTTTTAAAGTTGTAATGGCTTCTGCATGCTGCTTCTTTAATGCTTCTTTCTCATGCTGAACAGCTTCCTATTTGTTGACAATAATTTAAAATCTAATATTTGAAGCTGACCTTTAAGCACATTTTTTTAAAAGTGTCATTGATTAAGACATTTATTTATTTAGAGAATTTATATGGCTGCCCACTCACTTTCAGTGATTCTCGACCAAGGCCACATACAAAATATAAAAGTCCATTATAAAAATAGTAAACACATTAGCCTCTCACCCTATCATTATCACCATATCACTAATACATTATATTTAATGTACAATTTAATCTTAGTTCATAATAATGATTTTTTAAACGATAATAAAGAACGGCTTAAGTAAGCCATACAAGGTAAAAATAACAATTACTTTCTAATCAAGGTGCAAAAGGATAGGTTTATTTGTGTGACAAAACAGGCATATATTTTCTATAAATTAGTATGAAAGAGATAATCTTTCAATAAGTATGAAACACTTTATATTTTTTCCTTTCAGTTCCAAGATATGATTTGTTTTGCAAAGTAATTAAA
The DNA here is from genome assembly GCA_022577455.1 of Arizona elegans. Taxonomy (NCBI): domain Eukaryota; kingdom Metazoa; phylum Chordata; class Lepidosauria; order Squamata; family Colubridae; genus Arizona; species Arizona elegans. The sequence goes on from JAKOOJ010000001.1 coordinate 76,890,278, forward strand.
TTATTCAAAGCAGTAGTAATCTTGAGTCTTGGACTATATTCAGAATTTTCTGGATTAGATGAAAATAAAAAAAGGCATCGGAATACAGCTTCTTCAGATTTAGTTTTGCCAGATTCTAAACACATGTAACAGTTTTAGGATTCAGTTGATTATTATATCCACTAAATTTAACACTAAATATTTAGTGGAAGTATATTAAAACGTTCAGATATCAGTTTTTCCTTATTCTTAAATTTCAATGATAAGATCAAAAATTATGACAGTCACCAACCTTCTGCCATACAAGGTCCTGTTTTTCAGCAACATGTTTGCTAATTTGTTTCTCATAAAGATTTTCTGAATCCTAATTTCAAAATTAAAACAAAATCATTGTTGTAATATATGATAAGCTTTATTATTAAAATATTTTCAAAGGATTAATAACCTGACTGAAATTGATTTAGCATTGAAAATTATTTCTTTATGTCAATGCATTTTCTTACTCTATCATCCTAAAAATCTTAAAAGTTGTATTTATGCAAATGAGAATACATTTAAGACCATGGTGTATTTTTTTGATTAAAATAGTCTACGGCTGGGTTTGACAACTTCCCCCCAACATAACATCTGCAAATGAATTTATGGAAACCTGTTCACCTAATCTTTCTAGGAAATGGAATGGAGGGAGATTACTAGTCTATGAAGTTCTTTTTCCAACCTGCATGCATTTTCACAGTATTTCTTTATTCAGGACAACCTTAGAAGGACAAAAGGGATAATACATATGAAATTTATACATCAAGCCCTTTCCACAGCAAGACAAAAGGTATAATTCATATGAGATTTATATATTCAGCCTCTTCCATAGTCTGAAAGCAAAATTTTGTTTTGCTGCTATCTTCAGTGGAGGAAGGACAGTTTTATTTTTAATTCACTGTAGATGTAAATAACATTTTTGCAAAAGTTAACCCTCAATATTACAAATAAGTGATCTTTGTAAAGAAAAGTCCGTTTTCAGTATCTATTCATCTTTAGGCTGCCCATTTGCTATGCCCACAGATGAACTCCTAAACAAGGCTGCTTCTCATGGATCTGATAAATCTACCCACGAATCCTGAAATGTTCACATTTTTTATCAGCTGCCAAGAATTTCCACCAGTGCTAAGAACTCAGGAAGCTGGCCTGGCATTGTCTCTTTAAAAAAGTATTTTTTAAAATATTTTATTTAAAGAAAGATTAAAAACAAACAAAAACTAATATGAATGTCTTTCCCAGATCTAGGTTTTATGTGCTATAACAAAAATGAAGGAATCTGCATTGTGACTACTAGTCTAGTAATTCATGTTCTGTCTGACAGGTGACAAATCCTGCTGTGTTTCCCTCAAATATCTGAAAGATCCAAAGTGCCTCTGTGAGTTCCGTGTGCTAGATACACACACGAAACTTACAGAGGTGCTTTGGGACATTTTAAATATTTGGGAACTGCAGGAATAGTCTGGTAATGTGCATGTATGTCAGTCTTCTGATGAACAGAAGATGGAAGGTAGAAAAACTTTGTCAATTTCTCCCACAATCCCTTTGGAGGAGGAACTGATGAATTATCAAACCAACATTTCATTTAAAGGACTTGAAACTCAAGCCTGGATGAGAGGTGGAATGTAGCCAAAGATCAACTTGAAATAATTTATAACTTCTAATGCCTGATGCATATTTAAATTCTTAAAAAAAATTAGTTTAGGGCTTCCGGTTTCCCCGTCTTCGGCGGCGACGGTGCCTTCTTTTAGCACCGCCACCCCCGCCGCTTGTAGAGCCGCCTCCCGATCGTGAAGCGGCTTGAAATCTTCAAAATCCCCAGGATTTATGAAGAAGAGGCAGCAGGGTACAGGTAGAGCCCCTGCAACCCCCCCAGGGAATTGTTTCTGGGGAGGAAACAGGCGCGGCTCCCTTACAACCTGCTGAGACTCCGGGCGGCGTGGGACGTCTTCTGCCTTTGCAGAACAAGCCGACTTCAGGAAACCTTTAAAGAGCGAGGAAATAAGCCAAATAAACACTTGAAATCCACTTGAACCCTGAAACTCTGAACTGCAAGTATTAGCCCTTTGCTGATTTTTTATGCTGAAGTGAAAGTTTCGGAATGAGTGAAAGTGACTGAAAAAAATATGGCGCTCAGCAAATGAATCAGTGGGTGTGGATTGGTGAAGTTACCTTGTCTTCTATAAAGTTAAAAAGTTGCTACAAAGTTGCTCCGGCTGTAACAGAAATAAGAGGAAAATCTCTCCCTTTTACTTGTTTTTGCTGCACTATAGTTTTGCCTTGAGTAAATCTGGGGGACTTTCTTAGAAGGTTTTGTGGAGGTGGCAGAAGAGGCAGAACCTCCCTTTTTAGAAAAGCCAGCTTACGTGGCAGGATGGCTTCAAAGAAGCAGGAAGGCAAAACAGGGGGGGGATCCCCCCCACGTAAACAGAACACGCAGTCACAAGCTCAAAAAAAAGATCTGGACATGGGAGATTTAAAAGAATTCATTTCAAATATTTTGGATGAGAAATTTCAAGACATGGATGATAAAATAAATAAAATAGATGAAAAAATCCAAAAGTCACAACAGGAAATTATGCAGGAAATGCAGCAGAACCAAAAGATGGTGACCAAAAAAATAACGGATGTGGCGTCTGGCCTGGCAGGATTTATTATGAAAGTTGAGTCAAAAGTGGATGAATTTAAATTAGAAGTTAATGCTAAGTTGAAAAATAATGATCATAAATTTTTTGATGTTGATGACAAGATGCAGAGAGTTGAGAATGACATTGTTATGATGCAATTCCGGGCAATGGAATTTGCTATACGGCTTCGAGGAATTAGAGAAGAGGAGAGACAAGATTTGAGACAGATTTGTGCTGAAGCCCTAGCTGTGATTTTAAAAACTGATCCTGAGATGGTCTTTTGCAAAATAGATAAAATCTACAGAGTTAACTCGTGGGTGGCCAGACAAAGACAATTGCCCAGAGATGTGGTCATATATTTTACAGACAGAGCAATAAGAAATGATATCCTGCAAAAATCTTTCCTCACTTCTGTGCAAGTGAGCGGATCCAAGGTTACAGTTTACAAGGAGCTCCCACCTAAGATGTTGAAATCCAGAAAAGAATATGGTTTTCTTGTTAAAGAACTGCAGAATAATCAAATCCCATTTCGTTGGGACGCTCCAACTGGCATAATTTTGAGATATAAGGGAGAGAAACACCGCTTGAATACTGTGGAGAAGGCGGAGCAATTTTATACTGACATCTTTAAAGAAAGAACACCATCCCCACGCACATCTACAGTTTTGGAGACTAAAGAGAGTGATAAGAAGCAACCTCAAGAATTGCAACAACAATCTAAGCAGGAATCAGAGGAGTTGAAGGGCGCTGAAGGAGGTTTTCTGGATGAGCCCTTGCTGGAACCTTCTCCAATCCTGGAGCTGGCTTGGGCGGCTGAAGTTAAGGACCAGCGTATAACCCGAGCAAAAGCCAAGGAACTTAAACAAAAGTTACAGCAGGAAAGGCAAGATGAAGCTGGGGCTGTGGGGAATGCAGGACAGAAGATTTCGGATGAAATCCTAAGGTTCTGCGCTTCGCTCCAGAAAGAGAATGATGATGATTAAATGTTTATCTTGGAACGTAAATGGGCTGAATGTAACACAAAAAAGGAAGAAAGTATTTACATATTTAAAACAACATAATAATGATATAATTTGCTTACAAGAAACGCATATTACAGCTCAAGATCAAAACTATTTGAAAAATTCCAAATTAGGAACACATTTTATATCTTCAACTAACCAAAAAAAGAATGGTGTGGTTATTTATGTAAATAAAAAACTAACAGCCAAACTTATAGAAGCTGATCAAGATGGTAGGTTTGTAGCAATTGAATTGCTTTCTGCTAATAATCAAATTCTTTTGATAGGAATTTATGCTCCTAACCAACAACAGGACTATTTTTATAAAATGCTGCATACTAAAATACTCCAATGGGATTACAGATCTATTTTAATTATGGGAGATTGGAATGGAGTAATTGACTCTAAATTAGACAAAAAGACTTTGGCAAAGTCAAGAATTAGATTACCACAGACTTTTTTTGATATGAAAGAAGATCTGGAATTAAAAGATATTTGGAGAATACATAATCCAAAAGAACTGGACTATACTTTCTTTTCTGACAGACATAGATCCTTTTCCAGGATTGATTTTATCTTGTTGTCTGATGATCTACTTCTTAGGACAAAAAGAACAAAGATTCTGCCAAGAATTTTGACTGATCATAGCCCAGTGTGGATAGAAATTGAGACATGCAAGAATGAGAGACGCTCTTGGAGATTAAATGAAAACTTGTTCAGATATGAGAAAAATATAATAGAACTTAAAAAGTATTTGAAAGAGTTTTTTGAAATGAATTTGAATAAAGGCACCCCAATGGAAATTGTGTGGGACGCAAGCAAAGCTTATATGAGAGGGGTGCTTATATATATGAACTCCAAACATAGGTTGATTCGACAAAAGAAAAGACTTGAACTGGAAGCAGAAATAAAGAACAAAGAACAGTTACTTATTAAAAATCCAACAGATGAAAGAATACTTAGTGTTATAAAACTTTTGAAAGACCAATTCCAAATGCTTATAGCGGAACAAGTTGCAACAAATTTACAATATGCAAAGCATAATACATTCTGCAACGCTAATAAACCAGGCAGGTGGTTGGCTTACACATTAAGGAAGAAACAGAGCGCACGGACTATTGATAGTGTTGATATTGGGGGGAAAGAAGTTTTTCAACAGAATTTAATAAAAGAAGCTTTTCTTCAATATTACACTAAACTATATGCCAGAGAGGAGGTGCAGAATGGACTTATAGAAAAATACTTAGACAACAAAAGAGTTACAAAAATTACTGAGCAACAAAAGGAAAGAATGGATTATCCTATAACAGAGGAGGAGATAATTGCAGCAATAAAACAATTAAAAACAGCCAAAGCTCCTGGAACGGATGGTCTGACAGCAGTGTATTATAAAACTTTGCAGGCAGAAATGGTGGAACAACTTAGAGACTTATTTTGTAATATACAACAAGGGGGAAAAGTACCCCCATCATGGACTACAGCTTATATTTCTTTGATACCAAAAGAGCAAGCAGGTCCCAAAAAACCGGAGAATTACAGACCAATATCTCTTTTGAATACGGATTATAAAATTTATGCAAAAGTATTAGCCAACAGACTGATGCCAGTAATTCAAAAGGTGATTCATGATGACCAAGCGGGATTTATTGAGGGTAGGCACATGAAGGACAATGTAAGGCAAGTAATAGACTTATTGGAATATCTTGAGAAGAATAAACAGATTTCTGCAGTGCTGGTTTTTCTGGATGCGGAGAAGGCCTTTGATAGAGTGGATTGGAATTTTCTATTAAAGACTTTAAAAAAGATGGACTTTGGGGACCAATTTATACAGGCGGTTTCAGCAATTTATCAAGAGCAAAAGGCACAGATCATTATCAATGGAAGCTTGACAACAGAGTTTAAAATTGAAAAAGGAACAAGACAGGGATGTCCACTGTCCCCATTGTTGTTTATTCTAACACTAGAAGTCTTGTTAAATACAATAAGGGACTCTAACACTTTGAAAGGTATAATGATAAGGCAAGAGGATTACAGAATAAAGGCATTTGCAGACGATCTGGTTGTTACCCTAGCACAGCCAATGGAATCGATAATCCAGATGAAGGACATTATACAAGACTATGGTAAAGTTTCAGGTTTCAGATTGAATCAGAAAAAAACTAAGATGGTAGTCAAAAATATGACACAAGATCGTAAACTGGAGTTAGAAAGGAGGGCAGGTTTTGAGATTGTACCAAAGGTAAAATATCTAGGAGTTCAGGTTGCAGAATCAAATATGAAATTGTTTCAAAATAACTATGAGGTGTTGTGGCGAGAGGTGCAAAAAGATATGGAGATTTGGAAAAAACTGCAGCTGTCTTTACTTGGAAGAATAGCAGCAGTTAAGATGAATATTTTGCCAAGATTTCTTTTTTTGTTTCAAATGATCCCGGTGCTCAGAAATGATAAACAATTAAAAGTATGGCAAACTGGTGTGAACAAGTTTGTCTGGAACGAGAAAAAGCCAAGAGTAAAAATGAAAATTATGCAAGACGTTCCAGAAAGGGGAGGTCTCAAACTTCCAAACCTACAATTATATTATGATGCAACAGCTTTGACTTTAGTAAGTGATTGGTTTGGAGGAAAAAAGACTGGAATATTAAACGCAGAAAGTTTCGATTTGGAATTTGGATGGCACGCTTACTTATTTTATGACAGTAAAGTGGATAAAGTTTTTAAAAGCCATATACTTAGAGATTCTTTGTTGAGAGTTTGGAAGAAGCACCGAAACAAATGGAATTATAAAATACCGCTATGGCTGGATCTTGGTCATACCTTGTGGAATACAAATATAATGTCACTCGGGGGGGTTTTATATAAAGAGGTTCTTTTTACAGATGTGGGCAGATGGCAGCTGAAGACATTACAGACATTGTTGGCTGAAGGGATCAATTTAACCTGGTTACAATATAATCAATTGCAATTGAGATGGAAAGAGGACCAAAAACTGGTATTATGATGTATGAGGAAGAATTAGTTAGACACATAAAAGAGAAAGGCCCAATGCATATTAAAAGACTTTATAATGTTTTGTTAGAAAGGGATTCAGAATCTGAGCTAGTTAAAGACTGCATGATTAAGTGGGCACAAAATTTTGAGGAACCAGTGATGTTGGAAACATGGGAAAAAAATTGGGTTCAGAATGTTAAATTTACACAGTCGCAGAACCTGAGGGAAAATTTCTATAAAATGTTTTATAGATGGCATTTAGACCCCAAAAAATTGTCGTGTATGTATCCTAATGTGCAGCCTAAATGTTGGAGATGTGATTGCCTAGACGCTACATATTATCATGTTTGGTGGACCTGTAAGAAAGTTAAGGCTTTTTGGATAAAAATTTGGTGGGTCATGCAGAATGTTTTGAAGAAAAAAATTCAGTTTTCTCCACAACTGTTCTTATTGGGTATAGTTAAGGGTTTTACATCGGGTGAAACAAAATTGATATTGTATATGATAACTGCAGCAAGATTGTTGATAGGCAAATACTGGAAAAATGAAGCGCTGCCTACGATTGAGGAATGGACTTTGAGGATGGCCAGTTTTGCAGAGATGGCGAAGATTTCAGCATATTTAAAAGATTGTTCTCAAGAGACTTATGAATGGGAATGGAAGAAGTGGATAAATTATGTTCAGCATAAATACCAAACTAGGAAGTACCAAATAGCTTTTATTTGAAAATGTTATATCAAGATAGAAATATTTTAAGGTCGAGGGTGAAAATTTGTTAGAAGATGTTATATCAAGATAGAAATATCTTTAAGGTAACCAGGATGAAAATTTATTTGAAAATGTTATACTAAGATAGAAATATTAATGTTAATGTAAGGAAGATGAAAATTTGTAAGGGGGAGGGAAGGGTTCAAGTTTTATATACAAAGGAGGGTTTTTTCCTTTTATCTGACATGAGTATACTAGGAAGTCTGGGGGGAGGGGAGGGTTAGGGTGGGTTAGGGAGGTTAGGAAGATTGGGGGGGTTGTGGGGGGGGGAAAAGGGGTGAAAATGTAACTGTAAAACTTTTGCAATAAAAAAAAAAATTAGTTTAGTTTAAACTATAGAGAAAGCAAATAAAGCAAAACAAAAAAGTGGTGCAGTGGTTTCAATTGCATTGCATCTCAGCCAGTGGTGGGTTGCCCCTGGTTTGGATCGGTTCTATAGAACCAGTAGTAAAACCGGTGGGAGGCTCCGCCCACCAACCCTGACATCATCAGGAAGCTTCTGTGCATGCGCGCGTGGCCCCATTGTGAATCTGTAGTAAAGGTAAGTAGAACCCACCCCTGATCACAGTGAGTAATAAACATCATTTAATCTCAGCCAAACTTCAACACTGTTAATTCACAAAAATACAAAATGTCCAAAGCTCCTTCCAAGCTGGCCTACAGATTCTAGAAATTCCACAAAATTTCTTGCATGGTGTTGTCCTTATCTGCAGGTGTTTCAACCTTTGTCTGTAGCTTACACTAAATGTTTTTTCTGAAATTTAAATATGCATGAGGTATTAGAAGCTATACATTATTTTAAGTTGATTTTTCCATGGCACCATAAATCAGTACAGTAAAATTAAATTTATATCATTAATCTGTTAATAATCAGATATTTGAATAGAAATTGACAAGCATTAATTTTTACAATTATGCATATATTTGGATTAAACTTGTTAAGTAAAAAAATGGAAACTTGGAGCTTTAAAATAGCAAATGAAAATGAAATATTGTCCTATTTGAGGGGAAAAATTCAGTAATTACATAAAAGATATCTCAAAAGGTTATTTTTTTAATAATCTTGAAGTAAAAGTGAAAGGCTTCTTTAAAATCACCAGTATTGTTTGTTTGACTGCTTGCTTGTTTTTATTATAAATACAACACTTTGAATTTCTTTTGCCTTGAAACAAACAGTTCTGTTGCTCTTTAACAGGAAAACTTTCTTCTGTTTAGGAGAAAAACGTATATCATTTTAAGAAGATAACAAGCAATATAAAACCTTTACAAGTGTTGCTGTTTTATTAGCTGCCTTAGGACTACAAGGATTTAAGTGTTTTTTACAAAAACACCACCATAACAATAAAAGAGGAGTCATTTGATGGTTTATTTACTCTCTATAACCTTTAGAAAGTGTCAAGCCTTTTGTAAAATGCTTGCTTCAGGCTGTAGTTTTACAAGAAAGGCAGTGTATTGTCCAAACCCCCCTGATTGTTTGACCCTGAACAGATTTAGGAATACCGTACAGCTGGCTGATATCCAAACAGCCCAAACTAGGTACTTTTACTATCTTTTTCAAAATCATAATCCACCTCCTACAAAATTGCCACATCTATCTTTTTGTTACCCAACCAAATAGTTTCCAGACTTACAGATTCATAGTCTGTTTAGGGTGCCCTACATAAAGTAGTTCCTCAAGTGAAATTTTCAAAGTTTAACATCCACTATGGTATGTCTTAAAAGAAGAAAAACAGGTTCCTTCTTGGATCTGTTTATACCAACAGAATAAAAAAGAAGCAAAATATTAAACAACCGATGTGGTCAGTGACTAACACAGTTAGTGAATCTAATTTTCTACACGTTACTTATTTTTGATGTTTTATTGGCATCATTGAGGCAAATAATTTAATAAGTGTTTTTGCTCCGTGAAATGCTCCGTGAAAAGGGTAGTGGGGTCACTATAATAAAGGGGGGGGGAATATCCGGGTTAGCACATGATTTTTGTGTATTTTTGCAGTACCGTAAGCAGTAAATCCTCAAGTGCTAATACTTCTGGTAATACTTTACTAGGGGTCTACCAGTCTTTTTGTCCTGATTTTTTAAAAGATTATTTTAATTATGTTAAATGTGTTCAAGGATCGTGCCCAATAACTCCATAAGCAGATATTCATTAAATCAGATATTGTTTATTAACAAAACATCTCATTAATACAGGTACATGTCCGGAACTGAGGCAGGACCGCATGGCTGACCCTTAAGTACCCCCTGGGCGTGGCTAAGGTAAGGAGGGGTTATTGGGTTAGGGTGGACCTTGGGGGCTGGCTTGTCCAGCCCCCCTGCCTCTAGCTCTGGGTCAGAGGCAAGGCATTTATTCCTGACAAAACCCCCTCTAAATGCCTGGCCGAGGTGTTCTTGAGTGGTGCATACCTGAGGTGTCATTTTCAGAAGGACACCCAATTTTGATGTTAAATATGTGTGCTGTTTGTTTTGCAATGGTTTTGTTAGAATGTCCGCTGTTTGTTCTTCTGTGTCGCAATGTATAACTCTTATGAACCCTATGCTTGCGAACTGTCTAACGTGTTTGTATTTTATGTCGATATGCCTCGACCTTTGACCAACTGCTTCAGCCTTTGATATTTCCATAGCGGCTTTATTGTCTTCGTGCATGGTGATGGGATAGTTCGGTTCGGCCCATATGTCCGCGAGCAGGTCATCAAACCAGACCAGATTGTTGGCGGCCTTAGACAAACAAATATATTCGGCCTCTGTGGTGGATGTAGCTACCAGATCCTGTTTGCCTGTGTACCAATGTACTGGGCTGTTGTTTAGGAAGAATACATAACCTGAAGTGCTCTTTCTGCTTTTCACATCCCCAGCCCAATCAGCATCTGCATAGCATGTGAGTGTGGGTGTTGTGGTATTCTCAGGTTCTAGTGATAGCCAAGCATCGGAGCTATGCTTTAGATATCTCAATACCCTTTTGATGGCTTCCCAGTGGTACACAGTGGGTTTACCTACATGTCGAGACAGCAAGTTAACTGGCAGGGCGATGTCTGGCCTTGTCCAGTTCGCAATGTATAATAGGGAGCCTATGGTGTGTCTGTATAATGTGTTGTCTTTGAACGCCTCAGCCTCATTATACATGTCCTTCAGGAAGTCTGGTTGCATTGGTGTTTCACACCCCTTGGCGTTTGTCATATTGCATTTATGTATCAGTTCCAAAATTTTGTCTTTCTGTGATAGTTGGAAACCTCTGTCTGTTTTTGTGATTTGCACCCCCAAGTATTTATCTACCTTACCCAATATCTTCAGTGAAAAATGTTTTCCCAGCTCATTGGCGAAGTCACTGCATTTGTTGGACTGATCACCGATATACAATATATCGTCCACGTATATTAAGACATACTCGAGGGAATTGCCTGACTTCTTGGTGAAGAAGCAGTTGTCTGCTGAGGTGGCTGAGAATCCCATGGACTTCAATGTCTTGGATAAGCATTTGTACCAGCGTTTCCCTGATTGTTTGAGCCCATACAAGCTTCGGTTTAGGATCCAGGTTTCTCCCTTCCTGGTGGTTTGGCTAGGTGGCGCTCTCACGTATATCTCTTTATCGAGCTCAGCATGCAGATAAGCGGTTTGCACGTCGAATTGATGTACTTCTAACCCAAGTAGTGATGCAATCACCAACGCACATTTTACACTTTCAGCCCTGACTGTGGGGGAGTATGTTTCTGTGTAATCATCAGGGTATTTTTGGGCGAACCCCTGCGCCACCAGTCTAGCCTTGTAGAGGACTTTGTTTCCCTCTAATGTTTTAACTTTGCCTCTAGCTCTGGGTCAGAGGCAAGGCATTTATTCCTGACAAATTACAGCAAGAATGGAAAGACAACATGTCACAATGCAAAGTATGAACCCTCGTGCACAATGTGTATTTCCAACAATATTTTTCAGTCCCACATAAACTGAAGTTTAGAAAATGAAAGGATGAGCATCCGCAAATCAGTTACTTATCTACCCGGACAGTTACCATTTAGAGCACATTGTCTCTCTGATTTTGTAAACTGAGCCTGCTAACTTTTTGAGCATTATCTTGGTGTCACTAACTTTAAGCATATCATACACTTCTAGGAAGGTGTAATAAACATTACTATAATTTACAAATGAAGGCAAATATACATGTCCTAGGATAATGTTGCAAGATCCAATCTGGGTCAGTCACCGGGATCAGTGGTTTAGACTTCTGTGCTTTCAGACTGGTGCTGGAGCCCATTCTCAGGGAACTTCTCTCTACCAGAATGGATGCTTTGGGCTATTCTATATATAGTACTTCTGTGGTGCCTGATTGGCTGCTTACTGATTGATTGAGATGTTGATGGCCAGCTATTCAGTCATCGACTGTTGTTTCCTTGTGCTACCAAGTCTTTGGCTCCTAAGTACTTGATAAGCTGGTGGCAAATCAGCACTCCTGTTGACTGACAAGGGACCCATTTCCCAGTCTTCAATCATTTTCCTGGCTATCTTTGTACCTGCTTGGCCAACAATCTTAGTAGCTGCAAAATTGAATGTGTCCTTGTTCATTGCAATGTAAAGCAACCAATGAGTAGCTTTACATACTGACTCCTCATCTGACCGCTCACTTTTGTTCTTGCAGTCTGGTGATTAGATTCATATTCACCATTTAAATATTGTCTTTTTGTGGATTTGATTTTCCATAAGTTTATTACAGTACACAATGGTTCTATAATTGGGAAACTGATTTTCAGAAATGTTTTGTGTCCATGGAGGCCTGATAATTAAAATAATCAGTTGGAATGTAAATGGACTTCAATCAAAAAGAAAAAAAGGACAAATTGTCAACAAGTTCAAAAAATTACAAACACAATATTTCTATGCAAGAAACATATATTCTGCCCTCTTTTTAAGCCTAGGAGTTGGATTGGATATTGGATATCGATTTGTAACTGGGAATAATTATTAGGCTTGCAGGAGCCTTTCTGGATGCTTTTGCGGTACCTCCGGCAGCAATGGAAGGCAGAGACACACGGGTGAGGGAGTGAGGCAATCCCAGCTGCCTGGATCATTGGAGTAAGCATCCATTTACGCAACCGTCTAGCAAGTGTACATCGGGGAAGGTCTCGTCTGTTCACCTGGCATGGTTAAAATCTGAAATCTGACTAACATTCCAATCAGCCAATTCCTTTGTTTTTACTTTCACACACACATGCACATACTGGTACATGGGGATGTAAGTGGGCACTGCAGAAACAAAATACAGTCCTATGAAAAGTGCCTAAGAAAGTAACCTCTAATGAAGTGTCCTAATTATAAACTGTCCCCTATAAAGGTAAAACCCATAACAGTATGTCCCCCATAACAGTATGTCTGCAGCAGATCCCCTATAATAATGTGTCATTCCTTGATGTTCTCAGCTGCAGTGCTCTCATAACAATAAAGGACACATTGCTGATAGTTCTTTCTTGCAGAAAAATACTACGGTACCTCCTCATGCTACATACAAGGATGTCAAACCAGAAAAGACTAGCATATAAACTTTCTTTTACACTGGAAGTAGTAAAATATGCTGAGGAACATGGAAACAGAGCAGTGGAGAAACATTTTGGACCACCTCCAATTGAAAAAATGATAAGAGAATGGAGGAAACAGGTAAATCAGCTGCAAAAAGTAAAAGATAAAAGTAAACATAATTTTCTTGGGCTTGCTGCAATGTGGCCACAGTTAGAGATGGACATGAAAGAATGGATTACACATTACCGGAGTAATGGTTTTGCAGTTTCTACAAAAATGGTAATAGATGAAGCCAAACACACTGCTGTAGAGAAAAGCATTCAGGATTTTACCGGATCACCATCATGATGCTAGAGATTTATGAGATGATATGGCCTTGCTATGCGCACCAAAACTAGAATTGTGCAAAAAATGCCAAAAGAATATGAATCTAAGATTCTCTCTTTTCATACACTTCTAATAGATGCCAGGAAGAAAAATAATTTTGAAATTGGCCAGATTGGGAATATGGATGAAGTCCCGCTAAACTTTGATGTACCATCTAATAAGACTGTTGATCTGAAAGGTGCCAAAATCATAACCGTGAAAATCTCAGGACATACAAAAACACATTATATGGTTGTGTGGTCCTGCTGTGCAGACAAACCAAATTGTCACCAATGTTAATTTTCAAAAAAAAAACTTTTCCAAAAGAAGTGATTCCATGAGGAGTTGTTGTGCATGTTCATGAGAAAGGATGAATGGACGAAAATGGAATGAGAGTATGGGTTGAAAAAATGTGGTCCAAATGTCCTGGAGGGCTTCTGAAAAAAACCTGCTTTATTAGTGCTCGACTAGTTTAGAGCACATATTAGCGAAACCACAAAAAAGAGATTTAAAGAAGTGAACACTCCTATAGCTGTAATTCCTGGGGGTTTTACCAGCCACTTGCAACCTCTTGACATTTCCATCAACAAACCATTTAAAGTCTATGTGCAAGAACAGTGGAACAAATGAATGGCTGCTGGTAATCATGATGTAATACTACTGGACGAATGAAGAGGCCCACTATCACTCAAGTTTGTGAATGGGTTAAAACATCATGGCACTCAGCGAAGGATGAAATTGTTGCACGGTTATTCAAAAAATGTGGCATTAGCAATGCATTAGATGGAATTGAAGATAGTATCATAAATGAAGATAGCGAAGAAAGTGATATCAGCGATTGTGAGCAATTGAGCTTCCTAAATTCTGACACTAGCAATGATGAGTTGTTGTTTTTTTAATTTGATTTATATGCCGCCCTTCTCCGGAGACTCAGGGCGGCTTACAATGCGTTAAGCAATAGCCTTCATTCTTTTGTATATTTTATACAAAGTCAGCTTATTGCCCCCACAAACTGGGTCCTCATTTCACCTACCTTAGAAAGGATGGAAGGCTGAGTCCACCTTGAGCCTTGGAGAGATTCGAACCAACAGAAATTGCAGGCCGCTGTGTTAATAACAGGGTGCACTAAATCACTGTACTATCAAGGCTCTTGATAGTTCTTAGGGTTTCCAGAAAATTAGAAGAGTGCTTGAACCTTAAAGTCTCTTCTCATTTGTTAATGATAGTGATAATGGTTCTTAATACTGTTGTTGACTTTACATGGTTGAAATATTATTCTGCTATATTTTATTAAACATATTACTACACCATTTGGTTCAGAATATTTTTTTCTTGTTTTCCTCCTCCAAACCTAGGTGCGTCTTATAGTCAAGTGCATCTTATAGTCCAAAAAATATGGTAATTCCAGATTTCTACCATTCTTTCTTGAGACAGATTCTGTAAGTTATTCAGTGGCTCCACAAGAATATTAGCATTTTTTGAAGGCAAGCATATATGTCAACAGTTTTTCTCATCTATGAAAATTAACATGTTGAGGTCAAAGCTGACTGATGAACAATAGCAAGTAAATTGAGATTGGTTTCAACTCAAGACATTAAACCAAATAATAGTTTAATGAAAGACTGCCAGATAAGAAGCCAGAACGATAGTGAAAAAAATTGTTATCCTTTTTTTTAATATAGTAATTTTATTAAAGATTATAATTTACAAGATTAAAAACTAACTGAAAATACAAGGTATGAAAAGAAAAAGAGAAAAAGAGAAAGAGAAAAGAGTTAAGAAAGAGAAAATAAGGAGAAAATAAGAATATAGTAAAGAAAAAGAAACATATAAAGAGAAACTACTTCTCCCGTTATCACAAGTATAAACAATTTTAGTAACTTATCACCTCTAAAATAAAAGAAATGCTCTTTCTTTGTCATATCCCATCTCTCATCAATAAACAGTTCCATAAGACCTCATCATTTATGTCCTGAGGTCTGCAAAAGTCCCTTAATGATTATCAGAGATAACAAAATATCTATTTTAACACTGTTCAAATAAAATAATTATATTACTTCCTTTTACTTTTAACAATCTTGATCTTTAGTCCTTTCTAATAATGTTCTAGATTTTTTTTTTCTTTATCACTTCTCACAAAATTCTTCAGACCTTTAATAAACACTCTGGTAAATCCAATATAATATTTTGAAAAAGCACTTTTGGGACAACCATGACCTGGATGACTGAGAATCTTCGTAGACAATTAAGTTCTTAATTTTTATTTAAAATTTCTTTCTCTAAGGTTTGAAGGAAACTCATCTGGAAATATAAAACATGTTGACCCAAAAGTTCCTAAAAAATCAATTAATGAGCAATTTTTTGAAAATGATTAGAAAAGAAATATGTGAATTTAAAAACACTGAAAATGGTTTGAGCAAAATAGCTATTTTCTCATCTCCCACAGCCCTAAAGACCAATGTCTTGCCGTTTTCTCATGGAGAGCAACTGTCTGGAGCACTTGTGAATGATCTCAAGTTCTCTCCTTATTCAGAGAAATTACAAAATATTTCAATGCCTTTTCTGTGTTTTTTATATTCAGGAATCGTAAACAGCTACTGCAATAGGAATTTTATTTTAAATTGTTATAAGTGCCACATGAAAGCTAGTTATCTAATTATCTAATACAGTATTTAACTGAAATTTACATTTAACAGCAAACCTTATATTGTTCATTTTCTTTATTATTGACTCAATACAGATGTTTATTTCTATATATGAAAAAGCTGTAGTGTAGTAGCCTCCTAGCTGCAGAATGGGACAACTTGCCCCAGTCAACTCACTGTGGCCAACTTGTCATGGGACAACTCACCATAGGACAATTTAATAATTCAATTATTTAAAATAAAAAAAAATTTAAAAAAAATTGTCATTCACATTTCATTCTGTCCCTCCTTTCACATCCTTTCTTTAATGATTCTATTCTACCATTTCTTTAACATTAGTGTAACTCTTGTCCTACAGTGAATTATCCTGCAGTCAGTTGGCCATGGCAAGTTGTCCCATGGAGAGTTGGCCATGGTGAGTTGGCTGTGACAAATTGTCATAGACCTTCCTGATTTATAATCTAGTTCTCCTGTGACACTTGCAACAACTTTAGCTCAAAACTCCTATTGTAGTACTATATACCATGTCTGAATATGAAGAACAGAAGAGAATTGAAAACACTTTTCTGCCAGTGACTATTCTGTTTGGTTTAGGTTTCCAATACTTTGAGATGGTTAGGAATGGAGTTATTTTAACTCATTTTAATAGATCTTAATGACTATTTCATTTTATTGATTTTATTGCATTAACATTTGATAATAATTCAAAAACTAAACATAAATAATAAATGCACCTACCCTTCTCATACGCAACTCTTCTATGGCCTCCAGAAATGTTGTTTTGAAATCTAGTAACTGAATAGAAAGCAATGCTTCTGAGGAGTTTTGTAAGGAATACGCTGCTATTTCTTTATCTAAATCTTCATCCATTTAACCTATGGAATCTAAAAAGAAGTTTTTAATTACTAAATGTAATATTAATATTATTAGGGCCAATGTTTGACCAACTCCCCACTCCTGGATTAATTGGTGCAGAAAGAATAAAGGCAGAGAAGAAGGGAAGCTCTTGGTGACCCCTTGATTTCAAACTTTGCATGACATTAACTAATGTGCCCAAGGTTTATGCTTGTTATTCAGATCAAAACTGCACTTGTCTTTGAATGTTGAGGCTTCTCATATAAAAGTGGCCAGAGCCAAAGAAAAAAGTATATATTTGAGTGAAATATATGTGAAAGGAAAGTAGAAACAGATCCTGGGTGACAATGAAGTATGTGGAGTGTAACAAATATACATCAACCCACACTAAAAAATGAGTTTGGGGCAAATGTGCCTCTAATTTGAAGACCAATTTACCAATCTCCAAACTCAACACTATGACAAGTATTCCATCAATAAGTACTAAATAAATATTAAGTATTAAGTATTAATATATGTCTTAATAAGTATTAAGATTTTCTTTCTTGTTTGACAGGTGATACAATGCCCTGAACTTTCCAGAGCACTGAGCACAAGATTCCAGGCACATTCTGGAGAGAGAGAAGTTCCCTGAGGATGGACTCCAGCACAAGCCCAAAAGCTTGGAAGAATAAACCTTTGGTCCTGGTAGCCGACTCAGAATGGATCCTTTAGACACAAGCCAGTTCAATCTCCATCAACACAGATGTCAAATTAATGAGACCTCAAGCACATATAATATTTAGAAATTGTTTTCATGTCTCAGAATTAAACAGAAAAGAATATTTAACAGAATAATAGATTTGGAAGGGACTTTGGAGGTCTTCTAGTCCAACCCCCTTCTCAAGCAGTGATGGAGCACCCACAACTTCTGAAGGCAAGCCATTCCACTAATTAGTGATCTCTAATCACTGTTAGAGAATTTCTCCTTATTACTAGGTTAGTTTTCTCATTTCCATTCATTACTTTTTGTCCTGCCTCCTTATATAAACAACACTCCTTCCTGCTGACCAATTGGCATATACTAAAACTGAGACTTAATGCCTTTTGGCCCTTTCACTGTTTTTCATTTATTTTGTTTGTGGGGTTTTCAGGTAAGAAAAATCCACCCTTTCCCAAAGCAGCCATGTAATTTATCTAAACCAAAGCCACTCCTCAGAATAATCAGAAAGCTACAGGGAAATGGCGACAAGATGCGTCTTTGATTTATAAAATGGAGAGCGAGATCAAGGGATAGAGATCAGGAAACAAGGAAAACTATACCAAAATTAGAGGAAAGAGGAAAAAATGAATTTCTTGAAGCTCTGTGTGGAATTTAACACCAATCTTGCATATAGAAAGATCCATAATCAAATCAATCATGATTTCACTGGCACATTATTTTGTATAAAAATATAGCAAAAAGGGCAGTTATAAAAAACATTTTAATATAGCTGTAAAATATATAATTATTAAAAGGAAAATGCCTATTATAGTTTTAGACAATTATTTTCTTGTTACAATTTTTCATTTTACATGAATATAGCAAAAGAAAAAAGAAAAAAAACAATTAAAATTGCTGCATTAAAATATCCATTGCATATACCCTTTTATTACCAATTTTCAATTTAGTCAATAGTTCATGGTAGAAGTTTTCATTTTACAATGAGAATGCATTATAAAAATATGTTTTACCACACCCATAAGTACTGTGTATGTTTTCATATATTTGAACAACACTTATTAAAAATTACATATTAAATAATCTGCACTAGAAAGTAAAGCAGTAAGCCTGATAGGGGTCAAGGTAATAACACAGGATGGACAAATTATACTGTCATTTCACTTAAATTATTTAAGTTATTTAATTTGACCTGTAGATAGACTCTTGTCATCTCATCATGCCTGACTTTTAAGTGGGAGGTCTTCACTCGTGATGATCCTTTAATGGAAGCAAAGCTTTCTCCATTTAACCCATGGTATTATCAATCATGTACAGGGATAAATGAGCCAGTAAGATTTTGCCAGTATCACAAATGACACGGTGACCTGAGGCCAACATCTTTATTTGCTTCTCCAGTGATTCACTTCAGCAGATATTAACCAATTTTATAATCCATGAAAGGCAAAATTAAAGGACACCATCCATAAAACAGAATAATTCCTATCAGCAACAAAGTGATGTCTGTATTATCTTATAAATTATATAGCCATATAGTGTGGAAATGTAATGAAGTAAAGATGGTAATAATCAAATGCCTAGGGCAAACGCTAATATGCATTTAATCACACAGCATGAAACCATTTGTCACTACAGTTGAATGCATGTGTACATAAAATACATGAGTCATGTCCTTATTGTTATACTATAACAGCATCAATTTCATACTATCCTTTTTACTACTATAACAACTAGAAGAATTTGATATTATTTTTAAAACCCAAACTGTACACAATAGGTGTCAGCACTTAAAGTTAGTTTAAAGTGCAAGTGTTCATATACTTCTATTTTTTTTTAAAAAAAAAAAAAACATGCTGTGACATTTAAGCCATTTACCAATATTTTCTAAAGCATTGTGGCATCTTGGTATAACTTGAATAAAATATTACGTGTTTAATATTTTTAATGAACATTTATTTGCTTTTCATGGATAACTGCTCATGTTTACAGATTTAAATTGCCAAAGAAAATATGTATCGATGTACAGATTGCAATCTTATACACAATTTTGACTTTTTAAATCCTAATATTTTCAATGTGACTGATGCAGCATAAGGGGAGGATTGCCATCTTATTTTTTAAAATCAAGGTGGGAGAAATCTCTAGAGAAACTAATGAATATAGCAATAGCACTTAAACTTATATACCGCTTCCCAGTGATTTACAGCCCTCTCTAAGCATTTAACAGAGTCAGCATATTGCCACCAAAAATCTGGGTCTTCATTTTATGGACCTTGGAAGAATGGAACACTAGGTCAACCTTGAGCGTGGTGAGATTCAAACTGCCAAACTGCTGGCAGTCAGCAGAATTAGCCTGCAATACTGCATTCTAACCAGTGCACTACCACGGCTCATATGTTTATATAACAATGTAATGCTTATGTAACAATGTACAACAATGTAATATTGTTGTATATCACTAATGAAAATATTTAGTACAATATATATTATTTACTCACTTTCAAATATATTGTTTACACTATGGCGAAATTTAAATAAGCACTAATTTTACTTCAGATACCTCTGCAATTTTTTAGAAATGCTGTAAACTCCCTCCTTCTAGACAACAACCCACCATCTTCCTCAGTATAAAATGACCCACCTTTTCCTTCACTATGTTTGCTTTTAGTGGCCAAGAAAAAGATACCAAAGTGGACATTTTATAAGGAAGTTCCATATCTACATGGAAGAATGGAACCAAGCTACTTATGTGCCTTTCCTTTAAAAATAAAACAGGAACAAAATGATTGCTCAAAGTAGAAGTTGAAAATGTGGCCTTTTCAACATGGGTGATTTAAATAACTTGTTTTTAATTTTTGTGTATATTTTGAAACATTGTTGTTATGCTACATCAGAGTTCCCCAACATTTCTGGCTTTGCGGACTGGTGGGTGGGGGAGGGATGGTTTCCTGCAAGCAGTGGACAACAACACATGCAGTTCCATTCATACCAACAGCAGGCAAGTGCGCCTGCTGCTCACGCAAATGGAGCTGCACAAGTGCACGTTTGCCCACCACTTCCGTGACCCAGTTCCCAACGGGCTGCAGCCAGTGGTGGGATTCAAAATTTTTACCACCGGTTCTGTGGGCGTGGCTTGGTGGGCGTGGCAGGGAAAGGATACTGTAAAATCTCCATTCCCACCCCATTCCAGGGGAAGGTTCCTGCAAAATTTCCATTTCCTCCCGATTAGCTGGGACTCGGGAGGCAGAGAATAGATGGGGGCCGGGCCAGTCAGAGGTGATATTTACTGGTTCTCCGAACTACTCAAAATTTCTGTTACAGGTTCACCAGAACTGGTCAGAACCTGCTCATACCACCTCTGGCTGCAGCCCAGTACTGGGTTGCAGCCCGGAGGTTGGGAACCTCTGCTCTATCTTATACAATTTTAAAGGCATTTTAAATGATTCTTCTATGCTGCCTTGAATCTTTGGCAAATTAGACTACCCTTGAGAATTGAATTATAGTAATAGTAACAATATAAAAAATTGCCTGCCTCATGATCCCAAAGAAAGACTCCAAAATTATTTTTACAGCATTTCTCCAGAGTTGCAGTTAATCAAAAGTTTGCATTGGTTATCCACAAAAGTGTGTACGCTTATCTCAAAATTATAGCGGAACAAACTGTGCAGAAAACATACTTATACTCACTTTCATCTATCTTAAAACTAGTTTTCCTCTAATTTTAGTCACATATTTTGAAACGAGACAGGAGAAACCTAAAATGATACTAAAATAAAAATATAGATTTTCTTTTTTTACTATGCCGCTATAATTAATATTTGTGCAATCTCATACAATGCCTTGTAATGATTTTATTCTACAAACAATGCCATTCTACATTTTTCGTTGTAGTTTATTGTATTTATTTATTTATTTTATTAAATTTTTATACCACCCTTCTCCCGGAGGACTCAGGGCGGTGTACAGCCAGAGATAAAACCCACAACAACATAAAAGTTAAAAGACAAATTAAAAATATTAAATAATTTGGCCGAAAAAGCTAAAATAAAGACAACTCATTAAAATAGCATTAGGCCAGTCCTGCTTGGTGAAACAATAGCATTTTGAGGACGCAGCGAAAGGTGTGAAGGTCGGGAATCCTATGAATCTCTGGGGGCAGCTCATTCCAGAGGGCAGGTGCCCCCACAGAGAAGGCTCTCCCCCTGAGGGTTGCCAGTCGACATTGTTTGACCGACGGCACCCTGAGGAGTCCCTCTCTGTGGGAGCGTCCTGGACGATGGGAGGCTATCGGTGGCAGAAGGCGGTCTCGTAAGTACCCAGGTCCTAAGCCACAGAGCGCTTTAAAAGTGGCGACCAACACCTTGAATCACACCCGGAAGACCACCGGGAGCCAGTGCAGCTCGTGCAGGAGCGGTGTTACATGGGAGCGGTGAGTCGTTCCCATAATCACCCACGCGGCTGCATTCTGGACCAGTTGGAGCCTCCGAGTGCTCGTCAAGGGGAGCCCCATGTAGAGAGCGTTACAGTAGTCCAGATGGGAGGTGACGAGGGCATGAGTGACCGTGCGCAAGGAGTCCCGGTCCAGAAAGGGACGCTACTGGTAGATCAGGCAGACCTGATAAAAAGCCCCCCTGGCCACAGCCGTCAAATGGTCTTCTAGGGCCAGCTGTGAATCCAGGAGGACACCCAAGTTGCAAATTCTCTCTGAGGGGGTCAAGGTCTCACCCCCAATAGTCAGCGATGGAACCAGCTGACTATTACGGGACGCCGGAAACCACAGCCACTCGGTCTTGGAGGGGTTGAGTCTGAGTTTGTTTCTCCCCAACCAGATCCGTATGGCTTCCAGGCACCGGGTCATCACGTCAAGGGCATCTTTGGGGTGGCCCGGGGTGGAAATGTACATTCTACATTTTTTGTTGTAGTCTATAACATGGTTGAATTAAAATAATATTCAATTGAATCAAACACTGATTTTTCAATAAACTTTCTTCAATGGAATCAGTGAAGTACTACATTCCTTCTCCTTTAAAAATATTTAACCATCTTTTTCTTTCTCTTATCACAGAGGTTAAGAATCTTTGGTTCTCCAAATGAGGCTAAATTACAAATTTCATTAGTCCCAACATAATTCATGATCAGGGGTGATAGGTATTGGAGTCCAATAGCATAAGCAGTGCCATAACCTTCCTATTTGTTTTCTACCTTACTGTTGCCTAGAAAATTATTTGAAAAGTATACAATCTGTTTTGGAAGTAATTCGGTAGAAAAATATCATACATATACAAGATTATTACAAGATTATTTATTTGTAGAACATGCATGTAGAATAATCGCTGTGTTTAATTTCCTCCTTATTTAAAGATCAGAGAATATTTGTGAGGCATATGCTATATACCCTTTGAATATATTCTAGGTATTAGGTTTTTGAAAAGGAAAGAAGCCAAATTTATTCTTAAACATTTTTTAAATTTCAAATAACACAGTTCATTAAATTAAATATCATTTCAGAGTGTGTTTAGACATAAAGGGCAGCACTCATTACTTACTGCTGTTAAATGTTTTAAAATTCACATGCTGACAGATATCAAATAGAATTTCCAATACATTTCATGGCAGTTTTCATGCTTTTTAAAATACTGCTCACTGAGCATCTTCAGCAAAGTCATATCAAAATTATGGATCATGATAATAATTTAAACTGGAAATTCACACTAGAACTAATTTAACTTCTAATGAATTTAAATGTTAAAGGCTATGTCTATTTTTTAAAAAATATCAGATGCTATTTATATAATGACTAAGTTAGCTATCAAGGGAATCATTAACAATGGTTTTACATAGGTCTGTATTGGAGTGTGAACAAAAAAAACCCCAACAATACAATAATAATATCATGGTTATAATGATAACAACACAGTAAAATTTATACAACTGGCAATTATTAAAATTATTTTGCCATTTTAGGGATAATTTTATGAGTTCCCCAAAATTATCTTCCCCTGATTTTGCCTGGGATAACTGTAATTATATGTAGTTCTGGCCTTAGTTAAGAGTTAATTACAATTATATGCCAAATGCCATTAAAAGAAATGGGAAAGAAAATAAATTATATAAAATGTGTAAGATAACAGGACAAGAATTATATACAAGATGGGCAGGCTATTTCTGAAATAGCAGTGTAATTCATTGTTATGCATTCCATATAGAAAAGACTTTTAAGGCACTGCTGCAGTATTTTTAACCAGTAGAGTAAAAAAATACATTTCCTGGAAAATAGGTAGAAGCCACCAGACCAATGTAGAAACAATTAACCTTTTAATTTTGAGGTAAGGATATTGGCATTGCAATATTTATTCTGAAAAATACATCATATTTTGCAAATGTTTCTTTAAAATACTATGGGTTTCACCTTGTTGCTGCTTCATTGGCATAGTTTTGCACAATATTACTTGGCTTTTCTCTTCCTCGACTAGCTACACTTTGACCCCACAATTAGGCACTAGAACTGAGCAAAGTGTTTGAAAAAAGTACTTTATACAATATGTTATTGCAATAAAGCTCTTCCCTTCGAAGTGCTCACGTGGTTTCTTTGAAAACTCCCCCTGTCTATTTCCAGCTTCTTCAGTCCCAGTAGGTGTCTGTGCCTGCAGAACCAATCTGTGCCAATCTGCTTTCAGAGTAACTTTTATGCTCTGAACAGAGATGACTCACAATGATGAGATGACTAGCAAAACACAATTGTACATAATCGATCATATAAAGTTTATACTAAGAATAAGTTAATACTATTCATAAGAACATTTTCACAAGAAATGGCATATAATTAGTAAAAAGGTAACAAATAGTAAAGGTTCCAATCTAGCTAGAAAAATGTACTCTGTTCCTTCCTATGTTATAACCAAATCTAAAAATTGTATTATCCTTTATACCAATCAATTAATTCAATTCAGAGAGAATAAAACGTCTTTCAAAACTCATTCAGCTGTACAAAGTATAGCTTCACTGAATAGAAAATAAAATTAGGAATCTACCTGTATAATAAAGATACAGGTTAAGGCCATGAGAAGTTTTCTTTGTGTAGTAATTATGCATTAAATTCAATAATATATGGAATTCCATATAACAAATATATCTGAAATGTTTGCTATTTCTTAATTTGTTATACAAGGAAATCAACCCTGATTGTTCTTAAGAAGGACAGATACTGAAGCCGAAACTCAAATACTTTGGCTACCAAATGAGAAAAGAGGATTCACTGGAAAAGACCCTGATGCTGGGAAAGACTGAATAGAAGGGTGATGAGGTGATTAGAAAGTGTTATCAACACAATGGGCATGGATTTGAACAAATTCATAGATACAGTGGAAGGCGAGGGAGGGGGAGCTGGCATGTTGTGGTCCATGGGGTTGTGAGGAGTCAAATGTGACTTAGCAACTGAACAACATATTTGTTATACAAATAGTGTACAAATACATAGCAATTTGCATGAACAAATAAACTCTTTCTCTTCTTTCTAGACAATATTTCCTTAGACACTTCTCTTGTCACATTTCACTGCAGGAAATTTCTACAATTGTAAATTATTAATCATGATGAGATTAATCAGAATTCCTATTTAACCAAATTTGGTACATAAACATAATTTCCCATCACAGATCATAAAAGAATTCTGGTTGGCTTTTTGTTAATTAATACTGCAGGTGTAAATTAAATGTACTACATTTAGCTTAGAAGAGCAAAATTCAGAGTCTAGGAAGTTAGAAGTAAAGTAGGAAGAACATAGTCTCTCAACAAGTTCTTGATGGCTTCTTTAAGCAGGAGATGATGCTGCTTTTACATGGGCCCTGTTTACACATTATTAGTTAACCTCACTGCCTACTGTGTAAATCACAACCAAAGAAATTCCACATTGTATACCATTCTGGGAGACATTTCACAGGAATCATTTTTTGAAAATGTAGCTTCATACAGGTACAAACAACTTGGGAGACACAATTTCTATTTTCTTTACTTACACCAATATGATTTTTTTTAAAGAAAACATTAAATTGCAGTTCTCTGCCTAGAATATTAAACATTATACTGTCATCCAGTGGTCATTATAATGAACTACACAATTTCTTTGTTTTTATATGTAGTAGTATAGTACTGTTCAAGAATATCAATTATGTAAATTAAACCCAGATATATTATAAATACAGAAAATTTCTAATTTGTTAGTGTTTAAAGTCCCATAAGACTTTTCACTACTGTACAAATATTAAACAACTACTCCTCTGAAATAAAATGAAAGATGTTTAAGTGAAAGAGTGATGTGTTATAAAATACAAACAATTAAAGATATTGTACTAAAATATTAGTTTTCAAACATATACATTGAAGCAATTAGCTAATGAACAAACATTAAAAGAATGAATATGAGATTTGACCTTGACAATATGGAGACACTGTGGATTGGATCGCAAAATTTATAAATTAGCATTTTCATTGTTTTTGAATAGATTTCACTTAGCTTAAACAATTCTCTCTCTCACACACACACACACCAGTGGTGGGTTGCTCCCGGTTTGGCCCAGTTCAGCTGAGCCGGTAGTGGTGACGATGTGATGTCACCGAACCGGTTCTCTTTGACTGGGAGCTGGGCCCTCCCGCCCTCCCCGCTTTATTCCTACCTTTCTTTCTTTCTTTTTTTTTTTATTGCAAAAGTTTTACAATTACATTTTCACCCCTTTTTTCCCCCCTCATCCCACCCCAAACTTCCCAACCTCCCTAACCCACCCTAACCCTCCCCTTCCCCCCAGACTTCCACACAGTATACACATATCAAGTAAAAGGAAAAACCCTCCTTTGTATATAAAACTTGAACCCCTCCCTCCCCCTTATAAATTTTCATCTTCATTACATTAACCTATTTCTATCTTAATATAACATTTTCAAATAAATTTTCATTCTCATTACCTTCAAATATTTCTATCTTAATATAACATTTTCAAATAAATTTTTCATCCTCATTACCTTAAAATATTTCTATCTTAATATAACATTTTCAGATAAAAGCTATTTGATACTTCCTAGTTTGATATTTGTTCTGAACGTAATCTATCCACCTCTTCCATTCCCATTCATAAGTCTCTTGTGAACAATCTTTTAGATATGCTGAAATCTTCACCATCTCTGCAAAACTGGCCATCTTCAAAGTCCATTCTTCAATCGTGGGCAGCCCTACCTTTATTTCTTGTTTTTTAGCCCAGCTGAAAGGTGTGGCAGAATGGCTTGCCGCACCTCAGCTGGCCAGAAACCTAACACGCGCAGAGCGCAAGTTCAGCGCGCTTGTGAGCGAAGCGAGCATGCATGCAGCGATCGTGCGCGAAGCGCGTGCACGAAGAGAACCGGTGGTAACACCAGTTGGAACCCACTACTAATACACACAGAATTAATCTTCATTCATCGTTCCTATTCAAGGTAATTAGAGGTATATATAGTAGAGAACAAGAGTAAGAAATGGAAAAACCAGAGAACTAGAAGAAATAAGAAAGCGAGAAGGAAATACATCTAAAATTATTATGTTCCATAGTTGTACTTAATTGAATATATTGTATTGCTTCAGAAGACTAAGGAAACTAAGATCTGCCATGGTGGGTATGCTAGGTATCATCAGATGGAATCTTGGAAGCATGCCTTCTGTCACGAATAAAGGCGAATATACGTGTGCAGGATAATGTTGCACAATCCAATCTGGGTCGGTCACTGGGACCAGAGGTTTTGTTTTCTGAGCTTTCAGACTCATACTGGAACTCATCTTCAGGGAACTTCTCTTTTGTCATGGTATTTGCCTTATGGAACATCCTTCCCCCAGGAATATGGTGGCAGTGACCTATCAGCCTTTAGGAAAGTGGTAAAGACCTGGCCAGAATATTGATAGAGCTAGCACAAGGTGACTGTGAATCAATATGAGTTTTATTGGGGGCCACAATGCTGTTTATATCCTTTTTTCTCTTTATTTTAGAAGAGTACAAAATGTAGGCAAAATACCAAGATCTACAACAATAATATTGTAAATAACATGTAAACAATCCTTAAAATAAAAATATTAATAAACAAAAGAAAGTACAAAAAGGGGAGATTCTACAACAAAAAAACTCTTATCGTATGTATTATAGATTTTCATTGGTTTATTAAAAATACCACATAATACTATAGTATAGTCAGAAAGAAAATATCATTGTAAAACATCATAAAATATATACCAAAAAAGAACAATTGCTATATCCATAATTAGAAGATACCATATTTTTCAGAACTGCAGTATGCAATTAAAATCCAATTTTGTACAAGAATATTCATCTTTTTCTAAGCAAGTAGGGATTTCTAATCTAAGGTCACAAGAGAACATTTCCTACCTGCCACCAACTAGGCAATATATGCAATGTGCTGAAAGCACTCTGAGTTATTTATAGCTATTTGTATTTGCTACCACTGTCTAACAATAGTATCTGACGTCATACTTAATATGGGTGTAATCTAAATTCTCCAGATTCTTAATAGGCTGCTTGACAAAAGGTTCATAGGTATAATTCAGCTAGAGTTATGTTATAACTTAAATAAGAAAAGAATGAAACAATCTACAAACAGATCTGTTCGCAGCAGCACACACCAGTCAAGGTTTATATACGGGAGGAGGGGTATCTCTGTGTGTGTGTGTGTGTACTGTATGTATATATAAATATATATAGATTTATGCTCCAGGATTTAAATTCTATTCTTTTTGATCCATTTAATATAGCCTAGCACATAGAAAAGTAGAAATAAGAAATTGCTTAGTGCATATTTTCCTAATGCACATGCTTATCTTATTATGACTTCATCTGTATCCAGGTATGGAAGGCTTGATACCTATTTTATAAGCAATAATCTGTTTGTAATTTCCTGGAAAGTAGATACACCTTGCATTTGGGAGGGGGCAGTTCTTTCACCTTGGGAGTATTGCTAACATGTTTTATGTCTGACTGACCAGACTCTGCAGACCCTTAAACTAGTGGGGAGTCTGAGTATTGGGTTTGTGTGGTCTTGACTAAGTGGAGAAATGAACCAGGAAACCACATTGAACCTTTCTGTAAAAGTTGAAAAAGAAGAGACAGCTTTAGGGGTCATGAGAGGAAGCTTAGTTTCTCAACATGGGTCAGACCAAGCTCTTAGGAGCCTTAGTTGGCCCAAGAAAAAAAGAACATTCTTCCCTAACAAATATGATGGGAATCTTTTCCTTTGGTTCATCTCTACCAGGACCTGATTTTATCTTACCCAGGAATTAGGTAATTGAAAGTGAGTGAATGACAAGAGCAGAAAGGAATATCTCATTTGGATTTGAATCATTCTCTTGCCTGGAGAAGCTCTCTTGCATTGGGAGGAGCTGCATGGCAGAGCTAAAAGAAACGCCTAGATTTGATATCACAGATGTAGAAGGGAGGGATGCTTTAAGAATACCATCAGTCAAAAGAATAAAATGCTCCTTACATTCACCCGCTAATTATATTCTTGAGAGAGAAAAATATAAACAGTGAATCCACAGTTTTCCAGGGTCAGCAAGATTGATAGGCCTCAGACCTCCTGCAGGCTATAATGAACTGATATAAAACGGGGAGACAAGGTGAGAAATTAAGTTCTTGTCTGGTCCCATTAGCTAGAATAGTATATTTCTCTTTCATTCACATTCGCACACAGACACCCCTTAGTGCAAAACCTTGAAGGCCTAAAGTTTTTATTTCCTGCTGCTACCCCCTGACTGGCAGTACTCTGAATTGTTTATTCCTGAAAGTGTGAGTCAAATTTAATTCATCACAGCTAGGATTTCCAACCCCCATCAGAGTTAATTTAATTAAATCAAGATAAATACATTTCTTTCACACACACACAAAACTGATTTAAGCAGGACAAGATTAATTTATCAGCTGAACCCAAATGGTAACATGCCAGGTTTAAACAATGTGGAAACTTGTGCATTCTTATTTTTTACAAAATATTAAATGAAAAGTGGACTGATGAAGAAAAGTTAGATGCTTCTTACACAACATGCTGTTTCCCTGGTGATCTCTCCTGAGGTGATGGATCTTCTGAGAGGAATGGAAAGAGATTTAGGCCAAGAACACGTGGGTAGAATTTTGGCGGGAAAAAGAAAAAGACTAACAATAAAGGAAGTCTTAAAATTGGGGAAACAAGAAAGGTAAAACAAGGAAGGAAAAGAAAGAGAGTGTTTATAAAAGCAGTCTAATCAGCAATCTTTTCTAGTTTTCCATTTTGATAAAGTAAAAATGCAGCATTTCCTCCTTGTGTGTCAATAGCATAGGAGAGAGCAATGGACTTGACTAGTGGTGGGGGAGGGGTAGCCCAATCTGCTGTTCTTGGAAGCTGGAATGGGGCTGCTCAATCCATGAGCAGCTTTGCACCAGGGATGGAAGCCTTCCAGAGATGCAATATAGCAGAACATAAATGGAAAATTATATTTCAAATGCCTCATGTTGGCCTGCCATATAGTTATTTAGAGCATGCAGTTTTAGCAAGCAGAAGACCACATCCATTCAATTGCATTTTATAGTGTTTTATATTAAAAAATGTGTATTGATCATTCAGAGGTTTCTTTTGACTTGGGAAGCAATACAGTAAAAGTATGGACTGTAACTATTTCTCTGCCTGTCACCCAGCAGCTGTGTTTTGGATGACTTAGTCCCTCCTTGGAGAGATTAATATGGAAGTTCACATAAAGCGTTGCTGTGGGGAATATGCTGTGCATTTGGCAGACAAAAATTGCTTGTATTTGCTCTGCGTTTGACTTATTGGAGAGTCAATGGAGATGGTTGCAAGGTGATTTGGGAAGAGTTTGAGCCCATGGAACCTGAAGAAGTGATAGGGCCCCCTCACCTGCTAGTTCAGCCACTTGTGTGTTAGATTGAGCCTTTGCTAGTTAATTAAGTTCGTGTGGGAGAAGACATACATGTGGATCTGGATAGTAGCTAACTCTTCCTTGAAAGAGGGAGCCCTTTGAATGATGATATGGATATCCTACTCCAATGTCTACAGCTGTGATGGCAAACCTATGGCCCGTGTGCCACAGGTGGCACGCAGAGCCATATCAGTGGGCATGCGAGCTCAGCTCCGACGCACATGTGTGTGCCTGCCAGCTAGTTTTCAGGCCTTCTGGGCCCACCGGAAGTAAGGAAACAGGGTGTTTCTGGCCTCCGGAGGACCTCAGGTGGGGGTGGGGAAGGCCCGTTTTTTGCTCTCCCCAGGCTCCAGAGCCTTTCTAGGAGCCTGGGGAGGACGAAAACGGCCTTCCCCACCCTCCCAGGACCAGAAACACCTGTTTGCCGACTTCCAGTAGGACCGGAAGACCCATTTTTTGCTCTCTCCAGATTCCAGAGTCCTTCTAGGAGCCTGGGAATGATGAAAATGGGCTTTCCGGTGTCACTAGAACTCGGCAAATGGGCCATTTCTGGCCTCTGGAGGCCCACCTGGGGGGGGGAGGTCATTTTCACCCTCCCCAGGCTCCTAGAAAGCCACTGGAGCCTGGGAAAGGCAAAAAACTGGCCTACCGGGCCCACCATGCCTTTGCGTGCCAAAAGTGGGGGAGGGGGTGTTGGTGGATGATCTCTGGAGGGCTCGGGACAGGGGTTGCTGTCCTGGTCCTGTTAGATCTCTCAGCGGCTTTTGATACCATCGACCATGGTATCATGCTGCAGCGGTTGAGGGGGTTAGGAATAGGGGGCACCGTTTTGCGGTGGTTCTCCTCCTTCCTCTCCACCGCTCGCAGTTCATGTTGACAGGGGGGCAGAGGTTGACTTCGAGGCGCCTTGCAAGGGGAGTGCCACAGGGGTCGGTCCTCTCACCCCTTCTGTTCAACATTTATGTGAAGCCGCTGGGTGAGATCATCCGTGGTTTTGGGGTAAGAGTCCATCTGTACGCTGATGATACTCAGCTGTACATCTGCACCCCAGGCCACCCCAACGATGCCCTTGATGTGATGTCTCACTGCCTGGAGGCCGTGTGGGTCTGGATGGGGAGAAATAGGCTCAGACTCAACCCCTCCAAGACCGAGTGGCTGTGGTTCCTGGCGCCGCGATATAGTCAGCTGGTGCCATCGCTGACTATTGGGGGTGAGTCTTTATCCCCCACAGAGAGGGCCCGCAATCTGGGCGTCCTCCTGGACGCACGGCTGTCTTTAGAAGAACATATGACGGCCGTGGCCAGGGGGGCTTTTTATCAGGTTCGCCTGATCCACCAGTTGCGGCCCTTTCTGGACCGTGACGCCTTGCGCACAGTCACTCACACCCTTGTCACCTCCCGACTGGACTAGTGCAATGCTCTCTACATGGGGCTCCCCTTGAAGAGCACTCGGAGGTTCCAACTGGTCCAGAATGCAGCCGCGCGGGTGATTATGGGAACGACTCACCGCTCCCATGTAACACCACTCCTGCACGAGCTGCACTGGCTCCCGGTGGTCTTCCGGGTGTGATTCAAGGTGTTGGTCGCCACTTTTAAAGCGCTCCGTGGCTTAGGACCTGGGTACTTACGAGACCGCCTTCTGCCACCGATAGCCTCCCATCGTCCAGTTCACTCCCACAGAGAGGGTCTCCTCAGGGTGCCATCGTCCAAATTATGTTGGCTGGAGACACCCAGGGGGAGGGCCTTCTCTGTGGGAGCCCCTGCCCTTTGGAATGAACTGCCGCCAGAAATTTGTAAAATCTGTGATCTCCGTGTATTTCGCTGTGCCCTCAAAACCTTGTTGTTCCGCTATCAGTGTAAAGATTTTAATTGGTTTTAAATGGGATTTTAAATTTGGGGTTTTATAAATTGGGCCTATCATTTAATAATTTTAATTATTTTAAAATTTTGTCTGTCTTTGGGTTTTTAATTAGGCTGTACACCGCCCTGAGTCCTTCAGGAGAAGGGCGGTATAGAAATTAAATAAATAAATAAATAAATAAATAAATAAATAAATAAATAAATAAATAAATAAAAATGCTGAGATTTTCCCAAGCTTGCTGATATCCTCACTCTGCTAAGTGGATGCATTTGGTGATATAAATAAGACATTAACTTATGAACTCCAAAAAGCAAAATATTTAAGATGATTGTATATCATGATAAATTATTGGTGAAATTCTTCAGTTTCATAAGAAGTTTCTTGCATCCTATGCATAATTGCTTTTTAACATAAACACATAAGGTGCCTTTGAAACTGTGCTTTCATTGATCCTTGGAGTACCAAGGCTTCTCTTATCTGATAAGAAATCAAAGTACCATTCTGAGTTATTCTCAGATATATCAAAAATGGCATATATGTTAGAACAGGAAAGGAAAATGGCTGCTTTATTTCTTCATTAAAATGTGGGAGTGAAACTAATTTTCTATTGTGGTTTTCAAATTAATGAAAATAATTCTTCATTAATATAGGAATGTCTTGTCAAAATAATTTTCTAAATTAATTTTAAGTTTTAAGGTTATGACTCTACATATTTATCTAGAATAAGCCCTATACAAATATTAATTAGGAAAGGCATTGGAATGCAGATAAATCTTTAGGATTATCTTAAAGGCCTATAGTTAGATGGGTGGTGGTTTGACAGATTTCAAGTAGAAAAAGGCTTCTCTTTCATACAGGTTTTCTCACACTTTTCAAAGGCAAATAAATTAGAAGAACCTCTGCTGCAAAATTTAAACAGTTTAGGCAGAAGAACATTGACATCCATCTATTTAAGACACCAAGGTCCAAATCAATTCTCAATTTTTCAGTTTGGTTTGGAAATATGCAGTCTGTAAACAATATAGTGTATGTGTCATACAATCCAACCATCTGACTCTTCCATCTGACTCTTAGGTTATCTACATTGCTTGATTTCCTCATTATCAAAATAAGTCAGCAACTATTCTTAGAGGGTAGAAACAGATGGAATCATTCTGTACTCACCCTCCTGCTATTGCAAATGCAATGACTGGATATGGTTTCCTGCTGCAGGTTTAAAGTGCTCCCCCCACCCATGTTGCTTTGAGCAATCCTGTCCATTTTGGCTGGTGCACTTTTCTTCATTACAGGTTAACAGGAATTCTCTTCAACTGAGTCAACGGTTGAAATGATCTCTAATGTCTTTTAGAGCTACCTCCCTTACATCAAAGACATTCCAGAGTCCACCAATAGCTACTCTGACAACTCAGGATAAGTGAAGCATATAAACCAACAAATCTGTGCAAAGCTTTCTGACTGACACATAAACCCAGTACCCAAAGAAGCAAAACAGGAATAGTACATAAAGTAGAATACAAAAACTGTGAACCCATTACATAGAACAAGCAGGCTGAAGATTAGCAGAGAACCCAGAAATACTAAAATTGTGGCCCAAAGACACAACTTGTATAAAATTCTAATACCCTAGGAGGGGCTTTGCACACCTTCATGCTATGTGCCATTGCACCTCTTCCTAAATTGAGAGGCTCTTGTACCAGTATGCAGAAAAGATAGGGAGATAGGGTGAAGAGATGCTACCTAAGCAATGGTCAGATAAGAGACAGCACAGTTTGCACCTGGATAGTGAGCTGGACAAGAGGCTCAGCAGTGACTAATTCTTGGGCTGTAAAGGAGATGACTTTCAAAATTCTTTTAATGTAGCTTTACAACAGAGTAAAATTGGCTTATCTGGATATGTTTCCTCTTTGGTCTATCTCAGGGGTGTCAAACTTGCGACCCGCAGGCCGGATGCGTCATGTGCTGGCTCCGCCCCCACACAATTTAGCGAAGGGGGGAATTTCCGATAGTCACATGATGACACCATGATGATGCGAGTTTGACACCCCTGGTCTATCTGGTAAGACTGACAGCTCTGCTCATGGTCACTCATATCATGGTCACTTCCTGGATCAACTGCGGTAATGTGCTCTACATCAGACTGTCCTTGAAGGGCATCTAGAAACTTCAGTTGGTACAAAATGTGGCAGTGTGGACAATTAAAGTGTGCTCCTAGAATGACACATATTGTGACTCTGCTCCGTGAGTTCCATTGGTTGCCAGTTTGATTACACATCTAATTCAAGGTACTGATTTTGACTTTTAAAGGCCTTGTGGCATGGGATCAGGTTTTGATAGACCACCTCTTTCTGATCATGTATGCCCATCCCATCAGTTCTGACAGGAAGGCGTATACTGCAAGTCCTGTCTATTAAGGAATTATATCTGGCAGGAACCAGGAGACAGGCCTTTTCTGCTTTGAAGTCCTCCCTATTGAGCATCATTCCTCAAGAGGTAAGATTGGTTGCATCCTTGGTAACATGTCAAACAGCCTTGGCAATCTCAGAAAAATTGAGAACTGGTGAGAGGGCTACAGTGTAACACCAAAGATGCTTTTGAGAATCATATTTGTAAGATAGGCAGTTTTATTCTAGGGCAGAGAGAAAATAACTTGCCCAAACCTATAACTGGGCTTGTGGCTCAGGCAGAACTAGAACTCATGGTCTCCAAGTTTCCAGCCTGGTACATTATCCAGTACACCAAACTGACTCTCCTTATAAGCTACTGTATACCATCAATCTATACCTACAAGATAGAACTATATTGAGATACCTGCTGTTGGTATATTTTATTTTATAATATTTTTTTTAAAATCTGCCATTCAATCATATCCAATTCTCTGAGGGTGCCTGGACGAGTCCATGCAGCTTTCGTGACAAGGTTTTTCAAAAGTGGTTTGTCATTGCCTCCTTCCTAGGGCTAAGAGAAAGTGACTAGTCCAAAGTCACCCAGCTGGCTTGGTGTTCAAGGCAGAACTAGAATTCACAGTCTCCCAGTTTCTAGCCTGATGCCATGACCATTGCAGCAAAATGGCTCTCATTAAAAATATTTAGAGTATTTTAAATTGCTTTATAAGCGTAATTTTAAAAAATGAAAGATATCGGAAAGTATCTTGTGACTCAATAATGGATACTTAGGGAATTACAGTACTTTGCTATAAACTGAATCCAATTAAACAATCACAACTGCTTTAAAATTTCACTAGAGGGCATTACAATTCCAATCAGCTTCTCAGTGAACATAAGTGTAAAAAAAAAACATACATACAGAAGGAGGATGATAAGATGGCCCACTGATCACAATGCCTTTGTTTGCTCATAACACAGCCATCTGGATTAAGTCAAAACAGAGCAACCTTGAATCTTGACCCTTCTATATAAACAAAGCCATGGAAAAACAACCTAAGGCAGTAGGAAAGGACAACATCCCACAGTAACAATATCCTAGCCCAGTTCAATCTACACATAACCCAAAATATGACCCTAAAAATGTTTCAGAATAAAGGAGGGAATTGATTCATAAAGCAAGCATAATACATTTGATTCAGCTAGTCCAAAAGCATTGTATAATTCAACAAAGTTGCACAAAAGATAATTGGTGCAAATGTCATTATCTTTTATGTATATACTCACCCTTATATCACAACTAAATTAAAACAACATTGTTGATTAAATTTTCAGTGGGTCAAAGGACAAAATGCAGATCACACATGCTCATATTTATCAGAGCTAATATAAATAATTCAGTATGTGACCACTGCATTTCCAGTCTTTGGATTAATATAAATTGTACAGGAAAGAAGTGTATTGGTGGTGCTTTCAACTGGACTAGTAAATAATTCCAGAAGATTTGGCGACATCAAGAAAATGTAATGTATTTCATATTTTTCATAAAACACATTCACAGGAGCAAAACCTAGTCCAACAAGGCTGAAGTATTCCAGCAGTTTATATTTTATGCTGACCAGATTTTATTGTTCCTCAAACAGCATGACATGCTCGAATACATCCTAAATTTAAAAGTTAAATTGCCATGGCAACAATATAGTCAAAATACTAGTCAAATCAATATAAAGTGAATTAGAAATAAAATCGTAGTTTATTTCAGCTAGTAGCTAGGAACGTTTTGCAATTGTACGAACAACCTCTTGAATGAGTGTTAAACTTATTTGAAATTGCAGTCGTATCAAATCACAGCAAAAGGCCACCTGAATTCAACTTCCGACCAGCGTGGGTTGAACGTGTTGCGCAAAGAGAGGAACAAGGACAGCAAAATGCCTTGTTTCCCAGGAGACAATTCTGATCACGTTAAATTAATCTTCGTTTCGCACACTGACTACGACATGATTTAAACGTTTAAATATGCGCTCCCTTCCGCAGCTGAGTCTTCTTTCCAACCCTCCGGAGCCTTCCCGGAATTGAAGTGGGCGGTTACAAAGGCAGCAGCCGTGAGATTATCGAAAGCGGGTTTAGGGAAGAGAAGATGCCTTCGCGGAAAGGACGAGACTTCTAACATCTGAGCATTGAACGCAACAGGTAAGGCCGCGGAAAGCGGCCGTACCCACTCGGAAAGGCCACTTGGGGGAGGGAAGGTGAACAAAAAGGAAATCACTGAGCCTTTCTCACTCCCTCGTGGGATTTCCTCGAGTGACGAGATAAAAGTCTTTCTGGGACTTTTGCTGTGCCCGTCCGATTACTTGCTCTGCTTCTAAATCATGTCGGCCAGGGCGGATGAGTAGCGTGACTTAAGCCGAAAGATGTTTTCGTTTCTCTTGCCTAAGGTACTCGCTTACTTTCCTTTGTCCGGCTTGTTCGAAGTATATGCTGCCCGTCCGAATCGGGTTTCTGACCATTAAGAATTACCGATTTGGCCGAAAACGAAGTTAGCTTGAGAAAGAGAGCTAAGAAGTTATTAGTTGGCGTAGCTAAGTCTTCGTTTCCTTCTCGCAGAGTTGCTCTGATACAGTCAACTCTTGGGAACCCCACCAGCCAGCCTCGAAAAAGCTTGTTGTAATTTCAGCTAGCCCAAGAATCCTTGGGAAGCAGTGGTCCCTTGGGTTCTTAGGAAAGTGTGTTCCAGCACCTGGGTATGTTGAAGCCAAAGTATTTTTGAAAGAGGAGAAATCAGTCAATCCACAGACAGGTCATAATTCTTGGCTATGTTTTCTGGTTTAACAGCATTCAGTAAAATGCTGATTAACTATTTACTATTTGTCCTTTCATCCCTGTAGTTCCATATCTCTTGCTCTGTGAATGGGATTTTGTGACCCAGGCAACTTTGCCATGCAAAATTCAAAGGAAATGTGGCAGCAGATGGGTGTACAAATGCTTGGCCTATGTCTTCAGTGTTATATTCCTCTTTCCTTCTGATTCTTGTGTAATTTCTGGGAGCAGTCTAATGCCATTTATATTATGAAACCGCAATGGTTATACAGGTTAGGTTAGTTTGTGAGAGTTCTGTAACCTGTTTCCAATGCAGCGTTCATTGTACTTGACTTGTGCTAACTTGTGTCTTATATTCTTAGAGCGAGATTAATCCTTTCTAAAGTCTGTAGTGACTAATCTATTAATCTTTTCTTGACAGGCACCAGGCTATGTTATTTTTTTACATTTTGCTATTTCAGCTGCTTATAAATTTGTCTGCATTTCCTCACTGCTCAATACCAATCAAGGAATCAAAGGGTGCCATAGAAGAAGGTAACTTATTTATATTAATCATTGTATTTTTGTATTAAAATTGATCCTAATATGAAGGACAAAATCGAAGTAAAATTATGATTGTATACTGTAGCCTAATCTAAATGTTGTTGCTCAGAATGGTTCAGTCAGAGTTCAAGTGTCATTGTAATATACACACACACACGTGTGTATATAATCTCCACAAATAATGGTTTGTCGTAATCAACATAAGAGAATGAAACAAAAAATTAATTGTTCTGGATTTAAACCAGTTTTTCACCAGACAATTTCTCTTTAGTATATTTTGTTAAACATCACGATATGTTACAGCCAGTTATATATGATCTACCCTTCCTAGAACATCATTTTCCTGTAATGAAAGTACAATTCACCAACATCATTAATAATCCCTTAATATAGCCAAACATTTACCAGATTTCTTCATCAGGTATGTCTGCAGCTTCTAGAGCCCTAGCTAGTTCTGAAATTGTGAAGAAAACTTCTGGGTCCTGTCAGCTACCACAGTCACCAGGATTTAAGGCTGATTTAAAAGCACAAATCAAACAGACCAAATTCAAGGACTAACCTCATTACCTTTCTGAGATCAAGCCAAGTTGTCCAATAGATAATAGAAATTTTCCAATATTTCTGCTGACCATATCCCTAAACTTTTTAAAAAGTTGCCTTGACAGACTCAAGTCTTACCA
The DNA here is from genome assembly GCA_022577455.1 of Arizona elegans. Classification (NCBI taxonomy): domain Eukaryota; kingdom Metazoa; phylum Chordata; class Lepidosauria; order Squamata; family Colubridae; genus Arizona; species Arizona elegans. Next base: position 76,928,957 of record JAKOOJ010000001.1, read on the forward strand.
AATTTGATAGCTCTTTGGGCAAGTTCAGCTTCTTTTTAATAAATTCCTGCTCATTATCTTCTTACAATATTTTTCTAATAAGTAACTTAGATAAAGATGATGCACTTCTAAAAGGCCTTACAGATCTATATTGATGCATGCTAATGTAACATAGATATTGGAAGAACATGGATATATTTTGTAAAATTAGACTTAGGTGAGATTTTGCCTCTTCCCCCTTTAAAAAAAGTGCCGCAATAGTTTTGTTGACTGGGGAATTGAGGGAAAAGTGGGTGATACCATTACAGTAAGGGGGTGATTCTATTCCTCAAGCTAGAAGTGACCTCCTTACCACTTAAATTCTCAGACAAGCCAGCCACTCATGGTATGAAGGCAAAAGTGAGAAACACAGAAACTCAGCTTTGAGACCTCTAATTGCAGGAGACACATTCCACACTTGACTTCCAATTTTTACTGCTAAGTGACTTTGCAAAATTAAAATATAAAAGTAATACTGGGTTTCAATAAGATTAAACTACAAGACATGCTAAGGAACAGTCATATCCATAGTATCTCTATGTCTTTGATTATAACTCCAATATTCTCTGACTTTTGGCCAAGTTGACCTTTTGCAGTTGTAAACTAGCAGATATCTAGGGTACCATGTCCATATATTCCAGTCGTGTGGTCTTACAGAACTGTATTCCTTGATTATGGGAAGTAGTCACATTTTCCTAAATATCAGAAAATATCTATCTTCAGTTATTAAGATATCTGCATCCCACTGCAGTGCATAAGCTTTCCTATATAAAATTTCCCTTCAGTGCTATGAAATAGGGATTAAAAACAATTAGCTTTTTACTTTAAGAGTAACAAGTAATGTATGTGTATTTTTTCCTTGGGAAATCCACTTATATATGTTAAAATATAACAAAAGTCAATGAAGGCAACAATGAATAAAATAATGCTGCCAAACAAAGCTTGTCCTATCTTTTGCATTTTATAGAAAAATGGAGATAGTTTTAAAAAGAGACTATTAAACAATACTGTGCTTATCAGCTCTTCTGTTTCTATTGTTTTGTTTGGTCAGAAAATTATGTCTTGCATCTTTTGAAACTGCAGGTATTTTCTTAAAGTGTTTTTATGGTATTGTATCTTATAATATTTAAGTAAAAGATACTTTAATTCACAAAGTTCGGTAATAAAAAATGACAAGCTAAAAAGTGGGTTCTGGCATGTAGGCTGCATCTGGCATCTTTCTCATGCTGCCATGGTTGCAGGAATGTAGAAAAAATAATGTATAATTTAAGTCACAATGACCACATGGTTTTCTGGTGTGAATTGGGAAACATCGTAGATTAAAAATATATAACATGATTAAAAATATTCATTGAAAGGTATCTTGACTTTCTCAATGTAGCAGTAATAAAAGAATGAGCATACAAAGAATTATATAACAAAGTGGGGAGGAGTTTTAAATATTCTAACAAATCCTTGGCATTCTAAGATATTAACATTATTTTAATTATATTTTAGTATTCATCCTTGCAGAGAAAGCCAATTTATTCATTGGACGACATCTTCTATACAACCGATTTGACTTTGAACTAATAACCCAAGGAGATCTTGAAAGAGAATGCTATGAAGAGCAATGCAATTTTGAGGAAGCAAGGGAAATTTTTGGAGATTCAAAAAAGACAGTAATTATTTAACTTACAAATGCTATTGAACATTTGACATGTGGATGCCTTTTGATTGATAACAAGTCAACAGCATACTCTGCATAGGAGCAGCTGTTAACTTTTCTTATATACCCTAATAATGAAGCCTTCTAAGTTAGCCCTGGTCATCTTGTTCTTCAGTTGTTTGAACTGATCCTTTGAGAGCTGTATGTAATGAAATTTCATTTTAATCTATACCGATTAATGTACATTCAGGGCAGTGGTGAAATGTAAAATTTGTTACTACCGGTTCTGTGGGCGTGGCTTGGGGGGAGGTTAATGTGACTGGGTGGGCGTGGCCAACTTTTTTTTTTTTTACTTTTAAAAGCATTTTTCGGCAGAAGAGGTTGCAGAAAAAAATGCTTTTAAAAGCCTCTGACGATCAGGCAACTCAGCTGGGATCATCAGAGGCTTTTAAAAGCAATTTTTTCTGCAACCTCTTCGGCCCAAGAGATTGTAGAAAAATTGCTTTTAAAAGGCTCTGCCGATCCCAGCTGAGCCGCGCGATCATCAGAGTTTTTTTTTTTTTTTACTTTTAAAAGCATTTTTTCAGCCAAAGAAGTTGTAGAAAAAAATGCTTTTAAAAGTAAAAAAAACAGCCTCTGATGATCACGCGGTTCAGCTGGGCATGGGGTGGGCAGGGATTTTTGCTACCAGTTCTCCTAACCACCCACCGCCATTGCTACCGGATCAGGTGATCCGGTCCGAACCGGAAGCATTTCACCCCTGATTCGGAGTGACAAAGTTATTCTAAGTTCTGTCATGCAGGAATGGAAACCATCCCATTTAGAAAGCAGGCATCAAATATACACATGAATGTCTATAAATCCAAACACATGTGAAATAGGAATACCTACTTTATTTTTCTTGGGACTAAGAAAACTGGTTATTCAAACTTTGTGTGATCATTTTAGCAGTGTCAAGATACCCACCATTTCATTTACCAGTCTATGTTTTACAGAGAAAAGGATTTGAAATGTGTAGTGGGTATGTGGATATATATTTTTATATTTATCTAGAAAAGTATGGATCTCAACTCATATTGCAAATATATGACGGCACTAAGGATGTGATTTGTAAAAAACGTATGTGGATGATGTGAAAAAATCCTAAACAGTATCCAGTTAATGCCAGCGGTGTTCATACATATTCCATGCAGTACTTTTGCTAGGAAAAGATGTGCTTCTTGTGGAAACAGTTTCTTTTTTCCAGCATCACATTATGGTATCCTGGATGCTGGTAAAATGTAATATCCCTGCAATAGTTTTTGAATATTCACTCAAGTATAAAGACAGAATGTAAATTAAATAAACAGAGCTTTGAGAAACAAACACCACTGTTCAGTGCAACAAATGTGTCACATTCTGGGAACAAGATTCAATAATTGTCAAGATCCAACTATTTCAATTTGTTTCTAAAGTGACTCAAAATAATTTATTTAAAATATAAAATCACGTCTCTCCTGTCTTCCTCTTCCCCAGTATCAAAGACAATTGAAATTTCAAATTCAAAAATATCAATATCAGTTTGAGATAGTTAATGTCTAGTTTTAACATTTGAAAGTAAGTACAATTAAAAGTTGATCTGGCAAAATCTGTCTACTTTAATATATATATATATGTATATATATATATATATATATATATATATATATATATATATATATATATATATATATAAAGCCAAACTTGGTCAGGCTCATGTAGACATAATCTAAGCACATTTGTTTTTGTTTTCTTAGATGTCTTTTTGGTCTGAATATACTCTTAGAGGTCCTGGCTCAAAAACAGGTAAGACAAAAACAACATAGTGATGTATTAAAATTATTTTGACATATAGTATCTTGGTTTATTCTTCTGTCTGAGATTGAGTACGGTTGTTTTTTCAGTGGATGTAGCAGACGAGATCCAAGCTGTAATCAGTGTGTTCTTCTTCAATAAGAAATTTGTTGTGGTTCTTCTGATAGACACAGCAGAATAAAGGAATTGTTGACGTTACTATTTCAGCAAAAATGATTACATTTATATTAGAAAAGGGTTTTTACAGTATTATGACTTGGCATTTTCTCTTTTAGATGCTATATTTTATATATGGAAATGTGTTTTCTATCAAACTAGTAATGCATAGAAGGGCAAGGTTTTGTTAACTCAAATGTTTAATTTCCTGCCATTATCTGCTCTGTTGTGATCATGCAAGTCATATACTACATTAAGTTCTGAATTATCTGTGGACTAATATATGGAAATTTTAAGCATTTCCAGAAATTTTAACATTGTGTTAGCAAAATGTCTGCTTCTACAGTAGTTTGTAGTGTTCCCCCATCTGAATCTCCTACCCAAATCTTTCCTAAGTTACTGGTGCAAATTTGAAGAATATCAATATAAAACTTTTTTGGTTGACCCCTTCCAAGAATTTCTTAATAGAAGATACTTAAGATAGGCTACCACTGGTCAGGTTGAATTTCCTGACATGTCCTAATCTATCCAGTTGGGCAGTTTTTAGATATTCTTCAAAGAACCTTCACTGGAGCAAAGAAGGAATTTTTTGTGTTGACTGAGTAAAGGTTAAGATACTTTATGGGACATGACCTATTGCTGCAGGAATCAATGAGAGTTCTACTTACACCCCATAGAAAGGATCTTTGGATCTTCCTGCCTAAAAGCCAGAAAATTGTCATACAAAATCACCAAAATTTCCTAGAAATGGAAGCATAGAAAAAAATAAGACAATCATCTCTCTCTCTCTCTCCCACTCTCCCTCCCTCTCTCTCTCTTCCCTCCTTCTCCCTCTCATACACACACACACACATACACACACACACACACATGTAAAAGCCTGTTAAAACTAGTCACATTACCTCCATGAATAAGTTATTGGGTTTCAGCAAGTTTTGAGAGTTTCTGTACAGAAGTCACCTCTGACTGTTACTTGTCACCTAATTCTTTAGCATTTAATTGTACTTCAAAACATGCATAATGGATATTACTTTTATAAATCTAGGGAATAACTTAAGGAATTTGTTCCTTATATTTATTAGCATACTGTGATCACATTTTCTGGCAATACTGGATTAAAGTGTGATTTAGGATAGATCAGGAAATACTGAGATGGTTGAATACACTTAACAGTCTTTCCTTTATGTGCAGACGGCAAAGCAGTAGAGAAGATTGACGTTATAGGACTTTTGACTGGATTGATTGCAATTGGAGTACTATTGATAATACTTGGATTGCTTATTTATTATCTGTGCCAAAGAAGATGCAAACCAAGATTACCAGGGTAAGAAAATAAATGTTATAGTTATCAATATCATTTTCAGTGTTGATATCAACATTAAACATATTATAGTATCAGCACATACCATAGTTTGTATTTATATCCAGTTACCAGTTATATCCTGCATAGATTTATGCTGTATGTACCTGATAACGTCTGGAGAATTGGTGAGATGACAAAGGTTTGAAGAAAAAATGTAATTCTAATATTCAAAAAGGTAAAGATGATTGACCCAGGAAATTATAGCTAGGTTAATGTCTCTAATGGGCAATCTATAATAGAACAAATTGTCAACAAGCCATGATGCCAAGAATTGCTACCATTATCTGAAGTCAGCATGAAATTGTCAACAAGTTAGATTCGTCTTAGTTTTTTTTAATGACAAAGTGACTAGTTTGGCAGATGAAAGGAATTCTGTGGTGTAGTATATCGTATTGTTAGGATATTGGGTGGTTAAATATGTACTAGTTAGTAATAGGATCTGAAACATTTGCAACTATCTGAATAAGTACATCCAAAGAGTGTTCATAAATGGTTCTATAGCTTCCTGGAGGGGAAATATTGATAACCTGGTGCTGTATTGAATGGTCCAATGCTATTTCACGTCTTTATAAATGACTTGGAATATATGGAGATGGAATGTATACATATTAAATTTGTAGACGACACTGGATGATGGGGATTGATTAATACCCTAGACAAAAGCACAATTCGAAACAACCTCAACAAGCTCAAAAAAAGTCTGACAGGAAGATATTCAAATGTAAGGTCATGTGCTTGAATAGATAAAGCTTTGGAAGACTGACTTGGCAGATAAGATTCCAATAAAGGAGAATATTTGTAGTTCAGGATTGAAATGAGGGGTCCTTTGTACTCTCTGAGCTTGTTGTTTTCTTCCAGACATTTCATTATCCAAACTAGGAAGCATCATCAGTGCTAGTAAGGAGTGGGTTTGCTCTCAATTTACATTTTAGTGGATTGCCTATCAGTGTTGGTAGGGATGGTTTTAGAGATTCTTTGGTTGGGCTGTTTGCTGTTGGCTTGCTTGGCAGTTCTTTGATTGGGGTATTTACTTGATTTTAGTCTGTTAATCTTGGAGTTAATCTATGCTCCTCTGAGTGCTGATGGCAGGTCAGCAGGTGTTTTATTCTTTTTGTTACTTTTTTGGCTTGTTGATTATCTCTTTTGCATAATTTATAGATATTGTTTATGTCTATGTATCTACTGATAGCTAATTTGTCAGAATGCCAGGCTTCTAGAAATTTCCTAGCGTTTTTGGACTTGGCTTGGTTTAGGATGGTCACAGTTTCCCAATTGAAACTTTGGTTAAATCTGTCTATATCTTGTGAAATTAAAGCCACTAGAATAAAGAGTTTTCATCATGTCTTCTGACTGTTAGTTGGTGTTCATGGATACATTCTGCCATTCTTCTGTTTATCCTATGTGGTGGCTGTTGCAGTCATTGCACTGTATGTTGTAGATAACTCCTGTTTTTTCTTCTGGGGCTGCTGGATCTTTTGGTTTACTTAAGATGTTTTGAAGGGCTTTAGTTGACTTCTGTGTCACATCGATTCCATGTGCTTGTAGTCTGTTGGTGGTTTCTGAGATGTTTTTGATGTATAGCAGTGTTTTTGAATTTCAACTAATTGAAACACCAAGGATTATGGACTCATAAACATCTGCCTAACCACATACTTCCAATTTTATGGACAAACTTACCAACAAATTAAAGGTAGACCTATGAGATCACCGCCTTTAGGACTTCTAGAAAAGGTCATTATGCAATGTCTCGAAGTCATAGCACTTCCGCAAATACAACCCAAAATAGGGATCAGATATGTAGATGATACCTTCACCATGATATAAAAGACCAGTTAGAGAACACCATCAGTACCATCAACATCTTCAAAAGAATCCAGTTTACCAGAGAAAACCCACTAGCCTTCCTGAACATCCTGATCAAAAGAGACCACAATGGCAAACTAGAAACATGTGTACATAAAAACCACCCACACCAATCAAGTGCTGTACTACCATAGCAACAACCCAACCTCTGATAAAAGAAGTTGCATGAGAACCTTATTTAGACTAGCACAACTTACTATAGCAAACCTGAATAGCAGAAAGAGGAAATAGAGCATCTATTCAACATATTCCAACAAATATCCACACTACTTTTATCAAAAGGTTCCTGACCATTCAACCCAATAAAGCACAACTAACACAAACCCTAAAAGAATAACACTACCAAACATCGAGAAAATCTTAGAAACCACTAACCGATTACTACAACTACATGGAATCGGTGTGGCACATGCCAACAATAGCACTTTAAAACCTCTTAAGGAAACCAAAAGACCCAGCAGCCCTAGAAGAAAAAAACAGGAGTTATTTACAACATACAGCGTAATGACTGCAACAGCCACTACGAAATGACAAACAGGCAGAAGACTGCAGAACGCATCCATGAACACCAACTAGCAATGAGAAGACATGATGAAAACTCTTTAATTTCAGAACACATGGACAGGCTTAACCATAGTTTCAATTGGGAAATTGTGACCATCCTAGTCTAGACCAAACAATGTTCAAAAATGCTAGGGTATAGACATAAATAATATCTATATCAGAGGTGGGTTTCGCAGGTTCTGACCAGTTCTGGAGAACGGGTAGCAGAAATTTTGAGTACCAGTTCTGGAGAACCGGTAAAAATTCTGACTGGCCCTGCCCCCATCTATTCTCTGCCTCCCAAGTCCCAGCTGATAAGGGAGGAAATGGGGATTTTCCTGGATTGGGGAGGGAATGGAGATTTTACAGTATCCTTCCCCTGGAGTAGGGTGGGAATGGAGATTTTACAGTGTCCTTCCTCTGCCATGGCCACCAAGCCATGTCCACCAAGCCATGCCACGCCCACCAAGCCACACTCACAGAATCGGTAGTAAAAAAATTTGAAACCCACCACTATCTATATACTATGCAAAAGAGACAATCAAGAAGCCAAAAAGGGAACAAAAAGACCAAAACACCTCCCCACGTGCAATCAGCACCTAGATTGAGCATAGATTAACTCCAAGATGAACATCAGACTAACAATTCTAGAACTGCCAACAAGTCAGCAGTAAACAACCCAACCCAACAAAGAATCTCCAAGACCACTTCCACCAACACTTGACAGGGCAATCCATTAGAATATAAACTGGCAGCAAATCCCACTCTTACTAGCATTGATGATGTTACCTATTTTGAGTAATGAAATGTCTGCATGCAAATAACGAAGGTCAGAGCACCCCTTCACAAATAAGATTTAAGTATTTAAGAGAACTTGTAGTCCACTAATAATTAGGAATTGAAGGATAGGATAAATATGGATAATAATAAAGAGGAATTTAGAACGTGTATTATGCTGAGTCCAAATTTTGGTTTATGTAATTCAGTAGGAACTCTACAATTCTATAGGGTTTCATTTGGATTATTTTCAGCTCTAGCTTGATGTGGCAGGTCTTGAATCTGTGACTTTTTCTTATGCACTGCATAAAATCTATCTCAGTCATAATTCTTTACAGAAATTTCCTAACAGATTAAATAAAGCGTAGAATCTTGAAATTGTGTGATTTTTTAAAATAAAGATTAAATAACATACCGTTTTCCCCCCAAAATAGGACATGTCCTGAAAATGAGACCAAGTCTGATTTTTGGGCTGGGCCGATACACCCTCCCCTGAAAATAAGCCCCTCCCCCCCTCTCTCTCACACACACACAGGTCCCTCACCCCCTCAACCCTCCCAAGGCAGCCACATCCCTGCAAACTACTGCACCCCCCCCCCTTTCGCCACCCATGGCACCAACCGTAGACGTCAAGCGCGTGCTTCTGCTCCTGTGCCATGGTAACAGCCACCCACTCTCGCCCCCACGCTGCGTCCGCATAGCCTGCGCTACCGAGCGCCCACCATAACAGCCCCAGTGCAAGCATTGGGGCTGGGGCTTTCTTCACAGAGTGGCCACCGATGGCCCAGCTCAGCCGTAGGTGTGGAGCATTGGCCATTTGCTGGGCTGGCCGAGCTGTGTCTGTTGGCGCTGTCCTCGGCGTGGCTGCCTAGCATCTTGCTGCTAGGCACATGGAAAGAGTAAACTGGACCTGCGGGCATGCCAGCGGGTGCTCTGCTCAGTCAGCGCTCAGGCAATCGGAGATGAGAGGAGCAGGGGGGGTAAGGGGAGGCCTCAGGCCACCATCACCATAGAGTGGGAAGCACACTCCCAGAGCAGCTGCTGCCCTGGCTGGGGTTTGGAAGCCGCAGAGGCCGAGTTTGGGGGAGAGAAAACAAGACTTCTGCTGCTTCTGCTTTTGGCTGCATGTAAGGAAAGCAGCAGAAGCAGAAGTCTTTTTTTCTCTCCCCCAAACTTGGCCTCTGCGGCTTCCAAACCCCAGCCAGGGCAGCAGCTGCTCTGGGAGTGTGCTTCCCACTCTGTGGTGACAGCTGGAGCTGGAGCTTGCAGGGAGAGCTGGTCCAGGCTGTGGCTTCTGCGCGGGTGCTGGTGGTCGGTGCCAGCGGCATTGGCTATGAGCTCAAGGACCTGGTGCTCACCGGCTTCGCCCACATCGACATGGTGAGGTCTGGGAGGTGCACGAGTGGGGGGTGGGGACAGTCACTCATACAGCTTGGCGCCTTCATGTTCTACACACACACTCCGCAGCAGGGGAAGGCTTGATGGCAGCACGTGAAGGGAGTCTCTCTCTTGCCGGAGTCCCGGCTTTGAGTGCGCAGGCCGCCCAGGCCTCCACCCCCGAAATAATACCACCGATAATAAGGCCAAGCCCTTTTTTCAGGGTTCAAAAGAAAATAAGACCTTATCTTATTTTCGGGGAAACATGGTTTTAAAACTTCTATATTTGTACCCATGTTTCCTTGGATATTGCAATATGAGTAGCAAAAATTAACAATTCATATTTTCTGGCAATAAGGGGGCTGGTGTTCCAAAACTGAATAAATGGTGTGTGTGTGTGTGTGTGTGTGTGTGTGTGTGTGTGTGTGTGTGTAACACAGCATTACAATGTACATCTTGACACATCAGTTGTCTTCCAAAGGAGTGAGAAAGCTTATCCTTAGTGCCATCAGTTTGTAAAGCATATCTAGAATAGGATTGTTCCTAGGACATTGATGATTTTAGAATGTACTGTTATTCAAACAAGTATTTATTGTTAGTTACTGAGGTCATCCCTTAACATGTTCTTCAGTAACAAAACATTGTGGGAGAGCTTTAATCCTTGCAAATAGTTTTTACTTGATAGCCTATGAAGGTATGATATGGCTTCTTAGAAATTGGATGAGTGGTTATTGAGCAACAACATAGCATGACTGTTCACCAATAATATTTTTAGGAAAAAGGAATGAATGTTATTTGTTTGTAATTAATTCTTTGAATAAACCACAGCAACCTCTAAAAATCATGGCATGCAGTATAAATATACCTTCTCAGCTTTTGTGGAATATTACCTTTTCAAATACAAGGTGTACAAGATATGCCCATATCTCACACCATTGTCGAACAATGAATTCAGAGTAATAACTTCAGCAGCCTTCAGTATGTTTGATAATAGAAAACCTTAATTCTTTTCATAAAAGTAGCATTTCACTTTATCCTTTTGAGAATGACCACTAGTGATGGCAGAAATTTACTTCTTTTATAATTGTCATTTGGCTTCTTAAAATAGCAAATGGCAGTTTCTGTCTCCAAATAGTATGAGATGTTGTGGTCTGGAAAGATGACAATATTATAACTCATTGCCCGTATCTATTAGTCTGTGCCATTTTAAAATGTCTTTTTAAAAATGTTTTTATCTTTTTGCATAACTATTTTGCTTTCATGCTTCTCCTATGTTCATTATTGCATAGAACAAATAAGTACCTAATTAATAAAGTTATTTGTAAGGCTATATTAATCATATTTGCATCACATGGTAGTAGAAATAGAGTGTAACTATTTCATTGGCTGTGTTTTGTCATAATTCCAGTTGGTTGTTATTTCCCCTAGAAAGATTTCCATTGTTGTAACAAGATATCATTTCTTCAGAACTTCATAAGAGTTTAAAATGTCATGTGAAAAGTTAGTGAAATGAATGTTTAATTCAACTTAATCTCTACTTTGAGCTAATGTATAAAATACAATGAATTGCCTATTAACATTTTATTTTCAAATGCAATGTCTTTTTTCCCATTAACCCAAGAATATGTGAATATATATAATTATTCTGTATTACCTGCAAGCAGTGTTATATGTCAAGAATGAAGGCAAATATATGTGTCCCAGAATAATGTTGCAGGATCCAATCCGAATCGATCATCTCTGGTCCCAGTGATCGACCCAGATTGGGTCCTGCAGTGTTATATTTCTTAAAAAGGTTCTGGAATAACGTTTTACCCATGATCAGATTGGTTATTCTCATCTCCCACATGTAAGCTACTTGCAATGTAAGTGCAATGTAACCATACCAGTGGTGGGTTTCAATTTTTTTTTACTAGCAGTTCAGTGGGTGTGCCATGGCTTGGTGGGCATGGCAGGGGAAGGATACTGTAAAATCTCCATTCCCTCCCCAATCCAGGGGAAGGTGACTGCAAAATCCCCATTTCCTCCCAATCAGCTGGGACTTGGGAGGCAGAGAATGACTGGTCCAAAGTCACTCAGTAACATTTTTGAACATGGACAACTTAAACATAGTTGGTTTGAAAACAGATTCACAAAGCATCACCATTACTATGCAGGCCATTTCTCATAAGTACATACTATACTGCTCTAATGTCTAAACTCAATTTTCAGAAGCTTTCAAATATTTCTATTTCAGGTTTATTTCATATCATTTTGTTTTCTTTTGATCAACAAAAACTATCTGCTTTCACTGATTATTTCTCCTTTCTGGTTATTATGGTATGGGTCAAAGGTAGGTTTCAGTAGGTTCTAACCAGTTCTGGAGAACCGGTAGCGGAAATTTTGAGTAGTTCAGAGAATCGGTAAATACCCCCTCTAACTATTTTCTATTTTCAATTTAATCTACTTCAGAGGGATTCTTCTGGGATAAAAATGAAGGCAATCCCCATTTTTGGATGTCTTAAGCTCTGGCAGAAAATAAACCACAGACTTTGAGAGTTAGGTTGCAAGAACCTTGAAACAAAATCACATTTTGAAATTTTTATTTTCATTTAATAGTAATGGTAATTAAAGACAGTAATTATAAAGAGGCATCTTTAAAAAACCCATTTCAATAAAAACATTCCATTGTCCCATATTCAATATAAAATTGTTTCAAGAAACAACACTACGCTCCAAATGCCCAGAATAGTTAATTTTTATCTTAAAATCCTACTGCCATTAAAACCTCTGATGGGTTTATAAATAATTTATGGAATTTGACAGTTTAACAGCAGAGATGGCCTTTGCTTGGAGATTATTGTCTACTTGTTTCTGTGTCTTCTGTTCCAGAAGCTGCTTGGAATCTTGATAACTCTTAAAAGTGGATAAAAAAACTCTAAAATGAATTTTCACTTCATTAGAATGAAATGTGAAATTTTAACATAAATTTTTGGACTTAAGGGGTATAATATCCATGACCAAACTAGAATTATAATTGTGGTTTATCTGAAAACAAGCCATTTCCTGGTTCATTTCATCACTCTGATTTGGCTTCTGCTGCTATTTGGCAAGACAAACAAATCTGGTGATCTCATCCATGTTTTGTTTAGTATTACACATCAATCAGGAATTTGGGCTTGCTTTTCTTGGAATAAGTAAACTCACAAGCATTTTCCCCTTGGTTTGTGCTCTGATTTGTATTCAGAGGTTACCATTGTTGCAATTTAACTTCATGGTTCTTTCCATCAGCAGACGTTAAGGGAAATAGAGGGTTGCCTCATTCAAGACATTTTTTCAGAGTATTGATTCCCTATACTATAATGACCCTGATTTCATAGGAAGGACACTTCGTCTCTCAAAAAAAAGTATCTCTACAACTTTCAAATTATGGTTCCATGGTGTATCACAGAATCTAAAGAACGGATGTACAAAGGAAAATATTGGGAAGCTAATTTTTTTTTTAACCTTTCTCAGAATAGACAATTACATTTCCCAATGTAACCTCTTTTAGATGTATTGGGAATAATGTTTTCAACATTCCCACTCTGGAAGATGTTAATTAGTAAGGTTGTATTAACCAACTACTAAACTAGGAAGCTGAAAATATTGTTAGTGATTTCAGTTGATTAATTAGCCTGACTTTTAGTTGTCCTTATTCATCAAAGGTGTTTTTTTTTATTCTAGGCACAGAAGCTGCAGGAGGCATAATTCTTCCATCGTCTTCCAAAGACGAGAAGAGTTTTCTTTAAATCCTGTCCCTCCTCGTACTATGGGACAGATAGGATTGCCAACTTATGATCAAGTAATGGCATTAAGAGAAAATTATGATTCTCCACCTCCACCATATCCTGGACATTCAGGAAAGCTCAAAGTATTCAAAAAGTCTCTCTCTGTTCCGGGTCCTTGATGAACAAATATGGTCCATATGAAACTGTTGAAAATTAGTCTTAATAAAAGATGTGCAGCTGAAATGCTATAATATAGCACTCTAAGACAGTCTGAAGTTGCCTGCCCATGATGGATTAAAGGGTAACAGGAAGGAACCCATTTTTCCGATGTTCTAATAATTCTAAAAGACTCAGTTTATGATATTTCCATTTATGTGTGAACTTGGCTTCTATGCATTTTGAGCCATTGAGTAAACTGATGTGCAGTTTTTCCTTTTTCTTATAACTGAGTTTTATTTTCAATTCTGAAAATTACACGTTTTCTAGCGTATTTTTCTTTTGAATTTTCTCCCATGATAAAAATGTGTTTACTAGTGACTACCTGGTCCAGTCCTTAGTTTTGTTGGCAATAATGTTGGCAGAAGTACTTTGCCATTGCTAGCTTTCTAGGGCTAGGAGAAAGTGACTGGCTCCATTTCATCTTTGTGCCTAGGGCAGGATTACAATTTAGTTTCCTGGTTTCTAGCCCAATGCCTTAATCACTACACCAAACTGGCTCTCCTATGATAAAACTGCTAACACATTATAATTTCAATTATCTAATTGAATATCTGATGTTTCTTATACTAGGAAGAATATATCCATGTGGGTGTTATCAATAAGTTTTTATAAATAAAATAACTTTGTACCTAGTTTCATTTTCTTTGTTAATGCCAATTAAATAATGAAACTGAAAGAAAATGTCTGATATCTGAAAAACTGCCTTGCTTTATGAAGCCAAAGATCAGTTTAGATGTTAAACAGACTTACATGAGGAGCTCAAAAAGAAGACATGATGTAATTGCTATTCTTTCATTACTTACTTGAAGGACAATATGGCTGCAAGGTGAGGTTGGGTCATAGCAAACAAAAGTGCATCTGGATTTTTAGAGGGGGAAAGGTTTTTAAAAACTAAAGTTAGCATCTAATAGTGCCTTAAAATAAGTCTATCTAGTCAGTAACCACAATTTTTTCACCATGGCAATCTGTTCCTAACTTGGTTCTTCAAGTTGTCCAAATGTGATTGTGACTACCATTTTTGCTTCTCACCTAAGAATGCAGAAAAGTGTCTTCAATTTTCAGCCCACATAAAGGAATTCTAAGGAATGCTTGGCACTGCAGTTTACCAATCTTTGTTCTGAAAGAAAATGTTACATGCCAAAGCTTTGAGCCACTAAAATATTAAACCAATTTGTCTGCCATATTGACTTATACAAGCTTGCTAGAATTGCTATAGGAGCCATTTCTGCAGACCATTCTACAACAATTTGAATTCTTTGTTGTCCACCTTTGTCAAAATAATGAAACACAAGATTGTTTAATCTATTTCCCCTGCACAATTCCTAATGGCAATGTTGTATCACAAAGTCTGTGTCTTCCTTTTCAATGAATATAATTCAAACTTCCATATTTGAAAGTAGGTCCCTATGGTACATGCCAGAATAAGTACTACAAATTTCCCTCAGATGTTAATCTCAAACTCCTTTTAACTGCATTTCCTACTATCCCCAGCTGCTCTCTAGACACCAGCACAAAAGTTGGAAGTCAGTAGTATTTCTGTGCTAAAAAGATGCATCTTATTTTTTTTCAACTTTCATTTTTACATTATCTTCCTATTGCTACTTATAATTCTCAAACATTAATACAAAAAATGTTGAATGTAGCACTCAAGCACAGAAACATGCAGTGATTCATTCAGCAGACAGAGGAGTCTCCTAATTTAAACATTGTAAGCAGTTAAAACACAATTTATGAAGTTCCACTGCTCAGGTATTTTACCTCACGCATTCTGAAATAGTAAATATATACGTAAAGAAAATTTTACACACACTCACCTTTCTTTTGAACTTTCAGACAAGTTTCCCCACTACCTTGCCTGGATTTTCCATCACGTCCAGGTATACCTAATTAAAAAAAACACTTAAGAATTCAAATCACGTGTGTAAATACAAGCAATTTAAGACATTCGGCATTAAATTTAAAGCAGGCATAAATAGGGAAGAGTGAAAAAAATGTGTCGTTTTAAGCTGACCAGCTACGTGGTCACGAAGCCATTTCGCGCGTTATTTTGTTAGCCTTTTGTTACATTTCATAATACGCGAAGGCGTAAAGCTACTACACAACCGTCTACGAATCCCAGCGAAGCTTTTCATGTACAGACATTGCAGAGATGGAAACCGCGGGAACGGAGAGGACATTCCCCCCCACCTCGCCGCCGCTTCATTTCGCCACCGCGGGAACAAAGTGAGTCGGAGCAATCCCTTCGCGTTCCCGCTCGGCGTCCTTCTCCTCGCTGCAGGCGCCCTCTTCCTTTCTCCTGCTACGGCTGCAACTCCAGCATACCGGCCGCAGCAGGAAGAACGGGAGCGGCGGCGGGTGTCGTTTCTCGTGTCCTGAAGCCGATCGGGCCCCAGTCAATTGCAGCAGGGTGGGAGGGGCAGCCTGGGAAAGCCACAGCCCGACATGGGTCTTCGGCGAGGTGGCTCGCAGCCCTCGCTGCCAACTTGGCCGCGGCGCGCCGCAACTCTCCGGGTTCCAAGCCGCTCTCCCGCCTCTCGCAGCGGAAATTGAGGGGAGGACCGGGTGGGGGGGGGTGGCCGCCGCCGCAGCTGCCCTCCTCCTGCGAGCGGGAAGGGGGAGTCGTCCCACTCTACTCGGTCCCTGCAGCTGACCCCCCCCCCCCTCCGCCCCGGCTAGCAGCTCCTTACGCGCCAGGCCCCGAGCGCAGCCCGGCGTCCCCTCCTTTCCCACTCGGATGATGGACAGGAACTACCCACCAGCCCCCAGCTACCCTGATCCATTGGGTTCGGCCGCCGCTGCCGCGTCTTCGCAACCCGCCACCGTCTGGGCCTATGAACGGGGCGTCAACAACCTCAAGCCCAGGTAAGGAGGGGTCTCTTCCCTCGCCAGCCCGGGAGTGGGGTGGGGGGCCTGCGTCAGGAAAGGCCGGGGATTGAGACGAGGCCTGCCGTCCCTCGCGCGCCCGCGGGACCTGCTCGCGTCGCTTTCGCCCTCCTCCCAGTCTGGGCGGCTTCCTTGCTCCGTGGCGTGGCGTGGCGTGGGACGGAGAAGAGAGAGGGCGCCTCTCCGCTCTTGGGCCCGCCAGTAGGGGAGCGCTAGGGCCCTCGGGATCCCCATTTTCTCGGAGCTTCAAGCGGGGATTTTAGAGGGGCGTAGCAAGGTGGAACCTGCGCGTGGAGGGAGTTTTAGGGACAATGAAAGCAGGAGGCGTTGCGGGGTGCCATAGAGGAGGGACGCTGGGGAATTCGTGGCTGCCGTGGAACCCCGAGCCCCGCTTTCCTCTCTTGCCCACCATAACACACACGTGTTTCAGTCGGAAAAGCTCCCTCCCGCCCACCCGGGAGAAGAGTTCAGCATGACAGAAGCCCCCTTTCTAGGGTGTCCTCGCCACTGCAAATGCCAAGGGATGAGGGAAAGCTTTTGGCCTCCTCCTCCTCTCGCTTCCAAGGTGCTTGTTGGGCAGGCCGTTCAGGTTCAAGAGTTCATGTTTACTTCCTGTGTTGCCTAGGGAAGGCATTTTTGAGGTCTCTGGGAAAAAGAGGGAAACCTAACTATTCCCCCCCCCCCCCAAATGTATTTATACAGTGTAGTTAGTAATGGAGAGCAGTCCCTTAAAGAAGTCTTTAAGGAAGGTGTGGCTCCGTTGATTAACTGAAGATTTAGAGCATACAAACCAAGAGTAAATGTGCCTTCCCCTTTGAAATTAGAATTTTGCCAGGTTATAAAGTGGTAGCCAGGGATGGGGATTGCTAATTCTGGGGGAATCTCATCTGAAACCACCAGAGATTGGTTTGAGCTCACTGACTCTCAATACCTTTTTATCATTTTCGGTCTCATTTTGCCAGTTTGTACTTTTCCTTCTTTTTTTTTTTTTTATAGGTAGAAGTTCTGAAGCCTACGCTTTTAAACTTGATTCATGCTGAAACTTGCTTAAGAATATTCGGCTCCCAGGGCTAGGACACTAACACAAAGAATATTTGATGAGATACTTTCCAAGGATATTTTATCAGATAGAATAGCAATTGGCTTTCTCATCTTGTGAGACATGAAGTAAAAAAATTAAAAACTAATTATGAAATGAATATAGGTGTAATAAGATGTTTAAGGAAGAATCTGTGTTGCTTCTTTAAGAGATGTTATACATGTTTACTGGTGATTTGTATATTTGGGCTCTAATATGTGTACAGTAAGTGTAAAATAACAAAAATGCAACAAATCTTTAAGCCTGTAGGTCAACAAAAATTAAATTAACTTTGGTTTCTTCAATAGTCCTTAATTGCTTGGTGGCTTGTATGCTCTATATATTCTTTCTTCCTGTTCTGCAGCTATGTCACTTCTGAGATGACTTGTTTTGTAGTTTAACTTAACAAAATGTAGCAAAATATAAATAGCCCAAAGCAAAAAAACCACATTTCATTGAAGGAGTAGGCAGTTGTGCAGGTAGTCCAGTAGTTCTACCAGGGTAGAAACTAACAAAACTGTGAGTTTTAGTCCTACCATAGGCATGAAAGGTGACTTTGGGCCAGTTACTTTCTCTCAAACCAACCTATCACATAGGCTTGTTTTTGTAGAGAAAACAGGAGGAAGGAGGAGCATTGTGTATGTATGGTCCATTGAGTTTTTAATAAAAGTAATAAAGGCAGGATTAAAAATAAATAAATTATGAGGAAGCACAAAAAGGCTCACCTGCAAGGTGAGAGGGTAGAGCAGAAAGCTGCCTGAATAATGAAGAAAACATTTTTAAAAAGGGAGGGGGAATGATTATACAGTATCTGTTCATTTCCTCTGGGGAGGAATGAGTGGGTTCCTGACTAAAAAGACAAGGTTTGATTCTAATTTGAAGATTAGTGGAAAAGATGACTCAGAATATCTGGAAGAAAACTCACTCATCAGCTTCCCTCAATCCTAGATTTTATTAACTTTTCCTTGTATATTATTGCAGTAAACAAATTTATAGTGAGCTCTTTTAAAATCTCAGAATATATCATTCGGGTTACTGAAGAAAATAGTTTAGTTAGTTTAGTTTAGTTTAGTTTATTTGATTTGTATACCGCCCTACTCCCGAAGGACTCAGGGCGGTGAACAGCCAACAATAAAATACATAGATACAAAAAATTTAAAACCAGAATAAAATCAAATTAAATCATTTTGGCCCATGGATATTGATTATTGCCCCATGTTCGGGACCACTCAAACCTCAATTGTTGCCTTGAAATCTGCCTTGCTCTGCCCGCAGCCCACCTCAGAAATGCTATAAAAGCAAAATAATTTAATTCTAATTCATTCCATATACATATAATGATTTCAGAAAGTCTCTTAATTGAAGAATATGTAGAAGTATCATGCACAAACTTGAAGCAGCCTTCATTATTTTGATACAATAGCTCTTCTATGTTGGTTGATGAGTTCAGAAAGCCACACACAAAGAAAAGGCCATGTAATAACTTGTTCCAAGTTTCCCACTTGATAATTGGGTGGGGGGGAGAGCAGGATTGTCGCAGCAAATAATGACTTAATAGTTTGCATTTATGTACTACATGTATATAGCCAGAATGCCATATGAACAGAAGGGCATCATTTTTCTACATTGCCTCTCCCTTGAGAAATCAATATTTAAATGACATATATTTCTACATACCTTGAATATTCTCCCATATATCAGAAAGCCTTCTCTCTTGCTGATTGTCCTGTTTTGCTTCCAAACCAATAACCCATTTTACAATTGTAAGGAACAAGAAAAAAAAATGGGGAAGAATAGTCCTGTCAGCTTGTATACAAAATTACAGCATTTTCTTTGTATAAGGTGGGATGAGGGTGGAGAGTTTTGTTCTAAGAAGCTTTATCCCTAATAAAAAGTGTGATGCTGAAAACAGTAGGTTTACATTAACAATTTGTTGCTATCAAGAAGATTGTTTGGGAGAATTATATATAATGTATCACAGACTCTAGTTATTATGTTTTAGCAGATTTTAGTTTTCTGTAGTTTCTGTTTTCCATATATGTGTCAACTTCAGCTAATTCTAAAAATGTGTACCATATATCTCAATTACAATCTGTTGTAGAATTAAATCAGGAGTGGATGACATATCATTCTCCTTACGTTATTGCCAGCTCCTATCAGTCTTAGCCAGTATGACTAAGGCACATATCCACAACCAAGTTGTGACACATTCTGGCTTTATACACTGTGCTAAATCAAAACCAAGCCACATTGTGGCTGATTTAAAAAATAAAGTCTTAAGGCAATTTGTGGAACCATCAATGATTTACCCAATTTTATTTCTTTTGCACATATTCTTCCCTTAAGTTGAAAATAATGCTGCCCATAGAAGACAGTGATTTAGTCAACTGTGATAGGGCACCAATAAATAGACCTTGCAACAGTTTTCCAGAAAGTAAGCTGAATGGCTTTATTATTTTAGATCTTCTGTGGGCCTATCTTTTTACTAATTATATGGCTATTTTCTGGTTAAAGCTTAAACCAAAAAGTAATACTTTTTGTGATTCAGAAAGTTCCACAGTTTTGTAGAAATTCATATCTTGTTTTTTTTAATGATCCAGGTTACATTTAGTTTGACAGTTGACCCCCTGAGACCATTCTTGGAAGAAACAAATAGAATCTGCAACAAATTGTTTCAATGTACTGGTAAGAAAGTTCAGCTAGTCACACAAGCACTCTTCAGTAGGCTACCCTATATGCTCAGCCCCATGTTTCTTTTTTATTTTTCTATCTCACACTCCATATTGCATGCCTTAAGGGTCAAGCTTAAGTCTCAATAAGCTATTTTGAATTTTAAGAGGGAGGGGGTCTTAGAATTCTTTTTAACAACAGTCTAGTAAGTTCACTAAGGCTGTTATCTCTTCTTCCTTCCTGTCCTTTAGCTCCATCCAGCACTTTAGTTTCCTGCTTGAGATGAATGATCTTGTAGAATTATTTGGTTGCTAGTCTGCTTAAGTGTTAATGATTGGATTTAGATACCATGCTATAGATGAAAGAACAATCCTAGGCATGCAACATATAGTATTAAGTATAGACAGTGCAATCAGAATGATAGTACAGGTAAACCTCAATTTACAACCACAATTGAGTCCAACATTTCAGTTGCTAAGCAGGACAGTTGTTAAAGTCAGTTTTGCCCCATGGCATGACCTTTCTTGCCACACTTATTAATGATTGCAGTTGTTAATGATTGCAGTTGTTAAATTAGTAACATGGTTGTTAAGTGAATTTGGCTTCCCCATTGATTTGCTTGTCAGAAAGTCTCAAAAGATGATCTCATGATCGCAGAATACTGCAACCATCATAAATATGAGCCAGTTGCCATGTGTTTGAATTTTGATCATCTGACCGCAGAGATGCTGCAACAGTCATAAGTGTGAAAAATGAACATAAGTCATTTTTTTCAATGCTGTTATAACTTCAGTCACTAAAATGATTATAAATTGACTACCTGTAGCCAGATTCACACTATTTGCTGACCCCAAACTGCAATGCTTATATATTATGTATTGTGCGCAATATAAATTGGTGCTATGTAGAAATCTAGCCATTTACCTTGCCTGGATCCACACAACATGCTAAATCCACCTGTGACTTAGTTTAGGAATTGTTTTGAACAGTGTAGGTTTGTTTTGGGGTAGTAAATTCAATTCCTGTGGTTTATAAACTCTGATATATGGTTCAGTTTAATGTGAATCCAATCAGTCAACAGACCATAGTTTACTGTTGGCCCTCATAGTTTGGTGATACCAGTCTATCATTTTATTGACTGAAATATCTATTTTTGGGTTTGAAAAACTTTAACTTGAGTGACAAATATGAATGTTAAAGTATAGACAGATTTTGTGCCCTATTGAATCACTTCCTTGCTTGTTCTTCACTGACCAAAATTAGAAAAATGTAGCCTGACCGATTGCTTCTTTTACACTAATGGCACCCTGGAAAAAATTGAATATTGTATTAAATATATGATTACATACAATAAAACCAATAGATTATTTTTTACAAAAGTTAAAATGGCAAAATAAATAATTATGACAGAAATGTAGTGACACTAAAGCATACATTCAGCCAAAAGTGCAAATAGGCCTTTAGTTGATTCCAGAGGTTAAAACTAAATTGGATAGGGAGGAAATTCCATAATCCAGTAGTTGTGGCAAGAATACCATCATTTGGGTTAACACATGATTGTTGTCTTAGAAAGTGCAGAATTATGTCCTAATTTCCATGGAGCTAGTAAGTGGTCCTTCAGTTTTCCAAGATCTGCAGTTTTTGTTGTTCATTTGTAATTTATCCAATACTATACTATAGGTGCAACTGATTCAGAATGCTTTAATTTGTTTATAGTAAATTACCTCCTTCAGCAACCTAGATGCAGTATTTTGCACTAAGTACTCTTGATCTGCTAAAAACAGAGTTCCCTGAACAGTAGAATACAATAATCCAAATTTGAGAGTATCTTTTATAGTTTTGTAGCTAAGTGAGACAGTTGTTAAAAAGAGTTTTGTCCCATTTTACAACCTTTCTTTGCCATAGTTGTTAACTGAATCAGTGCAGTTGTTAAATTAGTAACATGATTGTTAAGACGAATCTGGCTTCTCCATTGACATTGCTTGCCAGAAGGTCACAAAAGGTGATCACATTGCAAGTGTTTCATGCGGGGATCACATGACACAACATGGGATACTGCAACTGTCATAAATACATGGCAAGTGTCCAAATTTTAATCTGACAGGGATGCTGCAACAGTCTTAAGTGTGAAAAGCAGTTGTCGCTTTTTTCAGTGCTGTTGTAACTTTGAATAAACAAATGGTTGTAAATTGAGGACTACTTGTAACAAGGATGAACTATAGGGAGAAAATGAGTAGATAAAAATTGACAGAATTTTGGGAAGTTAGGGAGAATTGGAACTTTCAGCATATATATACCCAACCGAAAACAATGGTAATGAAAAAATGTGTTGTTAATTAGCGAGTATAGTATATAAGATCTCTACAGACTTCTGCAGTAGCTTTCAATATATAAAACAGACCTTAATTCCGGCTTATGGAATAGGATAAGATGAAAGATAGACAGCGGTGCTATATGAACTTTGCAAGTCAAAATTCCTAATGTCAAAAGAAAGATATGATTGGATTTGCTGGAATGTTGTGGTCTATGGCATAGTTCTTCCTAGTTTCTTACAGTTTTATAAGAGTTTATCAGGAACAGCATAAATAATAGCTCATCCTACTAAGCAAAACCTGACATTTGGCTAGCTAAAAAGCTACTTTGGATAACGCAGTAGCTTGATTCTATGTTTTTTTAAAAGGATATTTTTCCTTTTAATTTGAACATCTTACCCAAGATCATAATATAAATTATATTTTGAACTCCCTGATCTCCCTCCCCCCGTGTCCCCCAGAATTACTGTGTTTCATAAGAATTATTGATGAAGAAACTACTGTGGTTCTTAGCCTGTATATATTTTCACCAATTAATTAATTGGTCCAATTAATAATTACAAAAAAAGTTTTAAGGATTAATGTTATAATTATTGACATGTAATCCTATATATATTTCTTTGGAAATAATTCTATTAAGTTGAAACCATAATGACAAGGTTCTCACAGCAAAAGAAACCAAAATTAAATAAATTACATTTGGTTTAGTATTTTCCATTGCACAAAAAATATGCTTGGGTTGCTTCCTTAAATTCTCAGTACATAAAAAAAATGTTCATCCCTGTGATCCCTGATGAATTTAGAAAGTATTATTGCATGACTTAAACCGTGAGAGGATTTGGCTAACTTAGCAGTTCGTGTGGTTTATATAAATTAGTGTTTTTGACAAAAAACATTAAACCTCTCTCTAGTTTGTTCATCCTGTGGGAAGACTGCTGGTGAAAAACAGTACAGTGAAAAACAGAGGACGTCCCCAAGTTACAGATTAGTTTAAAAAGTGGGTTTTGAGAGAGACGTGCATGAGCAGCATGGCATTCATACTGAATTTTATCTTACTACAGACCCCTGTGGCTCAGTTAGTGGCATTCCAGACAGTCTCTTGATCGTAACAAATAGTTTGTAGAAAAATAGCAGTGAATTTTTTTTATCATCAAGCATTGTTCAGATTCTTTTCTGGTTTCAACCCTCTTTATATTTTGCTTTGGGTTCTGTCAAAACTAAGAAATGATACATTTGAAACATCGACGGTAACTCCGAATGAGACATTTCGTGCTTTTTCTGAAATTTTACTTTACTAATTGCTTGATGTCTTAATGTTTTTCATTCTCGACACAAATTTTCTTGTTATAGCACTCTTTGTATTCAGTTTCTATTACATATTGCTTTCCTTTACTTTTTTTTTATCAGTTGTTGATAAATGTAGTGTCTTTGATAGGTTGAAACATCAGTGAGTATTGTTAAATTCTACATTCTTTGATTTTTAATTCACAGTGTTTTGGTTTTTGTGTTATGGAGATTCAGATATATTTTTTTTAAGTTCCTTGAAATCTGCCCTATATCTTGCCTCAAAATAAGAACACCAGTACGTTAAAGCCATCAGCTTTCAGTAGTTCTAATTTACTAAGAAGATTAATACAGTCAGATGGTAATAGATATATTTTGTTCAGTTCTTTAAGCATTTATATGTTTTGTTGTGAGAGAAGATATTAGATTGATATATTAGTTGCCTATCTTACTGTAAATTTTTTGTTCATCATTTTTCCCAACTTATGTATTTCTAAAATAGTTATGATTTCTATATCACCTTGTGCTGGTAGAGGTACACAGAGTAACTAGATAAATTTATTGTGTGCATTTGAGCTGATGATTTGTCCTTCAGGAATGTATTGCAAAAGTTAATAAAAATTAACTCATATTAAAAATTAACTGAAACACATAAATTTTTGTATGGTCAGTTCAGTCTTCAGGTAGATGCCTCTAGAGGCTATTTTTCCCCTCTGGCTTCATTTCTGCAAAATAATAAATCACAATAGCCAGCAAATTACTGATTCAATTATGTAAACCTTTACTTAGAATACGTATGTCTGATGCTGATTTTTTCCTTTTGTTTTATTATTGATTGAAATGAAGATAGAAAGCATATGACTTAATTAAGAAAAATATGTTCCAAAATTATATTGATTTTATTTAGATGCAATTAGGGTTATCTTCTTTATTCTTTATTGTTCAGACTGTTATTACGTAACTTTTGCCAAATACCCATCTCATTGCAGTATTAAAAGGACATACAAATTTTTATTTGGGGGGAGGGCATTTTTCTAATCTAGTCATTTAATTCATAGCAAAAGACATTGGTGGTGGTTTTTTTGGTATTAGAAATTCTCAACATACTTTTATAATTAATTGTCTCATTAATAGCTCAGAAAAAGAGTGGAAAAATATTAGTGTTCTGGAGAATTAAATTATTAAATAATATATATATATATATAAAATCCAGTTTAGTAGTTAAGGTACTGGAAATCAGGAGATTATAAATTATAGTCCTGCTCTAGGCATGAAAGCCAACTAGGTAACTAGGCCAGTCATTCATTCTTTCCACACAACACACCTTACTGAGTTGTTGTGGGAAGAATAAGAGGAGGAAGGAGTATTAGATATGTTTTCCACCTTGAGATATTTATAAAAATAATAAAGGTGGGATAAAATATCTAATATAGTAGTATATGCCTATATATACATAAATACACACATAGATATTAGAGGTAATTCATAACAAGTCAAATATAAATAAATCAAGAATATGAACAGTGTGTTGATACACAGAACTTGTTCCCTGTTTAGCATATATAAAACAAACTACTATTCCAAGATCATAAGAAATACTCTCAAACTAGATTGCCTCCATTCTGTTTATCTGATTTTAAATTTTGTTTTCTCACTGAAGAATGTTTCATTTGCCTCCATTTTGTTCTATAAATTTCAGTCCTTTAGTTCATTACAAACTATTGAATTCTGTTTTTGTCTTCTAGATTATTAGCTGTTCTGCCTAGTTGTGTGTCATCTGATAAGCATGCATTAAAATATTAATAACAAAGTTGAAGAATACTGACTGTTCTATCACCCGCAGTTGGTACCTTATTTGAGTTTGATCAGGAATGTTTGAGGAGTAGATTTTTAGTACAGTCAACTGTTGGACCGCATATCATCCAATCAACATTCAATGGTGATCAGAATATCGTGGGATAATTGATCAACTGTTTGCTGAAATCAACATATTTCGTGATTATAACATTCCCACAAACTGCTAAGTAAATTGCTGTTTAAAATGTGTTAAAATGATCATAATCTGATAATACCTGTTCTTGAACAATTATGGCATTATTGTTAGTTGAATAATTTTTATATCTTTCACTATACCAGTGTCAGAGTAACAGGTTTGTACTTCCCTTGTTCCTCTTTTTTCCTTATTTGAAGATTGAGATATTTGCTCCCAGGGATTCTCAGAAATAAAATATAAACATTTGGTTACTTTTCACTTCTGGAATGCAGTTCATTTGACCCAGAAGTTCTAAATTCATTCAAAGTAAATAAACATTTCTATCAGTCTTGGACTTGTATCCTGCTGCTTTATTCTGATTCCACAACTGAGAGGTGAAATATTTAGTCATCTTCTCAGAAAAATCTGACCTAAAATAAGGGTAATACTAGGTTTTCTTACCCAACTAGTCAATATATTTATTTTTTCCTCTTCCTTTTATTTTGAGCATATCTAAAATCTTGTTCGTTTTTCTTAGCATCCATTATCAAACGCAACTCATTCTAAGCATTAACCTTTCTGAGACCATATTTTAAACTACTGTGTGTGTGTGTGTGTGTGTGTGTGTATCTTTGTTGATTTAACCCGCTTTCCACCGCCTATATCTGTCCTCCTTTCCTTTTTACTTATTTACCTTTTTCTATTGAGTACAAAAAGCTGTGTGCTGAAATAATACAGGTGAAATTCGAAAAATTAGAATATTGTGCAAAAGTTCATTTATTTCAGTAATGCAACTTAAAAGATGAAACTGATATATGAGATAGACTCATTACATGCAAAGCAAGATAGTTCAAGCCTTGATTTGTCATACTTTTGATGATTATGGCTTACAGCTCATGAAAACCTCAAATTCACAATCTCAGAAAATTAGAATATTGTGAAAAGGTTCCATATTCTAGGCTCTAAGTGTCCCACCCTAATCAGCTAATTAAGCCATAACACCTGCAAAGGGTTCCTGAGCCTTTAAATGGTCTTTAAATGGTAAGTGGTTCAGTAGGAATCACAATCATGGGAAAGACTGCTGACCTGACAGTTGTGCAGAAAACCATCATTGACACACTCCATAAGGAGGGAAAGACTCAAAAGGTAATTGCAAAAGAAGTTGGATGTTCCCAACGTGCTGTATCAAAGCACATTAATAGAAAGTTATGTGGAAGGGAAAAGTGTGGAAGAAAAAGGTGGACAAGCAGCAGGGATGACCGCAGCCTGGAAAGGATTGTCAGGAAAAGGCCATTCAAAAGTGCTGGGGACTTTAACAAGGAGTGGAGTGAGGCTGGAGTCAGTGCATCAAGAGCACACAGACAGATCCTGGACATGGGCTTCAAATGTTGTATTCCTCTTGTCAAGCCGCTCCTGAACAACAAACAATGTCAGAAGCGTCTTACCTGGGCTAAAGAAAAAAAGAACTGGTCTGTTGCTCAGTAGTCCAAAGTCCTCTTTTCTGATGAGAGCAACTTTTGCATCTCATTTGGAAACCAAGGACCCAGAGTCTGGAGGAAGAATGGAGAGGCACACACTGCAAGATGCTTGAAGTCCAGTGTGAAGTTTCCACAGTCTGTGTTGATTTGGGGAGCCATGTCATCTGCTGGTGTTGGTCCACTGTGCTTCATGAAGTCCAGGGTCCACGCAGCCATCTACCAGGAGATTTTGGAGCACTTCATGCTTCCTTCCGCAAGCGAGCTTTATGGGGATGCTGACTTCATTTTCCAGCAGGACTTGGCACCTGCCCACACTGCCAAAAGTACCAAAACCTGGTTCAATGACCATTGGATTACTGTGCTTGATTGGCCAGCAAACTCGCCTGACCTCAACCCCATAGAGAATCTATGGGGCATTGCCAAGAGAAAGATGAGAGACATGAGACCGAACAATGCAGAAGAGCTGAAGGCCACTATTTTTTTTTATTAAAGAGTTTTACAAAAAGAGAGAAAAAAATATTTTTTTACAAGTATTCCCCATGCCCCCCTCCCTTCCTTACCCCCCCAACCCCCCACCCCGAACTACCCAGAAAAAAATACAGGGTATAACAACGATCATGCTAAACTAAGCTAATTAACTAAGGATTCCTATCCCCCACTTCACACTTTAACTCCCCTTTTACTTAACTAAATATAAATTTTCTTAATTTTTCTATTCATTCATAAGCTATTTGATACTTTTTAGTCCAATATTTGTTTTGAATATAATCAGCCCATCTTCTCCATTCCGATATATATCTTTCTTGTGAGTGATCTTTCAAATATGCTGAAATCTTTGCCATTTCTGTCAGATTCGCTACTTTTAATGTCCATTCTTCAATAGTAGGCAAATCTTCCTTCTTCCAATATTGCGCCACCAAAAGTCTAGCTGCAGTTATTAAGTTTAAAATCAATTTAGTCTCTATAACCGTACAATCTGTAATTATACCCAGCAAAAACAATTGTGGAGTAAACTTTATCTTTTTAAAAATATTTTGGATAATCCACCATATTTTAATCCAAAATGCTTTAACTTTTTTACAAGTCCACCATATATGATAGTAAGTGGTGTCATCACAATCACATCTTCAACACTTAGATTGTAAATTCGGATACATACAAGCCAACTTTTTAGGATCTAAATGCCATCTATAAAACATTTTATAAAAAATGACCCTGAAATGCCATTACTATATCTTCTCTTATTTCCTTATTATGAATTTGTATGACTTCTTTAATTTCAGCCATCTCTTCAGACACTCCCTTAATTTTCCCCTCTAAAAAAGAAGTTTGTTGCTTCAAAGCTTCCTGCAGAGATTCCTGTAGAACTTCCAAAGTCAATATTTGTGGGTTTGAAGTAGACAAAGATTGTAGTTTTGATGGTTGTGCTGGCGATCCTCCAGCACTTTTAAAGCCAGATTTTATTTGCTTAGAAGCCATTTTTAGCTTTCAATTTATACTTCCTACAGCAACCAAATCAATAAATCCAAATGTTTTTAAATCTTAAGTATTATAGTTTATTTAAAGTCCAAACTATAGTCTTTCCACTTTAAATCTTTCTTCGTTGTAGAACCCAGTAATCTTAAACAGCCTTAGAAGCGCTAACGATGTTAACTATCACTTTCACTATCACTTTCACTTTCACGCCCTATTACAGTTCAGGCGCCATTTTTGCTTTCGTTTTAAAAGTCTTAGAAGGAAGAAGTATAGACACAGAGTTAAAGTTCAGTACTTGCAGTTGCTAGGACTCCTGTTTTTGTTCTGCCTGCTTTAAGCTTATTTTGAATCTGAATGTTGATTGCAAGGGTGGTCGCGGCGTCTTGTTCTGCTTCAAGCAGAAAAGCCTCGGATTCAGAGCTCAGTCGAACTACCAGGGAGCTCTCACCCTCCAAGCCCCAGAATTTCTCCTAGGGCTTTTGGGGAGCTCTACCTTTGTCCGGCTGCTCGCCTTCCTCTCTTCTCCCAAGGGGAAGGTTTCCAAGCCGCCAGACAGCTAATTTGCGCTGTTCTTGGCTGTTTTAACGAAATCGTGGGGCTGATCAAAAGGAGCGTCTGTCAGTGCCTGCGGTGCCACCGGAAGTCCAATCGAGCTGAAGGCTGCTGTTGAAGCATCCTGGTCTTCCATAACACCTCAGCAGTGCCACAGGCTGATAGCATCCATGCCACACCGCATTGAGGCAGTAATTGATGCAAAACGGTCCCAAACCAAGTACTGAGTACATATGCATGCTTATACTTTTCAGAGGTCCGATATTGTTCTATGTACAATCCTTATTATATTGATTTCATGTAATATTCTAATTTTCTGAGATTTTGAATTTGGGGTTTTCATGAGCTGTAAGCCATAATCATCAAAATTATGACAAATCAAGGCTTGAACTATCTCGCTTTGCATGTAATGAGTCTATCTCATATATTAGTTTCACCTTTTAAATTGCATTACTGAAATAAATGAACTTTTGCACGATATTCTAATTTTTCGAGTTTCACCTGTATATGTAAACTAACATTAAATGAAAACGTAAATTATATGGACACACTGATCTGTAAATTTAGATTTCCATGCCTCAAGAAGTAACTTTTTGTTTAGTTTATATAGTTGCACAAACAAAATATGAAATAGGGAGTAATGATTGTGTGCCAGCTAATATAGCCTAACTTAAAATATAAATTCCTGGTTTAATCATATATCCTGTATATGCAAGACTATTGTCAGAGAAAATGTTGATCTAATATAATTTTGATTTAAAACTACTGCAGTAGAGATGCATGCTAGTATGTCAACTAATTGGCAGTATTTAACAAAATTTGGGGCATTGGTATTTTGCCATAATTGAAGAGAATACATCTGTGCCATGGGACTTAATTATATTGTCAAATGCAAAGGTTATGTTATGACAGCCCATTTTCTTTCATATGACAATTATGCTTCTGGTGCATTAGTAGGCAAAAAAACATTTAATATGGAAATTATAGTTATATAACAATGATGATTTAGATTTGAATGATATTTACTTTTAAGTTTTTCTTAATTAGGATTGTTCCTAAACAATACTGTGTGGAATATTGTTTTTTATATTTGCCATTAAATTTTACTTTTTTAATTGTTTGGAGAACTAAGGATCACTTTTGGGATTTGAAACAAGTGTTCTGTCTATTTGGGAAACCATACAGCCATCTAATGACTATGACTTTTGAAATAATTATTTCAAAACTATATACATGGTAAGATAAAAAAGGGACCACTTTGCTGCAGCGTCATGTATATAAGCTTCTTAAGGGGAATTTCTTTTATATTCGTGAAGATATATCTCATTTTTGTGATTGATTTGTGATTGATAGAAGGTCATGCCCCTAAGAAGAGAAATTGCCTTCGTAATGTACACTGAAATAATTTACACACATACACACACACACACACACACACACACACAGAGAGAGAGAGAGAGAGAGAGAGAGAGAGAGAGAGAGAGATGCACATAGATAAATGCTTATCATATGCAGAATTAAACGTTTTACTCCCTGTGATAAACGCTGCTTTATCCAGGTTTCCATCCAAAGTTTGGTATATCTTGACAAACCTTGGAGAATATATGGAATACTTCACAGTTACATTGAACATTGGAGGTACTTGACATAGTCTTCTCCTTTAAACTCATGAAAGGGGTTTTTTGGTTTGAATCTGCTTCTGAGATATACTTGGAAAACCTACAAGGATCAAAAACATCTCCTTGTCTTTCTTCTGCTTAGAGATCTAAAGACTGGGGCTTGCTCTGTATTTTGCTTCTAGAATCTTGAGTGTCTTTCAAATTTGAAGTATTACCAAGAAATATCCTTCCTCTTGCTTGAAGGCCAATGGGTCCTTTTACTCAACATTTTTCAGATGTAGCAATGCTTTCTAAAGCTAACTTGTCAGAAGTATATTTCTGGTTTCAAAAGGAAATTTCCTTATGAATGTCTGTTAGAACCTGTATGCATAACGTTTTAGAAATTGAAGTTTGTTTTGTGTGTGTATGTGTAATACTATTAAAACTGGGATATTCATAAATTTAGCAATGCAGCGAGCAGAATAGTAAATAATATCTTACAAATTACTCTGAAATATACAAAAGGCAGTCATTCTCTATTTTAAACATGTTAACTAAATTACATTACTTGTGTATTTGTGCAAACAAATCCTAAATTACAATACTCTTGAGGATCAGTCGCTGCTCAACCATTAAAGTCTAAACTTGTAATATTACTACTATCTCTTATTATGTTTTGGTTAATTGTCATATTTTCATCTACATGTGTGTTGTCTTCCTTTTTAATTGCCTTTTGAAGTTTAAACTATGGAGGAGGACATTCATCACACTCTGAAGCGGATCTTCTTAGACAAACATATACAGCTTCTCAGCAACTTCCTGTGTACACTACCACACCCCATCCTTCTGGTAATAATAATTTATGAAATAGATGCCTTTCTTTTAAAAGTTGAGAGCTGACAAATGATAGAATACAGTTCAGGAGAATTGTTGAGATATATGTTGATATACCTGTTATACCTGCTAAAAAGTTTGGGAGGGAGAAATTTCTCTGAGTGCACTGTTTCCTGGAGCTCTAAGCATGGAGATTTACAGAAGAGTAGAATTGGTGAAAATTGCCCATTCCTTCCTTCCCTTCATCCTTCAGTTAATAGTGTGCTAAATACAGCATAAATGAAGGTTTCTGCAGATACTTTGTAATATTATTGTATATTTCCTCTCTTTATTACTTTCAGTAATTAAATAAACTGTCAGAACCTTGTAATAGAGCGTTTTGGCTATTACCAAAACTCAACTACAATGTTGTGATTGAATGTTTTCATTAGATGTTTAAGTGCTGAAGTATATCTAGTATAAAGCTCATATTTGGTGTACTTTTTCTTATAGGTCTTCCTGGAATTTTTGATAATACTACGCACAGTAGCAATAGCAACACTAAAGAAACATCAGTTATGAATTTTCTCTCTGCAATCGAATCTCGCAATACTCAGACTGTTTCTTCAGGAACAACACTTTTACCACAATTTAGGGCGCCTACATGGCAACCAGGTGACATTTTCTTAATATTTTGTAATCATATCAATATATCTCTGTGTAAAAATTATATAACATTGGCTTAGATCTAGAGCCATTAGTCTCTGAATAGGAAGCTTCTATGCAGGGAAGACTTACTTCACTCGATTGAAGTTCATTGTTTATTTCTATCTGTAGCCTTATTATCTACATAGAAGTATGATCTATGTAGGCTTGGAGGATTATTCTAGAGAGAAGACAGCTAAGAAAATTTGTGATTGTGATAGTGAAAAAGACGAAGAAATTGCAAAACTGTCAATTCATTCTTCTGCGGGAATATATTTAGCATAATTCTACTTGTTGATGGCATAACAAAATGTGAAGCAAAAAAGATAATTTTCAATGGAAAGTTTCCTCATAAAATAACTTTTAATAACTGAACTGTCAAGATACAAACCAGTGCAACTAAGGCTGGTGTGAATCATGTCAACAATGATCAGATGCCTTCCTAGCTCCAGGTTGGGAAAAGAATGATCAAAAGTCCATTGATCATGAGGGTGGGAAGAAAAGGCTTAAGTATTAAACATTGGGACAAACAAACATAGGACTGGATTTCTGTGTTCTGTAGTAAGCAGTTTTTATTTATTATTTATTTGTCAAGTTTATGTGGTCCTCTCTCACAAACTGATTCTGGGCAGTGTATAATAAAACTAGCAAGGCATTCTATAAAACCAGTTAAAACAATGAACGTAAATAAAAGTGAGATCATAAGAAGGAAGCTATTATATATTATACAGACAATTCTCAGGCTTCCTATTACCAGGCGATACTGATAAAACCAAGTGTTAAGGGTTTTCCAGGAGGTCACGAGAGTTTGGGAGGGATGAGTTTGTTCCAGAGGGTAAGTGCCATGGCCGAAAAGGCTTGTCTCCTGGGATCCATCAGCTGGAACTTCCTCATAGATGGGGCCTGCAATATGCAACTTCTGCCGGATCTAATGGGACATTATCTGGGAGGAGTTTGATGCTGTGACTCCCGATGATGTGGACAGGATTTTGGGGAGACTTAGTGTGGCCACATGTTTACTGGACCTGTGTCCCTCCTGGTTGGTACTGGCCTCCCGGGAGGTTACACGAGGCTGGCTCCAGGGTGTTATCAACACTTCGTTGAGTGAGGGTCACTTCCCCGCGGCCTTGAAAGAGGCGGTGGTGAGGCCTCTCCTCAAGAAGCCGTCCCTGGATCTGGCAATATTGGCCAACTTCCGTCCTGTCTCCAACCTTCGCTTTCTGGCAAAGGTTGTTGAGAGTGTGGTCGCACAACAGTTTCCACAATTCCTGGAGGAAACATCCTATCTGGATCCGTTCCAGTCTGGTTTCAGGCCTGGACACAGCACGGAAACAGCATTGGTCGCGTTGGTTGATGATCTCTGGAGGGCTCGGGACAGGGGTTGCTCCTCTGTTCTGGTCCTGTTAGACCTCTCAGCGGCTTTTGATACCATCGACCATGGTATCATGCTGCACCGGTTGGAAGAGTTGGGGATGGGGGGCACCGTGTTACGGTGGTTCTCCTCCTTTCTCTCCGACTGGTCGCAGTTCGTGTTGGCAGGGGGGCAGAGGTCGACCTCAAGGCCTCTTATATGTGGAGTGCCTCAGGGGTCGGTCCTCTCGCCCCTCCTGTTCAACATTTATGTGAAGCCGCTGGGCGAGATCATCCGTGGCTTTGGGGTGAGATACCATCAGTACGCTGATGACACTCAGCTGTACATCTCCACCTCAGGCCACCCCAACGATGCCCTTGAAGTGATGTCCCAGTGCCTGGAGGCTGTACAGATCTGGATGGGGAGGAACAGGCTCAGGCTCAACCCTTCCAAGACTGAGTGGTTGTGGTTCCCGGCATCCCGATATAGTCAGTTGACTCCATCACTGACTATTGGGGGCGAGTCGTTGGCCCCCACAGAGAGGGCTCGCAATCTGGGAGTCCTCCTGGATACGCAGCTGTCCTTGGAGGAACATCTGACGGCTGTAACCAGGGGGACCTTTTATCAGGTTCGCCTGATCCGCCAGTTGCGGCCCTTTCTTGATCGGGATTCCCTGTGCACAGTCACTCATGCCCTCGTAACCTCTCGCCTTGATTACTGCAACGCTTTCTACATGGGGCTCCCCTTGAAGAGCACCCGGAGGCTCCAACTGGTCCAGAACGCAGCAGCGCGGATAGTGACGGGAGCAGCATGGCGCTCCCATGTAACACCGCTCCTGCGTGAACTGCACTGGCTCCCGGTGGTCTTCCGGGTGCGCTTCAAGGTGTTGGTTATCACCTTTAAAGCGCTCCATGGCATAGGGCCTAGCTATCTTCGAGACTGCCTACTTCCACCGACGACCTCCCATCGACCCGTGCGCTCCCACAGAGAGGGCCTCCTCGGGGTGCCATCAGCCAAACAATGCAGGCTGGTGACCCCCAGGGGGAGGGCCTTCTCTCTGGGGGCACCTACCCTCTGGAATCAGTTGCCCCCAGAGATAAGGAGAATCCATGACCTCAGTGCCTTCCGCCGAGCCCTTAAAACCTCCTTTTTCCAACAAGCCGGGCTGGCCTAATTCTTTTTAAGTGTTTTTAATTGTTTTGTTTATTGTTTTAATTAATGGGGCCAAATTTATATATATTTTAACTGTATTTTAATATTTGTATTTGATGTTTTTATTTGGCTGTTCACCGCCCTGAGACCTCAGGGAGAAGGGCGGTATACAAATTCAAAATAAAATAAAAATAAATAAATAAAACATGTAGATGTAACTGGGGAAAGGCAGTTCCTCAGGTAACCTGCCACTATAGGATTTTAAAAGTCAAATCCAACACCTTGATGTTGACCTGGAAGCAGACTGGAAACCAGTGCAGCTCATGGAGCAGAGGTATAATGTGAGTCCTTCCAGAAGTACACATAATTGCCTGTGTCACATCATTTTGCTTCAATTCAGCTTCTGGATACTCTTCAAGGGCAGCCCCATATAGGGCAAGTTACAGTAATCAATTCGGGAGGTGACCGGGTCATGAGCATATATGATTTTCTTATGTTTGCAGTGAAGCAACTTACCTAACATTGCCAAGTTCCTGAAACTATTGTTGTTATCCTGTTTCTGAAGGTGGGATTAGGATTTTTGAAG
Source organism: Arizona elegans (assembly GCA_022577455.1). Lineage (NCBI taxonomy): Eukaryota > Metazoa > Chordata > Lepidosauria > Squamata > Colubridae > Arizona > Arizona elegans. The sequence continues at coordinate 76,964,413 of JAKOOJ010000001.1, forward strand.
TCAATTGAGTTTCTGGACTGTAGAAATTTTTAAACACGATTGGTCTAATACATCCCTCTGCATTCCTATGTTAAATATAAAAAGAGGACAAAATGCTTCATCCTCTCTCCACCAGTCTTCTTAGCATGGGATAAAGTAATTGAAAAGACTGTTTTGGTACTACTCAGGGGTGAAATCTAAAATTTGTTACTACCGGTTCTGTGGGCGTTGCTTGGTGTGGGGGTAATGTGACTGGGTGGATATGGCCACCTTTTTTTTTCTTCTTTTAAAAGCATTTTTTCTACAACCTTAAGAGGTTGCAGAAAAAAATGCTTTTAAAAGCCTCTGACGATCCCAACTGAGACGCGTGATCATCAGAGGCTTTTTTTTACTTTTAAAAGCACTTTTTCGTCAGAAGAGGTTGTAGAAAAAATGCTTTTAAAAGTAAAAAAAACAGCCTCTGATGATCTCGCGGCTCAGCTGGGCATGGGGGGGGCATAGGGATTTTTGCTACCGGTTCTCCGAACCAACCGCCGCCATCGCTACCGGATCGGGTGATCCAGTCCGAACCAGGAGCATTTCACCCCTGGTACTATCTGCTAAATGTCATGTAAGTTCAAAATCTAGAGAGAACTTAGCACCAAGTCTTGTGAGTGAATTTCAAATACTGAGATGAAATATTTTTTTGTGATTAAATTCAAGACCAAATGAAATGATTAGTATAACTTCTATATTTCCTTTTAAATGACTGATTACATCTCATTTTGTGTGCTTTTTTTAAAGCAGGCATGCATTCATCATCTGAGCTTTTTGTTACTGGAACTCTGCCAACATCTGGAACCTTTCAATCAACCTCAGTTTATCAACATCCCAATGCTTTTAGCAGTAGAAACTTTGTTACTACTCCTTCTTTAACACTTCAGGATACAACTTTTAGTGCAACCTCAAATGGGCTTCTAACTGCTCATGACCCTTTATTGCAGATCAAGACACCCCAAGGCACAGTCCCCCCTGCACTGACTTTTGACCGACTGGGCAGTTATGTATTAAGTACCAGCATACCACCACAGTCTTCAACATACCGTTCTGCTCAAGAGTCTGCGCCGCATCTCCTACAGCCACAGTTCAGTCTATTGCCTTCGTCACTTGGTGGAGGAGCTCAGCAAACTCCACAGGTGTATAACTCAACGCTGTTTACTGGTTCCACTGCCTCCATTGAAAGAGCACTGCAGCGTGAATGTAGTGTGATTAAACACCATCAGCGGCCTTCAAACACACAGTCTGTTCAGGCACAACTGACTGGTTCACAGCATTCCCTACAGAACTATTTACCAAGTACAAATGAATCTGATTTTCAGGATGCACCCCGCCAATCAACTTGTAGCCCAGCTGGCGATGCTACTCAGGTGAGCAGTAGTGGTCCACAGCAGAAAACCTCTCAGGTTTCAGTGGAACTTGCTCAGTCGTATGCATCAGCAGTTCCGTCACCAGGTTTCCCATCTGTTTCCACTACAAAGGCAAAACAGTGTTCTACAAAGCAACCAACAAGGTCAACAAAGACACCTAAACCACAAAGTGTAGCCCCTTCTGTACAGACGCAAAGCTATTCCAAAATTGCACAGAACCAGAACACTGTAATAGCTGGTCAAGCACAAATCTATTCTACAGCACAGCTCCCAAGTCTCCTGTCAGTAAGTCAGTCGCAAAATTATATTTCATCACAGTCACAGAATGTGCCACCTGTTAGTCACGCACAAGTATTCTCAGCCATCAAGGTTGAGAAATTACCATCATTATACAAAACACTTTCTTTTGCTGGGCAATCAGAAGTTATTACGTCCGAAAGCCAGTCGCTACCATACACTTCTGATCAACAGGTATTAACCTCAGTTTCAAATACCTTCTCTGGGCAAACAAGGGATCTTTCTTCAAGCAGCCAGTCTGAAAATTATTCTTCTAGTCATTCTCAGGGTATGTCAACAGTTAGCCAGCCACAGATTAGCTATTCATCTCAGTCACAGGTCTTGTCAGTTGTTGGTCCTTCAGAAACATTTTCTTCTCATATTCAAAACTTATCAACTACAAGTCCTCCCCAGAACTATATTTCATTGCATTCTCAGGTACAAGAGTCATCCTCTCCACAATCTCAAAAATTTTTGCCAATTGTACAGTCAACTCCTTTTGAAGTAACAGCTAATTCACCAGCATTGCAGAACAACAGATCTTCCTCGGATACAAAGTCATACATTAAAAGGAAATCTGATCCTAATTTGTATCAAACATCTAAACAAGATGATCAGTTTCCAATGCATAATTTTCAGGCACTGCAACAGCAAGCATCTCTTGATTCCTCTCCTCAGAGACTTACTGATGGTGAGATTAATGCTCAGGATACAACTTACAAAGTTTCCAAAGCAGATAATCGCTACTCTCAAAGTGTAATCAGAAGTAACTCTCGTCTTGAAGATCAAATTGTTGGGCTTACTTTTCAAGGGTCAAAAAAAGAGGAAACCATGGTTAACTCTGTAACACAAATCAGCCATATTACCAATACAGCGAATCATGATATTAAAAAAGCAGGTACTTTACTGTCAACAGCACAAGTAAATGCAGACAGTAAAGAACTTAGCCAGCAAGAGTCTCTTATGCACAAGGTACATGAAGTTAAAGTCTCAGAGCAACAGATTCATGCCATTAGTTCACCATCTCAGCTTCATACTCAGCCCATACGACACAGCCATCAGCTATGCCTGCCTACTTCACAGGTACTTCTAGAATCCCCCTGTGATTTACAAATGCTTCAGCAGTCAATATTGCAATCTGGTTTAGGATACACAAAAAATGTTCCACAAGTGCAGCACATTATGAATTCTCAGCAGTATCTACAAGTGGATGGTCATATGATTCAAGGTAATGGAAGGCATTCTCAAGAGCAGCTTCATTCACAACATTCTGAAGTTTTGAAAGTTAACCTTTCTGAACCATCAAAGCCATTACAACATCATTTGACACCCAAAGATCATTTTGGACAGCCAAATCATGAATCTAAGAATCAATTTGTTCCCCTTAGTTCTGTATGTTTTCCAGAATCTGTACTTCTCAATGATGAAAGGAATATATTGTCTAATGTAGATGATATCTTGGCAGCCACAGCTGCAGCTTGTGGAGTAACACCATCTGAATTTGCAAAATCAACAGCCAATGACGAAGAAATTCAGTCAGTTGAAAATGGAGATAGTCCTAAATCTCAGTTTCATACAATAGATGTCAGACACATGACTCCTAGCTTCAACTCATCCCCTGCACTTTCTGGAAAGCCACTTGGTGTGGATAATATTTCTTTAAATGGAGGTCACATTACCCTAAATTTAACAGCAGTATCTGCAGAACAGGCAAAAGATAGGAACCAACCACACATTGAAATTTCTGCCCAAGGTATTCCTACTAGAACTACAGCAGTTGAAATGGAAAGAAGGCAGGAACAGGTTTCTAGTCAAGTTAAGCAACAGTCCAGCACTAGGAGTGAATCTGAAACTAAAAACAATGTTCATATGGATGGAACATTAAACATTAAAGATATAGACCTAATTTCAAGTAGTAGGACTCTAAATGAAGAGATTGCAGTGTCTAAAACAGATTATAGCATGGCAAGTGAGAATGCTGAAGTTCCACTGCAACAAATATCTATGCAGCATCCAAGAAATGAAAATGGTAATAATACTGAAGACAAGAGTCAACTTTTATTGGAAGAGGACCCTCAAAAGCAAAAGGACAGAGGACAGAATCAAATTAAAAATGTCAATGAAGTTGATACAAATCAGAAGCAATTGAAACGAAGTGGGCAGTGCAAACGTCAGAATTCAAGAGGCATTGATGCCAACTCTCCTGTTCCTGAAAACTGTCACGAAACTTACCAACATCAAGAAAAAATGAGGCAAAAAATTAAAGAGGTGGAAGAAAAGCAGCCAGAAGTAAGAACAGGATTTATTGGTTCTTTTTTAGATTTCTTAAAATCTGGACCCAGACAGCAGTTTTCAGCACCTCCTATCCGTGTTCCTAATCGTGTAAGAAGACCTGTCACCCCACTTATTAGAACACCTTGTCAGTTGCCAATCTCAAAAGTGCAGACAGCAACAGCTACTTCATCTTTTGATGGCTTTGTTGAAAATTCAGTTAAGAACAATTATGAAGATCCTAAGATAAAGCCAGAAGTCCTGCCTTTTTTTTCTTTTGATAAAGATAATATGAGGAACAACAAAGATTACCAAAAGAGTATATATTCTCCATTATCGTCATCTGATACAAAGACAAAGTCAGGTAAAGTTTACTATGCTTGTGATGAGATATATGATTTTAATATAAATGTAGCTTTAAATAAAAATATACTTAAACCAGTCCAATAATCAATAGATCTCTCTTTTTCTTTGAGTTACATACATGTTTTGAAAGTAATTTAGTTTTTAAGATTGTCAGGTGTGCTTTTAAATGTTGTTTAATGAAAATAGTTAAATAGTTATGTTATTTGCATTTTAAAAAACGCTTTTATAAACTGCCAAAATTGTTTGTTTAAACTGAAATCTCAATAACTTAACCAAATGAGGATTTTTTTAAAAAAAACACCTCTACAAATAATTTTAGATTTGCCTGTAGCATATATATTATATGCTTTTAGGAATTTATATAGGGTTTGTTTGTTTTTTTCATTTAAATATCTTCAGATATGTAGATACATTGCTTTTATTTGAAAGGTGAGGTAAATTTTAAATTTTTTTTCTTTGTCCCCGCTACTGATTTTTTTTAACTGAAAGCGGATCTATGAAATATATAGAAGATTCTTAGAATCTGGGAAATATGCTGAATTTATTTATTAAATTTTTACGCCACCTATCTCCCCTACAAGGTGACTCTGAGGCCTAATGTTAATCAGAGCAGCTAATATTTTGCACTCGGTAATTTGTAGACTAAGTTATTTGTGTTATAAATATGAAAATGAATTCGAATTCTTGAAGTGCTTGTTTTGTGCTTTAGAAATTGACAAAACATATTCTCAAACCATCACTAATATTGTCGTAAAGAAAGAAGCTTCCCAAAAGACTGTAACATTGGCAGATGCTCAGGTGAAAACCTGTGTAGCACAATTTGAAACGGAGAGTGTTCTTACAGCGCAGTTAGCAAAACCACAAGCATTGGTTGCAATAGAAGGATATACTGAAGATGACCATGGAGACAGTGACGGTGAAGGCATATACAGAGAGCGTGATGAATTTGTAGTGAAGATTGAAGACATAGAACCACTAAAGGTAAAATCCATCTATTTTAATCTGAATAATCTGTCTTTTTTACACAAAAAAAAATATTTATTGTTAAAGGACCATAAAAATTTTCCATCAGAATTTGAAAGAAATAAATGAAAGTTATGCTAATTATTTTCATGATTTATGGAATAATGAACTGGGGTGTCCTGTTCTTGCAAATCAGTGGCAGATAGGTTTAAAATTAAAGCTTTTTTTTTTTTTTTTTTTTTTTTTTTTTTTTTTTTTTTTTTTGCTCTTAAACAAAAATTAGAGCACTTCAAGGAATATTTAAATTTGGTTCCAGTTGCCTTACTATACAATTCAGGAGTTGGAACATTAAGTTAGATAGTTTGAGCTTGTGCTACAAAGATGAACTTAGTCTGAAATTGACAGAATTCTCGATTATAGTTTGAATATAGTTAAAGGTAAAGGTTCCTCTCGCATATATGTGCTAATCATTCCCGACTCTAGGGGCGGTGCTCATCTCCATTTCAAAGCCGAAGAGCCAACGCTATCTGAAGATGTCTCTGTGGTCATGTGGCCGGTATGACTAAACACCAAAGGCACATGGAACACTGTTACCTTCCCACCAAAGATGGTCCCTATTTTTCTACTTGCACTTTTACGTGCTTTTGATCTGCTAGGTTGGCAGAAGCTGGGACAAGTAATGGGAGCTCACCCCATTATGTGGCACTAGGGATTCGAACCGCTGAACTGCCGACCCTTTGATCTGCAAGCTCAGCATCTTAGCCACTCAGACACCACGTCCCACTTTTTTCTTTAGCTCTACGTTTTTTCTACAGTGTAGTCAATATTATTATTGCACTTATTCTAATGCAATAATTCACACATCATGCTCAGCCATAGTTTCTTTAGTTATATACTGACTAAAGTATACCACGTCCCCTAATATAGCTACTGCTGGGCAAAAATATGTAATCCCTTTCTGGATATCCCAAATTCTTGAAATTGAGATGTCAGCAGCCATGGTACTGCATTCATAGGATACCTAAAAGAATTGTTATGCATCAGAAAAATAAATCTACACCTCTATCTGTGGCAGTAGATTGTCAGTGTCTGTTTTTAGTCAGTGTTTGACTTAGTTCATTGGGTTGAATGCTTTGTATTGCTACTGCATTCCCAATACATAGAAAAAACCTTGGAAGGCCAAAAACAACTTCAGAATGCACAACAGTAGGTAGCAGAAAAATATAACTAAGTTTGTGTAGCAAAGGGAAAAAGAGAGTTAAATATCAATTAATATGCAAAGGAATAAGGAGGATTGGGCGTGCATGATTTAAATTTATATTTTATACCTGCCACTTAATCTGAATGAAAGTATAGGTTTTGTTGAGAAATAAGAAAATTTTAGAATCAGAAGGGCACAATCAGAGGTTTGGGTTGTATGTTTTTTTATGACATAATAAAGTTAAAGTTAATGTAGATTTTAAGAATTATTAATACCCTATTGAGAATATGGAACAAACATAAACCCAGACTGTCCCCGAAAATGCCTTTAAGACTCTCAGCAGAAGAACATTTTATAGGAAACAAACAGTAGGTAAAGAAAAATGTTGAACTTATTGAGAGTTGTTACAACAACATGAAGGGTATAGGATGAAATCAAAACAGCAATTAAGTGCAGAGGGATTTATTTTCAATAGTTTCCATATGCAAAATTAAGAGAAAGATTTAAGCAGTCAACAGAGCATTTGGAATTGAGCAGCAGAAGACAGAATTTCAAGTTGAACTATGTATAAATAATGAACATGTAGCTAAAATGTATACACTTTTATTGAAATTTGAAATGGAAAAAGGCTGATAAAATGCACGAAGAATTTTGGACACACTGTATTGATGGGTTAGTGGGTTACAAGGATTTTTTTTTTAATTTGATTTATATGCCGCCCTTCTCCGGAGACTCAGGGCGGCTTACAATGTGCTAAGCAATAGCCTTCATCCTTTTGTATATTTATACAAAGTCCGCTTATTGCCCCCACAAACTGGGTCCTCAATTTACCTACCTTAGAAAGGATGGAAGGCTGAGTCAACCTTGAGCCTTGGCGAGATTCGAACCTGCAGTAATTGCAGGCAGCTGGTCTTAATAACAGGGTGCTTTAGACCACTGTACTACCAAGGCTCTGTTTGAAATGTATACTATGGATTGAAATGTATACTATGTTATAATTTAAAACAGATTTTTTAAATAAAATGATGAACCATTGATATATGCCTCCAGAAAAAATAACTAGAACAGCAGTCATCAACCGGTGGTGCGTAGACCACTGGTGGTCCGCAAGAAATTTTTGGTGGTCCGCAGAAAAATTATTTGCATTTTTAATATTGCACTAAATCGGGGGTCCTCAAACTACGGCCCCTGGGGCAGATATGTGCAATGAACGTTTGTGTTGCTGCAGAGAGTCTCCCCTTTCAGGGTCTTTTTGTGCGGGGCAGAAGGGAGCAGAAATTCTGGCTTGGGGTCTGCTTCAGCCTCCTGGTGTGGGGCTTTGGGCAAAGGCTGGAGGGAAGCGCTACTGATGGTGAAGAGCCAGAGGACCTTGTTCCAATGGGACTGCATCATGGCCTGGAACTGGCTGATCATCTCAGCCCGCTGAGCCTCCAGGCGCCAGTACCTGGCCTTGCATTCCCGCAGGTCTTCCCTCTGCTTGGAAAGCCTATGCTTGTAGTCCTCAGTGAGGTTCTTCTCTTAGGCCTCCTCTTGGTCAGATCCAATTTGAACTGAGCTGTTTTGCCAACTTTCTTGTGGTGGCTGCTTAGCTCCAACAACTGCTTCCTGTTGGGGCCCTAAGGAACCCAGGCGAGGAGGCGAGGAGTTGGCCCTACCCTCCCAATCACATGACCACCTAGCCATGCCCACCCAGCTGGTCATTAGGCAGATCATATTAGTGGTCCACGGGATTTAAAATTATGAATTTAGTGGTCACTGAGGTCTGAAAGGTTGGTGACCCCTGGTCTAGAATGTATATAAGTACTTCAAATACTAATGGAATTAAGTGCTTTTCATTTTGGTCCCTGTAGGCTGCTTTAAAAAAAGGAGTGGAGCCTCCAGCCATCTGGAAAGTTCAAAAGGCTTTGCTGCAAAAATTTGTACCTGAAGTACGAGATGGACAAAGAGAATTTGCAGCTACTAATAGTGTAAGTATAATCATTCAGCTTTAACCATATTAACTGGTGAGATGTTTACACTGTATATGATACCAGTGTAGTGGTTAAAGTGTGGCCTGGAAACCAAGAGACAGTGAATTCTAGTCCTGCTTTATTAGTAGGCTGGGCTACATTGGAGCAGTCTCTCTCTCTCTCTCCCTCTCCCTCTCTTCCCTCCACCCCCAGCCCAACCCACTTCACAGGATTGTTCTTGTGCAGAAAATAGGAGGAGGAAGGTGTATTAGGTATGTGCACCATCTTAAATTACTTATAAAGTAATAAAGACAGGATTTTTAAAAAGAGTCTAATAAATAAATGAATAAAAGATGGAACCATGAAACTATGACTTGTAGTCCCGATTTAGGCATAAAGCCAGTTGAGTGACCTTTGGCCAGTCACTCTCTGTAAGTCCTAGGAAGGAACAATGGCAAACCACTTCTGGGGGAAGAGGGGGAAACCTTGCCAGGAAAACTGCAGGAACTTGTCCTATAGAGTCTGCAATCAGACATGATTGAACAGAAGAAAAAAAACCAGGTCTATTATGGTATAATTTTTAATATCGTTTTTTTATGGTCTGCCCAGATCTATATACTTGAGATGACTAGCTATATAAATGGATTGAATTAATGAATTAAACTGTTTTCATTATAATTGGGTAGGATTTATTGAAAATAAAAACATTGTTTTGAAGTAACAACAAAACTCCTGCAGAAGTTAGCACTAAGAAGTACTTTTTAACATGATAAAAACAAGAACTCATAACTACACTGGGCTATAATTATTGGGCTTGTGAAGAACTTCAGATGGTGCTTTATGCCATCTTTTACACCCCATACTTTAAAAATCAAATGACTAAATTGCTTCATTTTCCCTCCAGTTGTTTCATTAGCCAGAAGAGGCTTGTGTGCAGGAGTTACACAAGTGCAAAAGTCTTTTCTGGTGCTTCCAACAGAAGCATTTTCTGGCTAAAGAAACTCTCAGCAAAGTGTTTAAGAAGTCACAAAGTATCTCTTATAGGCATTAGCTCACCAATGAGCATACAAGCTACTTGTAACAGAGCTAATCATTAATAAAATTTAAATTAATTTGGGGTTATATTCCAGATCCATCCACTTTTTGTGTTTTCTTAATTTCTTAACAAGGTTATAAACTACTTACAAGGCAAGCATAATAGAAGTCTCTTTTTCCTTTTAGTATCTTGGATATTTTGGAGATGCAAAATTGAAGTATAAACGAGTATATGTAAAGTTCATAGAAAACGCAAACAAAAAAGAGTATGTCAGAGTATGTTCCAAGAAGCCAAAAAATTCACTTGTACAATCTGCAAGGTATTTTATTTTAATCCATTTTCTCAGATCCTTGATGTGTCTTTTAATTGTATTTAATGGGGTGAGGGTTATTACTAGCTTTAAATTTGTTAAAAGCACATGTTCCATAGATATTTTGAAAATTTACTATCTGAAATAATTGTTGGGATTTTATGCTCTAGAATAATTTCAGAGAGAAACCTACCTTCATTTAGATTATGAAGAGCTGTTAAAAAGCTATAAACCTGAGAGGAGCTGGAAATTTTTGCTTCCAGTTTTCACTCAACCAGTTTTGTACTGTATGTAATTTCAGGAATCAAAGTTTAATCAAATGCAAAAGTAAAAGTGTTTACTCAATTTGTTTGCAAAGGATAGAGAAACTAAACATAAACAATCCTCAAACTTAACTCATGGGTTAAACATTTTTTCCCAACCTGCTTCTCAAGAGGTGTTGAAACTACATCCCCAGAAGCTATTGACTATACTTTTTAAAAACTTTCTGAGAACTATAGTGCCAACATAGGTAAAACAGCATTAGGTTTGGGAATGATACTTTTTAAGAGGATCGTCATTTTGATCAAATCAACTCTATTCTGTCCTTGAATCAATATCATTTTCAAGTATATATATTTTCTAGACAATAATCTACAGACCAATATTTTTAGGGATTTCTTTCTGTTCTCTTTTAAATAATTTTGTTTACTCTAAACTAAAGACTTTCCTTGCTAATTTTAATCTATTTATGTTTAGAGATACTCTTTAGTTAATAATATAGGCATGAAGATTTAAGGCTTGCTCCTAACATTGTCTAGATCCTCTAATTAGATGTTTAAACAATTATCTTAATGTACAAATAAATGAAGTGTGGAAATCTATAAGAAAACTAACTCAAGAAGAAAACTAATCAGCTAAGTTGTATCAATTTGACTTATAAACACTAAGTTTATAAAACAGTTTCTTTGAATTATTCCAATTTATAGAATTCCTCACTGTAAGCCAAGCATGAGCATCACTAAAGTTCCTGATCCCCCAGTGCCAAAAACAGTCACAACAAAAGTTACTTCAGTGAAACCCAAAGCAAAACAGCCAAAGACAAAGGCTGAACCACCACCAAAAAAACGCAAAACATGGAAAGAAGAATCGCCCTCTACTCCTCAGCCACAGAGTGATGAGGAAGGTAAGTGTCCCTATAACAGAAGAAATTATGAAGATCTGGGATTTTGTATAATTTCCATTGTTGTATTGTCACATTTATTAGTCACATTGTATAAGGAGGCACATTTTTAATATTCTATTTTAATTGTACACATTAATCAATATAATTAGAACCCTAATTTATATATGGCATTTGTGTCTTTTTCTATATATAGAAGAAAGAGGGGGGGGGAGGTCCCTAGCATGTTCCAAGTGTCAATAGCTCCAGTATCTCTAGTTATTTGTTTGTTGATCCCAGTGACTGCAAAAATATGGAGCTGCACACTCTCCAAACAGCCCAATAGCATAGAGCACCTATATGCTTGCTGCTGTAGATGTATCAGGAAGTGTCTTCTGATGTCATATTCAGTACAGAGTCTGAAGGCTATATTCATTGCAGGGCTGCGGGCATATTTTTGGTCCTTTTCAATATTTAGTAAATGTTCACAGTAACATCTCTGCACAGGAAACCATTGAAAAAGTCACACAAATTCCTAATTAAGACATTAAAATGTCTTCAATATAATCTAAAATATAAAATACGAGAGATAAAATAATTGGATTAATAAAATATATAACCAGTAGCCATGATGATATCCACATGAAGTCTAAAATATCATTGTGAATATTAATGTCACAGCTCAGTCATAATTAGAGTAAGAATGAACTGCTCTGCAGAGTCACTAAAGCAATAATAAAACCAATGAAAAAATTACAACACGATTGTACAATATATTTATATATTTGATATTCCAGACACTGAACCACCAGCACCTATTGTTGCCCGCTTTTTAAACACCAGAGCTATGAAGGAAACATTTAGGAATTATATGGAACTGCTTGTTAGCCTTGCCTTGGATCCAGATACTATGCAGGCATTGGAGAAGAGTAATGGTACAGTTTGTTAAAACTCTTGTTTGTTAGTTGGTTGGTTTGTTTTTGATTTGTTATCAAATGTTTATCAAATGTTCTCTTGTTTAGAAGCTACCTATTGGTCAGGATCTATATTATAGGTATAATGAATGGAACTTCTGAAGCTCCTTCTGAAGTGTTTTCCAATCTTGGCAGCATTGAGATTTATGATCCTATGGCTAAAGATTCTGGGTACTGAAGGCCACGCACACAGATTAGGAAGTTGGAAAACACATCTCCCAATAATAGTGGCAGGAAGGCTAATAAGGTCCCCATTATTTGAGATGGGAGAAGGGCCACTACTTTCTGCTCCCCCTGCCATGGTTGTCCCTTCTGCCATACTTTCTGAACAGATTGCTTCTCTGGTAACAATTTAACTCCTAGCCAAGAATCCGCAGTTGTTTGGAAATGGATTCACTCTGAGTGCATCATGCTTAGAAGTCTAAGTCTGCTGATAAGAAAACAATGGTTGAAACATCACTTTGAAATACAAAGATGTAAAATACAAAACAGCAGAAAAAAGCAATAATTAAAATATTGAAAATCTCTTAGGGACGAGCCGCACATTGAATCCAGAGTCACAGCACCTCTTTAAAGAAGTTGCTTCTTTTCCTGGACTCGAGCAATAGCCACCAGTCTCAGGAAAATATGTGTTTTGAGTTAAAGAAGTATGCCTGTGGCCATTCTGAAGGATCTTGTTGCAATCCTGTCAATCCCTTTTTAACTCAAAGGTGCATTTTACTCAGTTGATGCTGCTATTCTGCAGGTCTGGTGGGGGGAACGCTTCTTTAAGAAGGAATCTGTGTTGATATTGAACTACTATTTCAGTTCTCAGTACAAAGCCCTGCATAACTCTAAAGCTCTTAGTCAAGTTAATCCAAATCAATTCCTGTTACTCTTAACACAAATTAAAGTTACTTATGTATTTTCATTCAAAGTCATGAGCAGTACGCATGCATAAATCAGGAAACTAGGGTTTTAATAGAACTATTCGGCAGGTGAGAATAGGAAAAATATATGTACTATATTAAAATTTCTCATAAGAATAGCTAATAAAATGAAGTCATTAGAACGTCTTTGTTCTGTATCAAGATGTTTCCTGAAAATATTGTTGGGCAGTGGCATATTTGGCTTGTTAAGTACTTTAGATTTATTATGGTTTCATAGACAAATTGTTGCTGTTATTAAGATTTCCTTTACAGTATTTGTTTGGATACTCCTTTAAGGCGGAGGTGGTCAATTAATTTTCTTAAGGGGTCACATGAGAAATAGGGACTGTTGTGGAGGGCCAGAAGCATAGGCACTCACGCGCGCGCACACACATAAATTGGGAAAAAAATAGCAATCACCTTCAAAATAAAAGCAATGTGGTTGAATTGTGGGCACAGTGTACACTTATTTACATTTGATTTCTTATTTCTGATTGCCCTCATGTGGGTTGGGCAGGGACAGCCAAAGGCCTTGGGGGCTATAAAATACCCAGGTCTGTTTTAAAGTTTATGAAAGTTAATGTTAGGGATTTAGGACAGAGTTCATTATTCATAAAGTACCTAGAAAATAATCTATTAGGGAGGTTTTACTTTCATTTTGTGTGTTAATCATTTACATTTGAGGTCCCAGGAGAATTTTGGTCAAACTAGCTGGTAACTCAGCTATTTGACAATGAAGCTGCAGCAGTCGTCAGAACCCAGCCAATCTGAAAGTATCAGCCACTTTTCATATTGTTGCTAATAATATCTCTATATGGTCACCCAGGAATAGGTTCAACTTAAGGAAGGTGGCATGTTTTATTGTATTTATAGTATTTCTTGTCCTGTACTAAATTGTTCCTTCTGGTTTGGTATTTTGTAAGTAGGCTGATTATAGATTAATAAAAGTAAATCTCCAAGTTGAATTTATCTCTGGTGACTATATGAGCATGCCAGTGCAATTTTCCTGGCCATGATATGCAACTGCCTTACTGTCTTATAAGTATTTGTTGGAAATCTATTTGCTTGACCTCCGATCCAGACAGCATCACACAGTGTGCCATTGATGCAACATATCTTCACTGTTGCAGTAAAACCAATTTTGTAAAAAAAATTATTCACACTGTATATTGAATTAAAATAACATAACATTTTAAGAATATTCTATGCTGAAATATGTATTTGGGGCATAACTACAATTGTTTTAATGATTGCTAATATATTGATTAAATAAACAAACATTTATTAATTATGTTAACTTATTTGAATAATCATAGAGCCACGAGACATAACACATTCAGTAAAAGGCATCTATTGCGTCCCCTTTTTTAGATGAGTTGCTTTTGCCTCATATGAAAAAAATTGATGGCATGCTGAATGACAATAGAAAAAGGCTGCTTTCCAAATTACATATAGAGCGACCATTCAAGGTACTGATAATTATACTTTCTTTATTCATAGTTTGCCACTCTTTTATTAATTCTTTTATAGAAATTGAAAATTAGTGGAGCAAAGCAAATAAGACTTTTTAAAAATTTAAGTTCTTTATTTTTTTTCTTTGTTCTTTTTCTTTTCTTTGTTCTATGTTTCATTTTTGGGATTTCCAGCATTTTATTGGTTTATCAAAATATAAAATACAGAAGTACAAAGAAAATGAAAATAGTAATTGCACTTAGACTTATATATCACTTCATAGTGATTTACAACCCTCTCTATGCAGTTTACAGAGTTAGCATATTGCCCCCAACAATCTAGGTTCTCATTTTACTGATCTTGGAAGGATGGAAGGCAGAATCAACCTTGAGCCAGTCAGGATCGAACTGCTGGCAGTTGGCAGAGTTAGCCTGCTGCATTCTAACCACTGCACCACCATGGCTCTTAGTTATGGGGAAATAATGAAAAAAAGGGGGGAAAGAGAAAAGTGTAGGGCAGTTATGGCTAACCTTCTTGCCATCCCATGCCAAAAGTGGTGGGAGCATGGGGGGTCACGATGCATGCCTACACTCATAATTCTATGTGTCCCACGCATGCGTGCGTGACCCCCACGCTTTTGGCATGTGATGGCACGGTAGGCCCATTTTTCGCCCTCCCAGGCTCCAGAGGCTTTCTTGGAGCCTGGGGAGGGCGAAAATGGCCTCTCCCCCCTCTCAGAGGCCCTCCGGAGGCCAGAAACGGCCCGTTTTCCGACTTCCTGTGGGACCAGAAGGCCCGTTTTGGCCCTCCCCAGGCTCCTAGAAAGGCTCTGGAGCCAGGGAAGAGCGAAAAATGGGCCTTCCTCACCTCAAGGCCCTTCGGAGGCCGGAAACAGCCTGTTTCCCTACTTCCAGTGGGCCCAGAAGGCCTGAAAACCAGCTGGCTGGCGTGCGCATGCGCAGTGGAGCTGAACTCACATGCCCACTGATATGGTTCCATGTGCCACCTGTTCGCCATCACGGGTGTAGGGGAAAGGGGAAAAGAAAAAGATAGGCATTGAGTTCCGACTCCTTTTGGTGCAGTAGAATAAGGTAGTAACATAAAACTTCAACTTTTTACTTTTACATGATAATGTATAATAGGCATTTCTATAACAATAAACCTATCTAATTAGCAAAACCCAAAATCAAAGTTTTATTTATTCTATATTTCTAATTTGCAAATTTCCCTTTGAAAAAGTCTGTATTTTCAAATGAATGCAACTTTTTAATAGGTCAGTAAGTAGGACAGAAATCTATAATTGCATTTCAAACACAGTTGCTTCCAGAAAATTTTCAGGAACTGGCTAACAGATTTTTTTTTGCGAAGATTAGTTTTTACTTTGCTTTTATACTATATTTATAATGGATAGTTGAGTCCATAAGAGAGACTAACCTACTCTTCCAGAAATCCTGGATCTTCACCTTTGGCCCTGCCTTTTGCTTTGGAGTATTGGTTTGAAAGTTACTGCTGCCACCTACTATTTTCCAAGTGGCATCTTATATAACAACTATCCCGTAATATGGGTGTGTTAGAGTTTTTATAACCAGCGCTTCCTTCATGACAATTAAAAATGCAAAAAAATGAAATAATTTCATTAGGGCATTTTCTTGGAAATGAAACATTGAAGTGTATAAGTAACTTATTCATTTCTACTTTCCTTTTGGGGAGATGTCAAGGGAAAAACAATATCAAACTTTGTTTAAACATTTAGAAAGGAAAAATTCCAGAGCTGCCTGGATAATTACGAAACAGCTGTTTCAAAAAATAATTTCAAAAGAAAGTACAGACCACAAGATGGCACCGCTCTGTTTACAAATAGAGCAATTCAGCCAATATCTCAGAAGAGAAGTTAGCAAAATATAAATAATAATCCAATTTATATTGTAAATTACAAGAACAGTAGGAAGACATTACAGATACGACTTATAACCACAATTGAGCCCAAAATATTGTTTTGCTAAGTGAGACAATTGTTAAGTAAATTTTGCCCCATTTTATGATCTTTCTTGCCACGGTTGTTAAGTGAACTACTGCAGTTGTTAAGCTAGTAACACAGATGTTAAGTGAATCTGGCTTCCACATTGACTTTGCTGTAAGAAGGTCACAAAAGGGGGATCACATGATCCTGGAACACTGCAATCATCATAAATACAAGTCAGTTGTCAAGTGTCTGAATTTTGATCATGTCACCCATGGGGATTGGGGCGGGTTTCAAAATCCATTGCTACCAGTTCGCTTGTGGATTCTCGCGCATGCACGCGATGCTTCTGCACATGCACAGAACCATCCGGGCGGGTGGGTAGAGCCTCCCGCCACTGCCGCTACTGGTTCACCCGATCCAGGATGAACCAGTAGCAACCCACCACTGATGTGGATGCTGCAAAGGTCATAAGTGTGAACAGCAGTCATAACTCACTTTTTTCAGTGCTGTTGTAACTTTGAACAGTCACTAAATGAACTGTTGTAAGTTGAGGACTACCTGCATTATTTCTTCTTGCGTAGTCCGCAACATTAATATAATACCTGAGATTACACACACTTCTGAACTAATCTGAGAAAATAAAAGAATAAGTTTTGATTGAAAAGCACCACACAGAAAAAAGAAAGGGGGAAAAAACAGGTTCCTGGTTAGACTGGTATTTATAGGTAGTCCTTGATTTAGGACAGTTTGTTTAGTGACTGTTTGAAGTTACAACAGCACTAAAAAAATGACTTATGACCATTTTTCACATGACCATTGCAACATCCCCATGGTCATGTGATCAAAATTCAGGTGCTTGGCAACTGACTCATATTTATGATGATTAGAGTGTCC
Organism: Arizona elegans; assembly: GCA_022577455.1. Taxonomy (NCBI): domain Eukaryota; kingdom Metazoa; phylum Chordata; class Lepidosauria; order Squamata; family Colubridae; genus Arizona; species Arizona elegans. The sequence continues at coordinate 76,981,502 of JAKOOJ010000001.1, forward strand.
CAGGGTCATAGGGTTGCAGAAGGACTTTGCAACCTTCTGACAAGCAAAGTCAATGGGGAAGCCAACTTCACCTAACAATTGTGGTACTAAATTAACAACTATGCACTTAACAACTGTGGCAGGAAAGGTCGTAAAATGGAGTAAAATTCACTTAACAAATGTCTCACTTAGCCATAGAAATGTTGAGCTCAACTGTGTTTGTAAGTCAAGAACTCCCTGTGATTCTTCTGAAATAAATAGAAATAAGAAGTTTCAAAAGCATGTATTCTCTGCTTCATTTGCTTGGATTTCTTCTAGTCCCAATAGAGATACTGACTTATTGGTAAACCCCTGCTTTTCTTCAATCCCTCTGTGCCACATCTGCTGCAGATGTCTCCTTGAGTTCTGCTCATTGATTTTAAAATGGCTCCAAAATCTCTTCAGTATGTGAAAAGATTGGCGTAATCTGACTATGACCAAAAGACGTGCTTCATTTGTGGGGTGTGGATTTTGTCTAAGCCTGTCTGGCATGTAGACTGGCCAGTTGTGAAAATCATACTGTTTTCAGCCTGCGTGTTTACAGCAGATTTTTTTTAAAAAAAGGATCAGAGTTTAAATTCTTACCACATTAATAAGGCATACTTTATAATTCTGTTTAATCGCTAATCTGCTGCTTATATAACTTTTTTTAAGGCTGCTTTGGAATGTTTTCCTGAACTGACAGTAATAACTCGAGATTCTAAAGCAAAAATGGGGATGAATGCAGTTTCTAGAATCAAGATGAATGGGAAAGCTTATAATAAGAAAACACTGAAAATTTCCAAAGCAACCACAAAATTAGCACAGGTATGTTTGTATAGTATTTGTTTCTGCTGGAATGGAATGTTGATCTCAAACTTTTCTTGATTATCTTGAGTGTATTTTAAATCAGTAAATTAGGAACTAATACCTTTTCCATTCTAAAATTTAAAAAAACTAAATTACCAGACAGCAAGTTTAAAAAACCTTGACTTTTCTTTGTTCTTTATTTTTTTAAAGCCAAAGAAAGATTTTTTTTTTAAAGATAGCAGTTTCTTATGGTTGAAGATTCTTACCTGGGAAGAATATGTCGATGAAGATTCTTAATCATCCAAGTAGAATTGTCTGGAAGTTGACAATTCCAGACATGGGAACTGGACTTCTTGTTGATTACAAACATTTCACTGCTTATCCAAGTAGCTTCTTCAATCTGAACAAATTTGTTAGGAGGATATATGTCCTCTAGGGTGGTATCATTTCACCTAATCCGAAAAGGCTCATTAAGTGCGTAGGCAGAGAGTCATTAGGAGACAATGTTCCAACTCCTAAATACCCAAGTGAGTCCTTAAGTGTGGCCTCCCTGATGAACTTGTGAAGTGGTCTTAATCTTCTTGAGGACTGATGAAAAAGCAGCATAAAAAATGGGGGACAGGTTGTGTCTGAAATCTCCACCTCTGTTGAGGGAAGGAGTTTCCAGTTTGACATAAATGGATTCCTTCACTCCTCTCTCAAACCAGCTGGGGATGGAAGATTTACATCCCAACAACTCTTCTATTTACCTAACAATCTTATTCAGATTAGGTGAAAATAAAACCACCCTGGAGGATATATATATATATATAGGGGGTCCCCCAACCAACTTGTTCAGACTGAAGCAGCTATTTGGATAAGCAGTGAAACATTTCAAACCAACAAGAAAAAGAAGTCCAGTTGCCATGACTCAACTTCCAGATACCCAGGAGGACGTGCCAGTATACCTAATGAGTAAACATGACTAGAATTCCTCTGTAAAGGTCCTTCCTCACATGTTACAAACACACCTTAGACTATAACATCTACATTTTCTTCCTATCTCCATGATTGCCCTTACCTGGACACTTTAAATCTATTCGTATTTACAACTGTAAAAACTCCTGCCACCATAATTTTCACTTCAAAATGGCAAATGTGTCAGATTTTAGTTGATACGGTAAGCAACCATGCTACATTTTTTTAATCTCTGGTGTTAAATCCATAGTGGATACTGCACCAGGCTAGAAATTGGAAAACTATGAGTTCTAGTTCCACCTTAGCCATGAAAGCAGCTGGGTCACTTTGGGCTAGTTACTCTCTCTCTGTCCTAGGAAAGAGGCAATAGTAAATCATTTCTGAAATCTTGCTAAGAAAACTGTAGGGACCTGTTCAGGAATCAACACCAACTCAAAGGACACACACACATACGCACACACACCAAAATTGCTCTATAAATCTTAGAGAACTTTCTTTAACAGACACCTATTTGACAAGAAGGATCAATTCCATATTTGAAAGTTCAAACTGATGTTGTTGAGTTTTCACAATCTCATGGACCAATAGCATGCCAGGCCCTGCATCTTCCACCCTCTGTTGGAGTTTGCCCAAATTCATCATATTCATTGCTTCAATGACATTATCTCACATTGATGAGTTCTGGTTTAACAGGAACACATAGCATCCTGTGCATAAAATTCCATAAAGTGCATAAAGACAACAACTCCATTCATAGAAAAACAAAGCAAATAATTGCAAAAGGAACCAGATTTTCTATTATAGCATTAAATTACACCTGGTTATATCCTAAAAATTTTTCCTATAATTTGATAGAGCTGTTATTTCTTCAAATGAAAAATAGACATGGAAATCAAGAACCATGTTTTTAATTTTGTTGTTATTAGATTTTTATTCCCACCTTAAAAAAAATTTGGTAAACTCAGTGCAAGTGCTTAATACTTTTTCCTCTTCCTATTTTTTCCCTTTCCCTGTGAGATGGTTTGAACTGAGAGAGAGTACCTAGACCAAGGTCAGGCAGCTGGTTTTCATTGCTAAGGGAGACCTAGAACTCCTATTTCTACACTAGCAAGTCAACCATACACCAAAACAACCATTAAACTGGCTATTTTGTAATTATAGAATTAGAAAACAAAATTCTGGTTAATGGGGAGAAATGGTTTATTTACCCTTAAAAATAATATTCTGAAAATCAGAGAAAAATATCAGGACTAAAAATTGCTAGTTACAAGTAGTAAAGTAAGGGTTATTTCTCTTAGAATCCAAGGCACTTGGGCAGATTGCTCTTTCTTTCATGTCATTAGAAGTGATAGTTCTCTGATTTCTTATCATAGTCCTTCTTTCCTACAAGTAGAAACCTACTCCCAACTCAAATTTTCTTAATTATTCACAGCCTTAGATGAAATAATATTACATAAGAAATAAAACATATGCATAAAATATACTTCATTCTATTTTTGTGTATGGTTTTATGTATAGCTATGAGTAAATTGTTATATTTTCAAATAATTATTAGTATCAAGAAACTTAACTGTATTTAGTTACTAGGGTGGTTAATAAATATTTGTTTCTGCAGGAATTTACTATAGATCCAGAAAAAATACCTTTGTGTTCTTTGTATCATTCACTCCACCATTACAAATACCACATGTTTCTCAGATGCAAAGTAGAGGTGAGTCTTTTTCTAGTTTATGTTATTATTCATTGTATTCATTAGTGCAGTAGAATCTAAACTCAATTAAAATCAGATGAAGATAAACTATTTTCAGAAGATATTGAGCAGTTTTGTATTTAATGAATCAAGTTTTACAGATTCCAAAAGGAGTGCTAGTTTGGTGTCATAGTTAAGAGATCAGGCTACAAATCATGAAACACAGTTCTAGTCCCACTTAGGTACAAAGGACTGGGTACCTTGGCTCAATCATTATTTCTCAGCCCTAGAAAGGCGCCAATGTCAAATCATTTCTGACATTGCCCAAGAAAACTCTAGGACAAGTCCAGATAGTTGCCAGGAATCAAATATTGATTCAAAGACACACACACACACAATTGTAAAAATGTCTTATGTCATGGTAACACGAGATACATAATACTTATGAAACCTGAATGAATGTAGATCTCTGAGGCAAGGTGGATTAAGAGAACTGAAAGACATTACTTATGGTCTTATTGAGTCCTGTGTGTTCATTATCTTAAACAATTGTGGATAATGTGTAAACCTGAAGTGGAATATAAATTTTGCACAAACAAAAAAAGTTTGTTTTTTAATATCTGTTGACGCTTCAGGAGTTTACAGCTGGGGATAATGAGAGTTGTGATCTAACAAGATATATTAAAAATATTGGAGATTCTACTGTAGCAGGTATTCTAATAGCTCTTTAGAACATCAGGAAGCATACTTAGAAAATCATTGAATAACCCTGAACTTCATTTATACTAAGGTTACCTCTGTCACTATAGTAAGTGTAATATACTCTCACAGACCCTAGGACAGGAGTGTCAAACTGGCGGCCTGCATCATGTGCAGACCACACCCACTCCAGCTCCACAAATGGGAAAAAGTCACAAAATGTCACATGATAGCAATGTGACATGGCGAGTTTGGCACCCTTGCCCTAGGAGAATGCATGCATACATACTCAGAGTACTAGGAGAAATAATAGAAAGCTAACTGTGTGACATTTAATTTGTTCTCTCAATAGATTTCTTCCGTTCAAAAAAAGAATGCAGATCTAGGTCAAGAAGAAATTGTACAGCAGTGCATGAAAAATATAAAATGGATAGAAGATCTCTTTGAAAAGTTTGGTGAACTTTTGAACCATGTTCAGCAGAAATGTTGCTAACAAATATTGATTCAAATGTGACTTTTTTGTTGTTGTTCTGTTCTATTCATCAAAATAAAAGCAAAGGCTGATAGGCTGGTTATGCCAAGCTTTATTCTAGGTCAAAAGAAATCATGGTATTCTGGGTTCCTTGGATTTTAATAAGAAAAAAAAAATGCTGCCAAGCAAATGGAACTACAAACAAACCTGCATTTTTTACTTGGAGAATATTTTTTTCTATTTTGTAAACTTTTGTTTTGAAATAACTTAGGTTTATTTTTGACAAATGATCGAAGCATGTACTTAAATATATATATTTTGGCTATGATTGAAATAACTTTTTAAATATCATGCCATTTTTTTTTTACTCTGAACACTAGGAAGAGTCACAGTGATGGTAACTGTGACTGAGCTCAAGTAGAGTCTCGAACATTTTGCAGAGAAATCTTAATAGGACAAGAATTACTGTGTGAATAACCTCCATCTACATTCAAGAATACCATTCTCCTTTATGGACTCCAATTACTGATGTTATGTTCAGGAAACTCAATATGGATTTGGTGCAATCCTATGACTGCTATTTTGTGACAGATTATATTGTAATAAAAACAATTACCTTAATTATTTTCCCTAGGTCTTGAAGAAAGACATATTTTTTCTTTACATTTGTGTCCTTTATTTTTCCCTTTTGGAAAGAAATCAATTGTACATTTTATCCCACAAATAGTTGTATTTTTCAGAGGAAAAAGTATTGTGGCTTAAAATTGTTTCATATACCCTTGTAATACATTTCCAATTGTTTTCTTGTTCATTTTATATATTAATTTCATATTGTAAAGTATGTATCTTGAGATTATCTTTGTTTATACAGGTTTGCTTCAGTGTTAACCATGAATGAGACATATTAGACTTCATAAGTTTGCTTTATGTATGGTTATATTGACAGATTGCAACTTATTTTCTGATAAATGAAATGATTTTTGTCTTAAAACTGCTTGATTAATAGAACATTTCAATAAACAGCTATTACATTGGTCTTCAGTAAAGTGAGGATTAGCAATTGACCAGGCTATATGCAGTGTTGAAAACAATTAAGTTTTTTATTTTTGTTATTTAGAATTGGTAATGGCAGAACTGTTTGTTTCTTGGTGCCTTTTCAGAGTCTCAGGCATCTTTTGTAAATGACTTTCTCTGATTAATTACTTTTCAGTAGGAATCAGTAGTCCCACTTAAGTTACAAATGGGCTATACTTGCATCAATAGGAAGATTTTTTTTAAATTTGCTAACAGAATGCCTTACCTCAGCCATTGATTCAATATATGCAGGACTTGTTATTTAGATTTTGTGAAAGTGAAGATCCTGTACTTCCATCAAATAATATATAAAAACAATTCATTTCTCTTTTCACTGCCATTTAGTGCCTTAATTTCAGCCAAGAAAGCAGGTGTCCTCATTCACTAGCCAATCAGGATATTATTATATGTAGCATGATGTATTTTCTTTAGTTATACATGTGTTCATGCACCTTAGATATGTAAAATGCAATGAAGGGCTGTGTTCATGAGCAATTAAACTAGGATTTCAAAATATCAAAAGACAGCATTTTGTTATCTCAATGTGTATGTTACGTTGGACATCCTGTATATTTTCAAAATATGTTTTCATGTTATTGGAAGTAGTATTCATTTCATTCCTCTGATGGGTTCAGTCAAAATACTGATAGAAATCGCTAATTGGACTTAAAGATTCTATTACTGCATTTGCCTTGAAAAAAGTCAAGTTGTGGTACTATAGCTATGAAACTAGAGTTAATGCCTTGTGCTAAGATTAAGCTGAAACAAAGAAAACTACCGGTATATCATGGCCTAGCACAATATGTTAATTCAGTCCAAATATACTGTATTTCCACTGATCCTATGGAAAATTTAAAGATACATAATTATATATTATTAAGACTAAATTTTTGATTTCCTGCTTAAGAAAAATTTGTCAAATGCATCTGTTACAAGCAATAAACCAGTACTGCTTGAAAGTGGGAACTTAGCATATGCATATTTACTGGACATAGATATACTTCATTCTTACTTTATAATTGCAATCTTATATTCATCTGGATACAAATCCCATTTATTCATAGGAATTTTTTTCCCCAGATCAGTAGGACAGTAGTATACGAATACTGTTCTGTATTTTTAAAAAATAGAACTGTTTTTTCTGCTATAGATGCAATAGTCTACTTATTTGGGATGGATATTTAAAGAAGACATAGCTTCCATATTAATTTCTAAAATACCAGAAAATACTTCAATCGAAGGTTTATAAATGTTATCCAAAATAGTTCTTATACCATCAATTTAAAACATATCTTGAAAAAGGCTTACAAATAGAAGTTGTAGGTGGACTTTGACTGGTTCGTCAATTATAACATATAGTAAACTAACAATTAAAATAACACAATGGACTTAGTTGATAAAACTTAAGAAATGTGATTTTTTAAAATATTTCACAGCCCTATCATTTCACTTCTCACCAATTCTTAAACTATCTTTGAAATTTATATTCATTCAATAAACTAAAGAGACTTTCAAGTTCTAATTTCAGACTGCAGTCTTACAACAGTCTCTTCCATTTTATTAAAACCAATAGAATTTACTATTGGTTAATCTATATGTAACTATACTGCTGTGTCAGATTTCTGTTTTAATTTTAGGTGGCAATTGTCAAAGGATGGGGAAGAGCTGCTCAGGATTATGGAAGTAAATATACAAATTTTTGTGTTTTAATAAATCAGATTTATCAAAAAGATTCCTCCAATTAAAATGACCTCAGTGTTTCACACAGAGACTTAGTACAATATTTTAGGAGATTGTTATAAATTAATTTATGCAAATTATTTATGAGGCCTGTTGAGTTTTGTCATAGAAAAGAAAATGCATTTTGAAAGACACCTATTGCCTTGGGTGGCGTCATATTTTGGGAATAAATTTGTGGTGAGAACCAAAAGTGTTTCTGGTACTATCGTTCAGTCATTGAACTTTTTGTTTTTAAGTTAAGTTTAAATTTAACTTTATTGTCATTGTATGTATATACAAAGTATATCCATGCAATGAAATTCACTTAACACCCAAAGACCAGGCCCAATGCACATAACAATCCCCAAACACACCCCTACCCACCACAAATTCCCTGCCCCTGAACCACCCAAACATCCACACAACAGACCAAGTAAACTCACTGATGATGGCCCTTTAATTCATTGTTGAGTGCAATTATAGCTCTGGGATAAAAACTATTCCAAAAATGTGTGATCCGAGTTTTAATTTTTAATCTTCTGTCAGAAGGCAACAGTCCAAAAAGATTGTAAGCAAGATGGGAAGAGTCTCTGAGAATGTTATGCAACTTTCTCAAACAGCGAGATGCGAAGATGTCATCTAGGGCTGGTAGCTGGAGCCCGATGATATTCTGGGCAGTTTGAATGATTCTCTGTAGAGCTTTTTTATCTGCGGCAGAGCTGCTCCCATGCCATGCAAGAATGCTGTATGTCAAGACACTCTGAATGGTGCTGCGATAGTAGGACAGAAAATCAGTAAATTTAATCAGATCTTCAGTATTCACTGAAATATATAGAAACCTGTCATAGTAGATGCCACAGTGTTTGTTTTCTGGTGGTATTCAAAAAGTGCAAACAATAGGATAACAGCAAATGAAAGAACAAATATGTAGCAACAATACATTTTATTTTCATTCATTTATTCAAATCTAATTTTTGCAATTTATTTTTATTCACATCTACATTTGAAGGATATTGCTTAGAGATTTAACACTTAAGTACAGTCTTTATTCTGAAAAAAAGTTCCTTCTTTAGAGAATTATTAGCACAGTCACAAAAATAAACTATCTAACAGTGCCTCATCTAAACATTGAAATCACTGAGGTTTGGTTCCAAATTAATCTTTTTAAGGAGTTTTTCTGTTTAAACTGAAGAACTATCGGTAATAATTTTAGGTATTATGCAAGATCAAAGTAGTTAATTTTCTCAAAGGAACATAATATTCTAATTTCACAGTTTGTTAAACTCTTAACATTTGAATTTGCCCTCCAATATAATTTAGCATCTGGTTGCAATGAGAAAACAAATTAATCGATGTTCTGTATAAAAACTATTACATCATTATTTTGGCATTTCATCAATCACTGTTTTATGTTCTGAATTCTAAAAATGTGAATTACCTGATATTTTTTATTCCAGATATCACTTGTTTTAACAGAAAAACAAATGGGTTGTACAGCCTGCTCCACCAGAACACAGTATATTTTTCTTTTTCTTTTAATAATATATGGTTAAAAAGAAACTCAAACTGTCTTCCAATAAATAGTTGTCATAGAGAAAATATTTTTAAATATTTAAATTTGTACTACTATTTAAAGTAATTTAAAAAAATGAACAAGCCAAAACTGTTAGGAAACTGAAAATCAGTTTATAGTCATTTATGATTTTGTTGATGAGTGTTTCATGTCATATACTTACATACTTTTTGTGTATTATACAGTGCACATATTTCTTTATCTTTTCCTATTTAAGTTAATGCTCACAAATGCATGGTAATACCTATCCTCTATCTACTACAAACGTAGGCTAGGATTAATAAAGGATATTTTCTAGCCAGTTTTCATGTGGTCCACAATAATGTACAGACTTGTGACTTTTTCATAATTTTTGTATTTTTGATTTGATGTTACTAAATTCATTAAAGTGTATACAGTTTTTCAAAATACTGGGTACTGTTATTGGTTAATGTGGAATGATTGTAATGTCTGAGATAAATGTGCTGTATTCATTAGGGGGAAAAAAACTTGCTGTATTTTGTTAATATGATGTTCCAGTTATTACCGGTAATTAATTTACAGGACTTACATGGTCACCTATCTCATGCAGGAACACCTGAATAACCCATATTTAAAAACATACCCTTCCCTCCGGTGACAGAACCAAACAACCTCACAGCTAAGCTCCTATCCTAGCCCAATGCTTGAGGGAAGAGCCAGGTATTCCCCACCTAAGGGTAGGAGGTCTCTCTGATCACCAGTGGAAGGCTACTTCAAACAACTGGAATGGCCACTGAAAAGGCACATCTTGAAGGTCCTATTAGATGGCAATATTTAAGCAAGGGGAGTGCATATACCCTATCCTAGTAGGATGGGCAGATATCCTCAGGGAAAGATGCTCCCACAAGCCTGCCTGTGTCATGTAGCATCTTGAACACACCAATGGTGCTGCTCAGATGAACCACAGGATACCCAACTTGCTACATTCTGTACCAATTGCAGCTTACAGGTGGTCTTCCAGGACAGCCCTGCGTAGAGTACATTGCATTAATCCAAGTGGAAGGTGACTGAAGCTCAGATGACCACGCAAGGCCTTCCAGTCCAGTAATGGGCAAAATTGGTGGATTTACCTCCCTTAACCATGACTGCCACCACCTCTTCCAGCAGGACCACTGAGTCCAAGAGGACTCCCAAATTGTGCACCAGAGTTGTTCAGGGGAGCATTTCCCTGTCTATAGAGTCAGCGATGTCAAAGTTCCTGACCCAGAGTGGCTTAAAAAAACAACCATTTCATTTGCTAGGGTTGAGTTTCTCCCCGTTCAGGCCCTTATAGCCTCCAGGCATTGAGCCAGCATCTGAATGGCACCACTTGCCTGGCGTGGAGTAGAGATGTATAATTGGGTATCATCAGCATACTGATGATACCGAACACTATGCTGGCGGACGACCTCTACCAAACGGCTATATATAGATGTTAAGTATGAGGAAAGGGAGCCTTGAGGCAACCCATATAATAGGGGCCTAGGGCTGGACTTCTTCTCCAACACCAGCCCTGACTGATACTGACCCCAGAGAAAGAAGGGGAACCTTCAGGATGCTTTAATTTTAAGTGAAGCTGTTGTTCATATGATGAACTAAAAAGAAGACAAACCATTAAAACTCAGACCATTTATGCAATGTTTGCAATATAGTCAGTGTTATTTCAGCAAGGTTGAAGCAATAGGATCCAAACAGTAGTAGTATTTTTATATTGAAAAGTCTTCCTATTATTTTTGTACGCCTTTATTTCTGATTGTTAAACATAGTTATGTACAATATCAAGGATGCATACCAAGTATTCAAACGTGTGGCAAACTTGTTTGACTTTGGTTATGTGCCACCAAGTTGGTTCAACTCTTAGCGACCACATTGATTTCCTCCATTACAAACTCCAATCTGATCTTTCAGATCTCTGAATAGGGCATCCATGGCCACTGTAACTGAGTCCATCCACCTTACCATTGGTTGTCCTTCCATCTTTCCCAACATTAGTGCCTTCTTTGGAGAACTAGTTCTTCACATAATATGTCTAAAGTAGGATAAATGGAGCCCAATCATTTGTGTCTGTGAGTTGAATTGTTTGATCTGTTTTCTTATTTCCTGACCACAGAATTCCCAGGAGTTTTCTCCAACACCAAAATTCAAAATCCTCAATACACTTCTGCTCCTTCAATATCCAACTTTTGCTTCTATAGAATATCAAAGGGAATACTATAGCTTTCATTTTTTGATCTTTATAGGTATAGATACATTACAGTATCTGAATATGTTTTACAGGCCTTCATGAATGTTCCGTGCTAGTCAAGTGCTAGCCCGCAGCATATTTCTTGATGTTTGATCCTTTGTGGTTGATGTTTGGTCATAAAAGACAGCAACCATATATCACTAGAATTATTCTATAGTTGGCTGTCACACCTGTCCTCTTTGGTTTGGTCTTCTTTGTATTTAATTTTAGTCATTTTTTCACCATGCTCCTTGACTTTTCTTACTAGACCTTGCAATCTTTCACATTTTTTACTATTAGAGTAGTGTCATCAGGATAGTACAGGCTATTGATACCCCTTCCTCCAATTTTAAAACCGTACTCTTCTTCTAATCCAGCTTCTCTTAATATATATTCAAATATGTACCTTGAATAAATAAGGCAAGAGTATACAGCCTTATCTTACTCCTTTGTCAAGCTGAAGCTGAAGTCTATTTCATCATGCTCAGTCCATAATATGGTTTCTCATTAGGACAATGAGATGTTCTCAGATCACCATTTTTCCAAACACACTCCACAACTTGACAAAATCAACACAATCAAAAGTCTTTCAGTAGTCAAGCACATACTGATTTCTTTTTAATATTATTTGGCTTTTTCAATTATCCATTATACATCAGTAGTAATCTCTAATGATCCTCAGCTTTTTCTAAAGTTAGTTTAAATATCTAACACCTCTTTTTCCATGTAGGGGTCTAATCTGTGTTGGATAATTTTAAGCATTAATTTGATAGCATGTGAAATTAAGGGTGTAGTGTGATAGCTTGTACATTCTGTTAAATCTCCGTTTTTGGGTATTGGAATGTAGACTGATCTCTTCCAATTTATTAGCCATTGTGTCATCCTGATTTACTGCCATAATTTAGATAGAACCTTGACTGATTATTTTTTTGTTTTTTACCATGTGGGTATTCTACAATTTGGTAGTGATCTAACTTCATCTTCCAGTATTAGAGGTTCTTTTAAAAGGGAATATTTTCTAACGTATCTTGGATGTTAACATCTCTACTGTACAGTACTTTGATATACTCCTTCCATCTTTGATATCCTTGGAATCAATTACTATCTATTCATTGATATTCTTTATCATACCAATTTGTGGTTGGAACCTTCTCCTGAGTTCAGATATCCATCGAAAGACTTTACTTGTGTGTTTCCATTTTCAATGTCTTTGCAGATGTTGTGCAATACTAGTTTTTGTCTTCTAATAGCTCTCTGAAACTCTTTGTTTTCTGATGTTTGTTTTCTGATGTTTGTATCTTTCTTGGCTTTGATTTCTCTTCTCAGCAATTTCCATGGTTAGTTCTAATGTCTACTTTGCTTTCTTCTCTTCCTTTATTTTGGGCAGCCTCTTTTCACATTCACCCTTAACTTCTTTGTTCATACCACAATTCCTTTTTATTTATTTATTTATTATTTATTTATTTTATTTCTATATCGCCCTTCTCCCGAAGGACTCAGGGCTGTGTACAGCCTGATTAAAAGCACAAAGACAGGCAAAATTTAAAAATAATTAAAATTATTAAATGATAGGCTCAATTTAAAACCCCAAATTTAAAATCCCATTTTTAAAAACCCAATTAAAATCTTTATCTTGATAGCCCAGCCTGGCGGAACAACAAGGTTTTGAGGGCACAGCGAAATACACGGAGATCAGAGATTTTACGAATTTCTGGGGACAGCTCATTCCAAAGGGCAGGGGCTCCCACAGAGAAGGCCCTCCCCCTGGGTGTCGCCAGCCAACATAATTTGGCCGATGGCACCCTGAGGAGACCCTCTCTGTGGGAGCGGACTGGCCGGTGGGAGGCTACTGGTGGCAGAAGACGGTCTCGAAGGTATCCAGGTCCAATGCCATGGAGCGCTTTAAAGGTGGTGACCAACACCTTGAATCGCACCCGGAAGACCACTGGGAGCCAGTGCAGCTCGTGCAGGAGGAGTGTCACATGGGCACAACGTGCTTTGGTTTTTTTATCAAAGTAGTCCAGATTTTAGAGGGATTCCTGATGTACTCCTTGAAAATGGTGGATATATGCTCAAGTTCATATAACAGAAACTGATTGGCTTTCTTCTTTTTATTTTTTTTATTGAAAAAGTTTTTCAAATACAGATTTCCCCCCCCCCCCTTTTTTTCCCCCTCCTCCCTAACCCTCCCTCCCCCTGTGGCTTCTCCAGAATAAAACCCAAATTAATAACAGATTATGTAATACTTTACCATCCTTTTTGCTCCACCCCCCATATGCTGACCCTTTCTTTCTAACAATATTATTATATCCCCCTTATACTATACATTCCAAAGCAACATTCGGCTGTAAAATTATATAACAAATCCTAATTTGGTAATTTCAGCTCATAATCTATCCATTTCCTCCTCCCCCATACATATATCTCTTAGTTCAAATCTTTTATGTATATTAATATAGCATAACATCCCTTTTCCTAAACTAGACAATCAATAAACTAACCTATCTCCACCCTTCTAACAATATCATTATATCCCCCTTATACTATACATTTCAAAGCAACATTCAGCTGTAAAATTATATAATAAATCCTAATTTAGCAATTTCAACTCATAATCTATCCATTTCCTCCTCCCCCATGCATATATCTCTTAATTCAAATCTTTTACGTATATTAATATAACATAACATCCCTTTACCTAAACTAAACAGTTTAGCTAACCTATCTCCACCCACTTTCCTACAGGTCTACCATACATAATATTTTCGATATCTTTGTTCTTCTGCCCACACCACTAAAAAAAATATTTCCATATATAAATAAAATTCTCAAATGACTTTAAGCTTGTAATCCATATAATATCTTCTGTGATGTCTTTCAACTGGATTGTTAATTTCATCACCCATGTTAGGGTAACATCAAATTCTAGTTCCAACAGTATGTTCAGTATCTTCAATTACCATCTGCCCCCATCAATAGTAAGTATTTTTGTATAGCAAACAACCACCCGAGTGACTTTATATTTGTATTCCATATAGTGTCTTTTGTAATGTCTTTCATCTAGATTATTCATTCCAACTACCGTGTTAGGGTAAAAACCAGATCTTCTGCATGCCCCAATCCCATAATTCTCTTGCCTTGTAGCTCAGCATAAACGTAATCCATTTGTCAAAGAGTCCCAAAAAAATATGGAACGCTTCACGAATTTGCGTGTTATCCTTGCGCAGGGCTAATCTTCTCTGTATCGTTCCAATTTTTAGTATATGTGCTGCCGAAGCGAGCACGGTTGGCTTTCTTCTTTATGTTAACTTGCAACTAGTACAAGAGCAGATTTGTTCCACTCTCAGCACCTAGCCATGTCTTTGATATTATAATTGTGCACCTCCTTTTAGCAATAATATAGTCAGTTTGATTTCTATACACTCCTTCTAGTGACATCCATGCACAGAGACATCAGTTTGGCTGCTGGAAGACAATGAAGATGAGCTATGAAGAAATTAGTGAAGTGGCAGAAGTTGGTAAACTGATCTTCTGCTTCTTTTGATTTCTTAAACCACACAGTCCAATTATATTTTTTTCTTTCATATTTCCAATGTTGACATTCCAATCTCCAGTCACAAGCAGCACACCTTACTGGCATGTTCTGTCAATTATAAATTGGACTTGATCATAGAGTCACTTCTAGATGATGGGCAGCACACAGATTAATAATTAAATGAATAAAACTCATCAACCTGCTTCTGCATTAGCGGTTGGAGTTTAGTTGAATGATTATCATACTAGAGAGTTGTTATTTTGAAAAGATTGGTTTTAAAGGACACACTATCCCTATTTCAATGATGCTATAAGTATCCAATGCTGTTTTAGATAGAGATAGTAATAAACATTGTAGTTTTATATCTATATATATTTGAGCAGCATGGTGGCCTAGTGGTGAAGATGCTCACTTCCCACTCGGAAGAGTTCAATCCTAGATAGCAGTATATATTTCTTTCCTAGGGCGCAAAGAAAAAAAATCTGCTGCGAACTCCACATGGTGTCAGGAAGGGCATCCGGCCAATAAACGCTCAGCACCATCCAGTCGCCCTACCCCTAATTAAGGGATACAGAGCTATAAAAAGCGAGTTTTACGCAGACCCTGCCATAGCATGGGAATAATGTTAGGAAGAATACATAAAACTACAACAATGTTTAGCACATTGTTGAAATGTATTTATTATATAAATGTATTACATTTTGAAATTGCACACAGATAATGAATTTGGATAGAATTTGACTTTAGCATTACACTTTACAGAGTGATACATAGATAAAAATTCTGTTATAAATTTGTACACATCCTGAGTATTTTTCAAATAGCCACACTGGTGAGCCACACTGGTGCGTTAATTTGTTCCTATTTCTCATTCTTACTATTCCAAAAATCTGAGTATCCCAAACTGTTAACATAAAATCTAGTTTCTTCTAGTGTGGGTACCGCTGAATTTAATGAACTTTCCTCTCTAGAAGCCTGGTGAGGACTACAGCCTTAATATTTTCATATTTTGATACTCCTCCCGCCCAATTTCCTTGTTTTCTCTGCCTTAGGCTAACTTAATGTTACAAATTAAGTTAAGTTAGTTAAACCACTTCCAGGTTCAATCAGGTTTGTTTATTAAAAAGTTCCAAAATACAGGAAGCACTGTATCTGATTTTTAATAGAGAAAATATACCCACTGACTCATACAAATCAATGTGAATAAAAATGCAATAGGATAAAATTAATTCTATTTTGGCACCAACCCTTTATGCATTTACCTTAGAGTAATCCCCAATGAATTGGATCTAGATTCATTCATGCATAGAATAAAACCACTGGAATCAATAATCCTTTTTGTCATGGGTAACACAAGTTCCATTAATGGGAGCTACTTCTGATAAATTATGCCAAGATTTGTGCATCTGTTTTGCATCTAATGAAATAAAACAAGGAGTGCAGTGTTTACACATATGCTGTTCTCTCTGTGATGACTTAGTTCTTCACATTCTGATATACTGAACAATTTTGTTGCTGGTTCATTTTGTAATTTGTTCCTCCATGAGCCAAGTACCATGTATGATAAATGCTGCTCCCATATACCAATAAATTTAATGTGAGAATCCCGAATGTCAGAATTGAATCTGTACTACATGACAGTGTGAACTTTTTTCAGCAGCTCCTGGAAAATAGTTACAGTTTTATTGATCTGAACTTTCTGCTGAATTCCAGTTCTCAACATTATTTACAGATAGGTGCAGCATTATCTCAATAGTTTGTCTCAAGCAGTAAATCTATAACCCCACATCCAGCAGCTACATCTAGTGAGGCCAATGGTGAGGGTCACTGGGTGTTGTATCTTGTACTTAATACGGCTTACTTCAGATATCTAATTATACATGTTAAAACGTTACATTTTTAGTCATCCTTATCTATGCTGGAACACAAGTGTAGGAAGTTAGCACCCACCCCTTTCATAGAGGAATGAAATATTTTGGAAAATATTAAAAAGGCAGAATATTATGTTTCCCTGGATGAGAAATGGAGAAGCATGCTTTAAAGACGAAGCAGCTCCCAACTTCCTGCCCCCACCCTTTGTCAATGGGCCAGAGGCAGAAACTCAATCTTTGTCAACGGACCATCATCTACAACAAAATTGGACCCATCTAGCAACAGAAACTCACCACATGGCACCTGGGAAGATTACATCAGCCAGCAAGGCTAGCTAAGACCCCCACCCCCTGGGAGTCTGACAACCAATCAGGATACTCTTTCTGGGCCCCAGGAAGTTCAAAGCCAGAGAGGGCATAAAACCCTGGGTCTTACTGCTTCTCGTGCCCTTTCCTGTTCAGGAACTCAAACCATGTGATCCTGTCCACCATTAAACCATCTTTCCAAGCAGTCTCCGTGTTTCCAGTGTCTTTTTCCCCCACTTAGAGCTGAACCCAGAAGGGTATTTCTTCCTACACAAGTAAACATGTATATGCATGCTGTTGGAAAGCCAGATCCTATCGCTACTTGTAGATTATTTTTACTCATAAAACCCGATCCCGATGCTTGTCTTTCTATCTAGGATTTTAGAAGACTGATGTTACAGCGCAGGGTTATTTCTGCTGCACGAAAAGATCCCCTCATCCACTTAAATTTACACACGTTGAGAAGAACTTTCCGAAGTTCTTTTTAAATAACTGGATACGAACAATAACAATCTTTTCCATCACATTCGATCGCTTTGGCGGAACAGCCAATGCCATTATTTTATTATAACAAAACAGTAAAAGAAAATTATCCGAGGTACCGGATTTTACAACAGGGAGTAAGAGCGACTCTTTACAACTCAGCTTCTACGTCCTGGAGGAGACATTCAACTCCTCTCCGGCGACCTCTATGAAGACTAGAAGCGTATCCCAAACACCGCCCCCAGAGAACCAATTTGGGCCAATAGCAACGTCCTGCGCACATTAGGGCCCCCGCCCACTTACCCCGGCGAAGAGACCACTAGGAGGCAGCGAAGCGTTTGTATCATTCGCGGAGACGCGTTTGGCGAAAGGAGCTGCGCTGATGGCTACGGTGAAAGAGAAGGCGGCAGCTTTGAATCTCTGCGCGGTGTATAGCCCCGCCAATAGACCCCCAGGTAAGGCTGGATTCCCGGGTATGTTCCAGAGGGCAGGCAGGGGAGCCAAGGATTCGGGGGGGGGGGGCGGTTGTTTTACAGAGAAGGGTAAAAAAAGCTGCTGGCCAGAGTGTCACGATGAGGCGAAAGGAAAAGAGTAAGGAAACTCGACCGGTCGGGACGGATTCTTTAAAGCTGGTGGTGCTGCAGGGAAGGTAGAATTCCCTTGTTTTGCTCCCGCGCTTGGTGGTAAATAAGGACGGGAGAGAATTTCCCATCGGATTTGGGCGTTAGGTTGTACGCTTCTCTGCCCTGCTGCTCTGAAGAGATGGGTCCCCCGGTCCCGGTGGTCTGGCTCCCTGCCCTCTCCGCAACCCGAATTGGTGGTGGAGAAGGACCCCGCTGTTTGTTGCCCCGATGCTCTTCCTTGTGCGGTTTCTTCCCGTCTCTCTTGTCTGGTGGGGAGAAAGGGACTGACCGGTCCTCTTCTGTCTACTCCGGGTCACTTGGACTTGGATTGTGGGAGAAGGGCTCGCCACTTCTCCATCCCCTCCGCTGCTTTGGGAGAGGTGGTAATACAACATGCAGCGCTTGTCCCGGCTGGGGAGGATGTGTGCTTAGGCGGACTGCCTCCAACCTACTTCCCAGCCCTGCTATCTTTATTGCCTTGGTTTCGCGGTTCCTCTCCGCCGTATTTAATTCAAGGAGAAAAGGCCGTTTTGTAAGCAGAGATTATCTGGTACTTCGTGCCGACCTTCTGCCTTAAGAGAAGGGGCTCCGGGCTTGTCAGTTTCTCCCTTTCTCATGAACAGTTAAAGAATGGTTGCCATTCTTACTCCCTCTTTAAAAAAGGCATCAATAAATGATTGTTTATGTTAAGCTTGAAAAACTCTCTACCTTTGCCTCTACTCTTTGGGGAAGTATTAGGAAATGAGGTATTTTCTTCCCACTTTGGGGATAACAAACTAGGAAACTCTCCTGACTGAAATGTTGCTAACCAACATAAGCACCTAGTTATATACCAAGAATAAATTTTGCAACAGTGCCTTATTTCTCCCCTATTCTTTCCAATTGCTCCAGGCCGTATTCACATTTGGCCCTCAGAATAGGTTTTGCAATCTGTCTTTGGAGGCTTATCTCTATCTACCCTGTTTTTGTGGCAGTCCAGGGTTAAATTTTGAACAATTGGCAAACCAAGACACATGCACACAAAAACTAGTTCCATTTGTTTAAGCAGGATGCCTCTAGTATATTACTGTGATTGCCCTGATAAGAGTATATTTGGAAGGTGCTATTTAGAGGTTTCAAGGTGAGGTTTCCATCCTCCCCAGAGCTGACTCCAGCCACTTTGGCACCCTAGGGAAAGTCATGTTCTGCTGCCCATTGTGGTTTTGTTCATCCTCTGATGATGTTAGGAATGGCAAAAATGCATTCTCTCTTGTGTTCCCCCCCCCCCCCCCCCGTTTCAATTTTTTAGCTTTATAGTCATGATTTTTATCTTTGGACAATTTTTTTTCTTGGACATTTTCGCCCATTTTGCATTATAATTTTAATTAAGTCAGCATCCATTGCTGTCATATGACTTTTACTTTTTTTATTGTGTTTTTTAGAAGTCTTTTCAATGTGGTACCCCCTGGGCCCGTGCCTGCTTGGCCTTAATCTAGAGCCAACCCTGCTCCTAATTGTTAATATGTCAAATGAATACAATATTTCTTAGAAACACTTACAGTAGTAGCCTACTCAAAATTATTACACACTGACAGTTCCTATTAACTACTGAATAGATGTGCCCATGTTACACATGTCAGAGGAATTTGTTTTAATGTGGATTAAGTTACACATAATAATTAAGTTACAAATAATAATTGCAATAAACGTTTTGGGGGAAAATATGTTACAACAATTTTAATTTTAAAAAGGACCTGTTGTGTTTTTTGTTGCCAAAGGTCTTAGATCAAAACAGCATCCCTATATGGCACTAAGTTATCTTATTATCTGTTATATCATTATGCATTGGCTTTTATTCAATTTTCCCACAATACAATGGTCTTTTTGCATGATTTTTAACAAAAGAAACACCGATGACAATATATAGCTTGTTTTTCCTGAATCATCATAGTGGTTTCAACATCTGCAGCGTGGTTTCTCCTAAATGGTTAGACATTGGTTCAATAACCCATATTGACTGGGGATTGTGAAAACTGGTATTAGCCTACTCCAAACAGGTGTCTGCATATTTTAAGTCTAGCAGAATTGAGGTAGCCATAGAATAATGGTCCCAGCCAACATGAGATGAATAAGTGATATGGGAAGCTGAAATGTAGCAACCTCTAAAACAGGGGTATCAAACTCAAGGCCCGCAAGCCACACCTGGCCCACAGGGTGCTTAGAACTTGGCCCATGGGACTGATCTGGAAATAGAAAAGGACCAGCCTGAGGTGCCTCTGTCAGCAAAAATGGGGCACAGGGAGGCCACGCACGGTTTTGGCTGGTAGAGGTTTGGCCGGCCGAGAGCTGCAGGAGGCGTCTGTCCCGTCTGCCATCTGTCCCATCTCCCCCCACCCCCCGGTTGGCCCGCAGAGGACAACTACAATGCTGACTGTAGAATGCTGCTTGAAGAAATCCAGTTTGACACCCCTGCTCTAGAAGGAGAGAAGAATATTACTAGAATTCAATGCTATCCAGTCAAATGATAGTGCAAAAAGTTTATCTGGCAGTTGCAAGCAAATCACCAGCATCTTTTTCTCTTTTTTTCTCTTTTTTTCCTCTCTTTCCTCTCCTCTCCCCTCTCTTTTCCAGTGGCCTGTAGTCTACATGTCATTGGAAGATTTGAGGAGCCAAATTTAGTTCATGATAAGTGCATCAGGTATTAATTTTATCTCTTAAAACACATAAACCATGTCCTCAGAATAATCCATAGCTCAGCCCATTTTTGGAGTATGGGCTTTCGTATGCCAAGCAAAATCACTTGTGCTCCAATGGCACTAAAGGAAGCTGATTTTAGGTAATGCCACCTCAAATGAGAGAAAAAAGGTTCAGATGAATATTTCTTTGGTAATGTCTGTTTGGAAAGGCTTCTTTAACATAAGGAGTACACATAGACCTCAATTTACAACACTTCATTTAGTGACTTTTTGAAATTACAACGGCACTGAAAATAGTGAATTAGGATCATTTTTCACACTTATGACGGTTGCAGCATCCCAGGATCATGTGATCCCCTTTTGCGACCTTCTGACAAGCAAAATCAATGGAGAACCCAGTTTCACTTCACAACCTGGTTACTAATTTAACAACTGCAATGATTCACTTAATAAAATGTGACAAGAAAAGTCGTAAAATGGGACAAATTCACTTAACAAATTTTTCACTTAACATAAATTTTGGGCTTAATTATGGTAGTAAATTGAGGACTACCTGTACATTAATTATATTTTTCAGAAAGGAAATGCATCTGCTAATTCATCTTCTGTATTGCTTTATAAGGCTTCAGCTTGGCACAGAGACCATTTGGAGCTACTTATGTTTGGAGCAGCATTATCCACGCACTTCAGACCCAAGTTGAAGTGAAAAAACGACGTCAGAATCTGAAATGTTATAATGACTGTTTTATTGGCTCCGACGCAGTAGATGTTGTCTATGCCCATCTTCTCCAAAACAAATATTTTGGTGACAGAGATATTAATCGGAGTAAAGTTGTACGAGTATGCCAGGCTTTGATGGACTACAAGGTGTTTGAGGCTATTTCCACCAAGGTCTTTGGAAAAGACAAACAATCTGTCTTTGAGGATAGCAGCTGCAGCCTTTACAGATTCTCAAATACAAGGAATCAAGTGGAGAGCCTCTACGGAAGACAGCATGGCCATTTTATACAGCAAAGGTCTGTGTGAGAATGCTCAGGATGAAATATTGAAAAATTAGAGAGGAATTTACATTTTTTTCTGGTTGTCTGCATCTTCCTAACTTTTATGCCCTCCCAGTTGTATGGCAGTACAAATCTCAAAGCAAAGCATGCATGGATATGTTGGAATTAAAAGAGCTATTTTGTAGAACACCTAGAACACCTAGAGCAGGGGTTGTAAAGGAACTATGGTTCCTTTACAATCTGTGGACTTCAACTCCCAGAATTCCTGGGCCAGCCACAGGTTGTAAAAGGTCATAGTTGCCCACCCCTGATCTAGAGGAGGAAATGTATATTAAAGAATTGCATCTTGTCATGTGCCTAGAAGTAACAATGTAAGGACCATTGAAGTGTTTCTATGAAGTGTGTTTCATAGCTGGAAAGGCAGCCCAAAAAAGACCATCACTTTGGTGCCACTAATCTAACTTCAGAAAGGAGAGACGCCCATAAATGTGTTTCCAAGGAATCTCTTTGGCTGAGTACAGTGGCATTAAACATTAATAACATATCCATAAAGCTACCTTACTTAGCAAACCTTAAACCAAGGTTGCAATTTGATATTAGCAAGCTAATTTATGAGTATTGGCAGGTGGTACTGGATTTGGATCTTGTATCATTAAACAAAGTCCATCACAACCACTATCTTTAGTCAAACTGCTGTTTTAACTTCAGTTGTCTGAACTGAACCATCTATATATTGAAAATAACTAACTAAAGTGAGAGACATGATGCTTAAAAGTGAGGAAGCTTGCAAACTCTTTTCCATAATATAAATCTTGGCAATAATTATAGACTCTGTTAACAGTTTATTCTTGGAAAATGAATTTGTTAGTGATCAGAATGACCACTATGGATAATGAAACATAAGAGAGCCAGTTTGGTCTAGTGGTTAAAACACCAGGTTTGAAATATTTGTAAAAAAAGGTAGGATACGAATAAATAAATGCACATATGTAGAATTATTTTTTTAATATAAGTATCCATGTGATAATTAAGGTAAGGTGGATTAATTATAAAGAGCCAGTTTGGTGGTGTAGTTAAGGCAACAGGTTAGAAACTGGGAGACCAAGAGTTCTAGTACACCTTAGGCATGAATTAAGCTAGTCATTTTCTGTCAACCTTAGAAAAGAGGCAATGGCAAATCACTCTGAAAAGCCTTGCCAAGAATACTGCAGGGACATATCTAGACATCTCCAAGAATTGGACATGATTGAATGGAATTTAAAAAATGCAACTATGACCAAAATATTTTTTAAGGGAAATGTTTATGTATGTATCTATTGGAGTTATAGTACAGAGGTTTGGCTTTTGTGTATAGAAACAGATCTAAATATTACTATCAGTACTGATACTTGGATCTTCCATTCCTATTTTTTTTTAAATTACAGACAGGAAAAAAGATTATTATTTGGTACATCATCCATGAGATCAGAAAGTTTGGAGGATCTCTTAGAAAACCTGAGTCTAAAACCTGTTAATTCTCCTCAAGTAAATCCATCCTCACATTTGTCTCGTCAAGGTAAGGGGCAAAGACATCGAACTATCTCCAGCAAAGCTTTTCCGTTTCTTAAATTGGAGACAAATAGAAAATTAACCTCTCTTCCATCATGTCCACTATAAAATGAAGAGCTCCAAGCAAAAGAACACATTGTGTGGGGTATTTGCTCAAATTCTTCACAGCTGCTAATTTTCTAATAATAATAATAATAATAATAATAATAATAATAATAATAATAATAATAATAATAATAATAATAATAATAATAATAATAATAATAATTTTATTTCTATACCGCCCTTCTCCCGAAGGACTCAGGGCGGTGTACAGCCTATTTAAAAACACAGAAACAAAACAGCAATTTAAAATTTAAAATCATTAAATAATTAGGCTCCAATTAAAATCCCAGAAATTAAAATACCCCCAATTTAAAACGTTATGTTATAGCCCTGCCTGGCGGAACAACAGGGTCTTCAGAGCGCAGCGGAACACCCGGAGGTCGGAGATCCTACGTATTTCGGGGGGCAGTTCATTCCACAGGGCTGGGGCTCCCACAGAGAAGGCCCTCCCCCTGGGTGTCGCCAGCCGACATAACTTGGCCGATGGCACCCTGAGGAGACCCTCTAGCCTGACAACTCAGGTATCTCTCCTGTGGTATGGTCTCACATCATGGTTATCTTAGACAGTATGAATCTATAACACATTAGAAAAAAAACAGGTGGTACCTGAGAATAATGACAGCTTAGATCAGTGATGGCTAACCTTTTCCGGACTGAATGTCCAAAGTGCTTGTGCCCACGTGAATGCGAGTGCGCCAGCCTGAACCTCCAAAATGCAATGTGCCCGCAGCCACTGTATGTGCCCCGCCCCATGCATGTGCACGTGGTCCCCCCGCACACCCCCCACCCCTGTGCATGTGCACACACCCCACCCCTGTGCATGTGCACACCCCTGTGCATGTGTGCGTGACCCCCCCACATGCACCTTGCCTCCTGCGCATGGGTGTCAGAGACCCAAAGATCAGCTGGCCGGTGGGAGCCGCGCACACATGCATGGCAGAGCTGAACTTGGCTGATGGCTCACATGCCCACAGAGAAGGCACTGCGTGCCAACTCTGGCATGTGTGCCATAGGTTTGCCATCACAGGCCTAGATCATTAGTGAACAACCTGCAGCTCTTGATGTAATCTGGAAACAATTCGGTATGTTCATGCTAGAGATGGGAAAGAGAGAGTTGTAGTTGTAGTCTCAGCTCCTCAACAAAACCAAAGATTTCCATTCATGGTAAAGGCACTCATGTCTCCTTCTCCAGCACATGTGCTGCTTTCACTTTTTCAGTTTTTTTTTTAAAACTAGAGACATAAGTTTTTGAAGGAATATGGAATTTACTACTGTGGCCTTGTCTCCTGCTTTGTGCCTAATTTGTGGCTCCAGCAGTACAAATAGTCCATTCTTCTCAAGCCATAGCTGGCTCAAACAAGATGATTGTAACACATGGCCGCCATGTTCTTTCAATCTGCTTCTTGAACAAGAACAAAATCTGATACTAACTTAGTAGTTAGTTCTATCATTTTTTGTGTGTGTCTGGCTTTGCAGATTGCTCCAAAAAAATGTAGAAAACCCCAAACAAGTTCTTTGTTTAGTACTTCAAGTTAAGGGTGTCATTGTTCTAGCTGGAAAAATGTTAACAAGGGTTTCTTTCTTTTATGCATCCTTATTAACATGATTTACGTGATTGGTTTTCCCATCTAGTAAAGATCTCTGGCAATTCAAACAGGAAAGAATGTAAAGCATTTTGGATACATTGAAGTCTTTACTGTTTGCCGCATAAATCTCTATTGGTTATCTTCTTTTTTTATTCTGAAGTACTCTTGTGGCTGATAGTAAAGCAGGAGGAATAAATTATTTTAATGTTCTCTGCAGAAGAAAAGTCGGTCACCACGAGCAAAGACTGCAACGTTGGATTACATTTCTTGATCATTATATGTTTGTTAATAATTTCATTATTTCGTTTGTGCCCTTCATTTTCCCTAGTCATTAATGAAGTCTGGGGAGAGCAAACTATTGCCCGTCTCCTGCAGCTAATAGATCTTCCATTGCTTGATTCTTTACTTAAACACCACAAGATTGGATCCCAATTTCCACAAACAAAGCAGGAACCTGAACGTAGCATCACAAACAACTATCTTGACCGAGAAATTCTAAAAGCCTTTGGTGATGCTCAGTAAGTATTTAAGTATATATCTGTATGAATAGGAAGGCAAAAAACTGATTTATCAGTTATTTAGGAAGGCATTTTATTTGCCTTCCTAAATAAACAATATTTTTTTTCAAGCAGCGAAGGACGAGATTCAAGTATAGAGTAGACATGGGCAAACCTTTTGTGATTTGAGGCAAGGTTTGCCCATGTCTACTCTATACTTGAATCTCATCCTTTGCTGCTTGAACAAAAATATTGTTTATTTAGGAAGGCAAATAAAATGCCTTCTTAAATAACTGATTTTTAATTTTGGAGAGTTTCAAAGGAACATACGAGACATCCCTGGCTTTTTATGGCCTCTGAGGGAAATGGGACTGAATGAGGGCCTTAAGAGAATTACAATCCCCCCCCCCCCCATTTTAGAAAATCCACCAATAGGAAAAAACTGCTGTACTGATTGGGAGATGTGTATATGAGTGATGAAAACATTAGGATCCGGGCACCCATTTTGTCCCTTAAGTCCTGCAAGTTCAGAAAACTGAACATATTGGCCTCTCTGTCCTGCCTCCACATATTGCAGAGGTCTTGTGGGCCATATGGGGGGTACAAGGTGCTCACTCCTGAGTTTTGGGATGGGTTCTCCTCCTTCTGTGTCATAATCTCTGCCCAAATGTGCCATCCTCAGTGGCTGCTTTATCTTCTTTAAGCAGAGATCCTTTCATTATTGTTCCTTTGGCCCTAGCATCTTGACTTCCAGTGGGACTTATTCACAACAAAATGTTATCTGCCGTAGAGCCAATACTATAGTCAATAGAACATTGTAGGCATTATCTTTTTCTAGGGCAGATGAATGGCTTTCAGCAGCAATTGACTGTTTGGAGTATCTCCCAGATGCGATGGTGGTTGAAGTAAGCCGCAGTTTACCTGATCGGTCTGACAAAGTGCATGTGGGGAAACTGTTGTTGTTTGATACTATTGGGAGGTATTACAGCCAAAAAAAGGAACCATTGCTAAACCATGTGCCTGAAATCCACCTGGGAATTGCTGAGTTGCTAGGTAAGTGAATGGATTTAACACACATTGTAAAAAGCAAAGTGTTTTGTCATACAAATTTGTCATGTATTCCCCCTCCTCCCTGTGTTGCCCTGTCAAACAGGCCATCCAGAGAAAAGCAAGTATCCACGGGATCTCCATCATGCTGCTTAGAGTTCGAAAAGCAGGGTAATGCACAAAGGTTTACTTATAAAGGCAATGGGAGAATCCTAAATGCAGGCTGTTACTTTTTTTAAATAGCCTACTATGTGATGGAAATAAAGATGACAGCCAATTTGGTCTATTGGGCAAGGCAACCACCGAGGAGGTTGTGAATTCTATTCCCTCTTTAGGCATAAGAACTGGCTGGACAATCTTGGGCCAGTTATTCCCTCTCAGCCCAACTCACCACACTGGTTGTTGTTGCAGGGAAAATAGGGGCAGGACCAAGTATTAAATATGCTTGCCACTTTGAATTACAAATAATAATAATAATAAAAGATGGGGTAAAAGGTCAGATGTGCATTTAAAATATATCTATTCAGTTTCAACAAATCAATTCTATCTTGCTTCATATTCACATATTGCACTAAACCATGCTTTTACTATAGTTTTTAAAGTAAACTACGGTGGCCATATTATATAACATGCTAAGTTCTAATCTATGATTTAGAAACCCCAGTGCCAGACTTTACAGCTAAGCCAAAATCAAGCAACAATGATCCAATTATCACAGTGTGAAATCCACTCTATGTGAGGGCCAGTGATAAGTAGTGAATATCTGCCAGTTTTCCAATGTGTAGCATAGCAGGATACATTCTCCTACCAATGCAGTGATGTTATTCATATGTCTATGGACATTCTCAGTCATCCAGATCATGGTTGACCCAAAGGTGCTTTTCAAAAGGCAACTGGACTTTGAAGACATTTTGCTTCTCATCCAAGAACCTTCTTTGGTTAACAGTGAAACACACCTTTGGGATGTAAACTTTAGCTTTACCTATATCACTGTAGAGTCCTCTGTAATAAGCAGAAGATCAGTGACATTTGTATATACACAGGTAGTTCCCAACGTACAGTTATTCATTTAGCAATTGTTTGAAGTTAAAAGGAACTGAAAAAAGTGACTTACAATGGATGCTCATACTTACAACTGTCTCGGCATTCCTCTCAGTTACGTGATCAAAATTTGAGCTCTTGGCAACTGTGTATGTATTTACAATGGCTGTAGAGTCCTGGGGTCACGTGATCTTCAATTGTGACCTTCACAACTGGCTTTCAACAAGGAAAATCAATGGGGAAAGAAGGATTTGCTGAACGATCATCGTAACACTTCTTCACTTAACAACTGCAGTAAAACCCTATAAAAGCAACCATCTCCAAGTCAGAATGCCATTGAATGCCATGATCCTAACTAAAGCTATCTTTATGCCTGTAGGTCATGTGTTTGCATGTAATACTTAATCAGGACTTTTATGTATGTATTAATACAATTAATTTCTAAGTGAAGCAGACAATAGTCAATATGTCATGTACTCCTTATAAGGGGAAACTTCCATAATGAACATTGGAAATCTATAACAATGTGATAAGGATTTGCCAGCAGATTCATTCTGCCAGTGTGTCATATTGGCAGTGGTAGTGGTGTTATTATTTATAGCTAAAAAATAACTAGGATTCTAATTAAATCAAGAAGCTGTGAGGTTTGATAAAGGGACCATTTTCTGAAATATTTATGATCTTATTAAGCATATTATTTTAGTAAAAAAATTGAAGTAAGTTGAAGTAAAAATTGAAGTAAGATCATGAAAAAAAGAATGTTGATTTAATCAATCTGATCTAAATTTATATTTCACATTCTTATATAGTTTATTATAAGACAAAAATGGCAAACCATGCATATGTTTGTCAATCGGTATTTAAATAAAAATGCATTGTAACAATTTGGTTTGGTTTTCCCTCCAGTTAATGGAAAAACTGATCAGGCTTTGGAAGCCATTCAGCTGTATTTAAAATTATTGGATAGCCCTGCAAGAGAGGAATTCAGGAAACTGCTTTATTTCATGGCCGTGATAGCTCAGAATTCTGAACTTAAGCTACAAAGTGAGGCAAGTACTTCAAGTGTGAAACCTCTTTATGTTCTTTGGTGACATGGGGATGTGGATAGAGAATTTGTGGACCTTCAGATCAGTGGTGGGTTTCAAAATTTTTTACTACTGGTTCTGTGGGTCTGGCTTGGTGGGCGTGGCAGGGGAAGGATACTATAAAATCTCCATTCCCACCCCACTCCAGGGGAAGATTACGACAAAATCCCCATTTCCTCCCAATCAGCTGGGACTCAGGAGGCAGAGAATAGAAGGAGGCGGGGCCAGTCAGCATTTTTATTACCGGTTCTCCGAACTACTCAAAATTTCCACTACCAGTTCTCCAGAACTGGTCAGAACCTGCTAAAACCCACCTCTGCTTCAGATGTGCTAAACTACAACTCCCAACAACCTAATCTACAGCAATCAATATGGTAATTCAGGAACATCAGGAAGGCTTCAGGTTCCTGAATGCTGTTAGACAGTGGATCATTCCAGTGTCAATGATTAATAGCTGAAATCAAAGACTACAGTGGTACCTCAGTACAGGTTGTTAATTGATTCCGGGAGGTGCAAGGAGTACTAAAAAAGACAAATCCCAAACAAATCATGTGACACTTTGTTTCGGCCAGGAATAATTTCGTCTGTCCCTTTTCCTATGTCAGCAACATCCTTTTGCAGCGACCTTCTCAGCATGGCTGTCTTGCTGTCTGTTCTCTTCTGCCATCCCCTTCTTCCTATCACAATATGTCAAGTACTAAACAAACGCCGAGTACTGGGACAACATTTTCACATCAAAATGCGTCGAGTACCAAATTTGACAGGTGTGATTCAAGGTGTTGGTTACCACCTTTAAAGCGCTCCATGGCATAGGACCCGGGTACCTTCGAGACCGTCTTCTGCCACCAATAGCCTCCCACCGACCAGTCCGCTCCCACAGAGAGGGTCTCCTCAGGGTGCCATCAGCCAAGTTATGTCGGCTGGCGACACCCAGGGGGAGGGCCTTCTCTGTGGGAGCCCCAGCCCTGTGGAATGAACTGCCCCCGGAAATACGTAAGATCTCCGATCTCCGGGTGTTTCATTGCGCATTGAAGACCCTGTTGTTCCGTCAGGCTGGGCTATCAACATAATAATTTTAATTGGGGTATTTTAAATTTTTGGGGTTTTAATCCAGCCAAATTTATTTAATTATTTTAATTTTTAATCATTGTTGTGTTTTGTGTTTTTAAATTGGCTGTACACCGCCCTGAGTCCTTCGGGAGAAGGGCGGTATAGAAATAAAATTATTATTATTATTATTATTTGAAGCAATCAACTACCGAGGTACCACTGTATATAGGAAAAGACCACAATTATACATGGCAACATCATTCCTCCTGAGAAGAGGAAGAGTGAAGTGAGAAGGTGACCTCAGCATGGATTTCTACACCATGATTATAAACTTCTAATATTGCCCCAGGAAAGCATCACAATAAGCTGGCTGATGTAGTTTAGTGCTGGAAGGGAGACCATAGGAAGAATGCTCCCATGGGTTGCCCTGAAATAAATCAACCTCATTTGCATAATGTTTAAAATTGCTTGCACTTGTATAACTATGGTTGGCTTTCCTTTTACAAAATGGTCAATTTACTAAGTCTAAAAGGCATGCATTTGAAAACTGTGAATATATACTATAATTATAGCTATAGGAAATAAGGTGGATCTATCAGTACAAACTTTTAATCCTTCTGCTTCTCTCTCCCCCCCCCCCCCCCCCCCCGGTTTATAGAGTGAAAATAGGATGGTTGTGAAAAGAATGTTCTCCAAAGCCATAATCAACAATAAAACATTATCTAAAGGAAAAACAGATCTTTTGATTTTATTTCTAGTGGACTATCAGAAAGATGTTTTAAAGGTAAGTATCCACAAGTCATTTTCTCCACACTATTATGAGTAATCTATTCCATTCTTAATAACTAATGTTATTTTATTTTGTTCAAGATTTCAGGGACGCTACATAAAATGGTCAGCGATAAGCTTCTGGCTATACAGAGAGGCACAGATTCCAGTCTGAATATTGGTAAACTTTATTTTCATAAGCTTTAGTCATGTTAATAATAAACTTTAGTGTGAGCTGCTCTGGGCATAGTCCACTATGAAAATGAAGCTGCTAAACAGTCTAGAAAAATCTGCTCTTTCGCAGAAAGAGTGGCATTAAAAGTAAATAAATTTATCAATATGGGCTATGCAAAACTTTACATGGTATTTTCAACCTATTCAGAAGAAGTACTGAATATCTCAGTGCTTACCATTTTCTAATACTAAACATCCTAAACTTCATGGAAAGAGAATTGGGATTAGTCGGGCAACTTGACCCCTTTGAGACTAACGTACATTTAAGCAAGACAGATATTCTACCTTTATCCAAAAAAATTGAAATCTCCAGAATCACTCTATGAATTGTAAATAGGGGAATATTATGAAAACATTTAAGAAAACCATTATAAATACCTCAAATGTCTATGTTATTTTTAATAATTTATTCCAGGATATACTTTTTGCCAGAGGCTTGATGAATGTGAGTATCATTTCAGTGCCAAAAAAACTACAAAAGAGGAACTGATGTCTTTACTAAAAACTATTGATGAAGACTCCAGTCTCTCCGCCAAGGAACGCAAGAAGTTGCTAGATCAATTCTATACTAGTAATCCAACTATCTTTTTGCAGTATTTTGGTGAGAGAGATGTTCCTGTGTGTAATGGTAGGCTTGACTTCTAAAAATCTGTACTGTGTATCTTTATAAAATTGTTTTATATTGTACTTAAAGGTGTTATGTAAATAGGGGTGGAATCCACCTGTAAAACTGCTATTTAAAAACAATAAAACCTATTGATTCATATTCTAAATAGTGAGAAAATAGTATTTCTCCTAAATGCGTAGGAAATACATCATCAAAAGCTGAAAGCAAGTATCTTTTGACCTCCTTTGTGAATACAAGCCCTTTGGGCAGAATGCAGTTCAGAGAAAAGAAATATACTTGAATTGCTGATGGTTTTAGTTGTAGTGTATGTTCTTGTTACAGTCACATGACACCTGGCCATGTATTTTGCTTCTGGCAAGTGTATCCAATTTATTGTCATTTGATATATTCCAGTAGCATGCTGAAGTACAATTGGCACCCATGGCAGAAATGGTCAGGTGAGTGGTTGACCAGTACCACAACATACCAGCTCAAAATAAGCAGTCATTCCTTGTATTTGAAAGCCAAATGACTGAAAGAAAAGCCATTTATAACACATTAAAACAACTGCTGAACCTTTGTAACTTTCTTTGTTTACAACCCGGAAACTGCAGATGAAAGTCTGGAATTAACACCATAAACACTTTTTAAACATGATTGTAATCTATGCAATACTTAGACAAATCTATACCAGAAATCTGTTTTACTGTGGCAAAGCAAGCCTTTAGGTTCCATCTCTAATTAAAGAGTAGTTGTAAATCACCCTTGGTGCTATACAAGTAGTTCTGTCCTTACATGGAGAAAACAATTGTATCAGTGTGGGAAGATTAATGTTGAATAAAAGGAAGTTAACCCAAGTGCAAGTAAAAGTTTCCAATATATCCTCTGAAAGTTGTTCCATTCCAGGAAACTTCTGTGCTCAAATGTCTTTATATTCTCAATGAACCATGGTGGCATAGTGGTTACAATGCAAGCTAATTCTGCTGATTGCCAATTGCCAGCAGTTTGGTAATTCGATTTTCACTGGTTCAGGGTTGTCTCAGCCTTCCATCCTTCTGAAGTCGGTAACATGAGGATGCAGATTGTTGGGGCAATATGCTGACTCTGTAAACCACTTAGGGCTGTAAAACACTGTGAAGCAATATATAAGTCTAAGTACTATTGCGATTATCTCATATTTCATAACAATGCCTATAAATTACAAATACTTATTCAGTAGCAATTGACATCAAAATACTTAGCCCATTGGTCTCCTGTATTAATTAAATCAGATTTTAATTTGAAAATACTTCTCTTTTTCTGAGTTCTCATTAGCTTCAGTGTACTACATTATAATATCTCTGGCAGGATATATCTGATTTGAAATAATGCTAAGGCTGGTACTCAGCATTATAGGTGTCAGCCTTAGAAGCCATATTAGGCCGAAGCTTCAATGCTGCCACCTCCTCATGTGTGGGAAGGTAGGAGGGGGTATTTAGGAGAGGGGTTTAGTAGACCTAATAGCATTCTTCCTGTTGGTCAAGGTCAGGGCGATCCAGCATCTGGAGAAGGAGTGGTCGGGGATGGGTCGAGATGGAACGGACTTTGATTGGAGCATATGATTGACTGGGGAGAAAGGGGATGGTTTTGGGAGCTTTGACTTACTGAAGGAAAACCCGGGCTTTTCAGATTCGGGATTTCCCAGATGTGCCAGTTTACCTATTCTAATAAAGAGAACTTTGGAAAATGCCTGCTTCTGCATCTTTACTTGGAGTTGGGGTTTTTCTGGAACACTGACAATAGGTTTAGAACAGGGCTGTTCAACCCGTGGGCCAGATGCGTCACACACTGGCCATGCCCATGCCCGGTTTAGCAAAGGGGGAAAAAGTTGTGATATGTCATGTGACAATGCCGTGATGATGCAACTTTAACACCCCTGGTTTAGAAGATTGCTTTCAAATATGTTGCATGAAGGAAGAAATTTGAAACTCGGTAGAGTGGTAAAAATAATCAAGATGCGTATTTTGTTCTTTTTCTACTTTTGAATTAAACTGTATGAGGAAGTCACAGATTGATATTCTAGCTGAATCCTTCAGTTGTTTCAGTTGTGTTTTGGGTATTTCTATCCCGTATTGAAAATATATGCCAATTACTCCAAAGCATCTACTTCAGGAAGAAAATTGACAGGTTTATTTGTTCATAGCAGTATATTAAAATGAGAGAACCATGGACAGGTGTTGCTTGCCTAAAATATACAAACATATTCCAAAAAGAACATGAAATGTTAATAACTACTTGAACTGGGCAGTGATCTGGATTCAAAAAGAAATATGTGATTTTGGAGTATAATATCTTGCACTTGTTGCCATAACCTTAAAACTATATTTTCCTGGCTGCATGTCCTCTTTCTCCAATCTCGGGAAAAGGCCCCCTTTCTAAACAGTTGCCAGAAACGTTAAATGAAATATGAGAAACAAATGGGTTACTACATTTTTTTTCCAGATATCACTATTTCAAACCCAAGTTCATCATCACTAAAAAAACTTACAAGAATATTAAACCACCAAAAGTTATTATGCCATTTTTTCTCACCCAGTTACAATCATTGCAACATACCTGGTACCTTTCTATTCATAAATGTGTAGCTTTGACTTAGAGCAGAAATATTGTCCATTATGTTGCCTTTATGGGCAGGCAAACTATCAACTTCAGGGATTGATAGACTACAGACATTCTCCACCTTTTCTTTTGAGTGGCCCCCAAGTCATTGCTGCCTAGAGAAACAAAATAATAGAAAAACAGAGTTGGAAGGGACCTTGGAGGTGGTCTAGTCCAACTCCATGCTCAAGCAGAAAACCCTGTACCATTTCAAACAAATGATTATCCAATCGCTTCTTAAAAATCTCCACCCACAACTGGAGACAACTCATTCCACTGCTTAATTGTTCTGTCAAGAAATTTTTCCTTCATTCTAAGTTGGTTCTTTCCTTGATTAGTTTCCATCCATTGCTTTTTGTCCTTCCTTCAGGTGCTCTGGAGTATACATTGATCCTCAAATATTGGAACACTGCTATCATATCGCCTCTAGTCCTTCTTTTCATTAAACTTGACATACCCAATTCCTCAAACTCTTCTTCATTGACCTGTCAATTTTCTAAAGTCTCTTTTAATTTTGCTATGTCCTCAAGCCTCAAATGAATACCGTGACTTCTAATAACATCAACTCCACACTTTATTCAGATCTCAAATACTTTTAAAAGACATCTCCTGAATATAAAGTTTGCATATCTGCTCTGTCAATTGTGTTTGTGATACTTTTATATAGGTAAATAGAGGAGTTCTATGATTCTGTTGCCCAAAATATTTCTATCTCATCAGAAAAAGTGATGCATTTCAGATACATTTTCTAAATGTAAAGTATATATTGTATCACACACATCATAGCCATTCTGATGTGTGGTGTGTGATATGAACTTGTCTTGAATGGTGAGATAAGTGGCATATAAATTTAATAGTAATAAGGCATACATGGACAATGCCAATGGTGGTTCAGGTGTAAATCTGAGGAATGTTTATGTTGGTATAAATGAACAATCAAGGAGTATTAGGTTCATGTATTCCTCCTTCCCCTATATGTAAGCATTTACTGTTTGAGACGGCCCACAATCAGCAATTTTCACTGAAACAGCATAAGAAGGAAGGCAGTGTGATAGACGAAGGAATATGTGATATACAATATATCAAGAATCAGAGTTTCTCATATAAGACTACTAGACTGTGTTGTCATGAATGTCAACTTGTAAGTACAGGAAGTCCTCAACTTATGAGCACAATTGAGCCCCAGATTTCCATGGCTAAGCAAGGCAGTTAAGTGAGTCACATCCCATTTCATGACCTTTTTTTGCCTTCATTGTTAAGCAAATAACTACAGTTAAGTGAATTGTTATCATTAAACAAATCTGTCTTCCTCCATTGACTTTGCTTGTCAGATGCTCCCTAGCAAGGTTGCAAATGACAATCCCAGGGCACAGGGATGCTGCGACCATTGTAAAAACATGCTGGTTGCCAAGCACCCAGTTTGATCATGTGACTGTGGAGATGCTGCACAAATGTAAATGGAAGACTACCTGTACTTTACAACGATAAATGTATTTTTTTTCATTACTGTGTTTGTTTGCATCTGCCTTGCAATTGCTTTCAGAAATACTAGCCAGCATCTACAGAAGAACATTCAGCACTGTAAAGTTCCTTTGCATTCTACTATATACTGTGTTTGTTTGCATGTGTTTTATATTTATTCATCTCTTCTTAGCATTTACCAATAACCTGCTTCACAGGATCATTAAAATCAGCACCGCCTTTATGATCAATCAATCAGAATAGAGCTGGAAGGGACCTTGGAGGTCTTCTGGTCCAACCCCCTGCTCAAGCAGGAGACCCTATACCATTTCAAACAGGTGGCTGTTCAGTCTCTTCTTAAAAACCTCCAGTGATGGAAGCACCACAACTTCTGAAGGCAAAGCTGTTCCACTGGTTAATTGTCCTCACCGTTAGGAAGTTTTTCCTTAATTCTAGATTGCTTCTCTCCTTGATTGGTTTCCATCCACTGTTTCTTGTCTTACCTTCTGGTGCTTTGGAAAATAATTACTATTAATACATCATTATTAGCAGTATTTTCCTCATGTTTTCTCTTCTCCCAATTTAAAAATCAAAAGCACTGGGCTGGAAAAAAAATCAGTGGCTTCATTTTTTTTAAAAAAAGGGTGTGTGTGTCATAATGGTGCTACTCTCCCGTTCCCGGGGTTTTGGGGAGGCGGGATTGTCGTTTTGCTTGCAAGGCTTATCTCCCCGCCCAGAGAAAGACACATGCATGTTGCGGGGGAGGAGGAGGAAGAGGAACTGGATACTGAGCCCGGGGCTGCTGGAATGGGCTCCGGGGGAGACCCGGTGGGATTTCCTCCCAAGACTTTCTCCTTACCCCGTCCAAAAAAACCGCCGGTCGCGCACCGACATCTTTTCGCAGCCCCTCGCTATTGTCCACCAAGGATTTGTAGGCACGCGCGTACAATCTCTTTCGCCTCGGCGGGGCGCTAACATGGCTGCGCTCTGCGGCGGACTGACAGCCCCTTCCGCCCCGCTGCAGACCTCCGGTTGGCCGTGAGGAGAAGCACGAAGAAGCTCGGCGTCTGGCCTCCCGTGTGGCTGCTGTTGGTACTGCGCTGCCGGCGGCGCCGCACCCTGCCTCGGTTTACCGCCTCTCCACCCCGCCTCGTTTGGGAGCTGATCGCAAGCGGGGGGCGAAAAGTTGACTCCGCCCGCGCAGGTAAGCAAGCAATAAGACGGGGAGTGGGGGGTCGGCGAAAGAGAGCCTACCTTCTCCCTCTCCCTCTCGGCACTAAATGGGTTGGGTAGCTGTGGCTATAGAAGGGGTGGGGGGAGGCGTGTTGCTTTAGGAAAGGGAAAGGCCGGGAGCAGCGTCAGATTCAGCCTTAGCCGGGCTGTAAGTCCTTTCGAGGCCGCGAGTCAAGCGGTACCCTAAATAAACCATCTTGTCCCTGCAGCAGAGACGGCGAGAAAAACCATTTAATTCGCCAGTCACAGCAGCGGGGATGGTCAAGGGCTTCTTCCAGAGGTCCGCGTCCCCACCCCCTCTTCTCTCTCCCCGCCACCCCCCCTTCCCCGGCTGCCAGTCTTGGCCTTGGAAGAAAAATAACCGAGGGGTCCTTGGTGCTCTCTGGGCTTGCTTGTTTTCTTGGAGACGTTTCATTACCCTTAACTAGGTAACATCATCAGTGCTAGTAAGGAGTGCTGTTTGCTGTCAGTTTATGTTCTTCCAGTTTATATTCTGGTGTCTTGCCTTGTCTGTGAGACAGATGTAGGGGTCTCCTGCTTGGGCAGGGGGTTACACTAGATGACCTGCAAGGTCCCTTCCAACTCTGTTAATCTGTTAAAGTGTGTGTGTGTGTGTGTGTGTCTTAGAGATCCGTTGGTTGGGCTGTTTACTGATGAAACATCTGCAAGAAAACAAGTAAATTCAGAGAGCACCAACGACTCCTCATTTCAACCCTGAGCTATAAATATTCTCCTTTATTGGAGAAAAATAACTGTGAGTTGGAGTAAATCCCGCTCCCTGAGTCTTAACTGGAGAAGATGGGGTGGGGTGGGGGAAGTTTTATCCAGCTGCAAGGTACAGTTATGCCTGGGAGGAGTAGGAACCTGGCCTTCCTGTTTGGAAATGCTAAAAAAAGGGTAGGGCGCATATCACTTGGATTTATTTTACAAAGAAATGTGAAATACAATTCCTGTACAGACTTAGTTGAATTCGGTAGGGTCTTTTCCCAGATACTCAATTGAGGTCCTACTCCTTTAGGTGCTGCTGGATTAATGTTTAGGGTATGCAGTGGAAGTTTTCCTTTCCTGTTCCTTTTCTACAGCTGCCCACTATTTGGGCTGACTCAATACTCTGGAACAAAGGAGGAGGAATTTTACCTGGAATAGGTTGAGGTTGGGCATCTTTGGATACAAAAATGAAAAGATTTCAAATGTTGCTTCTTTATCTCCAGTTCTTGTGTAACTTAGTTCCTGAGCTTGTGAAAGAACAAATGAGAAATAGGGTTGATAGTGGAGTTCCTTAAAAAAAAAACCCAAGATTTTACACTCGTACAGATTCTACACAAAAAAACCAAATAACAGCAAACACAATAAATGAATTTTTACCTATTTATTTACCCATTGCCGGTAAGGTTTCCTATACCAACCAAGATTTCATTTCAAATAAACCCAGATTTCACACAAACGATAACAAAAAATACAGTTTAAACTAAGTTATTTTTACCTATTTAATACATACAATATAATGTAATGTAATGTATAGAAGAACTTAGATTTCATTAAATATTAAAATAAAAAGCTATAAACTCAGATAGAGAATCAGCATTGGCAACCCTGAGGAAAACTATTTTCATAGTTTTTGTGTGACTCTGTCACTGAGAAAGGTTCTGAAGATAGATGTACAGTATATACATTGTAGTGACTTAGATTAAGGATTAGTGTGCAGGGAAGAATGATGGAAGAAAGGAGGGAAACATTAAAATTTATTGAA
Source organism: Arizona elegans (assembly GCA_022577455.1). Taxonomy (NCBI): domain Eukaryota; kingdom Metazoa; phylum Chordata; class Lepidosauria; order Squamata; family Colubridae; genus Arizona; species Arizona elegans. Next base: position 77,019,860 of record JAKOOJ010000001.1, read on the forward strand.
AGTTTAATTTTTTTAAAAAAAAGTAAATTCACTATGGCAGCTATAAACCCTACCCCTTTTTACACATATTGTCATGTAAAGAGGTGGGGTTAAATCATATAATTAAGGTTGACATAATTATTTTTTGACCTTTCCATGAGGTTAAATCTGATTTTTTAAAAATTGATCGTGTTTGGTGTGTTGATTATTGTAATTGCATTTATAAATATTCTTTCAGATCTATTTAGCAACAAACAATCTCAAGAATTAGACTTCTTTTGGATAGGAGTATGAAGATAAATTTTATGGGAAAATTGTTTTATAATTAGGTAAGATGATTTTGAATCTGTTTCTTGCATATTTTGCTTGTAAATAAAAGGTTGACTCAGCCTTCCATCCTTTCGAGGTAGGTAAAATGAGGACCCGGATTGTGGGGGCAATAAACTGACGTTGTATAAAAAAGAACACCGCTTGGGGGGACCGAAAGCCCTACTAAGCAGGTATATACAAAAGTATGAAGGCTATTGCTTAACGCATTGTAAGCCGCCCTGAGTCTCCGGAGAAGGGCGGCATATAAATTGAACCAATCAATCAATCAATCAATCAATAATAAATAAAATCCCCCATATTAGATTTGCACAATAAGTTTTGATAACAGTGTTGGATGGGACCTTGGAGGTTTCTCGTCCATCCCCCTGCTCAAGCAGGAAACCTTATACCATCTCAGACAAATGGTTATCCAATCTCTTCTTAAAAAGTGATGGAACACCCACAACTTCTGAAGGCAAGCCATTCCACTGATTAATTGTTCTAACTGTCAGGAAATTTCTCCTTAGTTCTAGGTCAGTTCTCTCCTTAGTTTCCAATCATTGCTCCTTGTTTATTTTAATAATTCATTTTGGTAATCCATTTTGGTGGTATGATTAGGGGAAAAAGGCAGTCATTGAAAGAAAATGGCTTCTGTCTTAAATTCCTACAAATCATTATAGTACGTCTAGCATTGTCTATTTGTGAGAAATGGTTTGTTATTAATACTTTCACCTTCAACCTTTGCTTGTCTTTTTTAAAAAATATAATTTTGGTATGTCTGTCTTACAGAAGTCTTGATCCTGTTTGGTTTTACTGGCTTGAAATTATCATCTTGTTTTCGTGATTTTTTTCCTATACCTATACATATTCATAACTTATTATAAGGACATTAAAGTGAAAAGTAAGTGGCAAACAGAGATCTGGAGTGATATAGAAAATTGATTTCAGTAATTTGACTTTTATTCAGATGCTGATTGTAGAAATAAAGGCCTTTTTCAATTAAATTTTATTTTATTAATAACAAGCTTTATCAGTTTTAATATTTTGTTCATGATACAGTTGACCACTATCTGTGTAAGATTCTATGAAGTATAATTCACATTATTTATGTCTGCTTGCTACAAGAACGTTGATTTCCTGGATTATAAAAGACTTTCCTTCAACAAGACTAATATATCTTTGAAACAATGAACTAAAATAGGAAAAAAATTTTAGAGCTAGATTATTTTTAACCTCCAGTTTTTAAAACACTGCACCATGCTGCATCTTAGTATTTGTATTTCAGTATATATGTGTAGTTTGTTAAAAATCTAACCTTATCTTACAAGAGTTTTTGTCCTGTTGCCTGTTTAGAATAAGGGACTTCCTTGTTGTAAAAATATAAGCTTCTCAGAAGAAAATTAGAACTGAACTTGTGTCTCAAAACATGGGTTCAGATTTCAATTTGAGATGGAACAACAGACCATAATTATTAATATTAATGATACTGTTGACACTCAGCGTTAAGGTTTGGAAAGCTACATATTCGGTGCTGATAAACACTGAATGTGTAATAAGTTGGCTGTGGCAAAATGACTGTGGTGAGTTGGCTATGGCCAATTCTAGACCAGTCTTGATTCTGAAAATAGTTCTGTACCTCTGTTATGGTTAGGATGTTTAGGGGACTACATTTTGCTACTTGCTCCTTTTCAAGTGCTGCATTGTGCCAGGATCTGCAGTGAGTTAGCATGATTGTTTTGATTATTCTGTCTTTAGTTATAGCTTTAGGGGACACTAATATTGTAAACAAAACAAATGTGCTAATAGGTATTCAGAGAAGGAATTATCTTGAAACATCAGTATTTTGAGGATAGGAAGTAAAGTGCCATTGTCCAATATCTATTTGACAATAGTTATGCGCAAACATTTAAATATACTTTTGATGTCATAACAGACAACTTTTAAGCTTAAAATGTTCACAACTCCATGTGCAAATACAAATGTAGATCAGTTCAGTCATAATTATAGAATAGAAAAGATTGATAGGCTATCCTTCCTTTGCCAGTCACTTTTGAATAGAAAATAATAAAAAAATAAACAGTAACTGAAAACAAGAAATCCAACAGATTGGTGGAAATTTTATTTATTTACTATTAAATTTATACGGCTGCCCATCTCACATATGTGACTCGGGGCGGCTTACAATAAAACGAGTAAACAATGTATAGAAAAATATAGTATTTTGTTGGCTTGCTTGGTGCTCACCATCCATAAAAACAACTTCTGTGCTTTTTTCTGGTGGCAGAGATATAGATCTGCTTGTATGTTGCTGATCAGTATGTCTCTATGTTATGCGTGCAGCCATGCCAGATATTCTTTTGGAATCAAAGCACAACAGGTTGGTCATATGACCATCCCTTTTTCCTTAGCATCTTATCTGTTGGTTTGCAATTTATACACAAAGCAGGGTGCTGCTGTCCCCCTAGCCAGCATGGAAATGCAGCAAGGGATAAGTTTTGTTTCATTCTGTGCTGGGTGCAGAAAGGTGGCAAAAGCACTGTCCTTCACACACTGCTCGGAAATTGGTGCCTTGCGGAAAGGATTTTGTTTTTCCATTAGCAGTCAGTGCACTCAGAGAGATTGTAATTATTTATGTTTTGGACAACTAGATGAATATTTAATTAAAAGTCTGAGACAAGGCCTAGGCAGGAATTCCTCTTGCAGGGATGAGAGATGCTATTGCGTAATATATTGTTCTCTAGTTTAATTGGAATCGGTTTGGTCCATAGCCAATAACATATTGCCATTTGGCTTTAAAGTTAATTCTGTGTTTTGTTTGATCTTCAGATCATTTACTTCATAGAATATTACTTCAGTATGGCATAAGTTCATTGAGTGATGGATGTTGCCTATTTTATCACTTGGTGTCTTGGGTACTACGTATATCTCAAAATAAGGTGGTATCGGATTTAAGGTTCCCTATTCCAAAACAAAAAATAGGAAAAAAAACTGTAAACAAACACAGAGATCTTGTGCAATGCTTTTTTTCCCCACTGGGTCTATCTATGGTTGTTAGTTTCATCTGAAAGCAATCCTAGGATTTCGTTGTTCACCAACAAAACACTTCATCCAACTTGTGTGTGAGTGTGCTTATTAAATGAGTACACTCCATACATGTAATTCTTAATCTGCAGAATCAAATGTATCACGCTGATTTTTTTTAAAGAAATTGAATTATGATTATTATAACTGCTAGAGTGTTATTTTAATATGCTACTTTTCTCACCTTTAAAAATTAGATTACATCAGTAGTGGTAGATGCAAATTTGTATTGATTAACGTTTAGTATAGAATTTGGCAGCAGTGGTAAAATTATATGGGTAAGTCTAATTCCATCTTTCTCAACTGCCAAAATTGAGGATGTCTCAGGATCCAAACATACCAAATGTAACTGAGGGAAAATCAGATGTGCCACAGGATAATCAACAGGACCATGTGGACAATGCAGAGCAGTGTGTCCGAAAGAAGATTCGACAGAACACACCAAGTCCTAGTAGAAGCAACATATCTGAGGGTAAGCAAAATTATTCCGATAGAATACTTTTTATCACAAGCAAAATAATTGTTTCGCAAGTTTCCTTCTGCTCTGTATATCTGTGTAGCTTTCTTCTGATAAATGGAACATCTCCCACACCTCAAAAAATCTCAGAAACTATTCACTATGAATGTGTTTTCTAAGAAAATTACTTGGACCTGCATAGGGAGTGGAGCAATGGTGGGACCTTTTCTTTACCTAATTTCTCTATAGAAAAATCCTTTCATTATCCAGATTAAATGCCTTGCCATCTATGTTCCTGGAGGGAAGATTCAACAGTATGCCACCACAAGGTCAACCTCGAGGCACCTTATTTGTGGGGTGCCGCAAGGGTCAGTCCTCTCACCCCTTCTGTTCAACATTTATGTAAAACCGCTAGGCGAGATCATCCATGGTTTTGGGGTGAGTGTTCATCAGTATGCTGATGACACACAGCTATACATCTCCACCCCAGACCACCCCAATGATGCCCTTGCTGTGATGTCCCGTTGCCTGGAGGCCGTGCGGATCTGGATGGGGAGAAACAAGCTCAGACTCAACCCCTCCAAGACCGAGTGGCTGTGGCTTCCGGCGTCCCGGTATAGTCAGCTAGTATCATCACTAACAATAGGGGATGAGATCTTGCTCCCCACAGAGAGGGCCCGCAACTTGGGTGTCCTCCTGGATTCACGGTTATCTTTAGAAGATCATTTGACGGCCGTGGCCAGGGGTGCCTTTTATCAGGTTCGCCTGATCCGCCAGTTGCGTCCCTTTCTGGATCGGGACGCCTTGCGCATAGTCACTCATGCCCTAGTTACCTCCCGTATGGATTACTGTAATGCTCTCTACATGGGGCTCCCCTTGAAAAGCACCCGGAGGCTCCAACTGGTCCAGAACATAGCCGCGCGGGTGATTATGGGCGCAGCTCGTTACGCCCATGTAACACCTCTCCTACGCGAGCTGCACTGGCTCCCGGTGGTCTTCCGGGTGCGATTCAAGGTGTTAGTTATCACCTTTAAAGCGCTCCATGGCTTAGGACCCGGGTACCTACGAGACCGTCTTTTGCCACCAATAGCCTCCCACCAACCAGTTCGTTCTCACAGGGAGGGACTACTCAGGGTACCGTCAGTCAAATTATGTCGACTGGCGACTCCCAGGGTGAGGGCCTTCTCTGTGGGGGCTCCAACCCTTTGGAATGAACTGCCCCCGGAGATACGGAATATCCCTGATCTCCGTGCTTTCCGCCGTGCCCTCAAGACCCTGATGTTCCAACAGCCGGGGCTAAACATACGAACATGTCAATGATTTTTTTAAAAATATTATCTAATTCTGGGTTTTATTTAATTGACCAAACTAAGTAATAATTTTAATTAGCAATTTTATGATGTTTGTGTGTCTATATTTTTCTTGACTGTACACCACCTTGAGTCCTACGGGAAAAAGGTGGTATAGAAACATAATATAATAAATTAAATAAATAAATAAATAAATAAATAAATAAATAAATAAATAAGGTCCCTTGGGCCTTTGCTCAAACAGGTTGATCAAGATACTCTTGGACATTCTGTTGCACTGCCCGTTTAATCAGCCACAGTGCTCTGAATTAATTCTGCTCTTACTAATTTCTTGCTTCGTTTGGTTAGAATTATGCCTGCAGAAATGTATAGGGCTTACTATGATTGTTTGATTATAATTGTTATATGACAGCTTTGAAATTAATTTTGGCAGCATTCTACTGGCAGATTTATCTTTGCTTTGATGGTTGATAATATTATTAATTTCCTGGGGAAGGTGTTTCCTTTTGTTTGTTTTTTTCTGACTATATTATGTTTGATATTTTGGTCTTGATCACAAATTAACTAAACTAAACACATATTTAATATGTATTATGTATACATTAAAACTTTTGCTATGATACTGTATCATGTCCGAATAAATGTTTTTAAAAAACTAACTAGCAAGCTAATGTCTGGCTAACATAAAACTGCCCAATCTTCAGTCTTCCAATTTGGGAGATTTTCTGAATTAAGATCTAAATGCTGATTCTATTTTGCATTCACATTTCTGTTTCATCCTGCACAGATGGCTCTTTGTTTATCCTTAATCTCTATTTGCCACTAACTCTTATTCAAAGCATGGATATGGTAATGAAAATAATAATGATAATACATTGATAAAAATACCAAATTAAGTCCAAACGCCTGGCTGACTGTGCAACCAACCATAATAATATAATTTATTTACCCAGCATTTCAATTTCCTTTCCTTTGGGGGGACCTTCATTTTTTTGTGACCATGTTTTTTCAGAAAAGAGATGAAAAATGGTACGTACATATGCTTACACCCAGGTATCTTTAGTGAAAACCACTCATCAGTAACCCAGATTTTTTTTTCATTTCAAAGGTTGTGAAGGTAATCTTCTATGGATTAGGTATGAAAAATTTGAATTAGATTCTGTTAGAACCAGGGCTGAAATGCTTCCGGTTCGGACCGGATCGCCCGATCTGGTAGCGATGGAGGCGGATGGTTCGGAGAACCTGTAGCAAAAATCCCTGCCCCCGCCCCCCCGCCCCCAATGTCCAGCTGAGACGCACAATCATCAGAGGCTTTTTTTACTTTTAAAAGCATTTTTTCTACAAGCTCTTCAGCCAAAAAATGTTTTTAAAAGTAAAAAAATAGCCTCTGATGATTGCGCCGCTCAGCTGGGATCATCAAAGGCTTTTAAAAGAAAAAAAGGGGTTTTTTTCCTTTTAAATGCCTCTGACGATCCAAGCTGAGTTGCCTGATCGGCAGAGGTTTTTTAAAAAAGCCTCTGCTGATCAGACAACTCAGCTGGGATTGTCAGAGCCTTTTGAAAGCATTTTTTACAACCTCTTCACCAAAGAGGTTATAGAAAAAATGGTTTTAAAAGTAAAAAAAAAATGGCCATGCCCACCCAGTCACATTACCACCCCCCCCCAAGCCATGCCCACAGAACCGTTAGTAACAAATTTTAGATTTCACCCCTGGTTGTCATGCACAATGGCACTTTTAGAAGAGAGATACCTTGCCTTCCTTCCTTTGCCTCAATCAACAGAACTATATCAACATCAAAATTAAAGGCTTCTTGGTATTAATAGCAATAGCACTTAGACTTATATACTGCACCATAGTGCTTTAAAGCACTCTGTGAGTGGTTTACAATGTCAGAATATTCCCTCCAACAATCTGGGTCCTCATTTTACTGACCTCAGAAGGATGGAAGCCTAACTCAACCTTGAGCCAGTCAAGATCAAGCTCCTAGCAGTGGGCAGAGTCAGCCTGCAATATTGCATTCCAGCCACTGTACCACCACAGCTCTTTATAAAGACTTCCTTATACTTAGCATGCTGTACTTTGATTGTATTTTTCTTCTAATATCCAAAATATTGGGTACAACATGATCAGTTCTTAGGAATTTTAACACAAAAAACATTTCAGACTATACTTAAATTGCTGGATTCAGCTGCATTAATGTCTATAATTTATTTGTTAGTTTTGTAACCTACCATTAGTCCTTGTACTGGGTGACTTTAGCCAGTCATTCTCTCTCTGCCCAATTTACCTCACAGAATTATTGTTGTAAGGAAAATAGGAGGAGAACATGTTAGATATGTTTGCTGCTTTGAGTTAACTTGTAAAAATTAAAAAGGTGAGATATAAATAAATACGAAGTAAATATTGATAAAGCAATGATTGGGTGATTGCTCATTGAGCACATCTTTTCTCCCGATGTGGCTTCATCCTCATCATTTCACTTCCTGTAAAAATCTAAAATTTAAGGCATTGCATTGAGAGAAGTTCACAAGAGGCTTAGAACAAGACAGATTGTTATCTGGTAAATTGAGAATTGGTTTGGGGTGAAAATAGACATGAGAAAATAGGAAAATAAAGAAATGAGAATGAAAATAAAATGACTATAAGAACAGAAAGTATTAGTCCTATATCAAAAAATAGATAAATCTCCCAGCAGAATGAATGATGAGTAAAAAAAAGAAAGGATGATATTCAAGCTGCTTACAACAGCATGAAAATAATTATTTTGACAGGGTGCCATAGAAACATGGGGAATTTGGCAGATAGGCACACAAGCAGACAGACAACCAGCTAGTTAATAAGAAGTAGCTAAATAATAAGAGAATTGTATTAAAAATGAGGTTGGGAAAAAACATTTCTGAATGTATATTTGTGTGCTATGCACAATATTTGTGCATTATGGTTACGCACACACACAAAAATAGTTCCAAAAAGTATTCAGAAGAAACAACAAATAAAAGAAGCTAAGAAAATGTGAAGTGATTTGGATATGAATAAGAAACTTGTTTTAGAAGTAGGTGAAAAAGGCTAAAGATGGAGCCTTCAGTACATTAAGAATAAAAGTCCTGAGTCCTGAGTCCTTTGGGAAAAGGGCGGTATAAAAATTAAATAAATAAATAATAAATAAAAGTGATAAAATAATTTGAGTTGAAAGCAAAGTGAAAAAAATTAGAAATTTGAATGGGAATGATAGCAATATGTCAGACTGAAATTGAAAGGAACTATAAAAGTGTCCAAGCAGAGAAAGTTATGAAAAATAATTTAAGTACTGTGAGAATGCTGAAAAATGGTAAGGGTGCTGGTATAGCTGCTTTAACTGGTAAAATGTTGAACTTTGGATGTGCTTTGTTTATGAATGGTAGTGCAGTTTCTTTACATATGTGAAGGTTGTATCTGTTTATGAAGATTGGAAGTATGCCTATATTGTTTTCTCATACAAAAGATTAACGTAAACATTAGTATTCTAAGTATGTTTAGGAAGGTTCTTGTCAAAATTCCGACTGAGCAAATGTGCAAAATTTGAGAAGCGTCAAGTGGCTTTATGCCTGGCAACAATGTGAAGTCTAGATCTGAAATAATTTGATCATATATAAAGAGTGAATGAGGATCCAATTGCACAACAAATACATGAGGAAAGAGTGAGTAGGGTGAGACAAAAAAGAAGACCAAGAACATGTTTGTATGTGGAGTTTATAATACCCTTTAAAACTAGAGTAGTGAGAAATTTAAAGAACAAAAGATTGTGAATTACTATGTAGACATGATTAAAAACTAGGATGATTTGCAAAAGCAGAAATGTGTTGGCAGGTATGAATGATGTTGGCATAATAAGATTGGGATAAATTAACTATATCAGTTAATAAAAAAGAAAAAAATTACATAGCGTTTTTTAATTTTCTTCTCCACGTTGCATAAGGATTCTTTATTTTGAAAGGGAATACACATGATGGATACATATATATAATACATGATTATATTACAGCTTCAGGTACTGTATAGCTTGATTGAAATGATCAGATTGTATGTTCAACTAGTAAGATATATTTTGCTGGAGCGTATTTCTTTGGTCCACAGCTAGCCCTGCTCAGTTTGTGTCAATGGAGGAACTGATGGATACAGCAAAAGGTGTTACAAACATGGCCTTGGCCCATGAGATTGTTATCAATGGAGGTTTTCAGATTAAGCCGACTGACTTGCCAGAAAACAGGTAAGAGGCCTGTTATGGGTTGAAAAAATTCTAGAGGTGGGCTATAGTTCATAATCTTAAAGGAAATATATTTTCTTTTATGGAAGAATACCCATAGGGATTTTAAGACCGAAAGAAAATATATTAGGACATAATCATTTTTTTAAATACAACTGCAAAAAAACAATAGTTGTGAAGTACACACTGTATTTCATTAGCACACAGTAAACGAACAACACAAGTATTTTATCAGTTATTAAAACACAGTTGGAATTAGGCAAGTCTTGCCAAAGTTTTGATTGCTTTGCAGAAGGAAGAATAGTTGTCATGGATGATTTAATGTAGAATAATAAAAATCCTTAAAATCATGTATAGAAAATTAGCCCCTATCCCTCCTAAAAGAATGAAATATTTTAGGAAATATTAAAAAGGAAGGATAAAATATTTCCCCTAAAAAAGAAATAAAAATCTTAAAGGAAACAGAAACCCAGAAACCTAGCTCTCTGCCTCCAGTAGATATTTTGGTACACATTGGGAAGGATTGGGCCATCCTATCTACAAGACCCCCAGCTCCAGAGTGATGGGATTAAGACATGACCCTCCAGGACATTATAGGATTATCTAGCAGCAGGGCTCACTGCCCCAATCACTTGGGGACATTACATCAGCCCAAGGTTCAACCAAACTTGATTCAGACAATCATGACTCTACATTGGAGTCTGACAGCAACCAATAGAATACATGGTCTTGCCACAGGAATAGGAAGCTCAGGTTCAAAGCCCAAGAGGGTGTAAATACCTCTCACTCTCCACTCCATGTGGACTTCAAACCCATGTGGTCCTGTCCCTCAATAAACCTTCTTTCCAATCAGCCTCCATGTTTCCAGTGTCTTTCTCCCCACTTGGAACTGAACCAGATGGATATTTCTTCCAACACATGTGTTCCAAGTTGTGCCACTCTTTGTTTATAGGTGGTATCTTCCACAGTTCTGTCTCCCAAACCAGGCCAAGCATTCCATTATTTCTTTTCAATTGCATTTTATCGTTCTAGCAACTGCCAAGAATAGTGAAAAGGTCATATGCATTTTTAAAATGGAATTCCATATAGAGACAAGCATGGGATAAAAGCAAACAACTCTTATGTGAGTTCTTTTGTTACATAATACATGGAGCTTTCAAAACCTGGGTTAATTGAAGCTTTTCAGCTTCTCTGGTAGCCATTCCCTCTTATATATATATGAATGAGTAATAAAACCTGCTGAGTTTCTGTTACTGCCATCATAGTCACTGAGTTTAGCAAGAAATTATCTTGCCTTTTTCTTCTCCATTGTGATTCCTTCTTTAATACATAATCTTTGTGAGTTCATTGGCAAGAGATTTACCCATGCATTTCTTATAATGTGTTTGTTAATTAACTGCACATCAGAGTTGCTTTTCTTTTAAATCCCATATGCTGATTATTTTTACTAATGTTATGTTTTCGTTTATTTATCTTCATTTTGCTTACCAGTTTTGAAAAAAGAGTAAGAGATATTGTCCACAAAGCTTTTTGGGATTGCTTGGAAACACAGTTAAAAGAAAACCCCCCTTCATATGATCACGCAATTAAACTTGTAGGAGAAATTAAAGAGGTGAGATAGAAAGTATTTGTTGTCATTTGAATGTTTCTTGTCTATCTGCAAATCTAATTATTTAAAAATAACTGAAGTAGCAGCAGTCTATATACAGCTTTAGTTGTACACCTAGTGATCTCCAAAGTTTTTTGAATAGCTAATCAGCCAGGATGGGGGATAGCAGCGGCAGCAGGAGGTGGTCATAAATATGAAAAGTCCAGATTTTGTTCATGTGACTGTGGGGGCATTATGACAGACAGAACTTTGAGGATTGGTCATAAGTCCCTTCGTTCAGTGCCATTGTAACTTCAAATGGTTGCTGAACATTAAGCAAGGACAATTTATATGTGTTATCTTCCAAATAATCCCATTTACATCGTTGCTAGTACTCTTAAAGTACTAAAGTATTCAAAAACAATGGAGTAGTATACACGGAATACCCAATGAAGATGTAAAATTGGGCCTTTGTGTCCCATTTTGATATTCAGATGCAGTTTTTGGAACTCTGTGGAATATGGTATGCTGAGTTAGATGAACTTTGGTTTGATCCTTTAAAGAAAGTTTTTACTTTCTTAAAACCATGATCTATTTGTTTTCTTGTGCTTTGGAAACATGGATGCAAATCCTTTATTTGTAATTTTGAAATACCTTTTGTTGCTTTGCTCTCTTCTCACTCCTTTAAGATCTGCCATATATTGCTCTAAAATGAATGTACTAGGACTTTTTATTTTCCAATTATCTGGTTTATGACCTGACACTACTGAGTCATTACGCTGGTCATTCTACGCTGCCACTTGACTGAACAAGATTTTTCAATTTGGTTGTATAATGGCTACAACCTTTTAGACATGCCTTTACTTACCAAATTGAAATTCTATCCATTGCGTCTTTGTAGCATGATATTGGGAGAGAAAAGTGTTGCAAAAAACATAGGGCATACAGAAAGAGAATTGCTTAACTTTCATTTACTTTTTTTCCTATTTTCCCCAATTGAATTGTTCAAGAGGCTTTAAAAGAACAATGGAGCAAAAATCTATATTCCATTGCATGTCGAATGTAGTTGAGAAATGTCCAAATTTCAATAAATAAAACTGAAACCTAAGATCATTTGACCATATATTTTTATATGACCACTTTTCATAGTAACATAATGTTGTTGCAGTGTTTTTTTATTTTTGAATGGTGATGACAGCAGTGTAATTAGTACTAGGATCTAATAAAAAGGACATTACTTTCTTTCAGGCTCTCTTGTCTTTTTTGCTGCCTGGCCATACTCGATTAAGAAATCAGATTACCGAAGCTCTTGATCTGGAGCTGATAAAACAGGAGGCTGAGAATGGTGCCCTTGACATTTCTAAGCTGGCAGAATTCATCATTGGAATGATGGGGACACTCTGCGCTCCAGCAAGAGATGAAGAAATCCGGAAGTTGAAAGACATTCGTGAAATTGTTCCCCTGTTCAGGTGCTAGAGGGGGAAAAGAAAAAAAAGGAATAAGTCTTCAGTTCAAAATGGCTTAAACAGCTGCATCATTTTAATAGGCATTAAATGCTACGTGGACTACTTGAATATATTTTCTTCTTTGCTTTTTATTGGAGACGTTACGTTAAGAATTAAGAAATTTGGAATAATAAAGGAAGATTATTCTTTGATTAAGGATAGTTCTTGTAATGTTTTGCAGTGAGGTGTATTTCCAGTTCTTTAAGGTGAAAGTTCAACCCCTTTATAGCAGATCCTAACAAGGCACAGGAAGTCCTCAACTTATAATAGTTCATAGTGACCATTTGAAGTTACACCGGCACTGAAAAAAGTAACTTATGTCCGTTTTTCACACTTACGACTGTTGTAGCATCTCAGTGGTCATGTGATCAAAATTCAGATGCTTGGTAACTGGTTCATATTTATGACGGTCGCAGTGCCCTGGTGTCATGTGATCCACCTTTTGCAACCTTCTGAGAAGCAAAGTCAATAGGAAAGTCAGATTCACTTTACAACCATGTTACTATCTTAACAACTGCAGTGATTAGCTAACAAATGTGTGAAGAATGGTTGTAAAATGGGGCAAAATTTACTTAACAAATGTCTCATTTAGCAACAGAAATTTTGGGCTCATTTGTTGTCGTAAGTTGCGGATTATCTGTAAAGATTCACACAGTTTCGTTAATCAGGTTTAAGATAAAGAAATGGGAGATTATCATTCATTCATTCATCTGTCTATCTATCTATCTATTTATCAATCATATTTCTATGCCGCCCACTCTCCGAGGACTCTGGGCGGCTTACACCAAAGACAGTATACTAAATAGCATATTGCCCCCTAACAATCTGGGTCCTCATTTTACCCACCTCGGAAGGATGGAAGGCTGAGTCAACCTTGAGCCGGTGAGATTTGATCCGCTGATCTGCTGAACTAGCAGTCAGCTGAAGTACTGCACTCTAACCACTGCGCCACCTCGCCTCATGCAGAACCTTGCAAACGAAATAAAACCCATGCCTTCGTTTATGAATGAATTCGTAATAGTGGGCTCTTTGTGAATTGTTTGAACCTCTTTTCCCCAGAATGTATACCCTAATGGCTAAGTGTCCTTTTCCAGATAAGCTCAGGAGTGCAATGTTCATCTCTCTTTGTGAGTAATGTTTTGAAATACGTCTCTTTCTTTCCCAGTCTCAGTGAGTTCTCTTTTTTAAAGGCTCCTCTGACTATAAATGTGGATTCCTTCCAGAAAAAAAGCCCCACTAGCTTGGGATTTTGCATCACATGCCATTTTTCTGTGTAGAAGGAATTGCCTCATGGGTAGCATTTCATCACCACAGATCCTCTTCCCTGGCATTCAGAGGTGGAATAGCTCTGAGGTGGGCATATGTTATCAGTAGGAACTGGGCTACAGTTATTAGAATAAGTATGGATAAAATCATGCTATTTGCCTTTCTTCGGAAATCAATTCAAATTGATTCAATGGAACTTCTTCCCCAGAGAATAGATATAAGATTGCAATTTAAAGATAATTTGTAAAATAATGAAGCTTTCTCAATCTAGTATCTTTCAGATGTAATTCAAATCTCATACAGTAATTTCCAAATACAAAGGCTGAATGCGATATATCTCTGTACTATGGGAATTTCAGATCAGAATTTGTAGTGAGCCTTTGTAATAAGGATAATATGTAAAGCATTATTCCGATGTAACTACTATTGGAAAATACTTCGTTATTTCCATAAACTTTCCTTAAAAAAAGACTAATTCTTCCTTTCCTTTTGACTTAGTTAATTTTCCTGACTTCAAGGCTTGCTGTATTTTTTAAAAGTATAACTAACTTTTGAAAAGCTTAATGTCTTTTTATTTTTTTGCAGAGCAATTTTCTCTGTGTTGGATTTGATGAAAATGGACATGGCTAATTTTGCTGTCAGTAGCATTAGGCCACATTTAATGCAGCAGTCAGTAGAATATGAAAGAAAGAAATTTCAGGAACTATATGAAAAACAGCCAAGTATGATTTTTCTTGCCTTCCTTTACTAAATGATACACTTACATTGTTAAAATGGAAATTATGAAATAGATTCAGCATGAATATTCAGTTTCATTTTTTTAACAATTTACTTAACTGTTCAGTAATCAAAGAAATATTAAATAAAAAACTCCATAAGATATGCCCCAAATCCCTGTTTCCCTCCCAATTCAAAATGACGCAAGTCAAAACAAATTAAAATCTACCACCAAATGCCTGCATAGTGCTGATCTTTATATATCATAGATCCAAATAAAAAAATTATACCAGATTTCTTGGGCTTTGCTATGTAAATCTGGCAGCTATTCCCCAAAGTGGAATTTATTTCTTATGTTGGATGATTGTACGGTAAATGTCCTGGGAAAATGGACAATAATGGCATAATTATTCAAGTGTTTTTGTTACGATAATGAGTAACTAAATGTACATAAGAAATGGTGGTACCTGCCAATTTTATGATAACTTCAGTATATGACCCCTTCCACTTGTGGACCTGATTTAAGCCCTTCCTGGTTCCTGTATGGGGCTAGGTCTGTGTGATAACCTGGATTTGAGAGATTATCAGTATTTTTTTGGATATGAGCTGTTGGAGAAGGTTCTGAAGCACATGATGAGTATTTAGCTGCAGAAATGACTCTCGAAAGGCAATGTAGATTTATTTTAAATGGATAAATAAATTGGTGGAGTAATGACAATGAAAAAAATCTATCTCTCTTTAAAATAGATTCCTTAGATTTTGTGACTGAATGGCTGCAAGAGGCCATGGTTGATCTACAATCCAAAGTTGCCTGTGCTAGTAATAATGGTGCTGCCTCACCCAGTAGAGTCCCGGCACTGAGTCCTGTTGCTGTACAAAATCATGCATATATCCAACTACTCAAGTGGAATCATCTGCAGAAACCTTTTCCAGAAGTAACTATATCTGTAATTTCTGAAATCTAGATAACAACAACTGTGTGAAATCTTAGGACAGATTTTAAATCAGCCTTGTTCTTAACTCTCCTGTTAATGCAATGAAGAATTTAATCCAAGGAAAGAAAACATTATTCTAGATGTGAGTGGGTAATGATGGGGTACGAGTATTTACCTCTAGAAAATCAATATATTTCTTTATTGGGTGTACAGGAGAATCATGTCTGCCTTCCTGCTCTTAGGTTCTTAGAGGAGGCATAGAAAGCCCCATTTCTTTGGAGCGCCTCCATTTTTTTTTTAGGGTAGCTATGGAGAGGTGGTGTGATGGCTCAGTGGTTAAGATAAGGAGTGGTATTCACTTACCTTCGCTACCGGTTCGCAAATGGGAGTGTGCGCCACCTCTGTGCATGCGCAGGAACTTCTGTGCATGCGCAGTGTCAGAAATGAGACGTGATGACATCCAGGAGGGTGGGCGGAAACTCCCGCAGCTGCCGCTACCTGTTCACCTGAACTGGATATAACCGGTTGAATAGCACCACTGGTTAAGATGCTGAGTTTGTTGACTGGAAAGGTTCAAGACCCGAGTACCACGTGATGGGTTGAGCTCCTGTTTTCGTCCCAGCTCTGCCAACCTAGCATTCCAAAGCATGCAAATGCAAGTAGATAAATAGGTATCACTTCAATGGGAAAGTAACTGCATTTTTTGATGTCATGCTGAACATGATCATGGAAACGTTTCAAAGTCATTGTGTCAAACGGAGATGAGCACCACCCCCTAGAGTCAGCTATGACTAGCAGAATAAAATCCTCAGGACTCCCTTATGGGGAAGAGTACAAATACTCACAAGAGGTTGTCAAGGGAAGATGCTTTCTTTTCTCACTTTTTCTCTTCTCTGGATTCGCTTACATTTTTATTTTTGTATTTATTAAATTTATAGCCACCTATTTCACTTTTAAATGATTCTGGACATACATTATTACAAATAAAAGTCTTTTCCCCTATAGTTACTTTATATAATCCTAACTTTTTAGTACTTAAATTGTTTTTGCATTTAATTATTTTTTCCTTTTTTCAAAGGAAAGTTTGGAGAACTTTTTTTTCAAGGAAGAGATTATTTGACTTTATGTTAAATTTTAGTCTTTTATATTATGTTGGAATTATATTTTGTGAAAATGTGGATGTGCTTATGAGTTAGAGTGGAGATATGGAACAGGATAATTTGCTATTTAGAATATGTAGTAGAGCTTGCCTTTTGTAAAGGAAAAATGGTTTATCTTCATCATATTAAACTTGAAGTTTCTTTTTTAGTTTGCTTATATTAGGATATTGGGATAATTGAAAGCCTTTTAAATTAAATTGTGTTATACTTAAGAGTTGATATGTGGAATGTTGAGTTTTATATATGTTAATTAATATTAAAATTGTAGGGCTTTGTTTGGATCTTTTGCTGGTAACTATTGAAGAAGACATTACATATTTGACTTGACTATTGTTAAGAGATAGTTTATGGGATTAAGAGCAGTGGTGGGTTGCTACCGGTTCACCCTGGATTGGGCGAACCGGTAGTGGCGGTGGCGGGAGGCTCAGCCCACCCGCCCAGACATCTCTGCGCATGCGCAGAAGCGTCACATGCGAAAGCAGACACGCATGCCCACGAGCAAACCGGTAGCGGCCAAAATTGAAACCCACTACTGATTAAGAGTTTTATATTTGTTAGGTAAGAGGCAAAGAGGTTATACAGTAGAATTGTTTATACTTGCATTGAAGAGGGCGGGAAGTCAGGTGGGAGTTCTTTTTATGCTTCTTTTTCTTGCATTTTTTTCTGTTTCCTTCTAATTTGTATCTTTTATTGCTCTAAAATCTGTAATAAAATTATTTTTAAAAAAATGAAAAAATAAGGTGCCATATGTATCTAATAAATGAATTTTTCCTCATGGAAAATAATTATTAGTACTCGTTAGAGAGCAAACCTATGTGAAATGGCATATAGATAACATTGATACTGGATCCTTTATTTTCATAGAGAACTAATTGCCTTTTTATTATTGTTTTCTTGGAGTTTTGAGAAAGAGCCTATATACCTTCACAAAATTGAGACAATTTAATAGCAATACCCTGTTTCTCCTAAAATAAGATATCTCCTGATAATAAGCCCCATCAGGCTTTTGAGAGCATGTGCTAAAATAAGCCCCCTCCCCGAAAATAAGCCCTCCCCGGAAATATTTAAACGCATGTGCAGCCAGTCCCTGCCATTTCCTCTGGTTAGGGAGGCAGAGCTGGAAATCAGGTAAGACGGCAAGAGGAACCCCGCTTGCTCCACGTGCCCCAAAATAATAAGACCTCCCTGGAAATAAGGCCAAGCACTTATTTTGTGGTTCAAAAAAATATGACATGGTCTTATTTTTGGGGAAACACGGTATCAGTAAGCTTACTGACTATGTGAGAAGCTGTTGTGTAATACCTGAGCAGTTCAAAGCAGCACTGACAAGGACCTCAACATTGGAACAAATGAGAAGAGAATTCAGTTTTGAGTTGTCCCAAAGGTACTTTTTTAAGAGGCAACTGGACTTCGTTTTTCCTTGAAGACATTTCGCTTGTCATCCAGGAAGCTTTTTCAGTTCAGCTCAGTTTTGAGCTATCACCAAAATGACACTTTGTCTTAGGCATATGCATGTAACCAAATACAATGCTTACTGCATGAATCAGTTCTTAGAATATGGTTTAGATTATATAAGACAAAGGTTGTGGTCTCAAGCTACCTAGGATTTTAAAGTTAAACCCATAATTTATGAGTTGTATCAGTCACAGAAACTGCTGTAAATAAATTATGTTTGAGTGACCCACCAGTTCTGATTGATATATTTTGATACACATGACATGTCTTGATTTATGAGAAATTTCTATCTATATTGGTTTCCTTCCCATACTGTAGTTTAAAAACCAGCTAATTAAAAACTGGAACATTCTATTCATTGGTATGAACTTTGCACAGAATGATTTAACTACAGCAGATTTACAACATCGAGATAGGTGGTGGAATCCAATACCTTTTATAGTATTATGAACCGGGCAGGGTTCAACTTTCTCATGATTTTTAATTGAAGAAACTCAGTGGGATGTTATAGAAAAGTGTATCTTGAATTGAGATACAATAGGAATTGATCAGAAGGAATTATACAACATTTGATCCAATGGTCTTGTGTAATTTTACATTAGCTTTTCTTCTTACTTTTTACTTTTTTACTTCTCTGAAAGCTTTGTATTTACTAAAGGTTTAATTTCAGCCAGTTATAAATTGATTGAGGTTTTTCGAAAAGAATCCATACATGTATATTGTGTCTTAAGATCAAAAAGATTGAGAGGCTGGCACCTAGAATAGTTTGGAAGTTAACTATATTAAGAACTTTGAATAAGCCCACTTATGTTAGGCTGGAGATTTCTTTCTTATCACACCTTGTCATTCTTTATAGTCTAAACTTAGATCCATTGTCTATGCTGAAAATGTTTTTGCAGACTGTCTTAATGGACCAAAGCCGTTTCCAGGATATGCAGCTCGAATTGGACCAGCTTATTCTAATTGGTGCTATTCTTCTGGTCACATTCAATGCATCAGGCACAGCTCTTTCTGATTTGCCAGTTTTTACCAATGAACTCAAAATGGCTATCCAAGTATTGCTGACAGGACTACACCTTCCGTGAGTACCTTGCAGATTTTGATCCTTATGATATAATGTTATTTTGGTCTCTTATGCTGAATGTTATTGACATGAAACTTTGAGCTTAGGCCTACTTATTTGAAAGGATTCAGGTATTTTCCTCAGCTTCTGTTTGATAGTAAAAAGCCTTAAAATTATTGGGAATGTTATTCGCTTGGTAGATTTTTCTGAACTTGGAATAAGGAATCTGCTTAAAATCAGCTGACCTCAACGTTACCGAAGTTGGTCTATTCAGCCTACAGATTCTGTGCTCCTAGCCAGCCAGCTAACCTAAAGCTACCAATGAACTCATACGTGCATTCTAAAAAATGCAGGTTTGAATTCCGCCCCCCCAAATCATAATTAACTCCTAGTGTGAATAGGAAATGCTACTTTGTCATTGTCATTTATTTATGAATTTAATTTCCTATTACAGGTAGTCCTCCACTTATGACTACAATTGAGCCTAAAATTTCTGTTGTTAAGCGATACATTTGTTAAATGAGTTTTGCCCCATTTTGCGACCTTTCTTGCCACAATTGTTAAGTGAATCACTGCAGTTGGTAAGTTAATAACTTGGTTAAGTGAATATGGCTTTCCCATTGACTTTGCTTATCAGAAGGTCGCAAAAAGTGATCAAGTGACTTAGGACACAGCAGCGGTCATAAATATGAACCAGTTGCCAAGCATCTGAATTTTGATCACATAATCATATGGATGCTGCAAAGGTTGTGTGAAAAATGGTCACATTTTTCAGTTGTGTTGTAATTTTGAACTGTTGTAAGTCGAGGGCTACCTGTATATTTACAAGGCACAAAAATGATGACATAGTTTCCACTAATCCCACTTCAGGACTTCTTATTGGTTTTTATTTTTGGGCAAGGCTTATGATTTTGCTGTCAGATAAATCAGTTTTAAAGTTTCATGTGAGCTATTCTAATATATGGAAGCTTTTTATCATTCTTTAATTCTTCTAACTTTTGTCCCTAGTTCCTTCAACTTGGATGAAACTTTGGCTGTTGTAAGTGAAAAGATTTGTGCTGAAGTTAACAGTTGCCTTTCCCAGCATGGCTTCACACCATTTACATCTGAAAAAGTGATTGTGCTTAAAGGACAAATCCAGGCTCTTGCCAATCCTGATAATGCTGTATGCAAACTGATAGGTATGCATTATGGATAAAATGAATTTTGTTCAAAGTTTATAATTGTCCGCAAGTTCATATTCATATTTGAGAACATGCCATATGTTAATGTTATAAAAAAATGGAAATTATTTGGGATAACCTTTGTGATAGGCCATATCTTTTATATACATAAACAATTTCTTTTAGCTAAGTGAACAAACTAAATGATATTAAAAGATTAACGATTTTATCCTGAGATAATTGCAGATAGATAAAAAAACAGGATATGAATCCTTATATTTTATATATTTGGATGTGACTAAAATACAAAGATGCATTGGGATATTTGGACTAAAAAGACAATTATGCTGAAGGAACTTTTAGTATTCATTATTGGGATTGGTTTCTTGAATCAGAAAGCAGCAGAATCCTTTAATTTATTTGACATAATGTATTTTTCGGACTATAAGACACATTTTTTTGACTCCCAAAAGGGGGTGAAAATGTCTGTGCGTCTTATAGACTGAATATTGCCAAACCCCACCCACCTGCCAGCCGTTTTTTTGCCTCCGCACACAAATTTCAGCCTGTTTTTGAGGCTTTTTTCGGCCCGTTTTCAAGGCTTTTTTGGCCTGTCTTCGAGGCTTTTTTTGGCCTGTTTTGAGGCCTTTTTGGCCAATTTTTTGGGGAAAAAACAGCCTGAAAAAAGCCTCAAAAAGGGCCAAAAAAGCCTAAAAATGGCCAAAGAAGGCCTCAAAAACAGGCCGAAAAAAGTCTAGAAGACGGGCAGAAAAGAGCCTTGAAAATGGGCAAAAAAGGCTGAAAAAGGCCCGAAAATGGGGCATGCGGAGGCCAAAAACTTTTTTTTGTTGATTTCTTCTTTTAAATTTAGGTTCATCTTATAGTCAAGTGTGTCTTATAGTCCGAAAAATATGGTAAATTTAATTTGGTTCTTGATAAATTAACAAGATAAATTAAGACCTCTTAAGTTGTGTTAACTCTCTTTTTTTCTCAAGATTCAAGGATCCAGTTGTTTTTAGAGAATTACCTTGCTTGTGGTCATCAGAAATCACTTCCTCCTGTGCCTGGTGGATTGGCCCCTATTCAGAGAGAGCTGGAGGAGATTGCTATCAAGTATATTCGCCTTGTTGACTACAACAAGCTAGTTTTCAGTCCTTATTATGATTCAATTCTCAGCAAAATATTGAATAAAGAGTTTCCTTAGCTGTGAAGAAAACTGAAAAATGCCAAGTCCATTTGTATGCAGTCCCTCAACAATAGGGATTCAGTCGGAGGCCAGAAGGCTGTTTTAGTCTGCTTTTACTCTTTTTTGTCAAAATTATAGGGCTGAAAAACGAAAGCTTCCTTTAGATACCAGTTGTTCATTTAGGATCCCTACAATCAGTCCTGCCATGTTCTGTACCCTTCTGGGTCATCTCTCCCTACTCAGCCCACTGCTATTCAGAGACCTCTCTTTAAAACATTACCTGGGGCAGATACATTCATGCATTTAGGGTAAAATGCAGTATCTCAAGAATTGTGCTGATCATACTCCAATTGGACTTTTTACAGAAGTCCCCAGCATGGTTGGCTTGCATCACCGCATTCCACTTGTTCCTTTCAGATAGTAGCTTAGAGATACAGATAAATTTAGGAATCAAGTGATTTGCTGTATTCTGTCAAAGCAGAATCATACATGGAAAAAAATTGTGAATCTATGTTTAGATATTATTGCTGGCTTATTGTGGTTACCTTTCACCTATTGAAAAAACATTAAAACATTTAAAGAAACAGCTTTCCAAACACGTTTCCAAATAATTCAATAGCAGTGATCAAATATCGTTATGTATAATATACATAAAATATTTTGGCTTGGTATATAACTTTATTAGCCATGATGGCCATTGGCAACATATAAGGGTAATTATGAAAACCATCCTGTTCGCATAATGCAAAGTGCATGCTAACAGGTTATATATATATAATTTTTCAAGCCTGTTCTAAAATCTACAACTTAAATTTCCACATATTCAGAATTTGAATATTGGTAGTTAAAGCACTTTAGATGTATTCTGCAAGCCAAGGCTCTTTTGTGTTTCTGGTTTTCTATAGCATTTGTTTCTGTACCTGCAGATACTCGGTCAAAATCATATATTTTTGTAGAGTATTTTCCAGTTCTTTATTTCCCTATTCATAAGAATGCTGTTCTGTAGACTCAAGTAAGTGTTTTTCTTTTGACCTGTGAGAACTCTTTTGAAAAGAGCAGTTTCTTAGTTTTTTATTAGTGTAGATTTTCTTTGCAACAAATACGAACGAGACCTTGAATAAGAATTTTTCACTAGATATAACGAGAAAATGGGATGAGGTTTTAAACATTAAGAAGGAAATAAAAATGATAATATTAGAGAACAATGAAATAATTTCCTAGTTTCTTAGTTTTCTATTAATGAAATATAAAATGCTACTAAAGACAAGCAAACTTTTATAAGCTGAAGCAGTTGAGTAAGATAAATCCACTGAATGTTAATGAATATCATTTACATAAATGTTTGGGATTAGAAGAAAAGACAGATTAAAGTCCTAGCTTGTATCCTGCTTACTAGTGAAAATATGAAACTTCCAATTCAATTGCTATTTTAGTTGCAAATATTGGCATTAGTATGCTCATCTATCTAGATCAGTGATGGCTAACCTTTTTGCCGTCGCATGCCAAAAGCGAGGGGGAGCGTGGGGGGTCGCGAGTGCGTGTGCCCACATCCATAATTCAATGCACCTGCCCTCCCACGCATGCGCACGTGACCCCCCCTTCACCCTGCTTTTTGGCACGCAATGGCACGGTGGGCCTGGTAGGCCCGTTTTTTCCCCCTCCCCAGGCTCCAGAGGCTTTCTAGGAGCTTGGGGAGGGCAAAAACAGCCTTCCTCATCCCCCCGGAGGCCTTGCGGAGGCCAGAAACAGCCAGTTTCCCGACTTCTGGTGGGACTGGAAGGCCTGAAAATCAGTTGGCCGGTGCGCGCATGCGCACTGGAGCTGAGCTAGGGCAACACTTGTGTGCCCACCAATATGGCTCCGCGTGCCATCTGTGGCACCCGTGCCATAGATTCGCCATCACGGATGTAGATGGTAGCTGGCAGAAATGAATTCTGTCTCACCTTTCCTGTTAGGCCCGCAGCACAGAATTTCACATGCTCAGGTCTGACACTGTTCAATCCAGAGGGGGAAAAAGATGCTTCTATGTATGCATATCTCTTGCTCAGTTGGATGCAAAACATTTATATGATTTATATGTTACATAAACATAAAGGTTTATGTTTATATGATTCATATGTTTCAGATTGTTAAAATAGTTAATCTCTTATACAATTATTGAAATTTTGCTTGGCTGCCTTAAAAACTAATTTCAAGAATTCATAAACATGAAACAATCTGGGTTTTTGACAAAATAACTGGGTTTCTGAAGCAGAATTACTGATGGATTGCTTTCCAGTGTTGAAGTTTAATAAAATACATTCTATTTATTTATTATATTAATTAAGGTAGCTGAACTAAAAAGTGTTATGTGCTAGAAGGAAAGTTATATTCAAAAACAGAATAAAGCAGAGCAGCTTTAGTTGGAAAGATGGATGCAATATGGAGTCCAAATGTTTAGTGGCCGTCTGTTAAATATGACTGAGCTTTGTTGCCAAAGAGCAAAAGATCTGTTTTTTCACTTAAATAATCCTTTTAGTGATTAGAATTACTTAAAAACAAAATATTTGATCATATTCTAAATGAAACAATAATTGGTCTGATGCAGTATAATCAAACCAATTGTTTTTTATTAGATTGTTTTATTGATTTTTTTGGCAATTTCTTTGTTGATTGTTGTGAGTTGCACAGAGATGCTGGGAGTTGGGTGGCATAAAAATTTTATTATTATTATGTCTGTTGCACAATTAGCCAGATGTTTTAGAATGGATTTGGCATTTTTATTTATTATTACTTCAATCCAACAATTTCAGTATATCATTGAACACTTTATGAAGGATTTGCTTTTTATTTAAAGAATGCTCCCATAAATGTTTTCTTTTTGAAATTTAGAATTTTAATAAGCAAAAATAGGAGTCCAAATGTTTTTGTTTTATGTAAACAAGCAATCTAAAACTAGTATTTCTAACATTAAAAGAATGGCCAGAAATGGTAAAGCCAAATTTAATCATTCAGTCTCACCAATTCTGGAAAATTAGCCCTTACTTTAAACTTTTTCATTAAAATCAGTCTTCAGATTTTTAACTATTATCTGATATTTAAATTTACCCATCCACCAATTTTATTGCTTTAAGACAGAAAGCAATTGAAAAAAACCCTTATTGGTGGAAATTTAGTATTTTATCAGAATTGTCTATGTATGTGTTTATGGGTATTTTTGAATTATTAATATTCCAAGCTTGATGTTTTTCCTCAGTGTTGCTGTCATCTACGCTGTATGTGCATCTTTAATGAGATGGTAATTGTCTGTAATAAATTAATAATTTTGATGCTTGTATGTAGTTTCCAATAATTTATCTCATTTTTGCTGTTCTATTTTCACCATTGTCAAACATTTGTTTATTTCACAAATGCTTGCTTTAGGTTTGGGTTTTGCTTCATTGTTTCCTTTGGAACTTTTATCCCCACACTAAGCTTTAAAAGAGAAATGCTGCATTAAAGTAGGCAACGATTTAGGAAACTCAAGGTTTTCTAAAACGACTCCCACATTGTAAAGAAGTGACAAAGAGGAAGAGGAATGACCAAGAGTCCTGAAGAACTGAAATTCAATTCAGGTTTGGCAAAACCATTCATTTTTAAGGGTGAACTTTGTGCCTGGTGATTGAATGGAACTTTGGTGCAATAACTCTAAGATTCCTGGAAGCCTGAAGTCTATTACTTAATAGACTTAAAAAATATTTCTACGTATGCTCTCTCAGACCATCTAAACCAGTTCCTTTCTTCTGATTTTGTTGATGCAAATAATATAGGAAAGCCCAAAGCTCAGATTCTTTCAGCATCTCTCCAGAGACACCAAAGTTTGTGTTTCTTGCATGGAGCAGATGAAGTAGAATCTGATGCTAAGTTACAAAGTCTTATTCCTGTCAAAATCCCAACAATGCACGGGTTAGAGAATGTTATCTATTTTCAAGGACCACAGTACTACCTCTATATTAAAATTATCATAGTACACAGAATAAAGAGTGAGGCACTTTTTATATGAAATTTGTAATCAGATTTGCATTTTGCAGACTTCAACTTGAAATGTAAACTTTCTCTGGAGTGATTTAAAAGTACCGAGAAAGGGCAAAATAGTGGGTCAGAAAGATAAATTCTATAATTAGTTGTTTTGACTATAGAAACACTAAGTGATTTCATACCTTCCATACAATTAAAGGTAATAGGCAAGTGGCAAATTAAAATCTTGTCCCTTATCTTGAAGCTAGCTTGTATGCTGGAAAAAAGGTAACTATCACAGTACTTAGCATTTTATTTTGTAATTTGATAAATGTCAGAAATATTTTCTGCATCCAGTTATTATTTATATAACAAAAACAAAACTAATGCTAAACTTTTGACTGACAGAAAAGTTGTATCTTCCCTAAATTATCAATGACTACTATTGTATGCCTGGAGAATTTTCTGACTAGCATTAATTTAAGTGTCAATGAAAATGGGAACTCTTCAGTTCAAAAGGATCTCAAACCATTTTCTATTTTTATATTTCTATGAAATAATTTTATTTCTATAAATTATATTATTTGAATTATGAGCAGACCTCTTCTAGATACTTTTGTGAATTAATTTTCATGCCCTAGACAATTATCTATTTTTTTAATACTGTGATACAATTATTAATTGCATCTTTGAATTACAAATTTCATTTGTCTTCAAAGCTTATATCATATCACTTTGTCACACATCAAGTCTAAGGAAAATAATGCTAAAGACGAACTTAAATATACACTTATCCAAGGAAAACTAAACACCAGCGGAACCAACTTTCATTTCAGTATTTAAGGTGATTAATGGTTTTGAGATACTGACAATTTTTGTGTCAGCTAGAAAAAAAATCATGAGACGTAATTTTAAGGAGATCCTTTATTTGAAAGGAACATTTGTTTTTCTATTTTAAACTACAAAACAGCTTCCAGTCATTCTGCCATAAATTAAAATGAAGAATAAGGCAGGACAGACACTATATGAGCAAAGTGAGAACGGTTTGTTTTTCAGAAATGTGAATTTAAAATATTTCCCCATTATAAGCTTTCCAGTTTTTAAAAATAAAACTGTCAAAATCCCCACAAGAATTCAAGTGGTGTGTGAGGATACATCTGAAGACCAATGAAACACATGACAAACACATTTTGCATGGTCTGTGTCCCAATGTGTAGTTGCTGCCAGAACTCAAGATTTGCTCGGTCATCTGCCCTTTTCCTTTTCTGATGAAAAAACAGCTGGTAAAAAAGAGGCACCACAGTAACAAAACAACCTCAGTTGCAAGATGCATGTTAGAAACTTTCAATTCTTTTTAAACATTTGATTTGTTGAAAGACAGCATATTACAGGTCCTTTAGATTTTCACGACTGAATTTGTGACCTGCCTCATCGGATTCGTTTCTGTTGTCGTGCTCTGTAAATGTCATGAATTGGAGGAACCACTGATCCCTTTTCCTCGTCATCATCTGAATCTTCGTTTGGTCTTTTGACAGATTTATTGAGAAGGGCATTATTTTCCAAAGGTCCATTCCCTTCCATTGTAAGGTCAGGCAAGCCTCCTGTAATAATCCGTACAGCTTCATCCACAGCTTCGGAAGAGGGAAGAAAAGAGTTCATTTTGTGAAAAAAGGTTTGCTCAATAGTTGTGAACATACACATGATTGATATTTAGAGATATAAAGTACATCAGTAATTACGAGAAAGGGATAGAATACTCTCTAATATTTTTGCTCAAATGGCCATTCCCTAAAGTTAAGGATGACCCTGTTTATATAACACCTTTAATCCAGCCAGCCTCTGACCTAGTGAAATCACCTTACTGGGGATCACCATAACCAACTCTATAGTTTCCCATTTCCCAAACACAGATCTATCCAGTTTCTCTAAGAACGGTCCAGGTCAATCTAGCAAAGTTCCATTATATCACCAGCCCTGAACCCATTGGCTAGGAAAGTAGTTATCTGGGAGCTGAGTAGGGAACAAATAATCTGATTGGAACAGGGACAACACAAGTGATCATGTACTACCGCCGGCACTTCCAAAATGGGGGCCAGAGGAAAAACAACTTACTGTCTGGAAGTTTGCATCTTCTGACAATCTCCATGAGTTCATCCACTTGCACAAATGGACCCTGCATACACACACAAAAAGATTAGCCATTTAATAGAAATACTGACATAGTTCAATAAATAAATGTAATATTCAATAAATGTAATATTAATGAAATGAGGCAGTAAACTACCAAAGTCTTCAGAAGATTTCATTATATTACAGCTAACCTGAAAACACACAGGAGGTGGGAGAAGTTTCATTAGAACTACAGCAGCAGGTGGAACAGGAAAGACACCACCAGGAACTGGATGTAAACCTGGAGCTGGAATAACAAAAATAAACAAAAATAACTCTTAATGGTTTTATAGCAAAAATAAAAAGGCTTGATTGGAGTTTTGTTTATTTTGGAGATGAATCTTACAAGGCATCATATGCAATGAATAAAAATCTGAGATCAAATGACTTAACTCAAACTTCTTGCACTACAGAATACATGCGTAAGGGTGAATTAGAAAAGCATTTTAAAAATAAAAGTTTCAGTCACAATGTAGCAGAGAATTTCCCTTTTTATTTTGATAAAATTTAGTAATCATCTTACGTGCTAAATGTCTTGGTTGAAATGGAATCATTTGCTGGGTATCTGGTTTTGGATATTCTGGCTTTCTGTCTGCTTCATCTTTTAGCACAGGCACTATTGAAGGTGCCACTACAGGATCTGGAATTATGGTTGATAGCTTTGCACGAGAGACATCCTGGAAATTGTATTAAAAGAAAAGTGTTAATGAATTCATGTGACTTAATTAAAAAAATCTTTAAATGATGAAAGTGTGCAATGGACATAATGTAAGATTCTCTGTTAACTTACCTTATAACCAAGAGCTTTGAGTTCACTGGCAGAACAAGGGTACAGATCCATGAATTTATACCTGTCTACCAGCAAAGCTGTTTCTTTGCCCTCATATTCTTCCTTGAAAGCTGTAAACCTTCGTTTCTCAACTTTTAATATGCTAGCCAAGTCACCAATATTGCTTTCAAAAGCTAAAAATCGAGCCCATATTTCTCTGTATAAGAAAATACCGAAGAAAATAACCCAATAACAATTAATTTATATGCCCAACAAGAGACAGAAAAATCAAAATATAGAAAGCATGCTTATTTAAGCATATTCTAACTACATTGTCTAAAATAGTACCAATGTCTTTTGCAACTGTTCAACTGTTCAGCAGGTTTCAAATCCAATTTATTGCAAGACTCACTGTTTACTAAAAAATATTTTATGTGTTGGTGGCTTGCTACTAATCAGCTCTGTCTTTGCATGAGAAATTATTCTAGTCTAATGCTAAATTTATTGTAAACAAATACCAGTCATTTTTTTTTTCTTATAACCAAAAGGCACAGCAATTGCCCATAGGTTAATTTTAGCTGCCTCCTTTTTCTAGAAAATGTTTATTTTAGATCCAGAAAAGCTGACAACTGAGTCTATTCTATAAGCTGCTCTAGTAAGGAGGGACAGTCAAAAGAAATGATTCTATACTTAATATTGATTCTGGTGAATGGCAACCAGTCAGTTTATGTATAAAGAGGGAGCCATGGTGGAAGAGCTCTTACAAATAAAATGGAAACAAAATGAGCTGCATGCATAGATTGTCAATTCACTACATTTAGGAGCAAAATGGCAGACAAAATAGTTATTTATTAAATTTAGACAAACGTAATCCATAAATGTACATAACTCCCCAGCACTTTTGTTCCAAAAAATAGGGTCCAAGTGGAAATCATTTGTTAAAGGGAATAGTTTTCAGTGAGTAAACACAGATGAGTTGAGGAAGAATGTACGGTGAAAGCCAGGAAGGAGGTATCATTCATTTATGTATGTTTGTATTAATCAAATTTATACACCACCCATGTCACTGTACAAGTGACTTTCACACTAAACTCATTACTATAGTTTTCAAAGCATAAACATAGATGAGATGGGGAAGCATGTAGGTACAAAGCAGGCAGGAAGGTGGAACTATTCATTCATATATATATGTATTAATTAGATTTATATGCTGCTGATCACACTGTAAGTGACTCTGAGTGGATTACAGTAAACTCATTTCTGATGCATGTGGGTCAAAGTGCCAAAGCATGCCAGGTCAGATCAGAACACCATTAAAGCATTTGGGGTCATCCATAAAATGAATGCCAACAGAATGTGCTACATTCTTTGTTTCTCTTAATAGCTGTCTCTTTATTTACAAGTAAAACAAAAGAGATCACTTGAAAGAAGAAGCTTTGGTAAGGCTTACCCAGATTTCTCTGGTGGAAGGCTCCCCGAGGTCAACACACGTTCAAACAGGACTCTTGTATTATTATCCTCTATTTAAAACAGTTTAAAAGCAAAGATGAAAACATGTAAATATTTGTCTGATTTTTTAAAAAGGCAAATTTTTAAGTTTAAAAAATAAGGTTAAAATACTGAATCAAACTAAGAAAAAAAGGGAAGAAAAAATCTGTAAAAGAAAAAAAGGAAAAAATACAAGACAACGATTTCCCCCTTAATTCAAAACAAGTAGAAACAGTTTCAGTAATTTATCACCTTTTCTATCATTTCAATCTAAAATCTCTTCATCCCATACCCTTTTAAAAAAATATTAAAAGAAATTATAAGAAAATAACTTTGATTCTTTGAAAATCCCTATCTATTCCACATGGACAGAACAAAATACTAATGGCTGCATTTCCTACATAAAAGCTGACCAAAAGGGGCTTAAGGCTGAAAAGAAGCTATATGAACTTAACTTTTAATTACATATTCATTACAATTAAAGATCCTGTATCACACTGAAACAATCCAAATCTTAACAGAAGAATTTAAAACTCAATTTACAATTGTTGACAACAGCAGGGTACATAGGATCAAACATTATCATCATCATCACTATTACTATTATATATAAATTTGTAAAAGTGTCATTGTTAAACTGGCTGGGAAGGCTGCAAATGGCACTCACACTGACCACAGCATGCTGCAAGTGTTGTAAATATGCACTGGTTGCCAGGCACCCAAATCATGATCACATGAACATAGGGGGACTGGGAAATTCCAGGATTTCCGACACCTACTTTTTCAGTGCTGATGTAACTTCAACCACTGAATTGGTCAGTCAGCAAGTGAGGACTCCCTGCACTATGAGGGGAGATTTAACTCAGTCTTCCCAGTTCATTTTTTTAGTGCTCTGTTATACACGTCTGCTATGCAATTCATCAGCCTTTGTCTACATTCTCTTCAAATCAGATTGTGTCTAATAAACCTTCTGGGTACAAATCCTGATGAAATAAACTTTTTGAAAAACAAAGAAACACTAAATTTTAAAAGTCCAGGTTTTTTAACAATTAACTATGCAAGAATGCCTCTTATTATCAATTGCCCAATATTTACAAATTAGGTGCTCAGTTTTGGGGATAACATTTATTTTGTTTATACAAAAAAGCTTTCTAACATTTTCACTGCACTTAGGGAGATTATAAGAAATAAAATAAATGAATATTAATATTCTAATGGAAAAAAGACACAGTGAATTATAATCTCCAATTTAATGATTTCTCTGAGTTCCTGGGACTTACCATTCAAATGAGAAAGATAATCAATATATGCCAAAACATATTCTGGAATGTCTCCATATTTCTTCAAGCCTAGCTCAAAAATCTTAAAAGCCACTGACTTGTCCTGTGAATTTAAAAACGTTGTTAGTCAAGTAAAAAAATGAACCATCTAAAAAACTGATATAATAATTTCACTCACTATGAAGAATTACCTTGCTGCAATAATATTCCATCAGAGCAGCTGTAACATAAACATGGTGGCGGGTGCGGGCATCTTCTCGTGCTTTCTTAAATATCATTCGGCCTGATTTTATACCTTCTGCTCGCCTTGCAAATTTCATGTACTGAATATAAACCTGAGGAATGGATAATCTTTTAGCTGCAGTGCAGTATAAAGAGATCTACGCTTTATTACGAATGTGGCTTTGTTGCACATTTAAACTTCTTTATATTTTGAAATTCAAGGTAGCATATATATTTAACATGTTTTAGTTCTTAAACATCCAAAACGTAACAACCATCTAAAAAACGTAATTGTCTAAACTCATATTGCTTCTCAAATTCCTTGGGGCGTCAAACCGAGCCCCACATAGCAAATAACTGATATACAATTCATTGATCAAAAATCCCCACTACCATATTGCATAGAGTTGGAATTATAAGCCACTTTGCTTTTCTGCTTCTCCAGCTGCTATCCAAATTGCCAGCAACTTTTCGGGCTGTGAATTTTGCCAATGAATTGTTTAGGTTTGCTTAGATGTGGAAAATGAGGTGGGACAAATCAACCATCTGTCTTTTCATAATAGATAATTTATAATCTCATAATTCTGATCAGGTTTAATAATAATGATAACTGGCATGATTTACTGAAATCTGGTAACTATTACTAAAGCCTGCTTGGAAGAGGAATTCCCCTCTCAAATATGTGCCCATCTGGGTTTCAAGTGTAGCACCAGCCATGATTTTAAGACAGGGCAGCAGAGTTGCTATTGTCACTTGAAAGTTCCTGACAGCTCTCAGAGACCTTATTGATCAATTTGGACTCTGCTGATCCAGAGGGATTGCTGCTACTGGACCAGTTTCATTTTCTGAGCTGCTCAGTGTCATAAATGGATTGGCAATAGTGTTTCTCAGATGTATATTGAAGGACTTCCACCTGGCTCCCCTGGGTATGGGGTCAGAAGCAGCTTGGAACTTCATGGTCATTATAAAGCCATAGTTGCTATCTTGAATGAAGGGGTCAACAACACCTCTAGATTGGGCTGTATCTATATAAACTTTTTCTGCTTGTGGATCCCAGAAAATGTTCCTGGTCAGAAAGCTCTGGAAATAAAACAGTACCAGAAATATCTAGAATATCTCTGGAACAAAACTAAGAATGAATCCAATCAGGAATCCAATCAGCCATCTAGAGGTCAAGGTGACCCAGTCTCTCCTAGGTAGGGATGGGCCTGAGGAATATCTGCAGGACAACTACAAAGATACCTGAGGCAGATAAAGTTACTAAAATCCTTTCTGAATTGGATTCCAGTTGTGCAGATGCTTTGAAATTGCTTGAGGCACAGTCATGTAGGTTATATGAAAAAAGTTTAAGCCTGTTGGTCTCAAGGATGTGGACAAGGAATCTATGGCCTCCTGTAACTTACATCCGTGTCCCTCCTGGCTGGTTAAGGCCTCTTGGGAGACAACCTGTGGTTGGATCCAGGCAGAGGTGAAGTCATCCTTGAGGGAGGAGATGTTCTGCCGCCCTTAAAGTGGTGGTGGTCCACCCCATCCTCAAGAAACTATCCTTGGATCCAACAGCTCTGGAAGATTTTCACCCTGACTCCAACCTTGAGAAGGTGGTAGGCTTGCAGGTCCAGAGGAACCTGGAGGAAATAGATTATCTGGACCCTTTTCTGTCGCGTTTCAGACTGGACTATAGTACTGATACAGCATTAATTGCACTTGTACTTGACCTACAACAGAATTAAGATGGGGGTGGTGCCTCCACCCTGACCATACCTGATCTTTCATTAGCCCTCAATACCATCAATCATTATATCCTTCTGAATAGGTTTAGGGGATTGGGGGGGGGCACAGTGCTGTGTGGTTCTGTTCCTCCAAGTCAGTTGGTTTTGATGGAGAGAAATGTAGCCCTATATTTCTGATTTTCAGGTTCCTTTAGAGCTCTACCCTCTTTCTGCTTCTATTTAACATGAAACCAGTGAATGAAGCCATCCATTAGTAAGGATGTAAGTATCATCAGTATGCTGGTGATATACAGCTTTACCATTCTATCCTTGGTCAATAAAATTATGCAAACAAGATTCCTTCAAAGTATCTGTAGACTGGGGATCTGGATGGAAAAATAACGAACTTCAGCTCAATTTAAGCATGACTGAGTGGCTGTAGGTTTTAATGCCTCCACCATTGCCCCTACATCTATAGATCCATCTTTAGTTATAGGCAAGGTTGCATTATCCCAGACAAAATTAGTTGTCTCACAACTCCAAAAATTGTGGTTGCTCCAACACTGGAGGTTTTTAAGGAGAGGTTGAACAACCATTTGTCTGAAATGGTACAGCATTTCCTGCTTGATCAGGGGTTGGACTATCTTGGATTATCTTGCTTTACTTTTTAATCCTATTTTGGCTGCTCAGCTTCATATTTAATGAGCTGAGCAACCAGAAAAAAATTGTTTAAATAAATAAACAAATCCTTAAACAGCTGAAAAAGTTTGTAACACTAGAACTTATTTTTGAATATGGTTCTTCACCTTGCTTTGATACCTATATATGTATCACCACAATAATAACAATACTAACAAATTAAAGTTGGATGTTACTCAACTCTCAACAACTCTGGGCGTTCACATCAAACAGAGTATAATAAAATCAATAAAAGATAAAAGAGATTTAGACACTTATTTTGTTTTTTGCTAGGATATTTTGGCATTCTTGATGACCCTAATGCTGTTAATGCGTATGAAATTATTGTTAACAGTGATTCCACTTGCTATTCTCCATATTCAAACATATGTTGAAACAATGTGTAATATTTTTCATATTTCCATAATTGTAAGCACAGGAATATAATCTTTATCACAATGACAAAAAAGCTAAAATAACATGATTTATATAAATTGGGGATACAAAATAAGCACCAAAAACGGTTTTAAAAAATGTCACTGAGAGAGCTAAGCCAAGAGAATCGAAGTTGTTCAAACTGCAATTATTTGAAAGTTGAAGTACTAGAGATCAAACATACCAAAGTGGGATCGATGTCTTCAATAGCCAAGAGTCTGTTATATATGCTGTGTACTTTCTCATATTTCATACGACTCTGCACAAATTAAAAAATATTTGATTAGTTTAAGTCCAAAGTGACCAGCATAATAGTTTGACTGTATTTTTATGGAGATTACAATCTCTAAAGATAGAGGAGGATTTCATTAATGTTTGAGAGAATAAAGAAATGTTTTGATTCACCTCTTCATAATCTGCATACGCAAAATAAAGAAGCATATTCTTTTTTAATAAAGTGCTGATTGCTCTTTCATAAATATTTGCTGCTTCATCACTGAAAAGTTTAGCATTGTTCATATCCTAAAATAAGATGAAATAATGAAAAGAATTTGTCAGGCAAATAATTAAAAAGGATAGTCAGAAAACAATTTTCAACCATTTAAACCATGCTCACTGAAAAAATTATACTACCATTGTAAACTTAATTGGATTGCATATCAAAAACAAGCAAACTTGTTTGGTTTCTAATTGGATATTGGAGTTCAATTTATATATACTGGCTGCAAACATTTTTGTCATACAAGTAGTCCTTTGGTTACAACCACTTGTTTAGCAACTGTTCAAAATTATGATGGTGCTGAACAAAGGGCACTTACAACTGGTTCTTCAAATTCCGGCCATTGCAACACTCCTGCAATCATGTGCTTAAAATTCAGATGCGCAGTGGTCAGCTCATTATTACGATCATGTGACAGCCACAGTCACATGATAATAATTTCAAGCAAAGTTAATAGCAAAGCCAGAAGATAGTTGAAAATTACTCCCACATCCACTGCGTTTTTGTTCACCTATGCTCTGGAATTATTATCCATGGCATCCATGTACCTGCCCATGATCCACAACATCTGATTGCAGCCCACCCCAGCCCCCTTCCAAAGCATTGAAGCATTTACCTGTAGAACCCTCTGCCCCCCCAATGGACCTCCCCTGCAGCACTAGAGTACCCACTGGCCCTCTTTCCTGGAATTCCTGCGTCTTCTTGCTTAACAACTTGAATGGGTCTGGGATTACAATAGCAACTGGAACTACCAAGATTGCAGTCGTACTAAGTGATGTCGTCATGTGACATCACCTTTTAGGACTGCATCATTTAGTGATGGGACTTTCAATTGCCATTGTAATCATTGTAATAAATTTACAATATTGATTACTTTTGTTTCCATACCATTTTTCAATTATTTAAACCTGCATTAACATATTAAGTCAAATTGGTGTTTGTATACTGTTATAATCAACAGTGTTAATAATAAATAACAATGTGTAATAAAACACATAGATAACACAAAACAATGTGTTATTTATGTCAGTAGTGTACATGCAGATATTTCAACATTTTTTCTTACTCCTTTCTCAGCTAGCAGCTTGCTGGATTGTTCAAGATATTGTGCAGCTTCGTACCAGATATCAGGATGATGACCCAATACTAAGAGGCATTGTTCATATGCAAACATCACTAGCAGAAGACACAAGAGACAATATTTATTTGGCATTTTGCAAAACAAATCATTACTTATTTAAATCACAATGTTTCTTCAAGCTCCTCACTAACCAATTTTGCATTGTTTGACTGAGAAATCACATCTTATTGTTCTCCAATAAGTCTGTAAATTTGAGGGCATTCTCGTTGTTTTGTATTTTCAGTAGGTTTTTTTAACATTTAAAATTGTTGGTGACTCAAGCAACATCATATATTTAGCACCCAAAGGAATCATTTTTGTATCCTGTAATCTAAGCAAAGGTAGATTTATTCTTCTATTTCAAAATTATCAGATTCTGTTTGCACATGCCTTGCAGTCCCATCATGGAAGTGATCTGGGCAGTAAGACAAGACTAACACAACACAGTGCTCTAGATTTAGAATCTAGACTCTATCAAAGTATCTGAAAAGCAAAACAACAACAACAACAAGACCGAAGTTACCTCTCTTTGTGATGAGGGTTTGGTCTTCAGTACGCAGAGGGTTACTCTTTTCCCACTGAATGTATTTTTTCCACATGTCTACCTGCTGTGCTTCTTGTGGAGTATTTTGTGGTGGGACAGAGGGAGCATTACGGTCCAGACCTTTCATCACAGTTTCATACTCCTGAAAGATAGGTAGATATTACAATAGTTAAAACAAAACAAATAATTCAATAATCTGTTTTGTTTTTAATATTTGAAAGTTGTTCTATTGGACATGTATTGCAGTTCAGTTTTTCACCCCAATGTATTCATAAGAAGGAAAACAAAAATCCACCATCATCCGTACCTTAGCAACACGTCTAGCATTCATATAATCTCTACTACGATCTTCAATCATTTTTTTGGCTAAGTGGATATTGATTCCCTGGAAAAAGAGAACAAGCCGTTAAACTCTGAAAACCTATATTTGCAGAGGTTCACTGAGACCTCCTATGTATTTTATTAAACAAGTTATATATGCCACACACAGAGTTCCCTTTTTATGATCTTCTAATCCAGGGGTGTCAAACTCAAGGCCCAGGGGCTGGATCCGGCCTGTGGGGTGCTTAGA
The DNA here is from genome assembly GCA_022577455.1 of Arizona elegans. Classification (NCBI taxonomy): domain Eukaryota; kingdom Metazoa; phylum Chordata; class Lepidosauria; order Squamata; family Colubridae; genus Arizona; species Arizona elegans. Next base: position 77,056,737 of record JAKOOJ010000001.1, read on the forward strand.
TCTGGCCCACGGGGCCGCCCTGGAAACAGCAAAGGACCAGCCTGCAGTGCCTCTGCCAGCAAAAACAGAGCTGATATCGCTGGCAGAAGGTTGCAGGAGGCCATCGCAGCCAAAAACAGAACTCGGAAGCCTATTTTCACTGGCAGAGCGCTCGGACCACCAAAGGCCCCCCAGACATGAGTGATGCTTGAGCTAGCCACGTCCACCCGGGCCACACCCACCCGGGCCCCCTGAGGTCGAACACAACTGTGATGTGGCCCTCAATGAAATTGAGTTTGACACCCAGCTCAAATCCCTTAATTCAGGGTAGCATCAGGGCGAATGGATGGAGCTGAGCATTTACTGGCTAGATGCCCATCCTGATGCCACACAGAGTTCACCGCAGATATTTTTTTCTTTGCACCCTGGGGGAGAAATATCTGCCACCAACCTAGGACTGAACTCTCAACCTTCCAAGAAGCATGACCAGAAATGTACATAATTAAAGAAAACTTTCAAAAACTTTGACTGGGCCAGATTTCTTGTAAAAGGAAGGGAGGGAGGGAGGTTTCTTTCTTTTTTTCAGATGAAAAAAATTAGCTTCACAGTTTTTTGAATAACCAGCCACTGATTGTCAAGATAAGATATTCATATTGTTATAACTGCTACATAAACAATTCATATTAACTCCATCAACTTCTTTCAACTTTTAATAAAGGTAATAAAAATAAAGGCTTGAGAAGGCTTGAGAATTCTTATAAGTTAATTCTTATAAGGTCTCAGAAAACTAATTTCAGAAGTAATTCTGAATTGTGATTAAGGCAGACAGATAATAAATGCTTAAGTTCAATAACCTTTGAAGAAGCATTAGAAGTCAATTAAATTGAATATTATAAAAAATTAAAATCTATCTGTTTATGTTATGAAAAAGATTGTTCCCCAAAAGATGCATTAGCTATTCTTGAGCTAGGATTATCACAGAATATATACCTTGTGGCCAAAAGGATCAAAACTGTATCTGCAAACCAATGTTCCCATATGTAAATTCTGCATCATTGAGATCAGGTACAAAAATCCATAGTCAAACGAGGATCCTAGAAATTTCAGTGGGATAGGACTTACTTTCTTACAAATTATTATTTTCTTTCTTTCTGAAGTTAACTCAGCTTTACCGAATAATGTATTAGCTTTCAAATTCTATAGCCTGTTTATGATTTGAAATGATAAACAAAGCAACAAAGGAGGAAAGGAATATAAATGGCTGGTCTTAAATGCAGAAGACTGGTTTTAATTTTGAACAGTATGAGAAGAGTCTATTCACTTTGCCTTATCAGAAAAAGCTCCCACTGCAGAGGAAGAAAATAGTTGTGTTAGAGTCACTCAAGTTGGAATGCTAGCATCTTTTCATTTACCTCTTCATACTTGTTATAATCTCGCCACAGCTGTTCAATGTTGATCATAGGGTTCACACAGCCTCGCTGATAAACCCTGCGGACAGCTGTTATCCTCTGGTTTTCTGCGTAGGACCCTACTGCTTCACTAAATAGTGAGGCGAGACAGTAATATGTCAGCAATTACACTTTGCAACCTGTATGAATATCAACATTGCATTAATTAACACAAAAGAAAAATTATTGTACTTACACGCCTTTCAAAAAATTGATGTAATCCACCCAGATCTATATAAAAAGCAGTCAAAGTTTAGTTTGTCATAACTGTTCAGTATTTAACAAAAAATATTTCCAAAAAATATATAGAAACCTACCTGATACGACATTATTTCCATGCCAATTTTATCTAGAGCAAAATCATATGCTTGAGCCATTTTTTCTCTGCAAAAAATACACAGAAAAAACACAATTAAACTTGCATGGAAAAAATATTTATTATGTTCTATTACTTTAAACAAGCAGGTTATCATACATAAAAATACTATTCCAAACTTTTCATAGGGGACAGTCTGACATGTGTCAAGAGGATCTACATTTTGGGGAGAATTCCCTGATCAAGGAACCTACATGTTGCATTTTAAAAGGATTTTTTAAAAGTAGATTGAGATTTGAACTTCTTTGGGAAATAACATAGGGTTTAGAAAGAGCTGAAATAAAGCAGTTTTAATAATATTAAGATGTTTTGCTGTTTATTGGCAACCTTACTCTGGGTTTACATTACTATACAGTCATATAATTGAAAATAGTGGTAGTTCTTGTTCAGTGACTATAATTGAGACAGACAACTCAGTTATTAAGTGAATTTTCTCAGCTTTTCAAAGCTTTCCTTTGCTTTACATATCTAGGAAGATCATAAAAGCAAGAACTGATTACAAAGCTATTTTTTTCATCATCAATTTAACTGTGAACAGTATTAAACAAGGCAGTAACCAACAGACTACCTGTTCTGCAAAGTAAGGTGAAATAAGATTTTAAAAGTAACAATGAGAATGTTTACACTTCAAACAACTTTCAGGTTAATTCCAAACTGCTTTAAACTGATGGCTGTCTAGACATTTGATTCTCCAAAGAGCAGGAAGCTTGAAAATAATTCAGAGTAGTTTGGAGTGAGCTAGATGCTCATAGATTAACTATAATGATGCACAACTATTTGCCACATTTTAAACCACTGAATCAAGAAAATTAACTTTGTGGTATCGTTATACCAGAGACACCACTGAGCAATAGGGTAGTTCCAAGGTTATTGTTGCTTCTACATAAACTAAAAAGTAAAAGCAGGAGGTGAGAAAGAGGGGGAAGAGGGAAGTACCAGTCCCGGGTCAGCAGTGTTATAGCAATACACTCTAAGTCTAAGCAATCCTCCTACAGTTCTGAGTCATCCATTTGTGCCATGGTATGTCCATGTGAAGAATTGACCTTGGCAGAGTTATCTATTTCTTCCTAGAAATTCTTCTTATTTCTTCTTCTCAGGCCTAGAAGAAGTAGCCAATAAACCATATCAACTTACTTATAACTGGGTAGCTTCCCTTTTGTTTCTCGCACATATGAAAGGTAGCACTTCCACAAGTCAATGTGTAAGACTTTCATAAGGCATCGCTGAAACAGCTATTTATATTGAGAGAAAAAAAGAAATAGTAGTCCATCAGCAGGTCAGAGTAGATTCTTGTTTCGCAAATTTAAACAAACTTCCTCAATTTTGAACAAAATACAATGATCATCCTCTATGTTTTTTTTAAAGAAACTTGGGCAAAGCTTCATGAATTACACTGTCTCGATCATTTTTAACCAGTGTTAAAATAATAAAGCTGTAAACTACAGCAATATGAAAGAAAAGATTGACAGTATCCAGTACTGGAGCCTTACATGTTCTGATTTTCTAAATGGAAATTTGACTGTCACTTTATACACCTTAAAGCATCAGAGGGACTTCACAGAACATATGGACTTTGTTACTCAGATGACTGTAGTGGAATATAAGGATATCTTTGAAGGAAGGCCAGGAACTCGATACTAATTTAGAGCACAGCTGCATATTTATTGAAGACATTTTTCTAAGTAATCCATGTATGCCTCATCAACAAGGTATCTAAACCAAAGTACTGTCCCCAAATCAACCGTGGCATAGTTTAAGGCTCTTAAGTAGTTTTTGAGGAGAGATACAAAGGCATCCCATTCATATTCCAAACTTTGACTGAAAGAAGCATTGAAACCACCATGTTTCATGACATTGTCTGTTTTATGCCAAAACTCATAAGCTGTTAACCTAATTAAATATCCTGGTTAAATTGGTCAATTATATTTAAAACATTTCATTTTAACTTTTTCAAATGAGCCTATCTATTTAAGTAAGGTGAGTAGCATATGTTTGATCTGTTTGCTAATATGCTAATCAGTATTATATATATATATATGTGTGCAATGTGTTTTATGGAAAGATCATTAACCAGAATAAAGATTTTTGTCTTGTTCAGCAGGGTAATATGAAGGTCAAAACAAATATTTCATCAGCTTCACTTTTCTCAGTCAGCTTCTAGGCCCAATTCAAAATTCTTCTATCTTTGCAAGCCTAATTCATATTCCTCTCTAAACTGTAAGATTTTAGATGAAGTAGAGACGTAGGGCCTCTCAATGCTATAGCTTCTTATATTTAAATGTATACTTTCACTTGTCTAATTAAATTGAAAAAAGTGAGGAAAAACAGAAATGTGTGGTATTTGCGGAAAGGCATCAAATGCATGATAAACCCAATCTAGCTAGAGCCTATCTGATTTTATTTCTCTGCCAAGTAAAGCTTGACGCACATCCCATGGTATTTTAACTTTATATAGGTAACAGTTTTAATATTTTAAAGCATGTTGTATTTATGTTAATGTTTATATTTATTATGAGCAATGAACATAATAGACTAAGCACATTGTAGTTTTCCTGTGAACAACAAAAAAGCTATTTGCTCCTGCCCTCCTTTGTGATTTCTTTTTTAAACTTTCCAGTGTAGCCTATTTCCTTGGGATTGTCTGATGTTAAAATGCTCAAATATGTCCAATCTTGTTTTGCATGCATGTTAACTAAAAAACATATACAAAACATCTTTTTATGAATTGTTAAGACAGCCATTTTTCCAACTTGGGCAGCTGCTTCCAACATGCATAGGAAATACATGAAGCCAAGTGGGTAAACATGCATTTTTGAAGCAGCCCCAAGCATCTGAAGAAAACATGGTTGTTTTGATGTTTGAGGGGAGAGCTTCTTCTATTGTACTCTCACATGACAGTTATCAGAATGGCTGTATGTTACTTTTTTTTTTAAGCCTTTGAGCCAGTGTTGATCCAGGCAGCTACTTGGACAAGTCTCTGTAATTTTCTTGGCCAGATTTCGGAAATGTTTTGTTATTGCCACCAGGGCTGAGAGACAGTAATTGGTCCAAAGTCACCCAGCTAAGATGGGACTAGAATTTAAGACCTCCTGGTCTGAAGCCTTAATCAGTTCATCAAACTGTCTTTCTAACAGTTACTATTGTACACAAATTGATATAAGCAACTGTAGAGGCCACTCTAAGCTCTATTGTCTACTGCTTTTATGTGTCAACCATCATTTCTTCTTCCCATCCATTGGGCTCTTCATGTTGATAACATATGGTGAAATTTTTTTCCATAACTATTTTGATTATATAGTAAGTTGTTCCAGAAGTGTCACAAGGGAAAAAGTATAGTTATGGTTCATACTAGAATGTGAGCTTCAAAGATAACAACTTTGGCATGTTGCAAAAAGGGGATTGAGGGGTTTTCTGGGGAAATTTTTAGATAGATTTTTAAGGGGTTCTAGGGGGCAGGAGGGTTGTGTGGGTTTGGGGGTTAACCCATGGGGAGAGGGGGGCATTAGAGTTCATTCTGCTGAGGGCTTTTCCATCAATACGCTGAGTGGGAGGGGCAGATATGGCGGGAGCAGGGGGCCATATCATGTGGTGGGGTGTGCACTCGCTATCTCTGAGCAGTGGCACGCCCCAGTCTCCATAGCCCTTCTCGTTCCCCAGGCTGTTCAGACTCTCAGGGCCCGAGCTTTCGGCTTTTGCTGTACAATGCCAGGTCCATGGTAAATAAAGCTCCCCTCATTTGCGATCTTATTCAGGAGGGGGGGAGCGGACCTGGCAGGTATTACGGAGACCTGGTTGGGCCAGGAGGGGAGAGTTCCCCTCGTAGATATGTGCCCACCAGGCTTCCATGCATTCCACCAGCCGAGAGCTCAGGGCAGGGGGGGGGGATTGGCGGTTATTATAAAGGAAGGTCTTGATCCGACGGAGACCACTGTTCCACAGATAGCCGGATGTGAGTCCCTTCTTGTGAAGTGGGGCCATGGAGTGCAGATGGACTTGTTGATCACGTACCTGGCTCCTGCCACGTGGCAACGGCCCTGCCTGAGTTGCTCAACGTCATAACCGAGGTGGCGGTTGATACCCCCAGACTTTTGGTCATGGAGGATTTCAACCTGCCATCCATCGGTGAAACGTCTGAGGTGGCTCGGGAGTTCATGACTTCCATGATGGCCATGGACCTGACTCAGTTAATTCATGGCCCTACTCACATGAGCGGGCACACTCTGGACTTAGTTTTTATCTCTGGTCAGTGGTCGAGTGGCCTTGATACAGGGGATATAGCCATCGAACCCTTGTCATGGTCTGACCATTCGCTCCTTCGACTTGACTTTCTAACCGCTACACCCTGCCGCAGGGAGGCAGGACCGACCAGGTGGTTCTGCCCCAGGCGCCTGATGGATCCTGATAGGTTCCAGATGGAGCTTGGGCCATTTCCTGAGACTCTGGCTCATGACTTGGCTGAAGACCTGGTGGCCGCCTGGGACAGTGCGGCTGCCGGGGCTTTGGACCGCGTTGTGCCTTTGTGACCTCTGACCCAGCACCAAACTCACCTAGCTCCTTGGTTCTCCGAGGAGCTGAGCGAGATGAAGCGCCAGAAAAGACGCCTGGAGTGCGGTTGGAGGACCAGCCGTCACTGGTGAGGTCTCATATTAAGACCTACCTAGTGGCGATAAAAGCAACAAAATCTAGCTATTTTGCCACCATTATTGCGTCATCAGATAATCGCCCAGCCGCCCTGTTTAGGGTGACCCGCTCCCTCCTCCATCTGGGAGCGCGGGATGATCCCTTGCAGGGTCGAGCTGAGGATTTTGTGCAGTATCTGTATGACAAGATCGCTCAGATTCGGGAAGGCCTGGCCTCTGACTGGGTAAGTCCGGACGGGATGATTGAGGCAGGTCTTGAGAGTGTTATCTGGGAGGAGTTTGATTCTGTGGTTCCCGAGGACGTGGACAGGATTCTGGGATGGCTGAACGTGACCACATGTTTATTGGACCCTTGTCCCTCCTGGTTGGTGCTGGCTTCCCGGGAGATTACATGAGGCTGGCTCCAGAGGATTATTAACACTTCTTTGAGCGAGGGTGTCCTACCGGCCGCCTTGAAAGAAGCGGTGGTGAGGCCCCTCCTCAAGAAGCCCTCTCTGGATCCAGCTGTTTTGGCTAACTATCATCCAGTCTCCAACCTTCGTTTTATTGCGAAGGTTGTTGAGAGTGTGGTAGCGCGGCAGCTACCTGGATAAAGCTGTCTATCTAGATCCACTCCAGTCCAGCTTCAGGCCTGGGCACAGCACGGAAACGGCATTGGTCGCATTGGTGATCTCTGGAGGGCTCGGGATAGGGGTTGTTCCTCTATCCTGGTCCTGTTAGATCTCTTAGCGGCTTTTGATACCATCGACCATGGTATCATGTTGCACCAGTTGGAGGGGTTGGGGGTGGGGGGCACCGTTTTGCAGTGGTTCTCCTCCTACCTCTCTGGCCGGTCGCAATCTGTGTTGGCAGGGGGGCAGCGTCAACCCCGAGGCGCCTTGTTTGTGGGGTGCCACAAGGGTCGGTCCTCTCGCCCCTTCTGTTCAACATTTATGTAAAGCCGCTGGGTGAGATCATCCGTGGCTTTGGGGTGGAGTTCCATCAGTATGTTGATGACACTCAGCTGTACATCTCCACCCCAACGATGCCCTTGAAGTGATGTCCCGGTGCCTGGAGGCCGTGCAGGCCTGGATGGGGAGAAACAGGCTCTGACTCAACCCTTCCAAAACCGAGTGGCTGTGGCTTCCGGTGTCCCGATATAGCCAGCTGGTGCCATCGCTGGTTATTGGGGGCGAATCACTGGCCCCCACGGAGAGGGCTCGCAACTTGGGTGTCCTCCTGGATGCACGGCTGTCTTTAGAAGAGCATGTGACGGCTGTGGCCAGAGGGGCTTTTTATCAAGTCCGCCTGATACGCCAGTTGCGTCCCTTTCTGGATTGGGACTCCCTACGCACGGTCATTCAGGCACTCGTCACTTCCAGCCTGGACTACTGCAGTGCTCTCTACATGGGGCTCCCATTGGGGTGCACCCGGAGGCTCCAGTTGGTCCAGAATGCGGCCACGTGGGGGATTATGGGAGCGATGGGGCGCTCCCATGTGACACCTCTCCTGCGCGAGCTGCACTGGCTTCCGGTGGTCTTCCGGGTGTGCTTCAAGGTGTTGGTGACCACCTTTAAAGCACTCCATGGCTTAAGGCCGGGGTATCTATGAGACCGCCTTTTGCCGCCAATAGTTCCCACCGGCCAGTTCGCTCACACAGAGAGGGCCTCTTCAGGGTGCCGTCGGCCACACAATGTTGGCTGGCGACCCCCAGGGGGAGAGCCTTCTCTGTGGCAGCACCTGCCCTCTGGAACGACCTACCCCCAGAGATACGCACGATACCAGACATCCGGACTTTTTGTCGAGCCCTGAAAACACATCTATTTCATCTGGCCGGGCTGGCATGATCCCATCCTTTCGGTTTTAATTTGAAATTGGTTTTAACTGGGTTGTTTTAAATTGAGGAATGAAATTATTTAATGTCTTTTAAACTGTTTTTTAAATTTTATATGTTATGTTTTATCTCAGCTGTTCACCATCCTGAATCCTGTTGGAGAAGGGTGGTATAAAAATAAAATAAAATAAATAAATAAAATAAATAAATAAGATACAGAAGGACATTTGTGAGAACAGGAACATGTACGCAGCTGGAGTGATTTCCATAATCTTTGGTCAAACAAGCATGTTTTGTATGCATTATTTATGGAAATCATATATAACATGTGGAAGTACTGATTCGCATACATACAAGAACCAACAAGTTTAATGACAACCCACTCATTCCTGAGGGTCTCATTATGTCTATACCATATCACAATGCTAATATGAATACCTTAAACACCTTCCTGTGTTTCCCACTTTTATACATTTTGTATAACAAACAGCCATATGGAACATTTCATTCATGATCCCTCAAACAAGCTACCATCTTAGCTTAAGGTAGGCACATAACTCATTCTCACACTAGAGAAAATAAATATTCTAATTGTTATTAGTTTGATTTTTTAAAATTAATGTATACATAGAAGCTTACCTTTTCTACTTTGTCATAATTTTTTGCTTTTATCTGAAAAACAAAACAAAACCCTCAAATAATTAGGTCAGCCTTTCATCAAATATGAAAAAAACTATTTATTAGTTGGAATAGACTTGGCTTTTTTTTTTTAAAAAAAAAATTGAACTGCAAAATAATTGACAAGTTAATGAAGGGTTTTGAAAAAGCTAGTATTACTTTCAGTAGACGAGGATATATTGTGAGAAAATATATACTGTGATATATTTCAGTTACATTAAAATTTGCTTAAGAATGTGTTATCCTCCTGATAATCAAGCATAAATATTAATATTATTTATAACATATTGTATTAATATGGAAGGCAATTTTAAAACTCATGTTTCACAGTAGATTAGAGTTTATATTCAGATAGTTATTATAGAAAACAGTAATCCTTTATTAGTTTAAATTCTAATACAGATTTAACATATTATAAAACAATATGTTGTTTTATAACAATTTAGTGACTTTCTAATAGCTGATTAAGATGCTCATTATAGCTGATACTACAGATGCCAAAGCAGCTTTTGATGTTCATTAATAATAAGTATAATACAAAACTTCATGAAACAGATCCCTTCAGTGTTTCAGGACTCGGAAACAGCTATTCCCCACCCCCATCCCCCCAAAAAGCTGCTTAGTTACAACATGAATCTAACACACAAATGAAATAAATATTGGAAACGTCTCTGCCATGTAATATTCAAAAGACTTAAATATTTTTTTGGAATACACACTTGTCATTTGTTTCAATGTATTGATAAAATATAGCTGATAACTCTCCATACAATATTTGATTTCAAAGTTAAAATTAAGGTTAAAAGCAGAGGCCATGGGGGGGAAGGTTTCGGTTCAAACTAAAAGCAACAGGGCTTTGGAAACCACTGTGGAATTTAATAGTAGGGTGTTCTATCAATGATACATCTTGGAGTTCTGCAATATTAGTTCTAGTATGAATCAAGTACTGTAGTGAAGAAATTAATGCAAATACTTCAGGGGGTTGCATCATTGCAAAGGAATGTGAAAACCTAGGAATTTAAAATTCTAGGCAGCTTTGTAATAATTAAAGACTAAGCCATGAGGAGGAAACTTAAAAATACCATCACTTCCAGTATCTTTAAACTATATTGGGCTTCACAGGAGTGAATAATAAATATCTAAAAAGACAAGTGAATAGGGACGGAATAACCGTAATGATGCTGCCACTGGGGAAGGTTCAGAGTGTAGGACGGCAAGTCAGACTGCTTGCAATCGCTTTCTGGGATTGCAGAGAGGGGTTTCTTAGCGTTGCAAGGAGATGCTGGAATATCTGGGACCTTCTGCATGCAAACCTCATGTTCTACAGCTGAGCTTCAGTGACAATTAAATAGCAAGGTAAATAATTACCTGCTATAAGCATTTAAGCCAGAAGGATACTCCACATCATCTGCAGGCATTTAAAAATAAAACATATTTAAACTTAAAGGTTTATAAAGCTGAGAATGAACCAGGGTGAACAGATTCTTTCACTCATCAACGTAAAGAAATAGAAATAATACTTAATATCAAGAAAATGCCACTCATCTGCAAACACTACCTGCTTATTTGTGTTCTAAATTAGATATGTTCAATCCATGGCCTATGGACTGCATGCAGCTCTGGGCAGCTAATGATGCTGCACAAGGTTACAAATATTTAACATTATTATGTGATTTATATAAAGATTAACAATATTATATATTTTATATGTGGCTCAGGACAATTTCTCTTCACTCAATGCAGTCCAGGGAAGCCAAAAAGGTTGGACTCCTATGCTCTAAATCAGGGGTGTCAAACTTGTGTTGTCACAGTGGCGTCACGTGGCATATTTGGACTTTTTTCCCCTTTGCTAAACCGGGCATGGGCGTGGCCAGCACATGACACATCTGGCCCACGGGCCACGAATTTGACAGCCCTGCTCTAAATTATCCTGAGCAGCAATTTCTCAATTGGTTACCCTCACAATATGTTGGGAAACCACACAGCTTTCGAGGAGATTATGGGAACTGTAATCCAATAGATCTTTAGGCACCAAATTAAAAAAAATGTTCTGAATTCAAAATGTTTATATGTAAAAAATGATGTACAGATAGGACATCTTAATGAATATTTTGTTTGCACTGACTGGCATGAATGCTAATTGTGTAAAAATATATCAATATTCTTTCAAGAGAAGAACTCTGTAGTAGAATTTTGTAATCTGTAAGCTTTTACTAATTGAAGAATGCAGAATCCCTTTAAACATACATCCAAAATTATGATTTTATGTTTTTTAACTCATTGTTCTACAGAGGAATTATTGAGTCTGTCATGTGCACCTCTATAACTGTCTGGTTTGATTCTGCAAGCCAACAAGACAGACAGAGACTTCAGAGGATAATTAGAACTGCAGAAAAAACAATTACTACCAACCTGCCTTCCATTGAGGACCTGTATACTGCACGAGTCAAAGACGGCTGTGAAAATATTTCTCATCCCCTCCCATCCTGGACATAAACTGTTTCAACTCCTACCCTCAAAATGACGCTAGAGCACTGCACACGAGAACTAGACACGAGAAGAGTTTTTTCCCGAACGCCATCACTCTGCTAAATAAATAATTCCCTCAACACTGTCAAACTATTCACTAAGGCTGCATTACTATTAATCTTCTCATTGTTCTTATCACCCATCTCCTCCCACTTATGACTGTATGACTGTAACCTTGTTGCTGGTATCCGTACGATTTATATTGACTGTTTTCTAATATGATTTGATTGCTCATTTGTTCCCTATGACTATCATTAAGTGTTGTACCTTATGATTCTTGACAAATATATCTTTTCTTTTATGTACACTGAGAGCGTAAGCACCAAGACAAATTCCTCGTGTGTCCAATCAGACTTGGCCAATAAAGAATTCTATTCTATTCTATTCTATTGTGTAAGCATAATGCCTTGATATCAGAAATTTTTCATAATTTTTGCTGTGTCGTTTTTTCTTTCCTTCTTGATTTTTTAATTTGTATTCTAAAATTTGTAAATTATATAGGTTAGTGATATTTTAAATGAAATTAAATGTATTTTTTATTCCCAATATTACTTGTACTACCTGTCTTATTGTTATTAATTTAAAATTCAACAAAAGTAACAGGCTTTTACATACACACAGTTCCTTTTAAATCCAAAATAATTCAAAAAAAGACAGGCTTTTACATACAGTTCCTTTTAAATTCAAAATAATAGCTTGATATGTAAATTGAAACCAATAGTGTCTCAGTGGTATTTAGGATAAAGAAACTGGGTTACCACTAGTTGGCACCAAAGAGCTTGGATTTTTTGTATCTCTTAGCTACCATCTAATTATCATCTCTATTTTTGCATCCCAGATTTGTAAAATAGTAATTAAAACACATGACAATGTGTCCTATATCATCTAGAACAGCTGTTCCCAACCTTTGCAGCTCGGTGGCCCAACCAGGGGGGGGGGACTACAAGTTGAGCTGCATGCGCATGCCTGCCACTTCTGCGAGTTGAGTACATATGCGCAAGAATGCTGACCTGTCTCTCGCACGGCCCAGTTCCAAATAGACCATAGCCTTTAGTGGGCTGCAGCCTGGGGGTTGGAGACCCCAATCCAGAATGTCAATGAATGTATTCAGAAATTGGAAGTAAGGCTTGTTGGAGTTTTTTTGAAGTATGGATTGTTTTCTACTTTCATTTTCCTATGATTTCAAACAAGGATGTATTATGTCTGTGAATTAGCAACTGAGAAATTCTTACACCCCCCCCCCAAATCTATTCAGTTCAGTCAAAATTCATTACTTCCTTAGTACAATAAAATAGGGATCTTAAATTATAATTGAGTTTTTTAAATTAGTAAATTAGAAGTAGTAAAAAGGAAAATTATGGTTAAAAGCTCCCTAATTTTTGAACTTTTAAATCTACAAATTTGAAAGCATTGGGTGAATTTCCTTGAATACTTAAGCAAAATACATTTTAATAATAAATTCAAGAATTTTTCAAAATAAACAGTAAAGGATAATTAAAATTTTGATTTTAGAATGTTATAGACTAAACCACTTAATCATATTTCAAATAAGATTCTGGAATTAATTAAAAAGAATTCTTCATGTGGGAAAATGGCTTGATTTGAAACATAGTAAGATAAAATTTTAAAAACTGGACATTAGAGGGAACTAAAGAGTACAATTTATAATTACAGAATGAAGCAAAATATTTTAACATTGAACATATTAAAGGTTATCTTGGAACAATGGATGCAGAAATTAATTTTAAAATGGTCTGTTTGAGTCTGTCTAAAAAATGTTATGGAAGAGGAACAAGCATGAAGAACAAGTAAGTGGGTTTAAAATGTATTTTTCACTAGAATGATATTGAAAAATATGTTACATTGGACATATCAAAGAAACTGGCTGATGTTTTATATATTGAAAGAGATATACAAATAACAAACCAAGAGAGTGACCTGTATAATTTTCCTAAATTGGATTTACAGAAAAAGTTTTGTGAAGCTTTTTGTGAAGAATTTTGTGACGAGTAAAAGAAAAAAATGGGGGGGGGCATCAAATTCTAGGACATTACTAGAAAGAACTAAAGATCAAGAATCTGAGAAGTAAAAGGAAGGAATATAAAGTTGATTTTATTTCATCAAAGTTAAAATAGTTAATATGCTATTATCTCTGATAATCCTCAGTGGACTTTTGTGGAAAAGGATTGAAATGAGATGCTTTATGGTTTTGTTTATAGATAAAAGACAGGAAAATGGAATATCATTAGTTGTATTTTAAGAGAAAGTAATATTACTAAAATTGTCTATTTTTATTGTGATGAACATGGGAAATCACTTTTTTCTTTATATTTTTCTTTTCTATTTCCCTTTCCATTGTCCCTTTCTTCTTTTTTGCACCTTCTACTCTTTCTATTCCTTTTTTCAATTTGTATTAACTTTTACTGTTGAAATTATAATCTTTGATAAAATTACTATTAAAAAACATAAAGTTCTTTTGATTACCAGATTCTGAGGGCCTTATCACTTTATCATTTCTATTATATTTTAATCCTGAAAATCAAATGTTTGTTTTTATTTTGCTAACAAGTGATTCATATTAAAATTATTCTGTGTCTGCATTAATGCTTACTGAAGTAGAAGGGTAGTAAGATGTGTATTTGTAATTAAGCTGTTCCTTAATATCATGTATCTAGACAATAGCTAACTAAGAATAGTAACTGCAGGTTCTTACCCCATTATTAGCATCCCATTATTCATTTCTATATGCTATCAGCCAAGTACTATTTGCTTTCTACCATTTGCTAAATAGGGCTTAAATCTGAATACTGGAAATTCCGTTGTTTTTCTTGCTATGTGCCAGGAGAGCCTGTAGTTTTATACTCAAAGAGCTCATCTGAACACAGCAAAAAAATGAAAGAATGGGGAAAGAAAACTTGCCATCTTCCTGCCCAGAAACCAGCAAAAAACCCCATCAAGAATCATGGGCATATGTTGGACGTCCGGTTGATATAACGGCGAGATCAGTTATGGAAAGCAGGTCTCTGTGTTTCCATGCTGAGTTCTCTCCATTGGTGGGTTCCGAAAGGAGCCAAAGCTACCTTGGAAGGGCAGTGAAGCAAAGAGGGATGCCCTGAGAGATCTCAGAGAGTCACAGCTCTCCTGCCTGACCCAGGGCTTATTTTCCTTCTCAACCATGACGAGAAGAGACAGTCTAAGATAGCTGCCATGAAGCTGGGAGAGCCAATGACCATCTAAGCTTTGACCTGGAGCAGATTTTGGTGAACAGTGTGGAACTGGTTAAGAGGATTTTTTTTTTACCTGAAAGTTAACCCCAAAAGAGAAATCTAGGATTTACTCAGAACTATCTGTTAAAGTGGCGATCAAACTCTTTGAGAAAACTACCAGACCAGAAGGAAAGGATTACAGAGAGAAAAAAAAATCTTCAAAAACATAGGAAACTAGACTCTCAAAATGGGAAGACGTGATATTGGGAAGGCAATTTAAAACGCTGGAATTACGGATTTAAAAAATTAACACTGCTTCTATAATTGAATTACAATTTAAAATAATTAAAACCATATTTTTAGTAATAATATTGAAAATTAACCTGAGAGCGTCACCTGCTAGTGAAAGAAAAATATACAAGCCTGGGAATACTCATTTAAAGGACTGTGAAAATATTTACAGGACTATATACATCTATCCTATGACCAGTGGAAATTTAAATGTGGGAACAAGGAAGACACTTAATTAAAGTGACCCCTGAATGTAAAGTTATATGGCTGAGTCTATAAAGGTGACTTAAAGAGGCTTGGATAACTCCCTGGACTATGTAAATGGAACTGACTGACTACTTATGGAACATAAAGAACTGTGATTAGTGTATCTTTGAAGAGTAACTTCAGGTTTGAACAAATGGTTCTTGGGCTATTGGCCAAAAGTGGAATTTATTAAAACAAGATAAGATGCAACATAAAGAGGAGGAAATGGACTGGATGTTTCAAAGTATAAAGGATATGATACATTATAGAATTAATGGATGGCATAAAAAAATTGGAAAAAATCATACAAAGAGCAATGAGCAATGACCAAGATCCCCAGGAAAGAAAGGAGCTACCAGAAGGAATAGAGGGAAGAACAGAATTGAGGAATCAACGAAAAGATAACGAAGACTCATCAATAAAATTAGTAATGTTTGATGAATCAAACCAGGGGGAAAACATTCTAAGAGATCTGGAAAGAAGAATGGGAGGAACAGGAAGATACTTGGGGAAAGGAGACAGGGATTCAGGCTGATAATTTCAAAGCTAGACAGTGGAAGACGGTAGGGATGGGAGAAACACTTAGATTGACTAGACAGGATGTAGTCACAGATACAGAGAGAGATAAAGTTTTAAGAGAAGAATATGGGAAGCAAGTTAAAAAAAGAATAAAAATTCATGCTGAGATTCCGGATCAGCATGTTAATTGTAACAAAATAACTGAGTTGAGGAAAAGTAATAGGCATTTGTATAAATAGGTATCCAAGCAGGGTGCGACAAAAGCCAACACAGTTCTAAGGGTGCATTAACAGAGGGATAGTATCAAGACCACGTGAAGTGTTAATATTACTTTATAATGCCTTGGTAAGGCATTCCAGACTTGGAATACTGCATCCAGTTTTGGTCGCCACAATGTATAAAAGATGTTGAGACTCTAGAAATAGTACAGAGAAGAGCAACGAAGATGAGTAGGGAACTAGAAACTAAACATATAAAGAACGATTGCTGGAATTGGGTATGTATAGTTTAATGAAAAGGACTAGGGATGACATGATATCAGTGTTCCAATATCTAAGAGGCTGCCACAAAGAAGAGGGAGTCAAGCTATTCTTCAAAGCACCTGAGGGTAGGACAAGAAGCAATGGGTGGAAACTAATCAAGGAGAAAAGCAACCTAGAACTAAGGAGAAATTTCTTAATGGTTAGAACACTTAATCAGTGGAACAACCTGCCTCCAGAAGTTGTGAATGCTCCAACACTGGAAGCGATTGGACAACCATTTGTCTGAAATGGTATAGGGTTTCCTGCCTGAGCAGGGGGTTGAACTGGAAGACCTCCGAAGTCCCTTCCAACTCTTATTCCTAAGGAGCGGTGGTGGCGCAGTCGTTAGAATGCAGTACTGCAGGCTACTTCTGCTGACTGCTTGCAATTTGGCCATTTGAATCTCACCAGGCTCAAGGTTGACTCAGCCTTCCATCCTTCCAAGGTCGGAAAAATGAGGACCCAGACTGTTGGGGGCTGACTCTGTAAACTGCTTAGAGAGGGCTGTAAAGCACTGTGTAGCTGTATATAAGTCTAAGTGCTATTGCTATTCTATTCTACTTTAGAAAATAGTAAATTTGGCACTACCCATTTTTACTGGAGTGCAATAGGAGTTTCTACATATTTCCTGTGGAAATATTAAAAACAAATTTTAAAAGCTGTGAAACTTATCATGAATGAAAACTGAAAACCTATGTTTGCAACCTTAATATTATGGGAATGATACCTCACTTATTCTAGGAATATGCTAATATATTTATCAGATGCTTAATGCAGAAAATCTGGGTCAAAATTGAATTTTTGAATTGAATCAAAATTGGAAAATAACTTTTATTTGTTTTATCTCCCCTTTATTATTTTTTTTTATAAATAAAGCAGCAAATATACATAATACTTCTTTATCCTCCACAACAACCCTGTGATGTGAATTGGACTGAGTGTGTATGACTGGCCTAAAGTCACCCAGACAGTTTTTCATGCCTATGACAGAGCTAGAACTCAGCCTCTCCTGGGCAGTACCTTAAGTAGAAATATTGAGTCTCCTGAACTATAAATTATATAATACTGTGTTTCCCCGAAAATAAGACCCTGCCTTATATTTTTTTGAACCCTGAAATAAGCGCTTGGTCTTATTGCCATGCGCTCAAAAGCCCAATTGGGCTTATTATCAGGGGTTGTCTTATTTTGGGGGAAACAGGGTAATTATATAATAAGTTCAGAGTTTGGTCCAGAGTTTTGGAATCTCTTATGGCTGCACAACAATTCAAGTCTAACTTCCTACTTAACTAATCAATAATAATCTTTCCAAACTGATGACAGAAATAGTTCTGAAAAGAAGCTGTGATCAGTTTGGAAAGATTATTAAAGATTAGTTAATTGGCCCATCCCATAGTTTTCCCATCATTCATTTACCTACTGTATCCTATGTCTCACTGCTTTCCCACTACTTCACACCTGTTCTAGATTGCTATTTGAAACCCACCTGCTTATTGGCTACTACCTAAGTTAAAAACCTTACACCTGAAATAACGTTTAACAAATTTAATTAAAATAAGAATTATTTAAGAATAATTATTCTTAAAATTATAAGAATAATTCTTTTGTTATTAGGATTCAGTCTCCGGACACTCATGAAACTAAATAAGATTACAAAAAACTGGAGAGGTATGAACCAACTTCAGCTAACAGTCTGCTGGACTAATGAAATAGATTGTTTTAAGCCAATTATCACAATTGCTGCCTCTTCCACACCATTAACTAATTATAGCCATAAAATAAGCTGAATTTTAACTAAGAACAGATTCTTATTCTTAAATCACACTAAAGGTTACGAAGTTCTATATGCTTTAAAGAACTTATAAGCATTGTTGCTAAATACTAATTGTTACTGCATCTGTACAATGAACTTAGTTGGAGTGATGAATAGACTAATAAAACTATGACAATTCTATGAGATTATTTTAACCTCTTGTAACAATAATAAATCTGAAGCCTTCTTTGTAGTTAAAAAACCATCTATTTTAATACATGACAAAGACCTGGGAATGAGAATGCTCTAATAGCAACACTAATCTAATGGCTGGCATCTTTATTCTTTTATAAAGAATAAAATGGTTCTTATGCTTGACAGTACAAAATCAAGCCCTGAACCATAATGGAAGTCAATTATGGGAGATTAATCCTTTTGTTGACAAGGATGTAACATTTATCTATCATATTCTGCATATAGATTCCTGGCTACATCCTATTTCCTCATGTATCATTTTTTCTAATCACCCACGAATTGATCAAATTTGGGTGCTATTACAAGACAATAAGCTTTGACAGATTTCCATGTATTTCTGACCTTTAAGAAGAATCAAGGAAGTTGCAACTATTTGTTATTCGAGGGGCACACTTCCTATGAGATCTATAACCTCTTCAGTATTTATGATTTTGGAACAAACTGCATATAGACAAAACTTGGCTCTTCTGAAGTTGCTTATGTCTGGAAAGAGTATGCTTATATCTGTAAATAACTATATTTAAAATAATTGAACTGAAATGCTGATTTATCAAGAGCAGTTCTTACAACCTAGGACATGGTGTCAAACTTGTGTCATCACATTGTTGTCATGTGACATATGACTTTTTCTTCGCTAAAACAGGGGTGGACATGGCATGACGCATCCAGCCTGCAGGCCGCAAATTTGACATCCCTGACCTAAGAGAATTTAAGCACTCATTATGGATGGGAACCACGATGCTCTAACCCAAAGACTTGGTGCTATTCCTGAATACTGATTGAATTACTAGCAAATTTACTAGCAAGTTTTCTTCCTTACTTGGGACTAATTCTTATAATTTATAGTTCAATTTTAGTGATAGTTATAGCACAACATAAGTCTTTTCTAATAGGTTGGTAACCTATTAGCAAAAACCAAATATCATTACCTGCTTTCTGACTTAAAAGGAAATCATCAGTAGCATGTTATAGAAGAGTCTAATATCTAAACCAGATTTCTACTTAAGCAAATTAAAGATAATGATTTGTTATAGCCTAGGAAATCTGGAGTGGCAGTAGGACTATTTCCTGTAACTATTTTTATCTGATGTAAAGTTGATTTCTAGAAACCAGAAAGATACTAAGCAGTTATAATCATAAATAATATATCATATGAAATATATTTTCTTCCATTCCTACAATAGAGCTAAATGCTGGATTTTCAATATGGTGAGTAAAAATATGGGATTTGTAGCCATTGCATGTTGTATATTTGGGGTGATTTTGGAAGAGGATTAGAAAAATGTATGGAAAATACAGCTAGTAGTCACCTAGACTACTAGTAATATATATATTACTAGTAATATATTATTACTATAAACATAGTCAAGTAGCATGAGGCAAGGGCAACTGGATGTTCAAAGCTTCCACATCATGTTTTTTTTCATATTACTAAAATGTTCCATATTATAGTAGAGCCCAGTTAAATATTGACATTATTTAGACCTAACCTACTCACATACTTGACTATACTCTCCTGTCCAGGTTATTTTTAATTATTTTTCTTCTTTTATCTATTTAGAACATACTTCCCTGTTATCTCTTCAATTTTAGCATAGTACTCTAGATTACTATAAACACAGTATACATTACTCCTTCTGTTTTTAATACAAGCATTGTTAAGTTTCCTTTCTGCATTTTTTGAGCTTTTCTCTTGGGTTATTGATTTGATAGCAGAATCGTTACAAAATATACTCATTGCTAGAGTTTGAGATTCTGGAAAGAGGGGGCAGAGTGAAGGTAGCTGTAACAAAAATTAAATTATCCTAATGTTTTTCATTTTTGACAGATTTTATTGAGGCAGACCATTTTAATATTCTTTGTCTCTTCTTTATTTTGCAATGTTGAACATTGCAACCTTTTTTCTAAGATACATTTTCAAATGTAACCATCCACTTGCTATAAATTCTAACATAATACAATGAAGTACTATTTTACAAACTATCAGTGAATTCATAGACTGTATATTGCATAAACAATTGATCTATAAATACAGTGTGTAAATTTAAAAGTAGAGTTTGATTGTGCAATAAAGATAATTATATTTTGAAAGATAGAAATGTTAACATGAAGGAAATTACCATCTTCAGCAATAATTTATTTGTAAGAATTAGGATAAATTGTTGAATATAATAAATTTATCCCTGACACTATCCAAGTGATGGTCATTATCCTTGACATCAGACCATTTTACATGAAAAATTCATTATATTATTTTTAAACATTCTAACATTGGCTATAAATAAAATTCAGAGCCGCATTTTAAAGATTTTTGTTTTCAAAAACATCCAGACATTGAATTTGTAGGAGTTACTAGACTCCAAAAGAAAACTTGCTCAGCACCTGTTCATTTCTATAGTCAAAGAGAGTGACCAATTCCTGCAATAGGAGGTATCTTCCATGTTTTGTCAATATTTATTCCAAGCCACTAATAGAAAAGGACTGTTCCATCTTTGTTCAGACTTGCTAAACAAATATAAAGTACTCTTGATGTGCTCTATTCATGTATCTCAATTATTGTGTCTATCTTGAACAATACTCTAAAGGTATACTGGGCTTTAATTAGGAAGAATGAAAATAACTGAAGCTTCTTGAGAGTTGTGTAGCATGTACGGAAGGTATTAGGTTCGTGTATAAATTCACTATTGTCAGGTTTCATTATAATCATATTTTACTTTTACAATGTAACTGTCAATATGCATTTTCCAATTTGTACTGTTCTACAATCTACATTTTTAGAATATGTGGAAATACTGGTCATCTGCCTAATGTTGCTATCCATTGGTGATGTAGGGCAACATCAACTCAATAGTCTACAGTACATTTGCCAAGAGAAATGACTCTTGGTGAACCTGCTCACCTTTGCAGGCTGTCTTTGAAACTGGCAGAAAATAATCTGAAATGGAGGTGGCTTTTCTCCTTTCAATGAAAGGGAATTAAATATTACATATTATCTCTATTGTTGTATGAACTTCTTGTCTTTCTCATACAACAGATATGAAAAATTATTTTAAAAAGTAATGGTGCCCAACTAGTGTTCTGTAATAGTTTTTTAAAAATAATTTACTCAGGAATTAGAACTAATGAACAGAGGAAGTGGGCTAGAACACTAAATGTTTCCAATAGTTAATTTTTATCTACAATACAGAGTAGTAAGGGATTATTTAGGGCAAGATCAACTTTCTGCTCAATGCAAGAATCTAAATTAAAGCTAATGTTTTTTTTCCCCATACCCGTAATTAGCACTAGCTGGTTATTTTAAAAGAATTTAGAAAAACTATAATCAGAACAATGTAATCTTGGCCTAAAGAAGAGAAATATTCACAATGGATATGGATGGTAAACAGAGCCCTTATTAAATTGCACAAGTAATGCCAAATGTGTATGGCAGATGAAAGAGGTTAGTGAAAATACTGTACCTGTAATCAATGTAATATGCTAATGGTTCTACTGTCATTCATCAACACTTATAACACATTTATTACAAGTCATGCTTTTGCATGAGCAAAATTGCTGTCAAAGTTGAAATGGGAAGAACCATCCCTATTTTTTAAATGGTTGAAATGTGAAGAATCAACTCTGTCACAATTTGTCATAACTACTTTAGTATTTCCTACATCTAAATTAAGAGTGTCACCAAAGCGCAAACAAATTTTGAGAAAGGCTAAAATATGGAAAAGAGAATTATGTTTATTATCAAAATTTTAAAAACAAATAATTATTTACAGCATGGAAGTTTGGTTAATTCTATAATGTAAAATTATGTAGAAATAGGTACCGTATTTTTTGGAGTATAAGACAAACTCCCTCCCCCCAAAAGAGGCTGAAAATTTGGGTGCATCTTATACTCCGAATGTAGCTTTTTCTACGCTTTCTTTCAGCCCTAACGAGGCACTAGTGAAGTGATCTTCCGTGCTTTGCTTGCTCCCTCTGAAACTCAGCTGTGCTTTAGCTTTTTTTCAGCCCTAACGAGGCGCTAGCGAACAAAGTGATCTGTGCTTTGCCTGCTTTCTCATTGCTGCTCCCTCAGCTGTGCTTTAGCTGTTTTTCAGTCCTAACGAGGCACTAGCGAGTGAAGCGATCTTCCAAGCTTTGCCTGCTTTTCTCATTGCTTCTCTCTCCAAAGATCAGCTGTGCTATAGAAGCTGTTTTTTATTCCCACACAGAGGATAAAAACCAGCAAACTAATGTGCTGAAGCTGACCAGACTAAGAACGCTAGCCAAATGAATACGTGGTAGGCAGATTTTTTTCCATTTTCCTCCCCAAAAACTAAGCTGCTTCTTATACTCGGATGCGTCTTATACTCCGAAAAATACGATATATATATAAAAGCTATGAAGCTTTTATTCACACATTTTTATTTTAGTTTGCAAAATAGAATTTATACTCAAGTGTTTCCATCAAATTGATGGAATTTGATACTTTGATACATAAATTGTGCCCAAAATTTAAAAAATATTAGGAGACAACTTAAAAGTTTTAGATTTATCATACAAATATTTAAATGTGATTTGACAATGTTACAGTTCATGGAATTCAAGGAGCTCAATGTAAATCAACTCATGTACAGAAATAAGAAAATTGCCCCCATTTCTAGCAACAACTTAAATGAAGATGTATAAAAACAGTATGAAAAAAAGGAATTAATCTAGAATGACAGAAGATGCAGCAAAGGAGAGAAATAGTAACTTGAGATGTATTAGACAAAACATTTATTGATTCTGAATATCTGCATCTGTTCTAGAATTTGGTGTGGCCTACTATTTACTCTTGAAAAGAAGATATAATTTTGTGGTACTTATGTGTGTAAATGAAATGTTTCAACAGCATTCTCTTTAATGTTTTAGTGTGTACTTATGGTTGATGATGAACCGTGTTTCTGGGATTTCAAACTGACTTTGGATTTATAAATTTAAAGGTTCTGGCTATTGAAAATCAATGTCCAAGAGGATAAGTCTCACATTCGAATTAAATATTTTATTTAAAATCTTTAGTTGAACAGTGTGATATTTACACTACATATCAGTCTACGTGTCTATGGAGATTCTGAGTCATCCAAGTCATAATTGTCCCAAAGGTGCTTTTTCAAGAGGCAACTGGATTTTCTTGTTTTTCTTTGAAGAAGTTTCACTTCTCATCCAAGAAGCTTCTTCAGTTCTTACTGGAAGGAAGGATTTATACTCCTTGCAGACAGATGGTCATTTGCATTCTTTTAGAGTTGAGGCAACTAATACTGCATACATAAAGCTCCAGGTGCCTCAACGACTCTCTTGAAAAAGCACTTTTGGGATATCAGGCCAAGTCTGACTTACAGTAAAAATTGCTGCTCATATTAAACTGAAAAACATTAATAGATTTTTTTCATTGCAGTTACATTTCTATTTTAAAGTGCATTTTACAATTATGATTGCATATATGCATAGTAGTATGAAAGAAATCTATCTTGAATATTATAAATGTATAAAATAGACTTGTCAAATAAAGGAGTATAAACAGTGCAGGAAAGACTTGCACTTAAAATTGTTTACATTTTAATATTAACAAAACAAATATACTAAAAGGCATAATATACATAATATATTTCAGTATAGTTCATGAAGTACTGAATCAAAATCAGGGTATGTTGCAGGAAAATAACATGCACAGTCTATAGTACTATTTTTAAGTGTTCCCACCTCCGTTTTTTGTGGGACTTTAATTCCCGAAATCATTACATACCCAGTAAAAAAACCACTCACATTTCACTGAGTGTTTTAGGCTACATAAGGGTCAGAGAACTTTTTTCATATATAAAATGCTCATGTTATCTTCACATGAAAATAGCCAAGGATATATTAATTTACTGTGACTTTTAATCCACAATTTGGTTGGTATGGCCCTCTAGATAGACTGTAATTTAGCAACATTTTCTTTACTCCAATCCTAAACTGTCACAGTATAAAATGATTAAATCTAATTTTAGTCTTATTTCTAAACTGAGGACACCGTAAATTTACCAAAATATTCCTCTCTTTAAAATAATTTGTATCATGTTTCAAAATTAATTTCAACTTAATTTATGTGCTATAGTTTTTTTCTGTTTTGTTTAGCCATCATGGATGTATTATTTTCACAGAACAATGAATATAATTCATATTCAATTTACATATGAATAAAAACAAATTATTTTTTCTTACATGACTGGAGTAGAAGCTCATTTTTTTAAAAAAACATTTTTTTCTCCCACACACAATCATCCTTTGCCAGAGGAGTATTTGTTCAGGAAAGCAAAATATCCTGAATGGAACTGCAGAAATGTAAAGAAGGAAAATAAAAACTTGTGCTTCTTGAACAGCAGCTTGTATGTTGCATGGCAGATAATTTTCAACTGTGATTTTCAAACCAGTCTTTAAATTGAAATGGAGACTTGCTTTTCAGAAAATAACAAGACTTATAATGTATGCTGTAACCTCAGACATTGAAGATACAGTAATGTATGTATCTCCCCAAAGTATGGAAAAACCTAATTGCTACAGTAGTTATAACAGAATATATTAGCTAAAAAAATCTGTTTGGAAATGTTTAATAGACAAAAAGATAAGCTGCAATTTAATATAGAAAATGTTAACCAAATTATATGTGGGCTGGTTAAAATATTAATTCAAAGATAAAGCTACAAAGAATGAAAGTATTTATGTTCTACACATTTTCACAAAGCTAATTCTGAATATTAAAATAACTGAAGAAAATTAAGATTTAAATTTCGTAAAAAAAATTTGACAAAATTGTTAATTTACAATATATACTATCTTTCTACATATTCATGTGAAACTCAAATATTGTGCATTGCAGAATATGAGATTGAAATATCACTTTTACACATGCCATTGGATACAAGATATTTTTATTATAAACAGAAGTGAAAGTAAAACTAAACAATCTTTGAGCAGAAAAGTTTTATACTGGTATTTGGAATAGAGTAGCATAACAATAGTCAAAACTTGATAGCAAGGAAATTGTGTGAAACCTCAAAAGACCATTTCTGAAAAAAAAAGTCAAGTAAGTGTGTAAGTTGACTTTAGCTCACTTGTGTATAGATCTGCATTACCCCTTGACTCCAAATCATGCTTATTAGCATGGCATTATTTACCCCCTTTTTAATGTGAAGTGTGTCTGTTACTATACATGGAGTTGAGATAAAGGGGTTACAGTACATAGTATCTTATTCTCTTATATAATATCCTGGCAGAATATTTCTTTTCCACGTGAAAGGCTAAGGCCTAATACTTCACACTTTCTTCCCAACATCCCCAAATTCAGTACTACTACCATCTTTTAGTCATATAGAGAAACTTTCAGGACATTTATATAAACATGAATAAATACCCTAAGACAGGGGTGTCAAATTCAATGCCCGCAGGGTCCTTAGATCTGGCCCGCAGGACTGACCTGGAAACAGTGGACCAGCCTGTGGTGCCTCTGCTACCGAAAATGGAGTTCGGGAGGGCCATTTTCGCTGGCAGAGTGCTCGGGCCACCACAGGCGTCGACAAGAGTGACATCGAGCTGGCCAGGCCAACCCTGACTACGTCCACACACACACACACCCCGAGGTCAAACACAACCCTGATGCAGCCCTTTATGGAACTAAGTTTGACACCCCTGTCCTAAGGCTATGATTTGAACAAAAACTATTATGTCAAAGTAGAGGTTGTAAAATAACACTAAAAGTCACATCATGTGGGTGTGTTTTGGGGGTAATCTGAGTCAGTCCATTTGATTTTCAGAAAATATATAAAACATTACAAGCTCATGAGATGAAATCTGGCTATGCATCATTCCATCTATGTACTGAAAAAAAAATCTTATTAGTGCAATATAAAACAGAATGTTACATATTGTTATAATGGTATATAAAAAATTATTTACATGTTGGGACTTGATGTTTTAACTCTATATGATTTCATATGTCATCTCTGTTCATGTTTCTATTTAGCAATTAAATGCCTGTAGTAAGATTTCAAAAAGTAAAATACTATTATATCTCCATTATAGAAATAATATGGGATGGTTAAAGCTTTGCCATATTATTCCATATAAAACTATCACAGGTTGC
This sequence comes from Arizona elegans, assembly GCA_022577455.1. Lineage (NCBI taxonomy): Eukaryota > Metazoa > Chordata > Lepidosauria > Squamata > Colubridae > Arizona > Arizona elegans. The sequence continues at coordinate 77,083,122 of JAKOOJ010000001.1, forward strand.
AGGAGTCAATATATATTCATCCAAGCTCCTTCCAGGGACATTAATAGAATTAGAACGGTCTCCTGTGAGCCTCAGGAAGTGAAGAGGTTTAATTGCTCCTTTCAGTTCTATTGACACTGCTACTATACGACTCTAAGAACAGAATATTAACACATAGTAAAGAAGAAAGTCTGATCTGTTGCATTTTGCAAGGATGAAGCAAGTAGAATGTTTACCCATGCCCCTAAACAGAATAGTTTCACAATGTTGATTACAAAACTGGGGATTGGTAATATATTGAGAAACACCTGACAATAAATAATGAAAAGATGGAGATAAAATGGAACAACCTTGGCCTAACTTATTTGAAATAGCAGATGTATACATTCTTATGTTTCTGTTCAGAACTGCAACAGTATTTTAAAACTGGAAGCTTAGTTTGAAAACACTATAGGCAAAATGCTATAGTGATGCCAGATTTAATGCCACATATAAAGTAATTTGGATAATCCAGTACCCATCTTTAAACAAAATTGCCTTGCTAAAGCCTAGGTGAATAGATTACATAATTGGACCTTCCTAGCTATACAAGTCTACATGCATGCAAATAGAAGTAATTTTAAACACCCAAATAGGATCAAGATAAATTTCTGACACATAGGATATTGGTTGTAGTTGAGTCCAGAGAGTAAGTTAAGAATATAAAAGAGGCAAACACTTGGTGCAAGTTTAAAATTGAGAAACAAACACGTAAAGGAATGTTTGGTAAAAAAGAAACTGGAATACAGTCACAACTTTTAAAGGGCATGGGGAAAGGAAGTAGCATGAAGGAAAAACACATTGAGATTCAACCCCTTTCCACTGGATTCTATAGGAATGTTGCAGAAAGGAACTAAGAACCATTTTCTTTTCCAGTAATTATCACCCTCAATTCTACTTAGAAATCTTTTATTTGGGCTTATGTGTGTATATAAGGAAAGTTGTTTTGCTGTTTTGATTCTAACATCCTGCTTTAAGTTAAGTCTGCTAAGAAACAAATATATGCACAAAACCAATATATTGTTTTGACTTCACTTCAAAACCTCAGTTGCACATCACTACCTAAAACTACATAAAATAAAAACTTGAATAGGCAGAAGAATATGAATAGCAAATGTTTAGGCATAATTTATGAAGAATTTGCAAGATTCAACTCACACATTTCAAGAAATAAAGTATTCCTAATTATAGCCATATTTCAATCATATCATAAAGGACTAGTACTTTATAACGTTTCAATGTTATACTGAAGCAATCAACCTGTCAAGTATTGTGTTGTAAAGATAGATGTGAAATTTCATGTTCCTTTCTGGATAGGATCATATGATCAGAAATGTAAGATGGTGTTTACTGATAAGTATTAAAATAGAGATCAGATTGAGAACACTTTATATTAAAAGTACTAAATGGATATAATCAGGCTGAAGGTGCTGTCATTTGTCTTGAATAAAATGTTCACTTGCAGATGTATGAAAAATCTAAGTTATCAGGAAAATATTGTCCAATATAGTTATTATTTTTCCCTAGAAAACTACCTGATACACACAATAAATACACAGCCTTCCTGTAAATGAAATGTTCTCATATTTCAAGAACTTTTTTTAAATGTACAGGTGAGAATACCAATGACCTTGTTCTTTTAACTAGGTAGATTTTACTCCATTGGACTAGATGTCTCATATTTGCAAAAACTTTCCACCTTCAGTGAAAATGTCTTGCATACGTGCAGTGTACTAAAGATAATCCTCAATTTACAACTATTTGTTTACTGACAGCTTGAAGTTACAATACTGGAAAAACTGACTCTGATTGTTTTTCATACTTATGATCATTGCAACATCCCCCTGGTTATGTGATCAAAATTCAGACACTTGGCAACAGGTTCATATTTATGACAGTTGCAGTGTCCCGGTGCCATGTGATCAACTTTTGCGGCCTTCTGACAAGCAAACTCAATAGGAAGCCAAAGTCACTCTGTTACTAATTTAACTGCAGTGATTCGCTTAACTGTGGCAAGAAAGTTAAATGGAGCAAAACTCACTCAACAACCGTCTCACTTAAGCAACATAAATTTTGGATCAGTTAAATCGAGGACTACCTTTACACCCTGCATAAATTTTTCTTCTGTTTCTTTGAAGCCATAAACTTTTTATGTTTTAAATATATATATTTGTCCCAGTATCAAAAATAGCAAAGCTGAGGCCATAGTAGAATATGAATTGTACGTGTTTTCTAAGAAAGCTTAGCTAACAGATGGCGGAATATGCATTAACGAATGGAAAATATTTTTGACAGTGCAGCATTTTATAGTACTGAGACCTATTTCATGCTGAGATGATTAAATTATCATAAAATAATTTAGGTACAGTAGATACAAAATAATAAGTACTCTTTTTAATGTGTCTTTATTCTTTGAGGGGGAAAAAATCAATCACATCCATAATACTATGTATAATTAATACAATTAAAGAAGGCATATTTAAGCAACCATAATTTCTAACACTAAAACGAATTGCCAAGAGATGAAAATTTGGGGATAAAATAAGTATATTTTCAAAAGCAGCACAGGAAAATAAGTAAAAAAGGTTGTCTGACCATAAAACTGAAGTTTACACAAACAGAACATATTATTAATCATATATAATGGTTGAGTCTACATATTGAACGTAAAGTACAATAACTTTCTTGCCAAATCAGAATGATTTTAATCAGCATTTTGTTTCTATTAATGGAAAACTAGATAATATGAAATTCATGCAACTATGATGAGCCTTTTACTATAACATAGTTATAGGTAATTAATAGTACTAAAACTGCAATATATATTGAGGATTACAATATATTGAAAGCAAGGGACAAAATTAAGTCTTAAGTGGAGACAATCTGCATTACCCAAATAAGGACAGCTATTTGCTGCTCTGCAGAATCTAAACTGTTAACAAAAAAAAACCTGTTATGAAGGAAATAATTTTTCTCTGCCTTGGCCATTTTGTACTTTTGACCGTGACCCAGAATGCCTTTTCAATTTGTACCATTAAAACCTCAAGTATCCAACTCGTCAGTTTATATTTAATTCAATATAAATGTTTTTCCATCATTGATTTCCAAAATATAATTTTATTATTATTCTACAATAATTCTTTATTTTTTCTTTAGCCTTTATTATTTATTTATTCTTTATTCTACAGTAAGATCAGATTTTATCTGAACAGGTAAAATCTAGAGCATGAAGATTTCACAAAACTTAATCTTTGCTTTGTAAATGAAATACATGGAGAGAAAGAGAGAGGATCTCTCTAACATTATTCTGTAATTTAAGCATTAATAAAGGAAGTCAATTTTTAGAAACCACTCGATCATTGCTTTATTTTATCTTAATTTCACGCACTTGTAAAAGAATACATATAAAAGGCATTTTTTAAAAATATCTTCATATTCAAAACAGTTGAAGCTTTTCTGTTCGTAAGGACTTAACATTTCAGTAATTAAATCTGTTGGTTAGAATATTAAAAAAAAATACTGTTGGCAACTCCTCTACCAATTCTTAAAAGTAAAACTACTGAAACTGAAAAGTACAAACTGATTCTTTTTAAAAGTAGCACAATTACATCACAGGATTTGAAAAGCTTCATTTCTTAAATTGTTTTTCTATGATAATGAAATGTTATTACAGCATATTTTCTAGCATTACTAGATCTATGCTTGAACATTACAGAGCTTTCTAACAGCACTAAATTTATCGTTCTGATTCTTTAATCTGTCCATTTTTGAACATTCTATTTTTTGTAATATATAAAGGCTGAATACAGAAGATAAAGCTAACCATTGGCAAGGACTTAAAAATTTGCAGTTCCTTGAAGCAGACTATATATACAGGAAATGATACATAAATTACATAAGCAGACTATATACCTGAAATGATAAATTAAAATATTTTTAAAATTATGTATTTGGCAAATTTACTACATATAAATAATTTAGGCTGTGAATGAAGGTTGTATAGTCCTGAGAATATAAAGCAAATAATTTAATATCCAACTTCTATCACTGAACAACATGTGGCTCCAAGTTGCCCATCGCTCAGAACTTTCTTGAATAATACTGTTTAGTAAATACCAGAAGTTCTGGAAATATTGGGGTGGGGGGATTTGCAAAGAATAAAGAAATATATACACAATGACATTATTATTTTATGATGGGTTATTTTACATTTAGCAACTAAAATATTCTAATACCTACTTTAGAAATCTGAAATATATTTAAAAGTAATAGTCTCCTTTAGACAGTCAAAACTAAGTATTTGCATACATTTAAATAAGAGTTGCTATGGACAACAGTCCAAAATAGAGTCAGGATAATATGTGAAAATGCAGGGATCCAGATAACAGTTCTGTATTTCAGAATTCATTTTTTTCAAGCTCAATGGTATGACTGATTTTTAGAAACAAATTTGTTAATTTATTGTCATTTTAAAAAATTGACATTTTTTGTGATCACATTTTCACAATATAAAACTGAAACTGAAGTTTTTAAAAAAATATATGCAGTCATTTCTACTTCTATATTTTTTATTTTTATGAAGAAAATATTACCTCATATATTAGATTACATTAAATAATCCTAAATCATATGACAAATTACTTTTGTAATGTAGGTTTTAGAAGTCAAAAAAAATGCAGCATGTTGTCATAAAGCAAATAAGCAATTTAAAAACCTGGGCCAATTAAAAATCAAATCAGATGTGATATCTGATGCAAAACTACAATAGACAAAAATTAATGTTTATTAACAAATAGGGAAAAAACAGACAAGTGCAATTTTTAAAAGATCATTTTTAGGGAAGGAATACTTAAAAGATCTAAGGAGAGTAATTACTTTGTACAGAGAATCCATACAATTTAAAAAAGGCAAATATAACTCATAGAGCATATTAATGTAAGTTCAGTGGGACTTGTAGCAGTGGGAAAATATTTTACAAATGATGTATTTTTTACATTTTTCCTAAATATCTTATGAAAAGAGATTAAGGAAAAATAAGAAAAAATAAAAATAACTTCAAAGTCCTAAATTTTAGGACTAGTGTCTACCATTTCTTGATTTTGCAAAGTATCTGCCAATCTATGGCAATATTCAATTTAATCTAAACGTTGGTTATTGATATTCTCAAGTGTAAAAGATATTAAAATCTGAAGTACTAGTTTGAAATTGATAGGTAATCAGATTTAAATCTCTAGAGCCGTGATGGTGAACAGGTGGCATGTGGAGCCATCTCTGTGGGCACGTGAGCCGAGGCCCAGGTCAGCTCCACCGCGCATGCCCAAGTGCCTCCTGCCAGCCAGCTGATTTTTGGATCTCCACTGGAAGGCGTGCGCGCATGTGCAGGGGTGTCACGTGCACATGCACAGGGGGGATGTGGCAGTCCACCGCCCATTTTTGGTTCTAGGAGGTTTCAGGGAGGCCTGCTAGCACCAAAATGGGGGTCACGCGTATGCAGCAATGGGAGTGTGGGTGGGTTGCATGCGCCTGCATGGGAGGCGACGCCTGCGTGGGGGCATTGCATTATGGGTGGCGGCATGCGCACTGTTATGCGCACGCTTTCAGCACCCGAGGGAAAAAAGGTTCGCCATCACTGCTCTAGAGTATAAAAATCATTTTCTTTAACGAAAGTTGATACTTACGAAGGCACATTATATTTAACAAATGTGGAATGAAAAACTGACATTTTACTTCAACTTAAATATAATTGTACGTGAGTTTTTATCGGTTAGAGAATGTCAAGGTTTTAACTAAATATTCATCTAAGTAATTTGATTCATTTTATTGCCATTACATACTTTTGACTGATTAAATTGTGTGTGTGTGTGTGTGTGTATGAAACCATAGTTTTGTTTTGTGAATGAACCACAAATCGTTTTCACAAATCTACGAAGTTCAGAAGATATCATGTTCAGCTGTAAGGGTTTAACCAAAATGTTATATGATATCAAACTTAAATTATTTAGTTTAGGTTTTAAATAGGTTTCAGATTTATCCAATTTCTTCCTCACATTCATGCCGGGGGGTGGGTGGGGTGGGGGTGGGGGAAGAAAAAAAAAACCTAGAATATTTACCAAAACTGCTTTGCAAAATAGAAGTAATTTTCCCTAATACATTTAGCGTACATATTTAGCATTTCCCTTAGGAAATATATCCCACAAATAAATGAAAATTTTATAATTAATAGACAAAGGAGCTGAAACATTTAACTAAGCCTCACAACAACCCTGTGAGGTAGGTAAGAAATCTTCCAGAACAAATCTTCTGGTTGAGTAACTTCAATTAAACTTACCACAAGTGAAACAACATATGACAAGAGAAAGTAAAAGAAAGTTCATCCATCCGTGTCCCAAGGAGATACACGAAACGCTCAGTATATTCCTTTAAGCTGAAAATATTGTGATTTGTGTATAATGTGTAAGCAGCATTTTTAAGAGTTTTTTTAGTTATTACACTTAAATAAAATTATATAACAATGTTACTATTTCTTAATAGCTCTGTTCAATTTATCAAAAATTCTAATTTTTAGATATAAAAATAGTGCCTCAATTAAAAATAAATTGAAACTGGAAATTATTTGTACATTCTTACAATTTTACAAAGTTAGATTTCCCTATTGCTGCTCTAATAATTCCTAAGTACAACCCCCTTACATTTTCTTAGTTTAAAACTTAAGTTTTAGATCAGAATATGTATAAATGCTTATTGTTAGTCTCTTAAGAACAGGTTTATATAATTAGATCCTTTTCCATGTACTGCAAACATTATAGAAATGAGCAAAATTTACAATTTTAAACCCTTTATAGGTGGGATAAATTCATCAATATATTCCAAATGCCAATCACATAGTCAACAGTCGAGTGTATGGAGTTTGCATAGAAAAAATAAACCAATGTAAAGAAATGGAGCAAAGCAATGTTGAAGATTTTGAAGTTTATCCAAGAATATTTGATTGCTTTATGAAGTTGTGTTCACAGATGTCAAAGAAAAAAGAAAATGCCAGTTTCTTTAATTTCCCTAAGCCAAGTAAGAGTTTATGATTCAACAAAGCTTTATTCAGGAACTCCAAATGCAGTCTGTCACTTCTAATATAATCAGCATCTCCATCGACAAAAGGCACACTTATTTTAGAGAATATATGGATTACCAACCCAAAAATGCAAAATAGCAAGCGGTCTTCCCACACCTGAAGGGCCCCCCATTTGTTCTTCTCTAGAGGGCAGGCAATGAAATTATTTAGCTTAGTTCACAGAACATGTTGACAATGCGTGTTTATTCCCATTATAATCTGTACTGCTTTATTCATTTCTACAGACAAATGAAAATATATCAGTAACTGATTCTGCCCATTGTGCTGCTTCTGGGTATTCTCCCTACCTAACATGAATGAAAATTAGCTCACCATGCAGTCTTCCTAGCCCGCATAGATGATTAAGAGAAAGATGAAAAAGAGATGAAGATAGATTGATTTTGCAATATTACTCTATTCCTTGAACAACTATAAATTAAAATGAGTCAAGAGTGTATTTTTGGACAGACAAATATAAGAAACATGAAAATATCTCTATGGATACAATGCAAAATATTTTTGAAGACAACAACAACTAAAACTGAAAACAAAGAAGTGATATTCTAAAAGACAAGAGATTTTAATACCTATTCTTTTTATGATTAAAATTGTTTAGCAAGAACTAAAATAATTTCCCTTATCATATCACCTATCTTATCATCATATGCCTATCATATAGACAAGAATCTCCCATTCATTCACAGCATACATATGCAAAACATCTATGATTCAATCTTTGGTATCTCCAAGTAGGAATGGAAAAGCCTCTGTCTTAAACCCAAGGCTTACTACCAGAGAGTATTTAAAGCACTGAACTGTGTGATTTGGTATAAACAGTTGCTTGTACAGTGCAGATTTTAGACCTGCTCAGAAATTTCTTATTTATAACGGGTGCATATTGGCACGGAGGGCTCATGGCGTTAATGATATATCCTAATCAAAATGCAATTTTATATAATATGGAGAAAAAAGGTTTTTCCTTTTCCTATTAGAAATACTTAATACAGTCATACCTCTGCATTCAACTGCTTCAAAACTCATCGATTTCAGTATTTTGACGTATTTTGAAGCAGAAATCTTGTCCTGGCACTTGTCTTTCTCTCAATAGTCAACATGCAAGGAAGAACTTGCTGATGTCAGCTGCCTCATGATTCACTATTTCTTCTGGCCAAAATAACAGGTCACAAAGTTTTCTCAGTACCCATCAGTTTTAGTATTCTTCCAGACAGTGGTGGGTTGCTCCCGGTTCGGCCGAGCCGGTAGTAGTGATGATTTGACATCACCGAACCGGTTCTCTTTGACTGGGAGCTGGGCTGTCCCGCCCACCCGCGTGTTATTTCTACGTAATTTCTCGTTTTTTAGCACAGCTGATAGGCGCGGCAGAGTGGATTGCCGCACCTCAGCTGGACAGAAACAAGAATGTGCTTGCGTGGAGCGCAAGTTTGGCACACGTGCACGAAGATAACCGGTGGTAACACTGGTTGGAACCCACTACTGCTTCCAGATCAAATTACCAATGAGTACCACTGTATTATAAACTTCACCATTGGCTGTAATGATGACCTCTGTCATTATTACTTCAATTATTGGTGCTTCTATTTGGATTGTATTCACTTGGGCAAAAAGATGATCAAGCAAAATATAACAGTTATTTTTTATTCACATAAATCATATTACTAACATTTACCAATATTAGTAACTTACACATGCATTTCTCTTACTGACATTCCCAACAAGGCTCAGTCTCTTAATACAAAGCTTTATCTAAAGTACTCACAGCCTGTTCTTGTTCATGTCCTCAAATCTCATCGAGTAATAACTTTGTTTAAAGTTAGGGGTGGAATTAAAATGTTAGGGATAGAGTCAAATGATGCAGCTTATAAATGTAAGAGTTATCACTTCAAAACTTAATGTCTAGAATATTTTAATACTATATATAAGTGAGAAACTCCTGGAAATGAGTTGTAGAGATACACTACAGAAAAGGATTCCCAGAACATTATCTCACTCATTTTCTTTCAGTGAAGCAAGTCTTTCTCTTTCAACATATCCACACACGTTTGGCATTATAAGTATGGATGGAAAAGCAGAAAGAAACAAAAATGCCATAATTCCATTCCTTCCTTGAAGAAATGCTAATGAACATTAGGAAGCTTATAACACATAATCTAGTTTTTTAAATTGCACAAATAAAAGAAAAATTACTAGAAATGTTATTCACCATAAAGGAAATGAACTTTTCAAAGTACAGCATCTGATCACTGAATGCAATATTGCAATAAAGGTATAATAACTGTTAAGGAAAAACTGATGTTCTGATTTATTTCTCTCCTTTGAAGATACTGTCCAGTGTAAGAAAAATGGTGAAGGTATCACTCTTTCTCCTATCATTTACAGAAGTTTTGCTCTAACTGACAATATTTGTATTTTTGTAAGTGGAAAGATATACTAATTATTAAGGACTGGGGTGCAAAAATATTTCACACATATCATGGCAGAAGTTTAAAAGTAGAATTGTTACAAGAACTGGTCTACAATTGGAATTCAGGTCTTATTTGCAAAATTACTCTTCCTTAAATATCACTCCGAAATATTCTTTCTTGCAATCTGCTGCATTGCTTCCCTCCCCCCCATTTTTAACTCAAAGCTGTTTTCAAATAATAATAATTTAAAGCATTTATTAAAAGCAATAGATGTTTCAATGTGTCAAATGAGGTTTTTAAGCTGCTATGTGTAAAATTCAAGAAATCTGCAGCAAAGAAAAAAATGTTTCTGCTATGCTTAGGAGTTCTGCAAACTCAATAAACTACTTGGTGACATAATAATTATAAAGACAAAAATCTATAATATAAATAAAGACTTTACAGTTTGTATTAATCCTATTTCCAATTGTAGAAAGAAATACATATCTTCTCATTCCAAATATGCAGGACTATAACTCTCAGAATTTCTAGCCAGCATAGACAACATTTAGTTGGTCAGGAATTTTTAGTTTCAGTTCCACAAATCTGGCAAGCCTTAAATCAGGCAAGGAAGATACATAAACTCAATTACGGATTGGTAATTTGCCCTATATGTATCCTAACTGGCTGAAAACCTGAGATGTACAGATGTTTGTGTACAAAGAATTTGCTTATAAGCATGGAAATAAGAGGAAAAAAACCCAACTTCTCTTTCGTATGTTGTAAGTGCTGCTTTGTAATGAGTTGAGGGATATTTTGTGCATCACAGAACACGATCAGGAGAGCTGGGAGTAAGTATGATGACCATGATAGACAGTATTTGGATTCTGAACTTTGTTCAAATACCGTATTAGGATGAAGGCAGACTACTAAAAGGTTCTATTTTTATTACAACCTACTCATCATTTACAACTGTTCTGTAATTAAAGTTACCAATATCTGATTCTTTTTTTAAAAAAAAAATCCAATTTACATTTTCTTAGCATACAGAAAAAATGCTCAGGCAAAAACCTTTATCTTAATTTCTGTTACCAAATTAATTTCAAGGCACTGGAGTAGGCTACTAGAATAAGCCTGCTTATGACATAAAATTCCTCAGAATGTATTAGTGTTATTAATGGGAAAAACTTAAGAAAGGCATATTGTGTTGATTTAGTTTAGCTGCTTACTTGTATAGATGTCCCAATATTTCCACTAAGGAAAAAAAAACAATACTAAGAAGGCAAATGTAGTATCAAGATTTAAATCTACTAAATAAGGGCTGTCAAACTCGTAGCCCACAGGCCAGATGCATCATGTCCACACCCAGTTTAGTGAAGGGGAAAAGTCGGGATACGTCACGTGAAGACATGAGTTTGACACCCCTGTACTACATCATGTTCTATTGAGACCCCGCCAAAAAGTAAGCAGCTCTTTAAGTCTCCTAAAAACAAACAGAAGAACTAGAATGTTTCTTTTATCTAAACTTGTGCTAACCATACATATTTATATGCACAAAAGAAAAAATATAGGATAGTATCCAACATTTATCCTGGGTATGTAAGAAATTAATATTCATGGAACAAAAATGCTGGATACCACAATTATATGCATTTATGTTAAATAGTCCTGGATGGACAGCTTATCATAAATAAACTGCCCTAAAAAGAAATTTTTAACACCAGTACATGTTAATCACAAAGTATTGTCTTAATTGGAGTGACATATATGTTGCTGAATGGGTGGGGGTATGTATCCCTACAAAGCATAACATGTAACTGAGTATCTCTATATTTGAATGTGCGTTATATACTTATTTCAACAATGTCAACCATAGTTTTTTACTTAATCTCTGAAAGGCATTTAACATAAATGCATATCCTGTAGTACTCTGTACTCGTCTCTTTTTTTAAAAAAAAAATCTTACATTAACTTATTCATTTTATGCCATATACATGACATAATGCAGAAGATTTTTAATCCTGACTATATTAATTTATGTAATGTTATTCTACAGAAAAATTATTATCTACACATTTTTTTAAACATTTTAATAAATGTAATCTTTGCACAGGAGTGAAAGGCCTAAAAATCCAAAGAAAGAATTAGAAAAAAAAAATTTTTTTTCCAGAAAGCTTAGGTCTTTCTAGGCTTTTAACAAAACAGGATAAAATGCTTGCCTGCTCTGATTATGGAATTTCTTGATGTATGTACTTACACCCTTGATTCTGGGTAAATCTGCATATGACACATGTCATTGTTTGTCAAATAAAAATTGCCTGCATCTCCACCCTCCAACCCAGAAAAATATTTTCAGCTACTGAAATCAGGTTCGAAAATACTATTAGAGCCCAAAAGGTCATAAAACCATTTGTTAACTTTACGTGCACAAAAAGGAGCTCTAAATAAATGACACAGGAGGCAATAAATTGACACGACAAGTAAATAAAAGGCTAAAGCACTCCAATACCATTGAAACTGTTTTAATGTTGTTGCAAGTCCACAATGCAACAATCACCAGATCATATAGACCCAAATATTTGGATTCACTTTAATTACCCTTTTCTCCTATTTTACATAAATTATGAAATGTTCAGCTCCTCTTTTACCTGAATTTGTGTATGAACCTAAGAAATCATTTTTCAACCCTACTTAAATTCTTATATGATTAAGAAAAAAATATGAAAATATTAACCTCAGCTTCAATGTACAGTTTCCAGAATCTGCCAGAACTGGGGAACTGGGCAACAAGGCGTTCATAGGTCTTCCGTGCTTTGTCTATAGGTTGATTCTAAAAATTAAAAACCAATAATATTTACAATATGTAAAATGTATTCACATTTACTTGAGAACCAAGCATTGTGAGTGGACCCACTGATAAGGAAATGTAATCCTATTTCACTAAACCTGTGCCTCTCGAATGAGAATGCTCCAAGCGTCAAGGTCATATGGATTCTCTTCTAGTTTCTTTTCAGCTTTCTTTACTTTTTCTGGGACATATTCAGCAGCCTAGAAAACACAGAGCAGAAAGTTAAGAGCCAATAAATAACATGGTAAATCCAATGCCACCCACAATCTGTAACTTTCATATTTATATAATCATAGTTATAATTAACTAGTGGTATATTTTTTCCACCACTTGAGCATGCGCAGAGGAACATAAAAAGTACCGACAGAATGTACTACATTGGATGGATTACTTAAAGCCAGTACTAAAAATGTTAAATCCAATTTCTTCCGTGCTTCTTTATTATTGCATTGGTTCACATAGTAACATTAAATCATAATCACAATACTATGCATGTTTTGTGAGGCTTATTTGGGGATTGTGGTGTGTGAATGTATGTTTTAAAGCATGTTTTAGGGGAGAAATGTTTGAATATCACATTAAACTAAATAATAATAATAATAATGCCTTAGATTTGTAAATCCCTACCAAATTATTTACTTAAAAGAAGTCTGTACACAGAACATAAAATGCCATAGAGAAGAGATTATTTTTTCTTATTAAACGGTAGGATTTAATCCTACTTATTTTTTAAATCCAATTTCAGAGACTAAATATTTAGACCTCTCAAATTTAAGATAGTATGTTCTTAACAACAGGCTATGTCAGAAAGGTACATATGAAATCTAAAACACATTCTTATCCAATTAGCTTGTAATTTAAGCATGGGGTATTTCAGAAATTGAAAAAAAAAGCTGAAAATGTAATACTTCAGATAATATACCCAAACACATTTTTATGGGCCTAACAACAATGGTTTTCATTAAATTTCCTGAACCTAGAAGAAAATAGTCGAATACTAATTTTCTACTGTACCACAGTATAGTTCACATTTAACTGAGGTTTCTTTGCATATTAAAATATAAACAGCCGCAGAACAGAAATATTATTATCATGTTCTACAGCAGAAGTCATTGTAACTACTCTAACCAACCTGACCATGATCCAAGGTGATTCAGTATTAGGTAACAAGAAGCCAATCAGTTTCAGCTGTTAAGTGCAGAACTTAAAACTAATGTGAATATGAGTGGATGTTGTTCTGTTTGGGATGGATCTCCTCAATACTTTTACTTTACAGAATTTACCATCAGTTTCTTTTATAAAAGTGTCATTTTTTTTGCTCTGCTCTTCTACTTGAAAAGAACAGTCTCTGTCTCTCCCTGTTTCTTTCTCCATCCTTCCATCCATCTGATAGAATGAGCAAGTATATTAGGGTGAGGTGCACTTTTAGCTTCAAATTAAAGGCAAAACAAAGAAGAAAGGAAGGGTGCAATTCCATTTCAAGGAATTTTAAGTAACCTGCTCTTCAGGCTGATACAAAGATTTCATAATAATTAAGTCTTCTCCATTTCTTGAAAGGGTAGAAAGAAACTTAAAATTCCTATAAGCTTAGAATTTGCTATCTCAAACATGGCAGAGTATGTAATTTGTTTCATACTGATGATCTCATCTAGTTATTTAAAAGAGCAAAAAAACGTACAAGTATTCTTCAACTTACGACCATAATGGAGTTTGCCCATCACAATCTTAAGTCATGATTATCATAAAACAGGTCGGTCATATGACCGACCCAATTTTATTATTTTTTGTGCAGTTATTAAACAAACCAGGTAGCAATAAATGTTTTGCTACAGGTACAATTTTATTGAAAACATTAAAACCATTGTAAAGCACAGTCATTTGACCACGGAACACTGCAAACATTCGTAAATGCAGACTGGTTGCCAAACACCTGAAGTTTGGTCACATGACCAGAGCCCCCTCAACAATTGTGACTTTAAATCCAGATGACAAGTAATCCCTAGGTAGGTCCGTCATAACTTTCAACGGTTGCTAAGCAACCAGTCATAAGTTGAGGACTATCTGTACAGTTATTCGAATTAAAATAGGTCTCTTGCCTTTGGTCATTAATGAAGAGCAGATATAAAATGCAATTTTGAGAAAATAAAGACTTGAAAATGTAAGATAACTTAAGGATCAGGCAGAGTATAGATTCACCAAACTTATCTGTGTAGTCTCTAACAGTTGGACCAACTTAAGATAAATGCAATTTATTTTATTTAAATACATTAAACTACTCAAAAGTCATGGGGACAGAAACATTACCTAGCATAAGGAAAAAAAAATAGAGCAATCAAATAGTGCAACAGAACAAAACTGAGGTTTGCGAGTTAGGAGTTAAAATGACCAAGAATGAAAAAAGAAACTACATGGAAACTAACTTGATAAGAACTATAGGAACCAAGGAGAAAGAATTAGAAAATCTGAAGGTCAACACAATAATAAAATGTATATACATGAATTTGTATGCATGTGAGCAATTAGGAGATGATCCTTAAGGAGAAAAACTAATGAACTGTGAATATGCAAATACTGGGCTGTCTGTAAACTCAGTAAGCTAATGCTGGATAGGAAAGGTAATAGTTAACTGGGTTTTTAATTTGGCAAATATTCATTATGAAAAACGAAACAAAACAATGGAGAGCTATTAATTTAGAATATTCATTCTAGATTGGCAAAGCTGAGGGAGTGTATCTAAATGCTTCTCACAGGCACAAAGGAATCTGGATACAAAGTACATCTGGAATGCCTTGTTTGAGACCTCCTGCTAAAGATCCATTTATATCAAGTATAAATATAAAACATGGTACGTAAGGACAAACAGTGTGCCAAACGGGAAAAAGTATGTGGCAAAGCAAAGGGCTGACTTCTATCAACATCTTCATCTAGAAGAATGCCTCTTATTCATATAGGATGGTTCTTAAAAACATGGAAGTGACAACAGCCAAGATTGCTGCTGCTAACCACATACAGCCTACAAAAAAAGTATACCAAGGTGGTAGAGATTACTTTGCACTTGAAATGGTAACAGGAAGCAACCGATTATGAAATTGACCATACTGGTAGTCCTCCACTTATAGCCATTTAATCAGTAACGGTTTGAAATTACAACAGTGCTGAATTAAGGAATTTATGGCTTGTGTCCAAAATTACCGCCTCTGATGTATCCCATGCTTACAGGAACGAAATTCATGTCAATCCACCCACCTTTACAACCAACTGCAAGGATGCTGCAGCTGCCCCCACCCCCCATCTTTCCCCTCATTCTGCCCTGCTGGGTCCCTTAGGCCTACTTCACACCTGGCTGGGTCACCACAGGCCTTAAGCCTTTTTGCCGCCTCACCAGGTCCCACTTCCAAACTTACAGCTGCTTCCGAAATGGAACCCGCTTCTGGGATGGCACTATGTGGCTTTTATGCAGGAATGTGGTGCATTGGTTGTCTCTTCTGGGGAAAAGCAATCTTCAGAAAAGGTGTAATGGGCCCGAGGATGTGGGGTCCAGCAGGGTAGGAAGCTGTGCAAGGGGTGCTTCAGGATGGTGGAGAACCTGGGTGACCCAGCAAGGCCATGTGTGAGCTGCAGAGGTGCTGCAGTGCAGGCCTTGCCATGCCTCCCAAGTCCTCCCCCACTCCAAGAGTGCCATCTACTTAATGACTGCAATGGGGACAGCAAGGATTGCAATCATTAAGCGAAGAAATCACAGCACTTTGCTTACCAACTGCTATAATTTACGACCACAATTCTGAGCTCAATTGTAGATGTAAGTCAAGGACTACGTATGTATCATGCAGATACCATTAATAAACATTTAGAATGCTTTTGTAAACACCTAATAACATTTAAAAATGGGGGAGAATTGTCTACAAGTTGTACATACCTTCCAAAATTCAACTAAACAAAAGCTTTAGAAAAACGAGCTGAAATTTGCACTTGTTTTTAAATACACATTTAGATTATATTTGAAGGGGCATAACAGGGGTTTTTTTTTTTTTTTGGCTGGCATTACTTAAATAATCAATTTTGCCCCACAAAAATGGAAAAAATGTAGTCTAAAAATATTGGTTCTGTTGATTTATCTGACTTACAGGGAAGGCAAAAAGAAGTGCAGTCTCCAAGCTAGAAAGGATTGCTCACACCTGTAATAAAAATTCTCAATATTTCTTTGGCAACAATATTTTTCTATATTGCTTATTTAATTTATACCTCACTTTTCCTGCAATCTGATCATCCAAGGTGGCTTAGAATCAATGCAAAATGAAATAAAAATGCAAATATATAATTTCAATAGAGAAATTAATGATCAGAAATCTGAGGAAACAGATGTTTCTTGGTTATTCTGATAAAAGGAAAACAGGTGAGCTGCCAAATGCAATTTCTGAAGAAATGTATTTTATGGCCTAGTAGCAAGACCTCCAATATGGCATATAAACGAAACTTTTGCAACAGAGAAAGGGCCTCATTTATGAAGCTTAATGGTCAGGCAAGTTCATAAAGTTCTTTTAGATGGTGAGATTCTAAATAATTTAGAGAGTTTAACATCAACATCCTAAATAATACCTAATAAAATGAGAAGGAACTCACGTAATTGGCTACTAGTTCAGATTTTGACATCAGATAGCAATTAAAACAAAGTTAGCTGCTTTGTTTTGCACTAACTGAAAATACCAAACGTTTCTAAAGGTTAGCCACAATCATAGAAATGTGTTTTGTAAAATTAGTGACAACTGAAGACCAAGAAATATATTAGGCTGCAAAACTGTTTCAGGAGTTTAAGTCAATTAAAATAGAATATCCATCACTAAAGCTTTTTTCTATTTTGCCTTGATTTAACTTTTAACTTCTCTCTCCCATTTAGCCCAAATTACACAAGTTTCAATGATATCAATTGCTTCCTGAGTCTCATTAGCATATCCTTCCTAAGAAGTTTTATGTCAATGTTCAATGGCATAAAGAATGGAATTCTGTGGGAATCCATTTTTCAATGGTCTAGAACAGCGGTTCTCAACCTGGGGGTCGTGACCCCTTTGGGGGTCGAACGGCCATTTCACAGGGGTCGCCAAAGCCCTCTCTCGCCCCCCCACGCCTTCACTCCCCCTCCCCCTCTGTTGGATCGCCCGGTCGCCCTTTGTTTACCCCGCCCACTCCCAATCTATTGCTGTCTGCGGAGTCCCAGCTGGTGGCTTGAGGGAAAAAAAACTTTAAATTCTTGCCGTGGGGCTTCAAAGAGCTAGCTGCAAAGAGGTAAATTCCTGGAGCAGATTTTTTTCCCCCTAGCTATGCTGCGAAGGGAAATTGAAACTAACGTGACAAAATGAGGCAGAGAGATTTCTTTTTCTTTTTCCTCACCAAAAAAGGTAGGTGCAAAACTGCAAACAATGGGAAATTTAGGGCAAGATTTTAGGGCAAGATTTTAAAACACAAAAGAAAAAAAGCTCTATTTAGGGAATTGTAATAATTGAGATACTATTAATTGGATATTGTGTTGAATGCAGAAATGGTTGTGGTTTGGAGGAATATATGGGGGAAATTATTTGGTTTATTAGTATTGGTAAATATAATTAATTGATTTGTAAGAAATTGGATTGCATGGAAATAATTGGAATATTCATGTTCATATTGATTAATATACAAAAAGATAGTTATATAACAAATTGATTTATATTAAAATGTTGAATTTGTATTAAACAACTGTATTACATAATTAACCAATGTGAGGATGGATATAAAAATAGGTGACAATGGGAAGGGGTATAATATAGAATAAAAGGGAAAAATTTAATTTGATTAAGATTAGAGATGAGGATGAAGGGTAATATTGGTTTTTTAAAAAAATAGATGAGGAATAAATATGGTAAAAAGGAAATATAGAAATTGTAAATTTAATTGAAATGACTAAATACTGTGTTGGAAGAAATATCCTTCTGGGTTCTGCTCCAAGTGGGGAAAAAGACACTGGAAACATGGAGACTGCTTGGAAAGATGGTTTAATGGTGGACAGGATCACATGGCTTGATGGGGCCCATTGTGTTAGTTTCTGTTGCTATTGTGTTGCAAATGTCCTTTGACAAAGGATTGACTTTCTGCCTCTGGCCCATTAACAAAGGGTGGGGGGCAGGAAGGTGGGAGCTGCTTTGTCTGTAAAATATGCTTCTCCATTTATCATCCAGGGAAATATAATATTCTGCCTTTTTAATATTTACCAAAATATTTCATTCTTCTAGGAAAGGGGTGGGTGCTAACCTCCTACAACTGTTTAAATTTGTGAACCAGCCAAATACTCTGTTCAAAGAAAATACGTTGTATGTTTGTATGTGTGTTTCTAATTATTGCTATTTATTCCTATTTGTTCTCTTTTATTCTTTAAAGTTTAACAATTCATTCTTTATCTTAATATCTTAATATTTGTTTGGGGTTGGCTTTCTTCCCTTTCATCTTTTTTATTGTACAGCAATCTTTCTCCTCAAACCTACCACCTCTGTCTTTTCTTACTTTCTCTTTCCCCCCTCTTCTTCTTCTCCCTACTTCCTCTTTCTTTCTCCTTCTCCTCCTCTCTTCCTCCCTCTCTTACCTTCACTCCTACTCTAATTTCCCTTCCCTTCCTTCATCCCTCTCTATCGCTGTATCCTTTTATGCATATGGACTAATCAGAGGGCTGAAAAAGTTATTTTTGACTGGTCCTCGCACTTTTGACCAGTCCTCGAACTTACGACTGTCCTCACAATTTATGTTTTTGCCCTATCTTGTCACCATGGTGAAGAGAAGCAGTTGTGAAATGAGTGACACAGTTGTTAAGAATGGTACAATGGGCATAAATGATGACCAGTCATAACTGCGAAGACCGGTCAAAAGTGCGAGGACCTGTCAGAAATCACTTTTTTCAGCCCTCTGGGTAGTCCTTTTGTGCACAGGGACTACTCAGAGGGCTGAAAAAGTTATTTTTGACTGGTCCTCGCACTTTTGACCAGTCCTTGAATTTACGACTGTCCTCACATTTTACGTTTTTTGCCCTATCTTATACCATGTTGAAGAGAAGCAGTTGTGAAATGAGTGACATGGTTGTTAAGAATGCTGCACAGGCATAAATGTGAGGATGGTCATAAGTGTGAGGACCAGTCAAAAATAACTTTTTTTATACACATAGCCATGGCCACCTGGTCACATGACCAGCTAGCCACGCCCACCCAGTCACATGACCTCCAAGCCACGCCCACAAAATAAGCCACGCCCACAGAACCGGTAGTAAAAAAAATTTAGAACCCACCCCTGGTTGGGGGTCACCACAACATGAGGAACTGTATTAAAGGGTCGCGGCATTAGGAAGGTTGAGAACCACTGGTCTAGAAATTGGTAAGTACAATACCACCACTCTTTGGACATGGCACAACAGGATGAAGTGAAACTACTAGAGCTGTGATGGCGAACCTATGGCACAGGTACCACAGGTGGCACATGGAGCCATATCTGACGGCACTTGAGCATAGCCGTACCTCAGCTCCAGCACACATGTGCCCGCCGGCCAGCTGATTTTCGGGCCTTCTGGGCCCACCGGAAGTTGGGAAATGGGCTGTTTCCGGCCTCCGGGGGTGTGTGTGTTGAGGAAGGTGGTTTTTGCCCTCCCCAGGCTCCTAGAAAGCCTCTGGAGCCTGGGGAGAGTGAAAAATGGGCCCACTGTGCCATCACGTGCCAAAAGCGTGGGGAGCATGGGGGGAGCACGCGCATGAGAGGGCGGGGCATGGATGGGCATTGAATTATGGGTGTGGGCATGCATGCGCATGATCCCCCTGCTCTCCCCCCGCTTTTGGCACGTGACAGCAAAAAGGTTAGCGATCACTGTAGATCGCTCTAGAAGGCTCTAGAAAGTTGAATCAAAAAGCTGCGGACAGATCTGAAAGCTGACAGATCTGCTGACAGATTTTTAGAGTATAGTATATCATCCACCATGTACTATATTATTAATCTATGCCTGTAGATTTTCTCCCTTGTAATACAGCATTTCCATCTTCCTCCCCTTTCAGAAAGCTAGAAGTGCTGATAGGCAATAACAGACATTGACTATTTTTTCTAGCAACGATAGCTACTAAAATCTAACCTACCAAGTAACTCACTTGTTATGAGCTAACAAAGTATAATCATGTTATTTTAAAAAATTCTGTATTTGAAAATCAAAACAATATCCTGAACTAAAATAACCGTTCTGACAAAGCAAAGTTAGATATTAAATTTTATGGTAATATTTTATATTTCATTTGAATATTAAAGTAATTACAACAGTAACATATTTTCACATTACTCTTCTACTTTAGCTATTAAGCATAGTATTTGGTTTCAGCAAATCAATAATCTTTTAAAGATATCTCTTAAAAAGAATCTTAAAAGATTCTGATTATAGTCAAGCTTGATTTATTTCAACATTACAGTTTAAGAATAGCACTAATTATAAGTTTTGCATTATAGCAAAGCTTAATCCTAGTAAAACTCAGGAATAGCTAGGATTTTGAACATTTCTTCTAGACAAACTACAGTTCTAAAACTCTTGTAGATTAGAATCTCAACTCTGATTGCTAAAACAGGATACTATAATTTCATACAAATTTACTCAGAAATAAACATTATAAATTCAACATGATTTATTCCAAGTCAAGCATAAATTGAAGCTTTAGTTTAAATCATATGGTGTCTATCTAATTATGGAACAATATTGTTTGGTGCCCCTCCCCCAGTGAGTATATTATCTGAAAAATTGGGGAAATCATATCCTGTAGGTCATCAGAACAGAATTAGGACAACAGAAACTGCAGGATGGCTAAAAGAACAGTTGAGAAGACTTCCTCTTTAATATTCCTCTTTAATATTCTTCACGTCAATTGGTGTTATAAAATGTGAATATGGAGGAACAATGTGAGGAGGGAGCTTTGGCAACACAGAACTTTTCCAGAGAGGGGCCAGATTAAGAGACTGTGTAGTCCAAACTGGATGGGGAAGGGGAAAACAGAATCTTTCAGATTACATCTAGCTTGAACTTGGCTAGATTCTATTACTTCTAAGCAAATAAAAGATTGGTCTCAAATGGATTTCACTGTCTTATTTGGATTTGGGACTGACAAGATTTATGAGCATATATAATTCAAACTGTAAAAGCATCTAGTTTTCAGATACCATGTTACTGTACTGTATGTAAATAGGTATTTTTTATTGGTACAGAATTGAAACATATGGCTATCCATGAAAAGATATGGGCAATACAAGAAAGGCCACTGAACAGTTTGTCTGCCTATATAAACTGTCTTTTGGAATGTGTATTTTCAATTCAGTAACAACTAGCTTACAATATGTAAAATTCGTTTACATATTAAGCCCCACATTTTAGTAAAAACTACAAAAGGAGTCAAAAAATAAACCATTCTTTTGATATATTATTTTATTAGAAACCTTAAAGAAATGTACAAAACTTATAAATGATAATTTCATCCTTTTTCTGGTCTGGAGTCCCTTAAAATCTTAAAGCCAGTGTTTGATCTAATGTAATATATGATCTTATTATACTGAATTACATTTTCAATATACTATCTGTATACACAACAATAGTAAAATCTTTAAAAGTCTTACATTTTCTATGAATTTCATCTAAAATTATTTCCCTAGTTGTTTCAATTTTATACCTGAGGACAACTCTGCCATTCCTTTTCTTTCATGAAAGAAAGGATTTCTTGAGTGGTCCTTGGTGCGCTGGGCTTGTTTGTTTACTCAAACTAGGTAACAGTATCAGTGCTTGTAAGGACTGGGGTTTGCTCTCTGTTTATATTCTAATGGATTGCCCTGTCAGTGTTGGTCTTTGGTTGGGCTGTTTACTGTTAGCTTGTTTGGCAGTTCTTTGACTGGGCTATTGTTTACTTCTTGATTGCTGGACTGATGTTAATCTTGGAGTTAATCTATGCTCATCTGGGTGCTAATTGCTGGTGGGAAGGTGTTTTGGTCATTTTGTTTCCCTTTTAGCTTATTGTTTCTTTTACATAGTACAGTAGTCCTCGATTTACAACAGTTCATTTAGGAACTGTTTGAAGTTACAGCACTTAAAAAAGTGACTTATGACCATTTTCACACTTACGATCGTTGCCACTGTCATGAAATCATAATTTAGACACTTGGGAACTGACTCATATTTATGATGGTTGCAGTGTCCCTAGGTCATGTGATCGTCTTTTGCGACCTTCTGACAAGCAAAGTCAATGGGAAAGCCAGATTCACTTAACAAGCATGTTACTGATTTAACAACTGCAGTGATTCACCTAACAAATGTGGCAAGAAAAGTTGTAAAATGGAGGAAATCTCACTTAGTAACATTAATTCTGGGCTCAATTGTGGTTATAAGTCAAGGACTACTTTTATGTAAATATTGTTTATGTGTATGTGTCTATTGATAGCTAATTTGTCAGAGGGCCAGTCTTCTAGAAATACCTTAGCATTTTTGGATTTGGCTTGGTCTAGCATGGTCACGGTTTCCAATTGAAACTATGGTTAAATCTGTCTATATTCTCTGAAAGTAAAGAGCTTTCATCATGTCTTCTGACAGCTAGTTGGTGTTCATGGATGCATTCTGCCAGTCTTGTTAGTCCTATATAGTGGCTGTTGCAGTCATTACACTGTGTGTTGTAGAAGACTCGTTTTTTTCTTCTGGGGTTGCTGGATCTTTTAGTTTACTTAGGAAGTTTAGGAGGGCTTAAGTTGACTTGTGTTTTATGCAGATTCCGTGTCGTTGTAATACTCTGTTGATGGTTTCTGAGATATTTTTGATGTATGGCAGTTTTATAGCTTGTGTTGGTGGTACTATATTAGGTCAGACACTTTTTGATGAAGTATGGATATCCATTTTGTTGAAAGATATTGTATAGATGCCGTTTCCTTTTTCTGCTTTTCAGGGTTACAGCAGTGTGTGGTGCTCTTCTAAATTACATTCTTAAACAGCTTCTCCTGTGGGTGGTTGAGTTGTTTTGGTAGCATTTGATTGGTATGGGTGGTTTTTCGGTACACGTTTCTAGTTTGCCATCACTGCTAATCCCCAATCAAGGAATGCCAAACAACTAACAGTAAACAGACCAAGGAAAGAACCTTCAAGACCACTCCCATCAATTTTAACAGGCAAGCCACTAGAATATAACCTGAGAGTAATATTTCTTACTAGAACTGATGATGTTACCTAGTTTGGGTAATGAAATGTCCACAAGAAGACAACTAAGCTCAGAAAGCACCAAGGACTCTTCATTTCAACCCAGAGCTACAAATATTCCCATTTGAAGAATTTCTTTTGCAATAGAATAGAACCAAAAAAATATTAAAGACTTTCTCTTGGATCTTTGAACCAATTCCAATATTTTCTATACTATTCTTAAGAGTAGAAATAGTTTAAGAAACAATGCACTAAACCAAGGGTGGACAATTGTGGCTCTTTTACAACCTGTGGACTTCAACTCCCAGAATGCTGTCTCAGGAATTCTGGGAGTTGAAGTCCACAGGTTGTAAAAGAGCCATAATTGCCCACCTCTGCACTAAACCATTCTGAATAGTTCAAAGAACTGTATCACGGAGCAACTTATCTCCTTTAAAAATCTGAAACAGTAATTTCTGCTTGATTTTAAGTGCTTTGGGTTTATGCTAACTAGAAATGGTGACTACTCTAAGTTTGCACGACACATGTAACTTTTTACAAACACATATGTAATTCCATAAAATTGGGTTGAGCCATTATTAAATTTACCATGGGAAGTGATAAACAAATACATATATTAAGAAAGTTTAAAGTCATCAATTAAGTTAATTAACTAGAGATTTCATTCCACGTTTGTCAGTTATTCACATTTTCATAGCAGTATTCAACCACATATTATGTGAATCCAGGAATACACTACTAAGACTTCTCCAGCAATAGATATATGGATGTAGTCAGTAAATAGCTATGTTTTGCTCAAAATACATTTAAATACTTGACTTTCTTAAAAAAAATGACTGGACTACAGAATTAAATATGTCTGTAATGTTCTTTCCATATTCATGGATACAAAAGAAATTCCTGTTAAGACTCCCTTTTTATCCATTATAAATTTAAAATAATGTTTCTCAATCATAGCAGAAGCATGGACAACTCACAGAATTCCCCAGCCAGCATCTTAACATGGCCAACATTGAGAAACACTACTTTAGCTTTTTACTTTTCACTGTTTTCTGCCCATCCTATAAATGGATGCACACATTTGTATAATGGAGAGAAGATAAATATCTCTCTCAGGAGAAAAGAACTCCAATGGATTATAAAATGGATTTTCAGAATGTTTAAAAAAATCTCCTGGTTTTGGTAATTTCCATCTCTAAACTGAAATAAGTATAAGGCTAAGCAATCTGTTTCTGTATATCCAACTATATGTACTTCTGTTAGGAAAGTATTCAAAGCATTATTTGACCCAATTGTTGAGTCCTTTGTTTCTTAGATGCCTAGATCTTCTTCAATATGCAATAAAGCAAGCAACTGCATCTTAAAAAATGTCTGCATAACATGACATTTCAAATTGTTGGGTTGCTGGAAGAATCAGGCCAAACTTACATATACCACAGCAAGAAGGGCAGCAGATACTAGCTTAATAGTTCCAAACTAGATACAAAAACAGTATCCTAAAAATAATTTCCTGCCCTATTCTGAATTCTGATGTTTCAGTAACTAGTAAAAGTGAGGGAAGAATATCAATAAATATCAGTGGCTAGAACAGAACATTAGGCTTTGCTGTGAACTTCTGGAGACATTTAACTGGCTCCAGTGGGAAACAAGAAGTTGGACTAGAACTACATGAATATTGTTTTTAGAATACAGCGCAAGTGTGCCACCCAGAGGATCTACCCCTAAAACTGAAATAAAGCATGCTATCTATCTAGTACTATGGGGTTTTTTGCATATAGATCAAAGAATCTAACTTCCCATAGAGAAAATCAGAAGTCAGGTTGTATGTTGGTTGATATATATGGTAGAGTATGCCCTCCCCCACTCTATATCTTTTTCCTAAAACAAACAAAACAAAAAGATATACATAATACCCAGAAATCTGAGAACTCAGAAGGCAAATTTGCTTTTACAATGTCTTTTTAAATATGTCTTTCAAAACTAATTATACAAAGCATCCAGATCGAGGAGGCCATCCCTAACATTGTTTCCACAGAAACTGTAAAATGTTTGAATAAAGAATATTTGTAGCTCAGGGTTGAAAGGAGGGATCCTTGGTCCTCTCTGAACTTGTTTTTTTGCAGATGTTGGTCTGAAGTTAACCTTGAAGTTAATTAATCTATGCTGATCTGGATGCTGACTACTGGTGGAGAAGTGCTGGAGTCTTTTTATTATTATTATTATCATTATATAATAATAATAATAATAATAATAATAATAATAATAATAATAATAATAATACTTTATATACTGCCCTTCTCCCGAAGGACTTGGGGTTGTGTTTAGCCAAGATTAAAAACATATACAATATCATAGTTAAAATTAATTAAAATCATTAAATAGTTTTGGCCAAATTTTAAAACCCAATTTTAAAACCCAATTTAAAATCATTCAGTTAGACAGCCCCGCCTGTCGGAACAGTAGGGTCTTGAGGGCACAGCGAAAGACCCGGAGGTCAGAGATGTTACGAATATCCAGGGGCAATTCATTCCAAAGGGCAGGAGCTCTGACAGAGAAGGCTCTCCTCCTGGGTATCGCCAGTGACATAACTTGGCCGACGGTACCCTGAGGAGTCCCTCTCTGTGGGAGCGGACTGGTCGGTAGGAGGCTATTGGTGGCAGAAGGCAGTCCCGTAAATATCCTGGTCCTATGCCATGGAGCGCTTTAAAGGTGGTGACCAACACCTTGAATTGCACCTGGAAGACCACTGGGAGCCAGTGCAGCTCACGCAGGAGAGGTGTTACATGGGCATAATGAGGTGCGCCCATAACCACCCACGCGGCCACATTCTGGACAAGTTGGAGCCTCTGAGTGCTCTTCAAGGGGAGCCCCATGTAGAGAGCATTACAATAGTCCAGACGGGAGGTCCAGACTATTCTCATTTGGGCTGGTTGATTCTCTTTTGCACAGTCTGTAGATGTCTTAATGTCTATGTGTCTATTGATGACTGATTTGTCAAGAATGCCAGGCTTCTAGAAATTCCTTGGCATTTTTGGACTTGGTCTGGTCTAGGAGTGTCACATTTTCCCAACTGAAACTATGGTTAAATCTGCTTATATATATTGTAAAATTACAAAATTTTCATGATGTCTTCTGACTGCCAGTTGGTGTTCACGGATGTGTTCTGCCAGTCTACTCTGTTTGTCCTACAGAGTGGTTGTTGCAGTGGGATTGCTGGGTCTTTTGGTTTGCATAGGATATTTCGAAGGGCTTTAGTTGGCTTGTGTGATACACTGATTCCATGTGGTTGTAGTAGTCTGTTAGTTTCTCAGATATTCTTGATGTATGGCCGTTTAATTATTTTTAGAGTTTGTGTTGGTTGTGCTGTATTGGGTTGGTAGTCAGGGACTTTTTGATAAAGTTTCATGGGTATCCATTTTTTTGGAATGTGTTGTATAGATGCTCCACTTTCTTTTCTCTGTTGCTGCGGTGTGTTTCGGCTCCTTTAAATGAAGTCCTTACACAGCTTCTCTTGTAGGAAATTGGGTTGTTGCTAGTGGTAATGTAAAATGTTTATTTCTTAATGTTTATTTTAAAGGAGTGATATTTAAATTTGTACATCTAATCTGCCTACAATTAAGTAAAAATTATTTCAACAGAACAGTTTAAACTACATTTTTAACAGGTAGCCTTGAAAGTAATTTGAGGGATCTATGTAAAAACTAATTTTCGTCAGGAGTCCATTGAGTTTGAAACCTAATATAGCTTTTGCATATAATTTCCTTGGATGTACATACCTACACAGAACATACTTTCAAAAAGGACACATTTATGTAACATTAATGCATTTATTAGCAACTCTGTAACATCAGTTTCTAAATATCACCTCAATTTTATTAAACAAAACTTAGTACACAGGGCCCAGAATTTACATTTTGAAACATTTTTCAAATCTTTTACTATATTTTTACGAAAATATAATGCATAAACCTCTAGGTTGCTTTATTTTTGAGTTTAGCACACATTTGTTTCCCTAGTGTCTTACAATATTTAAAAAGAGAAATTTTGAAGTGAACTGAAGTGAAAATTTCACTTCAGCCTCCGATTAAACCAAGTCATTAAGTGCATACTAGAAGTATGGTTCTATAGGCATTTATGGTAAACTTCCTTGAATTAAATCGAAGTGACTGTCGAGTTACCAAGAACAACTTGCAGGAGAGAAAAAACGGGGTGGTGTCCAGTGCATATTCTCCACTGGAGAATATACAAATTGAAAATACTTACAGCAACTGGGATCGTGGAAGAGAAAGTAAAGCGCACATAGCAGATCCACACCACATTTAGGAAATGAGATGAGCGGAGGCGAAAACGGAAGAAAGAAGTACAGACACCCCACCAACACAAAGACGCGCACGTTAATAAGGCCTATTCCTCATTATTTTAGAAACCGCCATTTTCACTCCCCAAAGCCTCAGACGTCTGTCAGCCGAGCCCAGTCACACCCCTTCTCGAGAAGGCATTCCCCGCCAATTGCTTCATGGAGCTCGGAAGGCCCTGTGGTCGCTCACCTGGTCGCCGGCGGGAGCTTCTCCAGACATGGCGGGTTAAAACGGTCCCCGGAAGTAGCGGGGGGAGCAAGGAAGCAGGGTCCGATATATAGATATGCCTATTTCTTAAACCCTCCTACCCACCCACCTACCTCCCGTTCTCTTCCCTCGCAAAAATCTCCCGGGCAGCCCCTAAGTGAACTAATCGACCCTGCGTACGGCTTCCACTCGCCCGAGGAACAAAATGGCGGCCCAACCGCCCCCAACTCTCGCCGTCCTCAGTAAAAGGAAGGGGGCGGGGCTGAACGGGAAAGTAAGAGCGCGCAAGGAATAGTGGGGGAAAATAAAAATGGAAGGTCGAAGCAGGAAGCGGCGCGCGAAGGGTTAAGCAAACAGAACGCCAGCTAGGAACGGAGAGCGTAGCACTGTGAGAAGAATGCCGGGAACGAAGGAGACTAAGGAAGCCGCGCACACGCGCGCATGCGTGGAAAGAAGAGCAAACGGCGCATTTTGATTTGGCGGGTAAATGCTCCGTTGGAAAGGTTTTAACTCAGAGGCTGTTTGCTGAGGCACGTGCATAAATGACGTGCCCGTGAGACAACAGACACTTCTGTATAATGGGATTATTAATTGATCTCTGCTCCCTTTTTTCTCCCCTCTCTGCTCCAGAATTTCTTATGCGTTGTGTGCTCTGGGCTCGTAGCCAATGTAGCGTAAGGCGATCTCGACAACCCCCCCCCCCCCATAGCTACAGCCTCTTGTCTATTATTCATATGAAACCGTGAGGAGACATCGCTCAGAATGAAATACTCTATTATGCTTGGGGAATAATCGGCTGTAATGTGGTTTTCTCCCCGACGCCTAAAGAAGCTTCTGATTTTCTTGCTTATTGTGTAAATCGGATTAGGGTTCTGCTGCCCCAATTATGGCTCAGGCACCCCCTTGCAGCTGTTCCTGGAAAGGTGGGGCTTGGTTAGCAGCCTTTGTTCATTATCATTGTAGGAAGTTAGCACCCGCCCCTCTCTTAGAACAATGAAATATTCTAGGAAATATTAAAAAGGCAGAATAATATATTTCCCTGGATGAGAAATGGAGACACATTAGTCAGGAAGCAGATTCATTCTTAATAGCCCCCACCCTCCTCAATAGCCCACAGCAGATGTCAGCACTTAAAAATATAAAGAGATAGCTAGGTCTGTTCATAAGCAAATGCCCTCACCCAAGATCCAACAAAGATAGAATTATCCCTCTACCCATCTAGCAACAGAACTCACCTCATGGCACCTGGGGCGATTGCATCACCCAGCAAGGCTCAACCAAGCCTGTGACTCAAAAGACAACCTACAAAGTTTCCCCTGCATAGCCCCATGGGAGTCTGACAACCAATCAGAATACAAGCTCAAATTCAAAACCCAATAGAGGGTATAAATCAATCTCTCTCTCTCTCTCTCTCTCTCTCTCTCTCTCTCTCACACACACACACACACACACACACACACACACACACACCTATGTGTTTTTTAGGCCAGGACCTCAAAACCATGCAGTCCTGTCTACCATTAAACCATCTTTTCAAGCAGTCTCCATGTTTCCAGTGTCTTTCTCCCCACTTGGAACTGAACCCAGATGGACATTTCTTCCAACACCATTATGAGCTATCAAATCGTTTTCGACTTCTAGCGACCACAGATAGATTTTTTTCCAGGATGATCTAGCCCTGACCTCTTCTTTCAAGTCTTTCAATGGTGCACTCATCCTCATCATGACAGAACCTGTCCACCTTGCCACTGACAGTCCTCTCTCCTTCCACCATTAGAACATTTTCCAGAAAGCTGGCTTTTCACTTAAAAGTGTCTGAAGTAGGATAACTTGAGTAGACATTTGTGTCTTGAGTGAGAACTCTGGTTGGTACCTCAGTCTATGAAATTGGTATACTTACCCATGAATAATAATAATAATTTATGAAATATATATATGCAACCCAACCCCCAGCAATTCTGGGTAATTTACAGTTGTTGAAACATTTCAAAACGAACAACAATACAAAAACACCAAAATAGTACAAAACAAAAGAACAATAATGACCAAAAAGAAAAAGAAAAATAAACCCAGAGGGGAATAGAAAGGAGGGTTGGTGATCCTCTCTATAAAGGCCTGGGTGAATTCAGTTATCAAATGAAATAGATAAAGTGGTATATTTTGGATATATAGATAGTCCTTGATTTATGACCATAATTGGGTCCAAAATTTCCGTGACTAAGCAAGAAAGTTGTTAAGTGAGTTTTGCCCCATTTTATCACCTTTCTTGCCACAGTTGCTAAGTAAATTAGTGGCATAGTTGTTAAGAGAGGCTTCCTGTTGACTTTGTTTGTCAGAAGATCACAAAAGCTGATCACATGACCCAGGGACATTGCAATCATCATGCATGCCAGTTGCTAAGGCTTCCGTCCTCACCTCAGCTGCTGCCAACCTAGCAGTTCAAAAGCATGCAAATGCGAGTAGATAAAGAAATAAACTTTGGTGGGAAGGTAGCAGCCTTCCATGATGTCATGCTGGCCACATGACCGCGGAAATGTTTTTGGACAGTGCTGGCTCAATGGCCTTGAAATGGAGATGAACCCCCTATGTCGGAAACGACTAGCGGAGTAAAATCCTCAGGGATTTTTTGTCCCCAGCCCATGACTGAGTCAGTCTTAAGTCATCCTTATTTGTATCTGTTAAAATAGTATTTTTCCCTTTTTCTTACACTATCCAAGGTAGCCTCAAAGTATATAAAATCTGTTGGGCTTTGTCACCTGTTACCTTGGAGAGCAGTTAGATAACTTCAGTGACTCCAAACAGAGATGGTAGAGATAGGAATCAGTGAGGGAAGCAAGAAATGTCATGCTTGTGTAGTTTTCTGTTGACTTAAAGATAGGCAGATAGCGTTCCAGATGAGCAGAGTGAAGCAGAGACCCAGATAAATTTTGCTTCATAACTGAAGGCATATACAGGCTTCTGGGGCAAGCGGAAGGGGAACAGAAATTGTAGAACCTTGTATCTTTCATGGAAGTTTGAGCCTTGTGCAACTTATTCTTATGCAAGTTTGCTAAAAAATTATTTAATTGTTGTAGTTGCAAGGGAGTGCATTTTAGGCATATTTGGAAAAAGAAAAAATGGGGGTGGGGGTGGGGCTGAACTTCCAAGATTAGCTTTCTTATATTGGGAGGTATTCTCAAATGCACAACAGTATCCAAGTCTATTTTTTTTCCCTATCTGTGTGCTCTCTGCAGCTCACAATTTCCTTTCTTTGTATGAATTTGTTGCATCCTATATACTGTATGTATTATTCCTTCTTATCCACCTAACCTCTACTAGTAAGATAGACACACAAATACACAGAACATACATGAAATACAGATTTTAAAGTTCTGGATTTAATTCCAACTTAATCTGGAGAATGCACTAGGAAGAACTTTCAATATAAGCAGTCAATGGGTTCTCCTTTCTACCTTTCAAAAAGGCAATACATATATATAATAGCGTCATCTGGCCTTTTTGCTCTTTATTCTGTTACGTGAAAAACAATGTTATCTAATTCAGTTCTAGATGGAATTTTGGTTGTAAGTCATTGCAGTTGTAAATTGAGTCACCATGTGACCGGACTCAATTTTTACAATAATTTTTACGATGGTCATTAAGTGAGATCTCATGGTCTTAAACTAAGGCCATGTTAAGTGATTCATGCAGTCATAAATCCAAATCCAGTTTATCTAATGGGTGACTGCAGGATTCTGCATCTGGTTGAAAATGAGTGCCAGTTGACAAGGACCTAAAATGCAATCGTAAACCAGGTAAGTCATGTGATCAACTCAATTTTATGATCTTTTTGAAATAGTCATTAAGCAACGCTGCAGTCATTGAGCAAACCAATGGTTTACTATGGGCACAGTTATGCTGGAAACTGGAAATAAACTAGCCCTGATTGTATTTCTTTGGTCATGTAACCACGGAGGACAATCATTGAAACTCCGAATCTAGGTCATAAGTAGCCCACACATAGGCACATTCTAACTTCAAATGGTCTCTAAGTGACCAGTCCTAAATTGAGGTTTACCCTATTCTTGGAGGTAAGGAAAGTAAGCTAAAGATTCCTATAGATTTCACCCTTAATTGTGCCAAAATAGGGGTTGCTTCATGTTGCTTTTTAAAACCTATCTGTCAAAAAGTCTTTTTGGTGGCAGTCTGTGTAGTTATAGGTCACTAGCAATGGAGTAATTTACGCTGAGCCATCCACATATTTAAACAGTGGGACATGGTGGCTTTCCTTTCATCATATCAAGAAGTCCTAAATCAAGTAAAGAAATTAGGAATCAAGACTGTCAAACTCATGCTGGGGTCTGCCCAAGTAATGATTTCCGTACACAAAAACAGAATGTTAACTGATGTATCAAAGTCAATTAAACAAATGCTATAAAAACTGATAAGAGTTTGGGGATTGCTAAAACATAAAACAAAAATTCTTACTGACTTTGGGGGGCATTGTGTAACTTTTTTAGTCAAGACTTTGTATGGTGGCTGTACCACTAGATGGCAGATTGACCCAGATTCAGGATACTTCTCTCTTCTATAGAGGAGCGTATGGGAAGAAATCAAGTTCTTTTATCTATCAATTGTTCGTTTTCTAATAATGCAATCAGCATTTTTATTTAAATAAACTGGAATCCTTAGGGGCTTTTTTCCCCTCCCTATGTATACCACTCGTAAACACAAGGATTTGCTCCATACATATCAATATTAGCTTGAGACGGAGACATTATTGGGCACTTAAAAGATTCCAAGTATAAGTCCCCATATTAGTGAGTGATTATATAAGTGTAAATAGTAAAAAAGAATGTACAAAAACTGTTAGAGGGCTCCTGGGAATATGTAATTTGAGTTCTTGTCACTATTGAAAAATGTGCAATTTTTATCTTCAACATGCATTTATGAAGCTATAGAGTAACAACTGTACCTGTGGACTCAAAATGTAATTAGTACAGGTAGCTTAATTTGTAGATGTCAGTGAACAAATTCTTCACTTATCTTGTACAACAAGTAATAATCTCCATTTCCACAGATAATACTATGCAAGTTTGGTCAACAGCAAATTCTGCTTTTTCTCAGTGTTTGTTTCAAGGTAAAGGCACTCATAACAATTGCAGACAAGAAACCTTCATTTCAAAATGAAAAGATATGGGAAATGAGTGACAAAACAGAAACAACAGAGTTGATATGTGTACTTTGTAATTTAGCATACTTGGGGGTAATATACTTGTGGCTTCAGAGTCACCTTTGTTGGGCTGAAAAGGTTGTTTCAGTGATAATCTTGACATTGTCAGAGACTTCTTGCTGTCTGTACTGCTGCTTCTGGCACAGCTGATATAGTTTTCAAATCAAGTATTGATAGCTATTTACTATATTTCAGTCATATATACTCCATGAATTAGGGCAGTGTTAGACAATTTGTTGCTATTCAATTGTTCTGGCTTCAGCTCCCACCAACCCAGACCTCATAGTCAGTGGAAAGGAATTATAGGAGTTGTAATTTAAAACATCTGAATGATACCAATTGCCAATCCTTGGTCCAAGTCAAGCGATTCAACCATTGGATGTGAAAATACTTTGAGCTATTGAAACTTTTCTAAGTGCCTTGAGTTGATTCTTAAAAGATGTACATTTGTACAAAAAAACAGCTGCTATTTAAACCTTAGCAGCTAATTTTCTTTCATTCATCTTTATATTTAGGAACTTTTCAGAAATGCTATATATTGTGGTGTGAGCCATGAAATATAGAAGGGTGTGTCTTGTTATTTTCAGAAGGCTTGTATGGTATGTTTGTGAAAATATAAAACTCTGGCTCTGAATCTGAGCTTTACTTATCAAAAACCAGTCTGTTTTTAAAATGTTGTCTTACTTTTATTAACAGAGTGCAATTATCCAAAATATCTAATTGCATAAGCCTGGCCTTTTAAGTGCTTTGAGTAATTCCAGAAGTTTCTTTTCATTCTTGAAAAGAATTTTAGTCTGCATGTGTTCAGTAAAGTACTCTAAATTTGTAGTCTAAAAGGAGCCAATGTTTGTATGGAAAGATGACTCATTGATGTAACCCAAGCTGCCACAAAATGCTCCTCCAACTTCTGACCACTCCAAATTATCCATGGCTAGAAATATAACTGAAAACAGTTCAAAAGAGTCATTTTGATTTCTGACTATTCCAGAAGTATTTTGAATTCAAAGCAATCTATTCTGAACTTGTAATGTTTTGCACAACTTTAATGTCCACCCTCCTGAGGATCATGGATTCTGCACACTTTACAGTATCACATTTGTATATGTTTTCTGCATTTTGAGTTGGCCTTAATTGGGACAATCTTTCTAGTAAAAACCTATATAATTGTCCAAGCAGTAAAGGAGTAGGGTTGCTACCCAAGGAACAGTCATTTTTCTCTCTCCCTTTCTATCAGCTTTTTTCTGTTTTTTCCTCTTGACCCTATAGATACCAAGGGAAAAATAGATTGCTATTGGCAGTAGCTCAGCCAATGTGTCTTCCAGAAGGCTTTTGAAATCAGGGGAAACAAAGCATGGCAGCTGTGGGCCAGCAAGTTTGCCCGCTCTTATTATACATTCAAAGATATAATGTTCCTTTGTCATGGCATGTATCCTCACTTAGGTGGCTTTGGCTGATTTGAAGACGCTAAAAAATTTAGATCCTGATTAATATGTAGAGGAGAGACCAGGACATAAATTAAACTATCAGATTGAGAAATTGAAAAAATATCCTGGAACAAAGCAGTGGCAAGCCACTTCCATATAGTTGCCAGGAAAATAACAAGAATTGATCTTGACTCATAAGATGCTTTATCTTGAAAGGTATGAGCAGACTGATTCATTTCAACATTTAATGGGAAGTTAGTGTGTATGTATGTATGTATGTATGTATGTATGTATGTATGTATATATATATATTTGTGTTTTTCTTTTAGCCAGGTTTTTCCTACGTAACCAAGATTTTTCTACAGCCCTAGCTCAGTGGAGTCACATCCACTCGATTCTGGGCTTTTTTCCAGCAGGCCCTAAAAAATAGATACACACACACACACACACACACACACACACACACTGTATATGTGGGGGATATATATATATCTCCCCCACAAGCTTGGTCAGAGAGTAGAAGTATAATCAGCTGTCTGTCAGTCCTGATTGCTGAGATATAGTATGAAACATAACTGGCCTTCCTTGAATGATGAAAATGGACATCCCAGTCACTCTGGCTCGAGTCTTGTGCCTTTTTATTTTTAAATCTGAACATTTACACAGAGGTGTCTTTCTTTGCTGCTGAAAAGAGACAGGATATTCTTTGTAACCTCCTCTAAAATTACTATTTACGGTGAAGTGCCTAAGATTCCTTTTGTCCTACTTATAGTATTTTCAAAAGAGTCATTGGAGCTATCACTCAAGTTGGAAGACTCATTCAAAAATATGTCTTTGCTAATTTTATAATGAGCTTGGAAAAAGATTAATAAGATGCTGGATTGAGAAGCTACCAGTTTAGGGACTAGCTTAATAGGCTACTAATACCAGGCATTCAGTGTGCTGTACGTGGAAGATTTGTCTAAGTAGCAACTTTGGAAGGAACTGCAAACTCTGGAATCCTTATTTGTTCTCATCTTTCTTCTACTTCAAAGAAACACACACACAGACAAAAATAGTGACTATGGGAAATACCATAGTATAATACCTGTTTGCTTGGTAAGTATGAAAAAATTTCTTTGAGTCTGTGTGCTCATTACATGCAATTTTGAATATTTTCTTTCTTTAACATAAAACTTCATACACTCATTGGACGATGAACAATTCGTACTGGTTGGGCCTGCAAAACATACTAGGCTAAAAAGTAGTTGGCTAGATTATCTAATAGCCAGTCTAACATGTCTAAAGGTAATTTGAAGAAAATTGCAAAAAATGATTGAAAGTAGAGCTACTTTTGCATTTAATTTCTCTCTTCTTCTCTTTTTTGATGATCTTATGAGCAAAAATAAAATACATATTTTCAATATGAAGAACACATTGGATAGGTAAGTATGACTTACAATAGATCAGGAAGTGAAATCTTAATACTGTAGCCTCTTCAGCAGTAACTTTCAAGTTAAAAAATGCTACTGAAGGCATTACTTTGACCTTCAACTGCAGACTCCCAGGTGATAGCAGTGCTTTTCTATCAAGCCATTTTCATAAATTTTCCAGCTTCATATATTGTGCACATTCGTTTCAAATACTCAGGCAAGAACTATGGTTTTATTCTATGAGTTGGGCATTTACACTATTGGTAAGAAAGACACCTTAGAGTTAATCTTGTCTCCTGGTAGCTATAGGGATATATTTGGGGGAAGGATATATGCTTAGATTTTGTGTGTGATCTAAACTAATTTGTTTTTATTTGGGTATAACAGTATCTCGCTGACTCATTCCTTGCAGGCGTTATAATATTGTTTTGTGTTAATTGGTTATCCAAAATGGCAGTTAATATAACTGAAGATCAGGGTTGTCCCATTTCAACGAAGTAGTGGTACTGAGGTGAGGCTGTAGAGGCACCAAGGTAAGGAGTGTGGCATTCAAGCACCAACTATGTACTTTACTCTTCATCTGTATGCTGTGCTTTACAAATAACAGGCTTGATAGGTCCTTATTCAAGAGGCTTGCAGTCTAAAAATAGACGCAAGGAGTGCTGATGAAAAGGAGGGGAATAGAAGCAGGAGTAAATGGAAAACTATGTAATTACTTTAGATAACACCGTCTTATGTCTAGTTAGGGTCTAGCATTACGGCGCTGTTCCAAAGGCTTTTTAGAAAAAAATGAGCTCAGGTTTTAATGTTTTAATATGTGATTACCTTATAGAGAGGAGATACATGTCGGCAGTGCTGGACTAGGCCCCACTGAGATGGCTGTGGTACAGAAAAGTGAAGGAATTGCTCCTACTAAAAGTCATGATTAGACTGTGATCTTTGTGGAACTGCTAGAACAAGGAAAACTCAGGTAAATCTGCTTGTTTTTACTTGTTTGATTGGGGAGGGAGGGGGGGGAGGGAGGAAGGTTGTTCTTAAGGTGAACGTTCTTCATCACTCTGCAGAATGACTACCTAGGTTATATGTTTTCACATTTATTCTACCTGGGAATCTAATGAGACCTAGGGGATGGATTTCATACAGCAAGTATGCTAACAGAGAAGATGCATCTCCAGTTGATACCATTTGAGAGTTGGTATTTATTTATTTATTTTATTTATGTAATTTATATACCGCCCTTCTCCCGAAGGACTCAGGACTGCTTACAAAGAAACGGAACAAAAATTACATAAACATTAAAAATCCAATTAAAAATTGATTAAAA
The DNA here is from genome assembly GCA_022577455.1 of Arizona elegans. Lineage (NCBI taxonomy): Eukaryota > Metazoa > Chordata > Lepidosauria > Squamata > Colubridae > Arizona > Arizona elegans. Next base: position 77,120,635 of record JAKOOJ010000001.1, read on the forward strand.
TTATTTAAAATCACCCCTGCGGATCAGACCATTTGATGAAAGAGCCACGTCTTCAATTCAGAAGGAGAGGAGGAAGGAAGGAGAGGAGGTCAGGGGCTGTCCTAAGGCCGGTGGGCAGCCCATTCCAGAGGGTCGGCACTCCCGCAGAGAACGCTCTCCCCCTAGGGGCCGCCAGCCGACATTGTCTGGCTGACGGCACCTTGAGGAGGCCCACTCTATGGGAGCACACAGGACGATGGGAGGATGGCAGTGTCAGGGTGGCAATTAATCCCATTCTGCTTTTGGGTAATTGCACCTTGATTAGAGAATGGATCGTGACCTTTCCTTGAAGTATACTTTAAGAAAAATAAACTCGAGATATATTCTAATAAACACATTTTATTATAAAGAAGTAAAAACATCTTACTAGCTAATTAATTACATCTTGGCAGCATTCCTGCCTTGCTGGCAGAAGTTCTGGCAGACGAACAAAGAAAGTTAGAAGAAAGTGAAAGAATGTGGACATGCGCAGTTAGCTTAGAGATAAGAGTTCTGATCAGCTACGGTAAGTCTTAGAGTTCAAGCACAGCTGGCAAATACAAAAAAATGCAGGGTCAGGCAGGAGATGGTCCTGCAAGTACCCCGGGCCTAAGCCATGTAGGGCTTTATAGGTGAGCACCAGCACCTTGAAATGGATCCGAAGGACCAACGGTAGCCAGTGCAGCTCATGCAGGAGAGGTGTTACATGGGAGTAATGAGAAGCCCCCGTAACAACCCGCGCGGCCGCATTCTGGACTAGTTGTAGGTTCCAAGTGCATCCCAAGGGCAGTCCCATATAGAAGTCATTACAGTAGTCCAACCGAGACGTAACAAGGGCGTGAGTGACCGTGGCAAGGGCATCCCGGTGTAGGAAAGGGCGCAACTCGTGCACCAGGCGTACTTGTGCGAAGGCCCCCCTGGTCACGGCCATCAAATGGTCTTCTAAAGATAGCCGTGAATCCAGGAGGACACCCAGATTGCGGACCGTTTCTGAGGGTATCTGGAACATGCCAACCCCATCACAAGATTTAATCTTGTGAACCACTGAGATTCTTTGGGATCACAGTGTTCTACAAATGTGATTAATAAATAAACAAATTGCCATCATTTATTTATTTAATTAAGTTAATTAATTAATTAATTAATTAATTTGTCAAACAAGATAACAGGTATAAGTATAAACATGGACATGAACATAGGAAATGAGTACAAATAAATCACCCTGGCAGTGATGACTTTTTGAAAGAAAAGCTATTTTAATATTGCATCCAGGGACTTATTTCCCAGTGGAAATTGTTCGATTTCAATTTATGTGTTCTCTTGTCCAGCTTTCCCAATCTCTTTTTTCTTCCTAACCATAAAAAAAAAGCAATGAAAACAATTATTTATTTCTAAATATATGTCCTTTCCCGTTTAGTATATTTGTCAGTGCTGGTGCCTCTGGACTACTTGTTTCCTGCTGCCAAAAATGGCCCACATTCTTTGGCTTTCAAATACAGTACTCAAATAACTTTTATGTCTCTGTTCAGAATCCTCAAACCTGAGCCTTGGTTTTTGTAAACAAGCCTGCGAAACTACATCACCGATCTTGGTTTCTTTCCAGGTTACACTTTGTACTCTAATAATTCATTTCTACAGCACCTAGATCTGTGAGAGCTCACATTTTCTGTGAGCTCTTGGAGAATGCTTTCCAAATGATAAAGCCAGAAGACATGGCTTTTAGCAAAGATTATGAAATGTGTAACATGAAGCACCTAATAGAAAAATGAGGCCAACCTCATACTAAATAGAACTTGTTCCCAATAGCCCCAGAATGGGATTAGTCTAATGCCTACAAGTGTGTGTTATATGTTATCTTGCTACTGACCTTGCTTTTCTATAGTAGGTCATCCATTCCCAAAGTCATATTTATTCAGTTGCTAAAGAGTCTGAGATAGGGCAGAGGTAAATTATGCAATTGGCAGAGCTACAGCTTTGTGACGAAACATATTGTACTAAATTGGTCTAGTGCAGTATGAGAGCCTTGGTCATATTTTATGCTCCTCGTTGCTATCAAATGCAATAGACTTTCTCCTTCTCTTATCTCATGTCAATTGGAAAACAGATTGGTGGGTTACTGGATATAAAATCTTCCTATTAACTATGCTTATTAACTATGTAGATGTAGTTGCCAGGACTGGTAAAGCAGAAGCTGGACACTCTAAAATATTTATTAAGCAGAAAATTCCTGAGATTGAGTGAAATAAAAGAGTTGTTTATAGTACAATAGGTCAACAGGCCACCTTTATGGATAGACCAAAATATTTTAGGCAGTTAGTCCACACCAGAATAAACCATGGTCTTAGAAAGAATAGCAAGTATAAGTGTGGATATTGTTAGACAATAGCATTTTCCAGCAGTTGAAACTGATTTCTCACTTTTCCACACCTGGGGAAATGGGATTGAGACTTTTCTTCTATGAATTGGACCAGGTTGCTGTCAATAATGAAAGACCAAAGGATCAGATTGGAAAAAAATATCGAAGTTTTATCAGTAATCTAAAGTAAAACATGATGTTGCATGTCTATTGAAAGAGGATGTTCGGGGAAACTAGCTGTATAAAAAGAAAATACAAGAGCACCATGTCAGAGAGAAAAATTCAGAGCTTATTGGAATTGTCCAGGTATTTCCAATTAATGTTCATTCAAGGAGCTAAAAGGATTAGAGTTAGGATGTAAGCCTCAGAGATAAAAAAAAAAAAAAGTCTTTACTCTGTACATGGATTGTGGTGTTCAATAAATTCTAAGATACAGTTGTGTTATTAACTAAAGAGTCTGGAACTAAGCCCTAGCACAGATCAAGCTTTAATTGCCTTCTGTATTATTTTGCCAATTTTGTAAGATAGTGTATTTGAAAATCTTTGTTATATGTAAAAATAAAGTGAGAGTACAATTGTGTCAGAATTCACGTGCAGGCTTGGCAATAAATTACACGTCTCCATATGTTTACTCCATAATTCAGCTCTCAACCTGCTGCAGTGGAAATTAGGATTCTAGACTGCTTCTCCTATCCTTCTGAATTAATTAATAATTGGAAGGGTCATATGGTGACATTTGGCAACTGAAACACACTATAAGCCTCTCTATTCCCACATAACAAAGTGGTCCAAAAATGTTAGCATCCAGTTCTACAAAGTGGAGAAATCTGGTACGGAGCCATACATGAACTCCAACACTATGAGCATGGTCAGCAGTGTGTTTGTAGGAGGCCATGGTACAATTCTGTTGATCCTTGAGGAGAGACTATGTAATATCTTGGAATACCTGGAGGTCCATGGAACAGGGAAAAGCTGAAAAGCATTTGGCAGCAGGCATGAGTGAAGGTAATGATGGCCTGAAATGATGATACCTGACTTGAGACATGAACTTAATATAAACAAATTCAGTCTTAGTCAGAAACCAGGTTATGTATCTTGCTGGTAGCTTATTTAGCAATGAAAGTTTAGTTGGTGTATTTATTTTTTAATGAGCCTTGGTGGCGCAGCAGACTAAAGCACTATTAAGTAACACCAGCTGCCTGCAATTACTGCAAGTTCAAATCTCACCAGGCTCAAGGTTGACTCAGCCTTCCATCCTTTCGAGGTAGGTAAAATGAGGACCCGGATTGTGGGGGCAATAAGCTGACTTTGTATAAAAAAGAACACTGCTGGGGGAGGGGGGGCGAAAGCCCTACTAAGCAGGTATATACAAAACTATGAACGCTATTGCTTAACGCATTGTAAACCGCCCTGAGTCTCCGGAGAAGGGCGGCATATAAATCAAACCAATAAATAAATAAATAAATAAATAAATAAATAAATAAATAATTGCTTTATGGTGGCATTTCTTCTCTTTGTTTCCCTGTCTGACTGTGGAAAGTAAGCAGATGATAGATGGAGGTTTACATCCCACAGTTGAAACTGAGCTTCCCCAAAATATGCTATGAACTGTCGGCCTCTGTCAGAAATTTTTTAAAAAGCTGTTTTGGGAGAGAGAAGAGAGCCTCACAAGAACGAATAAGAAGACCCATTTTAGAGAAGAAATCAACTTTCACAGAACGGCATTTAAGTCTTTGATATAGGGCACTTCTGTTTAAAGCCCAAGGAAACTGTATCCAAAAGCCTCTTTGGGTACTAGAGAGGATGGAACAGATGGTTGGTGGTCTGAAGGCTTGGCACAGTGACAAATGTTGCCGTGAAAAAAAACCTTAGATCTGACATCTGCTCTTTTGAAAAACCACCCAAAGTGGTTTGGGTGAATGAAATAAGTCATTTTAAGTATACCAGCATGTCTAGTTGACGGCTGTTATGGCAGAGCTGCAACACTTTTTCCCCTAAGCAAAAAAGGACATATAACTGGTGGCTGTGGGTGCAGTTTTCTCTGCTCCAGAAGAAAGGGAAGGGAGAAGGCTCCTTGAGGGTCATCCATCTAAGCCCAGGTATATGGGTTCTGCTGTTGCTGAGCATGGATTCCTTTCTGGCCCCTAGGGCTGTCAGTTATGAATTTATTATGGATTTATTTATTTTATTTAAAACACTTTTGTAGCTGCCCATCTTTCAACCAACTCTGGGTGGCTCCCAAAGATCTAAAAACGTGTAAAATCACATTAAAACTATAAAACCAAACCAATTAAAACAAGAAAAAGCTGGTGCCAAATCAAAGTTCTAAAGTGTTGGTCTTCTCCCAGTGCTTGTGGGAAAAGCCAGATCTTCAAAGCCTTATGGAAAGCTAAAAGGGTGGAGGCCTGCTGAACATCGGGACAGAGTGCTCCATAGAGTAAGGGTTTTCATGGAGAAGGCATACATCAGATGGCAGTATTTAAGGGAAGAGACCAGGGGTGGGTTCTACAATTTTTACTACTGGTTCTGTGGGTGTGGCTAATTTTGAGGGCGTGGCTTGATGATCATGTGACAATTCTTTAGGATTTAGCAGAGGTACTGGTCTACCAGGCTTTTAACTGCTTGCAGATCTACCCATTTATTTTTGCAGGCACTGGTCTACCCATTTATTTTTGCAGGCACTGGTCTACCCATTTATTTTTGCAAGCACTGATCTACTCATGTATTTTTGCAGTCACTGGTCTACCCATTTATTTTTGCAGGCACTGGTCTACCCATTTATTTTTGCAGGCACTGGTCTACCCATTTATTTTTGCAGGCACTGATCTACTCATGTATTTTTGCAGTCACTGGTCTACCCATTTATTTTTGCAGGCACCGGTCTACTCATTTGTTTTCTTTTAACACTGATCAGCTGTAGGGTGGCCCTTTGAAGCCCCACAGCAAGAATTTAAACAGTTTTTTCCCCTCTAGCCATCAGCTGGGACTCAGGAGGCAGCAATAGATTGGGGGTGGGGCCAAATAAAAGGTAAGAATAACAGGGGTGGGTGGGCGGGGGGGGCAGAACCGGTTCGGTGACGTCATATTGTCATTGCTACCGGCTCGGCGGAACCGGGCGGAACCCATCACTGGAAGAGACTAGGAATCAAGACAAAGATTTCCTAGTGCAGAATAGTGATTGGAGCAAGGACATTGAAAATATTTTTACTAACAATATAAAACATCAATCTCCTTATTCTGTGATTTACCAAGATAAATGTTAGTCCCACTAGGCAGACTAGATCAGGAAAGCAACCTCACATGAAGGCTAAAACTACTTTTATTGAAATTGGGTATAATAATAGAACCTTGCAGATCTGATTGTGTTGTATCCCATCCTCCTTATATTTCAGTGAATTAGAGAGGTATCTGCCTCAGCTGCTTCAGAATTTTATGTTACTGAAGACCTTAAAAACAGGCCATTCCTTTTGCCTCAGTAAGTGTTTCTGATTATCTGTCAGTGTTATCTTCTTTACTCTCTACATTAAGAGAAATGAAAATTAAATGAGAAAAAAAATTGCTTAGTTAACTCAGCACTGTGTGAGCTTGTGAGAAGTTTTATAAGCATTCCAAATTCTTGTGGTCAGTTTGGTCCTGTAGAGGATATTCACCATTTTTGAGAAGCTAGTGCCAATCCTAAAAAAATTCTTTGCTGATCAAAAGCACTTTATAAAAAATATAACTTTGGTTGTTTCAGTAGGAAGGAGTTGCCCAGAAGGAAAATAAGAGGCTGTCTTCAAATTATAGAAGCATGGTTATAAGAGCTGGTTGTCACATTGACAAGGAGGCTAATAGTTATTCGTAAACACTCTCCAGATACAAGCAAGTTAATCTTGTCAAAAAAAAAGACAAGTCTCTTCATTTATAAACAAAGTCTCCCTCCCTCCCTCTCCCTCTCTCCCTCCCTCTCTCTCTCTCTCTCTCTCTCTCTCTCATTGGAAAATAGAGTTGGCATTAGAATTTTTTTGTTGCTGCTTTAACCTACTTCATAATAAACCTACTAATCAGTGATCAGTTGTTCTTGGGATTAGCCACTTCTAATCCAGGCAATTAGTGAGAAATTTGACAACAGTATATAGACAGAGAAAAAGAGAAGGGCAAGAGCAGAGGGAAGATGCAAAGAATAGTATTCAGATTATGGAAGGGATTTTTTCATGCTCAGATGCACACATTTTAAAAAGATTTTTTAAAAATTCTGCCTTTATTACTTTTGTAAATGAATCAAGGTCGTAAACAAACTCAATACACCTTCCTCCTCCTTTTATCCCGCAATAACAACCATGTGAGGTGAGTTGGGCTGAGAGTGATTGGCCCAGTCATCTGGTCAGCTTTCATGGCTAAAGTGGGACTAGACCTCACAGTCTCCTAGTTTATAGCTTGGTGCCTTGCTAATCTGGGATTTGGATTTGTTCCTTGCTGATTTGAGAATGCGTCAGTTGTATTTTCCTTCTCATTTGTTTCATGGACCCTGGATGGGAATTATGAGAGTTACAGGAAGGCACTGAGCTGGAAAAGGCTGTCATAAGAATCCTATCAGTGTCTAGATTAAAGAACCATTGTGAGGGAGCACCTGTTTGGATCCTAACTGAATTCAGTCCTTCTTTCAGTATTCCAGTTGGGGCTGGCAGTTGCTCTAGGGATTAAATTATTTAAAGCCTTCAGCTGGCCAGCGTAGGCAAGCAATAGCTTGTAAAACACTTAATCTATTTTTTTAAAAAAAAACTGTTCACAGGTTGACTTTACTTAGACTGTAAAACTATATGCAACTGTCAGCTGCTGCTGCTTTTCTTTTGGATACTTGAAATGTAGATTCCTTAAACAATGATCTTCTCTGCCTCCTTTTAGAATAAAAATAAAATAGAGTAATTGCTTCTTAGAAGCCATCTAAATATATATTTTTACAAAGCAAAATCTTGGGAATGTTTTCTCAATGCATAGCTTTCATCACTTTTCCACTTACAGGTGCTGACATTTGGTAGTGTTGCTGAAAAAAGAGCAAAGAGTACAAAAATAAATATCTCTTACACTGTATAGTCTAGATGTGCTTATGAAAAACTTTATTTTATTTTAATATTATTGCACTAGCAATGTAGGCTCCTCTATGTGGGCAGACAAGTTTAATTAACATTTGTATAAGATACAGTATATCTGTTTTTGGGATTGGGGAGAGAGAAAGAATAATTTGCTACATTAAACAGGGCTAAGGTTGAACATGCTTTGAACATTATTTGGAACACATATTTTAGAGCACAGAAGAATGCAGACAGCATCACTCTAAACCCAGACTAAGAAAAAATAGCTGCTTTAATGAGCTGCATTAACACATGGCTGCTTTAACAAGTTGCTTCAAGGTAAAACACATTTCTTTTTATATTTTTTACACATTTGACTCTATATAAACAAATTTTCAGTTTAGGCTGGTGGACACTTGTAGACACAGTATACATTAGACAGTTTGTAAACTATACTCATTGAGAAACAGAAAAAAAATAGATGTCACATCTTATACTTTTATTTATTTATTTATAAAATTTATAGGCCACCTTACCCCTTAATTCTGGGCAGCTTATGGTATTTTTAAATTGTAGAAAAATCATTGCCATTGGAAAAAAAGATTAATAGTAATTTTTAAAGAAAGAAATGTAGGCATATTATAATGATCAGAATAAACTAAACATAATTAAATAAAAAGTAATTAAGAGAAAAAAGATCCACATAATAATGAGATATAACTAGTGATATAAACTCAATCCTTAATCCTATAATGAAATCTAGACTTATAGCTTCATAGTATCATTTCTAGAACACAGCGACTTTTGAAAAATAGACAACAAACTCAAATACTGGAGTCATTTCTTAAAATAAGAAATATTTGAACTTGTTCCCTTACAGAAAATATTGTTTCAATATTTTCTTGTAAAGGAACTAGGTAAAATACCTAGCATTTATCCATGCCTATATATCAAAGTGGCATATTATTTGAAATGTTGGATGATGAGAAATGGAAGCTGCAGTTCAGGTCTTCCTTCCATCAAGCTATCACTTCCAGCCCAATCTGCTTCTGTCAGCCCTCCCAGGCAAATAAGACAAAAAATAGGAGTAGATGAACGAATTCCACTTTATTGTAAGGCTACATTAACAGAATCTTGCAAGTCTAAAGTTACAAACCTCTTGCTGCCACTTTTAACTGCTTTATCCATTAGGATGAGTCCTTCCTAAGTTTCTTTCTCTGCCTATGAAGCCATTGATTGTTTCCTAGCAGCATCTCTTCCACTCTTTCCCCAAGGTCACCTATACATTCCATTAGAACAGAACAGAATAGAATTCTTTATTGGCCAAATGTGATTAAACACACAAGGAATTTTTCTCCGGTGCATAAGATCTCAGTGTACATACAACAATAGTGATAGATCATTATCATAGTCATTGTAAAAATACATTCATCATAAAACATTAGATACAAAACTTAGTGATAGTCATGGATACTAAAGAAGCAATCAACACAAATAATACTAGGATACTAAGTAAACAATGTAAATCATAAGATACAAGCAAGAAATGTATAGTGATGAGATAGGGAATAGGGAATAATGATCGTAATACTTTCTTTCTAGATAGTTTGACAATGTTGTGGGAATTCGTTGTTTAGCAGAGTGATGGCATGGGGCAGAAAACTATCCTTGTGTCTAGTTATTCTGATGTGCAGTGTCCTATAGCATCGTTTTGAGGGTAGAAGTTGAAACAGTTTATGTCCAGGGTGTGAGGGGTCTGTAGATATTTTCATAGCCCACTTTCTGGTCATGCAGAATACAGGTCCTCAATGGAAGGCAGATTGGTAGCAATTGTTTTTTCTGCAGTTCTAATTATCCATTGAAGTCTGTGTCTGTCTTGATTGGTTGCAGAGCCAAATCAGACAATTATAGAGGTGCACATGACAGACTCAATTATTCCTTGATAGAATTATTGGGTGGTATTTGTTAAAAAAACTAAAGAGGGACTGCTACGTTCACAGTTCTTTACTGGTTCATAATAATTTAAACTTAATAAATAATAACTAATCATATCTGGACTAAGAGCAGGCAAACCTTTGGGTTGAGTGGCCACACTGGGAATAGTGGGGGAATATCCTGCAGGCGCTGCCTCAAAATGTCTGTTATGAGGGGGATTTTCTGATTCTCAAAATAACTGCTCTATTGAGCAACACCAGTCATAAAATACTGGTTTATCAAATGGCAAACCGGGTTTCTTACTTTCTCTTCCATATTTTCCTTCCTTCCTTCTTTGTAAGTCACTGAGCTACAGAAACTAGCCCATACATCTGTGGACTTCCAGAGATGTTTTTGTAATTAAACATGGTGTTAGAAGCTGATACTTTGCTTTGCAACAGACCAGGTGCCTAGTAAAAAAGAGAAAAATATGAGGAAGGTCAGGAAGCCAGACATTAGTAGGCACATTGACATGCACTGATGCTGTGATGGAAAAGTATCTATTTAGCTGTAATTTAATTATACCCTGAAAATAAAGTCAATATTGAGTAAACCAAAATAGCAGATAGGTACAATTATTTAAAAGTTTACTTCTAAAAGCAACGTATCAGTATTATAGGATGGTAACTTGGGATACAAGAAACAGCCTACATTCCACTGTTTATTTACAATGATAACTTGCTCCATTTGTTAGAATTCTGCATCCATTGAAACTGAGAGCTCCTCTGTCATTATAGGAAGTCCCTCATTTAGAAAGAACCTCATTTAGTGACTGTTTGCACTCATGACAGTGCCAGAAAATAAATTTACAACCAATCTTTGCTGCAAAGCAAAGGAAACCTGAGGTAAGATTATAAGCAAAGTCACAGTTTCATTTACTGGGCAGTTTGCTTAAGTTGTCGGTCCCAATTGTGGTTGCTAAATGAGGACTACCTATATACATATACAGTATCAGGGCAGGACAAAGAGGCAGAATTCGTTTAACAGATCTTTTCTATATAAGTAATTTGACATGCATTATTTACAACTAGAGTTAACAATGCATTTTTCAAATTTGCCAAGCTATTCTGTAACAGCATTTGAAAGTATAGTCTTTGTATGTTGTGTGTTAAACAGTTAAAGGAAATATTATATAATAATTTGTGTACATGACAGACTTGTTGAGAAAGATGTAGGCATTATGCTTATGACCACATTGAATTCTCCTCACTCAGCTGCTTAAATATGTGAATGTATAGTAATAAGTTTGATGGCTCATTAGCCAGGAATTCTCTTACTTCTCATGCCCAATTACTTCATTTTCAAACTTCCTGTGATTCTAATCTATGTCTCTTTTCCTTCTCCTTCTTCCTTGCATTGTTTCTTGCTTAAGTCACATATATTTATGATGATCAACAAGTTTCTAACTTGCTTTTTAGCCTATTCCTTAAATGGAAGGAGATTTACTGATATATTCTGTTAACTATATGCTCAGGAGGATAGGGAGCCATTTTGGAAAAAAGCACTATATTCTACGGCAGTGATGAGTAAATTTTTCCGGACCAAGTGCCCAAAGCGCGTGTGCGCGCAATTGCATGTATGCCCACCCGAACCCCCAAAATGCAATGTGTGTGTGCCCGCCCCACATGCCCCCCGCATGCATGTGTAGCCCCCCCGCATGCGATTTGCCCCACCGCGCATGCGCGGCAGAGACCTGATGACCAGATGGCTGGTAGGAGTTGCGCGCGCATGCATGACGGAGCTGAACTGGGGCGACAGCTCATGTGCCCACAGAGAGGGTGTTACGTGCCACCTGTGGCACGCATGCCATAGATTCCCCATCATGGATCTATGGCATTCCTCTATACAGCTTTCTTATATTCAAGGATTGAGCTGAATATAATGACTTAGCATCATATAGATAGGTTGGACTTTGGTTTATCTGTTCCAGTGTGACTGTATACGGGAATTGAAAAGCATATACTATGCAAAGTTAGTCTTACAAACTATAAGTATAGATTATCATAAGCCATAAAAAAGCTTTGCTGCCTGGGGAATTCTGGGGGTTGAAGTACACATCTCCTCAAATTGCCAAGATTGAGAAACACTCCAAATACAGTACTAGTTACTAATTGTCTTCTGGGATTCAAGCAAGTTTTTTTTTTAAAAAAAATATCTGTCTGGAGTTGCTAGGATTTGAATCTGGGGCCTTCTCCCTGTACACTACCCTTGAGATCTGATGCTCCCTCTGTCTTATTTCCAGCTTACAAGTGGGAAATGGTCAGTAGTTCTCAACTGTATCTCAAAGAAACTCAAAACATATATATGGGAATTCAGTTTATTTAATATACTGACTTTCCTGTAATATATTAATGGAGACTGCTATAATAGTGCTCATCTCGGTTCCCATTCATGGGAAAAATCTTCTGTATTTTCTTAACTATTTATAGCACTCTTTCATATTTCTGCTTGTTATAGGAAGCATTCGAAATAAATGTTCATCTCTTAAAGCAGCAAAGCTTATCTACTGTATACTTGAACCAAGCTTCTAGATGTGACACTATTTATGGATCAGCAACTGAGTTTACAAACTGGGTGTAGATGTCTGTCACTTTGACATACATACTTAGATTCAAGATATTAAAAGCAGCAATATCTATTATTGAAGGGAGTATCATTTATAAGCATTTATACTCTGTTTTACAGCATGGAAGATTTCTTGACATGTTTATGGAAAATTAAAAACTAGACAATCTCTACTTTTAGGCCTGCAATCCAAATAATGCAACCTGAAAGGAAAGTGGATGGGAAAAAGAAATGAAAACAAAGTAAGTATCCATGTACTGATTCTTAATGTTTTATGCCTTATTCATGAATACTGTCAGTCCAGCAACATAATCTTAGCAAGGCATCTCTTGCTTTAACTCAAAAAAGCCCTTGATCTCAGTATAACCTTGACGGTAATAAATAGAGTTGTTTGTTACCTATCTCTTAGGTAAAGGAAAGCAAATTAAATTTGGTAATGACTGCAGTTTTTTTCCCCACTGTACTTTTTGATGTATATTTTAAATTGTTTTCTGAGCCTGTTTGTATGACATAGCGAATATAGTCATTGTTCCTGAGCATATGATCCCTAATTGGTTAACTGACAGATGCATTTTTATTCCTTCCAGTCACTGAAAAGATGGTTGAAAAGCTGTCATTTTCTTGCCTAATATTATCGTGTCCGAAAGGGTGAACATTCATAATGGCAGTCTTGGGGTCAGCACTACTATGGACATACAAGGCTGAGGATGCTGAACCCATTCCCATCTGTTTCTGCTTCTTTACATCCTCTCATGTAGTCATGGGGAAGAAATGAAAACAGAAAAGGTCAGAGTGGTTGGATGACATAAGAAGAGTTAATTGACTGGGGAGAATCAATTTAATTCAAATAAGACCCTGGATCAGGGTTGAAATCCAGCAGGTTCTGACCTGTTCTGGTACTGGTAGCGGAAATTTTGAGCAGTTCGGAGAACCGGCAAATACCACCTCTGGCTGGCCCCAGAGTGGGGTGGGAATGGGGATTTTGCAGTATCCTTCCCCTGGAGTGGGGTGGGAATGGAGATTTTGCAGTATCCTTCCCCTGCTACGCCCACCAAGTCACATCCACAGAACCGGTAGTAAAAAAAAATTGGATTTCACCACTGCACTGGATCTGTGATTAAATGTAAAACTCTGTATTAATTGGATAGATTTCGATATTGTCTCACCATCCTTAATCAACCCTCACCTCCCCATGTTGCAATTGTCTTGTAAAAACAGGGCCTTTTCATGTACCTGATAGATAGCATAATGCATTTAAAATACATGGATCAATTGAACTGCTCCTAAATTTAGTTCATATCTTTGTGAAGGATTATGTGCTGACAAAACTTGTGCACGAGGACGCAAACTGGACAGAGATGCTTCTTTTGCCTCTATACGGCCCCTGAGGGAGTAGGTGAGTAGCCAAAGCACGTATCAGTGACAGGGTTATATAACATAACATCATAGCCTCACATATGTTCTCTAAACATGTAAAATTGTCATTTGAATTTCCTCATTCCTGGACTGAAGTATGCTTGGATTTCTTGGAAAAATTTGATCAATAAAATATTAGAGGGATGCAATCCTTCATTTAATTGCCAAACTACGATCTAACCATACCCTTTCTCTTGGGAACTGTTTGGAGAAAATTCATTTAAAAGTATACTTAATACATTTATTTCTCAGTTGTGTTGCCTAATTTGGTCTAGGTGGTTACTTCTTGTTTCCCTCCTTTTTTAAAACTGTGGCACAGTTGTATAGTGGAAATAGTTGTTTCAGAAGGGTCACATTCTTTCTGTGGTAGCTCATGTTATTTTAGCATGTTATGGAAAATTTTGCTATGAGAGAAAATTACTGTCATTCTAACATTTTAAATACACAGTCTGAAATGTTAAGATGGTTATGAAATCAGTCAAACTTTGTTTTTCCATTCTCCCTACACACACACACACCTTTATACAGACATCAGTTTAAAACCATCTCTGTTTAATATTCATTTTTTTGTTACTCATTCTATATCAATGATTCCAAAAGAAATGGCAACAATGTAGACTTAGTTTAGATTAAAGTATCTTTGGAAGCAAAAACAATTTTTGTTATGTCTGGCATTATAACATTGTTGAACATGATGAAAACCACATGATACTTAAGCACTAAATTCTATTATTGTTAGAATATTAATCTTCTGATAAAGGCCTACGTAGCCAGGACATGTTCTCAGAATGTGTTTATTTCTGCCCAGGCTGCTCTGCTTTTCATTCTCCTCCTCCATTTCAGACCTTACTTACAAAATATTTGTATTGCATAAGTCTACAATAAAGTGCAAAATATTTTTTCCTGTGCAATAACAGGGAGGAGACTTTGCAAGATGCATTGCATTAGACATATTCTCTACATAATTTCCAATTTTCAGCTCAGCTCTAGATCTTGGTACTTAAATGCCATGATTTTAGGATCTTGAGGTAGATAAATGAGACTTCTATTAGGGACTTGTTTTGATTGTTTGCTTTGATCCCAATATTTTTTATGCCTCTCATGCCAGTGGATCTCAGTGTACGTCTAGCTGTTACAGTCTTGGGGCCAGGCAGAATAGCAGCAGGAGGTTCAGATTCATAATTTCTGTTTATAGTTAGCATTATCAAAATAATAAAACTAAGTTAGAAAAGTAATTTAGGAATATTTATAACCATCAGTAAGATCTTGAAATTCATGAACATCAATTTCTATTGATGAAAATGCATGGTCCTTTTTGTAAGCAGTAGAAGCATTTTATGTTGGGGATTAGGGGTGGGAGGCACCGTGTTGCGGTGGTTCTCCTCCTATCTCTGACCGGTCGCAGTCTGTGTTGGCAGGGGGGCAGAGGTCAACCTCAAGGCACCTTGCTTGCGGGGTGCCACAAGGGTCGGTCCTCTCGCCGCTCCTGTTCAACAGTTATGTGAAACCACTGGATGAGATCATCCGTGGTTTTGGGGTGCGATGCCATCTGTACGCTGATGACACTCAGCTGTACGTCTCCACCCCAGACCACTCCAATGATGCCCTTGAAGTGATGTCCCAGTGTCTGGAGGCCGTGCGGGTCTGGATGGGGAGGAACAGGCTTCGACTCAACCCTTCCAAGACCGAGTGGCTGTGGATGCCGGCGTCCCGATATAGCCAGCTAGTGCCATCGCTGGCTATTGGGGGCGAGTCATTGACCCCCACAGAGGGGGCTTGCAACTTGGGTGTCCTCCTGGATACACGGCTGTCTTTAGAAGAGCATATGATGGCCGTGGCCAGGGGGGCTTTTTATCAGGTTCGCTTGATACGCCAGTTGCGCCCCTTTCTGGATCGGGACTCCTTGTGCACGGTCACTCATGCCCTGGTCACGTCACGCCTGGACTACTGCAACGCTCTCTACATGGGGCTCCCCCTGAGGAGCACCCGGAGGCTCCAGCTGGTGCAGAATGTGGCTGCGTGGGTGATTATGGGAGCGACGTGGCGCTCCCACGTAACACCTCTCCTGCACGAGCTGCATTGGCTTCCGGTGGTCTTCCGGGTGCGCTTTAAGGTGTTGGTTCTCATCTTTAAAGCGCTCTATGGCTTAGGGCCAGGATATTTGCGAGACCGCCTGCTGCTACCGATAACCTCCCACTGGCCAATTTACTCTCACAGAGAGGGCCTCCTCAGAGTGCCGTCGGTCAAGCAATGTCGGCTGGCGGCCCCCAGGGGGAGAGCCTTCTCTGTGGGGGCACCCGCCCTGTGGAATGAGCTGCCTCCTGGAATACGATTGATCCCGGACCTCCGGACCTTCCGTAAAGCCCTGAAGACGTTTTTATTCCACCAAGCCGGCCTAGCCTAAATGGTTTTTAATTGGGATTTTAAATTTTATGGATTTGGGGGTTTTAAATTGGGAAGCTAATGATTTAATTCTTTTTTAATTATCTTAACTTTTGTATTTGTATGTTTCTTAATTTTGGCTGTTCACCGTCCTGAGTCCCCTCTGGGAGAAGGGCGGCATACAAATTAAATAAATAAATAAATAAATAAATAAATAAATAAATAAATAAATGTTACTATGTTTTTAGTAATGCAATAAAAAGATAAATATTACTATGAATATTTTGAAACAAAATCTCAATATTAACAGGGTGGAAAAATTAAATCATATTTTAATAACATTTTTGCATTTTAATGTCCTTTGGGAATATTGGTAATTTTATTTAAAATGGTTTCCTTATTATTTTGTAAGAATGCTCTGTGCTGCTTTGAATAATAATCAATCTATGCTATAACCAAGGGCCTCCTGTTGGTTTCATATCCAAGTGCTAACCAAGCCAGACTCTGATTCATTTTCCCAGATCAATCAAGGTTGGCTAAGTAATGCCCCTTGTTAAGGAATAAATAATTGGATCAAAAAAGCAATTTTTATATGTGTCACAATACTGAATCATCTTCTAATTAGTTGTAATCTGCTGTGTTTTACCTGTGGTAATTTATTTTTAAAGTCCAACTGATGTATTAAAAGTCCAACATTTTTTAAATAAAGTCTGGATATTAAGTGAAAGTTTGCATTTCAACACTGTTTGCTTTGGTGCTCAATTTGACCTGACCCCAGATTTTTAATAGATGATAAAATACTTCTGAAAAGTGCAACTGTTCCAAAATAAGCATAATAATTACAATAAGGACAATTATTTGGAATTTCTGATTATAATTTTTAAAATTACAAATATTTTAATAATCTACTGTATTAAGGGATAAATAAAATAACTCTAACTCCAATTAATTATATGACTATTTTTTATTTTAAAAACCATCTTAATAGACTATACTCACAGTTATATACAAACACAATCTACATATTTAAATTAGCTAAAATGTGTATCAAAATCTTTAATATTCAATAGAAGACTGCATACAAGTTATCAAGCACTTGTATACCATTCTACTGATGAACTTCTATTAGTTTTGTAATGTAATTTTTTCTAATAAGATCACTATTAACAATGGAAATAGTGTTTTTTATTTTATGAAAAATATTAATCTGCTGACAGTTTTGTTTACCTGTAGAATAATATTTATATAATTTAGGTTCAGAATATAGGCATAATTACTAGTGAAAATACTGTAATTAAATTCATAAATTGGGGATTATCTCATAATATTTTGTTTAAAAGCACTCAGTACTCAGAGTAAAAACTACAGCAAGATATTTATCATTTTATAAAGAGCAGTGTTTTTCTTTGAGGTATTTACTAAATACTTTCCTTGTTTCTAAAAACATGCTATGCATACTTATCTGAGACCACAATGAGCATAATAACATTTACTTCTAAATAGACATACAGAATTGGGCTGTATATTAACTATAGTTTTAAACAGACTTATTATCCCAAACTTCTTAGAGGCAGTCCTCAGGTTACAACAACTGATTCAGCAATTGTTCAAAATTACAATGGCTCTAAACAAGGATGATTTATGACCAATCCTCGGAGCACTGGCTGTCACAGTATCCCTATGTTAAGTGATCACAAGGTAATTCCAAATATGTCAGTGTGGTCTGTTACCAGTTCTGTAACTTGCATATTTAACCTCTGGCAAAAGGAGGAGATCCAGACTTTGACAAGATTGTTCTCAAACAGCCTTTTTATGCACATTAGTCACTTTACTGCAGAGCTCCAGGAATTGAAGAAGCAGAAATGACACCTAAAAACATTGGTGGAAGGGACCTCCGATTGATGTCATGGCGAGATCAGACACAGAAAGTGAGTCTCTGTGCTGAGTACTCCCCATTGGAGGGCTCCAAAAGGAACCAAAGCCACCTTGGAGAGGCGGTGAAGCAAAGAGGGACGCCCTTCGGGGTCTCGGAGAGTCACAGCTCTCCTGCCTGACCCGGAGCTTTCTTTCCCTCAACACAATGAGTAGAAGAGACAGCCTAAGATGGCTGCCATGAAGCTGAGACAGCCAATGACCATCTAAACTTTGAGTTGAAGCAGATTTTGATAAACAGTGTGGAACTGGGTGAGATGATTTTTTTTTTTTTTACCTGAAAGTTAACCCCAAAAGAGAAATCTAGGATTTACTCAGAACTATCTGTTAAAGTGGCAATTAAACACTTTGAGAAAACTACCAGACCGGAAGGAAAGGATTAAAGAAAGAGAAAAATTCTTCAAAAATGTAGGAAATTGGACTCTCAAATTGGGAAGATGTGATATTGGGAAGGCAATTTAAAATGCTGGAATTACGGATTTTAAAAATTAACACTGCTTCTATAATTGAATTATAATTTAAAATAATTAAAACTAGATTTTTAGTAATAATATTGAAATGTAACCTGAGAGTGCCATCTGCTGGTGAAAGGAAAATATACAAGCCTGGGAATACCCATTTGAAGGACTGTGAAAATATTTACTGGACTATATACATGTACCCTATGTACCTACTGGATAACTCCAGTATCCTATTGGAGATTTAAACATGAGAACAAGCAAGACACTTAATTAAAGTGACCCCTGAATGTAAAGTTATATGGCTGAGTCAGGGGTGAAATCTAAATTTTTTTGCTACCAGTTCTGTGGGTGTGGCTTAATTAGTGGGTGGGGCTTGGTGGTAAGGTGACTGGGTGGGTGTGGCCAAGTCAATGTCACTTCTTTGCTCTTTTTTAACCTACAACATACAACACAACACAACTGGCTCACCCACAATGTAAAAGCAGCTGTGCTAGACTCAAAATGGCCCCGCAACAAGCAGGAATCTCACACAGCCACAAAAAGCCCAAAAAAACAACTTTCACACTTTACACACACACAACATAACACAACACAACTGGCTCACCCACATGTAAAAGCAGCTGTGCTAGACTCAAAATGGCCCCTGCACAAGCAGGAACCTCACACAGCCACAAAAAGCCCAAAAAAACCAACTTTCACACTTTACACACACATACAGCTTTGTGAGATTTTGTGTGTTTGTGTAGTTAGAGTGAAACACTACAGAGACACAGTAAAGCTCAGAAAGCTGCACAAATATTATTTTATTTTATTTTTATTTTTATATAAAAGCAGCTAAATTTAAAACTTCCTAAACTTTAAATGGCTAGGTCTAAAAAAAGAACAACTAAAAAAAAAAACCCAATGAACTATTTTTTTTAAAGCTCCCAAAGGGGGGAAAAACTTACCCAATAGAATAGGGGTTTCCAACCTTGGCAACTTTAAGACTTGTGGACTTCAACTCCCAGAATTCCTCAGCCAGCTTTGCTGGGAGTTGAAGTCCATAAGTCTAGGCAGGAAGGCAAGCAGACAGAAAGAGCTGCTCACCGATGAGCTTGATTGCAGGCAGGGCAATTCAGTTGCTTGCTGATGCATGGATTGCGATCGTCATGCGATCAGCAGCTAAGGTAAGCAAGCTGGAGACTGGGGAGGGGGGGAGAAAAAAAACTTATTTTCTTTTACATGGCTCTGGCAATCCAAGCTGAGTTGCCTGATTAGCAGGCAACTCAGCTGGGATGTCAGAGCTTGGCTGGTCAGAGCCATTTAAAAGGAAAAAAAGGCTCTGATGATCGCGGGGCTCAGCTGGGCATGGGGGGGCGGGGCAGGGATTTTTGCTACCGGTTCTCTGAACTGCCCGCCGCCATCACTACCTACTCACCCGAGCCGGTACGAACTGGGAGCATTTCACCCCTTGGGCTGAATCTATAAAGGTGACTTAAAGAGGCTTGGATAACTCCCTGGACTATGTAAATGGAACTGACTGACTACTTATGGAACCTAAAGAACTGTGGATAGTGTATACTTTGAAGAGTAATCTCAGATTTGAATAAATGGTTCTTGAGCTTTTGGCCAAAAGTGGAATTTATTAATACAAGATAAGATTCAATATAAGGAGGAAATGAGCAGAACTTTGAATGAGATGGACTGGATGTTTCAAAGCATGAAGGATATGATACAGAAAGAACATAAGGCGATTATGGAATTAATGGATGGCATAGATCAAAAATTAGAAAATATTATACAAAGGGCAATGAGCAATGACCAAGATGCCCAGGAAAGGAAGGAGCTACCAGAAGTAATAGAGGGAAAAACAGAATTGAGGAATCAACGAAAAGAAGATAATGAGGAGTCATCAATAAAATTAATAATGTTTGATGAATCAAACCAGTGGGAAAACATTTTAAGAGATCTGAAGAGAGAACGGGGGGAGCAGGAAGATACTTGGGGAAGGGAGACAGGGGTCTGGGCTGATAATTTCAAAGCTAGACAGTGGAAGAGGGGATGGAAGAAATACTTAGATTGACTAGGCAGGATGTAGACACAGATATAGACAGAGATAAAGATTTAAGAGAAGAATATGGGAGGCAAGTCAAAAAAAGAATAAGAATTAAAGTATTGATGCGGGCAAGAGATGATGGATAGAAGGCGGATAGGAAAAAGAAGAAAGAAAAAAATCTCCCTCCTCCTTTTCTTTCTTTTTTTGAATAATGGTGGCAGGAGGAGAAATTAGAACAGAGAGAGTGAAATATGGGAAATATGAATAAGAACTAAGTATTAAAAATGGGAAAATTAGAGATTGAATAATGGCATTACTGAGTTTGTTTAAATAATACGATTTGCAGTGGAATAATAAAGTGAAATAATGAGTAATAAAATGATGAAAGAACATATTGTAATATAAACAGTTGTATTAACAGTGGAATCATATAGATTGGAAGAATGTAAAGAATATGAATAGAATTAATTTGCATGTTTAAATAATATTGTGATTGGCATTAGAATTGTATATTTAAATATTGAACAATGAAATAATGAAGGATAGTATTGTATTACAAATTGAGCATCTTTTAATATAATGGTGACATGAATAAAAGTTAGAATAAAGACAGAAATAAGAGAAAGGGGGAATATTCGTATACACATTTTTATAAAATAAGACAAGTGCAATGATAAGAGGGAAGTTTAGAAACTGAACGGCGGTAGTATTATGCATGTTTAAACAATATGAAATAATGAAAGATTATAATTTGATATAAATGTGTATTACTACTAGAAATATATAAACTGGATGAATGTGATAACTGAGCAATAATATTATTTTATCTGTACTGAAATGTATGGCACCCAGGTTCGCACATCAATATGTATATGTAATATGAAATAAAAAACTTGATTAAAAAAAACATTGGTGGAAGAAGTAAACCCCCCCCCCCAATCAGAGGTGTCTGGGGTGGTGGGGGAGAAAGAGGCAAAGAAGATAAATTAGGAAAAAATGCATCATGACACTGTGATACTTGTTCCTTTTGTACATATGTTGTGATATCACTCACAAGTACGTATTATATTTTCATCACTACATCACAGTGTGCATTTCATTACTCTATTAAAGATCTTGGAATCTGCAGATGTCTTTGGGTTGCATACAGTACAAGTAAAAACTCATGTTTGAGCTGACACTAGCAGTAAGGGAGGCAATGTGTCAGTACTTCTCCCTTATTGCATCAGTGAACTGTCAGCAGTCTTATTTAGAATGGCAAATTCCCTATTAGGAAGGGATGAACAGGTAGTTCTCCTACCTCACTACTGTGTCCATTTTGCATTTGGCTGGTCAGGTCATTCAAGTTTGAGAAGGTCTTGGCTCTTCCTGGGCAGATTCTGATGTGGTGATTGGGGCAAAGTCTAGTTGTGTTATCTGCAACTCCTTTCAGCTACTATGTTTTGAGGAAGTAAGGGTGCTACTCTGTCTCAAGACTTCTGCCATTTGTGGGCTTGATCTAAACCTCTCTTGGTCTTTTTGTGGTTGAGGTATGTGTGATAACTTGAGCCTAGAAGTTGTTCACTTAGTTTGTGGGATGCTGGCAATTTTGAAGAAGACTCTTGCAAGCTACTTCCACAAGAGGCTCTAGATCACAGGTGTCAAACTTGTGGCGTCACATTGCCATCACGTGACATTGCGATGTTTTTCCCCTTTGCTGAGTTGGGGTGGGTGTAGCCTGCACATGACGTATCTGGCCCATGGGCTGCCAGTTTGACAACCCTGCTCTAGATACAGCCCTTTTTGATAACTATTGTCCAGTTTCAAACTTACTTTGTGGGAAGGGATGTTGAGGCATAAATTAGGGTTTCAGATGCAGAATACCCTACAGGAAGCAGATTATACCAACAGCAATAGCAATTAGGTTTACGTACCACCCCATAGCGTTTTTCAGCACTTCCTAGGTAGCTTATAATATAGAAGTATTATTATTTGCATATTGCCCCAGTAATCTGGGTCCTCATTTTACCAACCCTGGAAGGATGGAAGGCTGAGTCAACCTTGAGTCCCGTCAGGATCGAACTCCAGGCTGTGGGCAGAATTTGCCTGCAATAGTGCACTTAACCACTTTGCACCAGGGCTCTATTTATGTGGACCTTTTTATTTGTACCTTCTGGATTCAGGTCTGGTCATAGGACAGAGACAACATTGACATCAACTAACTCAAGTTTGACAGATTGTGTCTATTCATCAACAAGACAGGGTGTCCTGTTATCTGAATTAGAAAAGCTCATGTCTCCTGTTTTCCCATGTACTGCACTGATGAATCCTCCTATGACATAGGCAATCCCTTGGCTTCTTCTCTCTTTTTGGACCAATGTTAAACCCCTACAGTATAAATAATTATTATGTTTATTATGAATTAGAGTTCTTACCATATAGGATACAACATGGTGAAACAAACTGTTTTTACTGTTTTTATATATATATTTATTGTTTATAAGCTACCTAGAGTCATGAAAGTGAGTGGACAGCCATATAAATTCTATAACAAACAAACAAATAAACAAACTGGCTTCAGGTTGATAAAGGAATGTGACAAGGCTGCATACTCTCTTATTTATTTAACCTATATGTGTAATACATGTTAAGGAAAGCTGCATTGGAAGAAACAGGAGGAATAAACACCAATAACCTGTGGTATGCTAACTATTTTGATAATTGAAAATGGAAAAAATCTGAAAGCCTGATACTAAAAGTCAAAGAGCACAGCGAAAATATTGGACTAAAATTAAATAGAAGGAAGACCGAACTAATGACAACAGGTAGAACAACCAGCCCTAGAAGTTAAACTGGCAATGAAAATAAAAAAGTGAATAGTTTCTGCCTTTTAGGATCAACTAAAAGGATCAAACAATCCAGAAACACCTCACAGACTAGTACTTGGTAGAGCAGCCCTGAAGGCCTTAGAAGAGACATTCAGATGCTATGATGTCTCTATACTTACAAAGATCAGAATTGTGGAAGCTATGATATTCCTCCTGGCACTCTATAGAAGAAAAAATTAAACTTTAAAGAAGCAGGATAGTGCGCCATTGTAGACTTGAAAGAACAGGTTAGGGATAGGTTGTCATGGAGAAAATCTATGTGGTTGCTAGGAGTCAAAAATGACTTGACGGCTCACCATAAACAAACCTTGGTTCATTCATCCATGTAACAAATAACACAGAGAAGATTAGGAGTGCAGTTCTTAATACATTTATTCCGAAGTAAGCTTTATTTATTGAAATATACTTATGGGTGAACATACAGCATGCAGGACTGTACTGTAGTATATCTACACTACTGTATATATTTATCTGGAAATATGCCCTACTGAACATAGTGAGACATTCTATCAACTGAACACTAAAAGAGGCAGATATTTTTTTCACTTTTCTTTATTCAGTAAACTCCAATCTATATACTGAGACTTGAAAAAGATAAGCAGGTGGGGAGAGAAGGGGACAGGTCAGGAGACAACAAATGTGAGATACTTTTTACATTGTGAAGAATCTTCCATCTGTTCTTGCCGTATCAGATTACTAGATACAATGGTTAGAGTCTGAATTTTGATAGGATAAAAATTAAAATGCAAAACAAAGACAGGCAGCCCGCTAGATCAGGTGTTTTGTGTTCTTATTATAGAATGTTCAGGAGAAAATACAGAAGGAGAGCAAAAAGCCGTTTTTTCATTTCCACATATTAATTGCTGTTTCCACACTTTTCCATCTTGACTGTCATACTTTCTACACCGATAATTAGCACTTTGGAGGGAGTCTAAGTGGGAAATAATAGCCTTTAAGCTTCACTAATTTCCCCTTTGCAGTAGCCTATTAATTTATTTACTTCTATAATTATGGCCCCATTACACCAGAGTCAAGATTAAAGAACTTTCCCTGTGAAAAACAACAGCTCTACTTCAATTCACTGCTCTTCTAACTCTGTTTTACCACACACAGATTACCAGTGCTTTCTTCTGAAAGGACTAATAACGTACTCTGACATTGTGAAATTAGTGACACATCTATACTGGAAATATGTAAATTGCACATTTGTGTTGTGCTAATGAATTGTGTTATGCTAGTTCTTTAAGCAAACTAGCACTTCTGCATAGCAATTCTTGTTACTCTCTAAAAGTCTGTAGTAGTGAGTTAGCTACACTGAAATTGCATGGGTCCTTTTTGGTCATAGTTATTCACTTTGCGTCATAAGTCACTATTATTTGGCAGACTGCATTTCTATTTTTATTCCAAAGTTATTCATGTGACTTGGTATTTTTTAAAGCAATTTAATGTGTTATGAGAATCATTCTATGAGGCAAGCCTTCAACTTACTTTAAGTTACATCACTATTTATTCAGTATTTCAGCAATGGATTCGAGTTCTATGTAAGTTCTAGCTAAGTTTTATTGTTAAATTTAAGGTCTATTAAATCAGGTTGATACATTATATTTCCACTGTGTGAACAGTTGTCTGTTTCTGCTTCTGCCTGCTAAAGGTGAAATGTAATAATGAAGATATGAATTACTGGAAAACACTTGGTTCTGGGGGATTCTTTTCTCCTTTCCCAAGCGGTCAAGGAATCCTCCAGACTGAATTTTATATATTGATCTTTAAGCACCCTGACCATATTCTTATATATTAGAATACAAGTGTCCAATACAGATGGTCCTCAAATTACAACCATTCTTTTAGTGACCATTTGAGAAAGTGAAAAGTGAAAAAAGTGACTTACCACCAGTCCTCACCTGACTGTTGCAACATCTCCATAGCAATAGCATTTAGATTTATATCCCGCTCCATAGTGCTTTAAAGCAGTGGTCCCCAATCTTTCCATGGAAGTTTCTGTGGACCAGCGGTGGTGGAGAGGGGATGGTTTTGCACGTGCACACAATGCTTGCGCAAATGCAGCTTTGTGTACTTGCCTGCTACTTGTGTGGCCCAGTTTCCAATGGACTGTGACACAGCAATGGGCAGTGGATTGGGGGCTGGGTATCCCTGTTTTAAAGCATTCTCTGGGTGGTTTATATATTGCCTCCAACAATTTGGGTACTCGATTTACTGACCTCAGAAGGATGGAAAGCTGAGTCAACTTTAAGCCCATCAGGATGAAACTCTAGGGTGGCTGTTTGCAGAGTTTGCCTGCAATACTGCACTTTAACTACTGCGCCTCCAGGGCTTCCATGGTCATGTGATCAAAATTTGAGTGTTTTGCAACTGGCATGTATTTATGAGCATATAAATAATAAATCCTGGGGTCATTTAATTGCCATTTGTGACCTTCTCAGTTGGCTTCTGACAAGCAAAGTCAACGGGGATGCCAGATTCACTTAATGACCACATGGTTCACTTAACAACTGCAATGATTCGCTTAAAAATCATGGGAAAAGAAGCTTATACAATCAGGTGTAAGTCATTTAACAACTGCTCTGCTTAGCAATAGAAAAATTTGGTACCAGTTGTGGTCGTATATAAGATTATTGAACACTCACATGTCAATATATGAGAATATGACTTGTAATGTTGTTTTAAATCCAGTGGAACAATAAAAATAGTAGCTTTTCCAGCTGGGGGAACATCCCAAAGGTGTATTAAAGCAAAAAAGTGATAGAAATAAGCAAATATTTACCTCTTTGCTTTATGTCCATAAAGTCGTGCAGTTACAATCGTTTATCTTTCTTTGTACTTTACAAACTAACCTATAGAAAAAATCTGTGGTCTTTGAACTGTTTTAATTCTATAAAATGCATACTGTGCTGGTGAAATGCAGGATTACATTATAATGAGGGGGCGGGAACCAGTTTTACATTTCAAGGAAGTATTCTATGTTACTACCCAATGAATGTAAATAATGTTCCTGGTTCAGAAGGAATGCTAACCTACAAGGTGGTCTTTTTGTGTTTGACTTAATGTGAATTCCACCGATTATGATTTCGCATTATGTACCAGTAGGGTTTGCATATTTTCCTTCTGTCTGCAGGAGTTACAGCATAAATGGGGAGTGATGTTTTATAATTTCATTATTAATTTTTCAGTCTTACCTTCTCAAAAAGGGAGTAATTAACAATGGTATTTGTAAGCTCTGGCTGGCTTACATTACAGAGGTCTGGCTATAACAATATCACAGTGTAAGCACTAGGGTATGGTATCCATTCAACCTTTGTTTTCTTCTCTGAAAAGAAACAAATTTTTAAAAAGTTAATTCAAGGAGATTTCTTATGAAGCAGTAAATGTTACATTATGACTGTTTGCTTTTTCCATTGTTTTTGTTTTAAAAATAAAGAAACAAATTGCTCCCAGTGGCTTATTTTCAGTTCTAATGGATGAAAAACATACCTTAGGAGCTATTTTCTGACTTAGTGAATATTTACCAAGCTTCCTGTCAGCCTATAAATGTACAAACATGAACTTGGTTACTCATTAGCTTTCTTGAGAAAGTAAGGCATAATAATCATGTAGAAAACTGGTTATGTATGTAGTTTTAACTGAATGTGGACAACAAAGGGATCTTTACAGATTAAAACGTTTTTTTCAGAACTGATGTGAATTTTTATAGTGGTTAACTTGTTTACTGGAATAGCTTTCTCTCTGGGCAACAGCTTGTCAAGATTAAGGTCCATAAAAATGCATGCGTGCTTTTTAAGGAGATGTAACTGTCCTAGGAAGTGGTTATGGATAACAGAAGCAGGTTGATGCAATGCCATGCTTTCAACAGCAGTTAATGGACTCTTCCCTCCAAAAAGGATTCATGCTTCTGGAGTACTATCCAGTGTAAAGGAGTACAGATGGCACAATCCTTTCTGGAATGCTTAAAGGTGATCTACCTTCTCTGTTTTATACTTTTTTCACTTGGGGCCCGTAAAAAGCTTAGCAAGTCTGCTATTCCAAATTCTGGAATAGACAGCATGATTAGCAAATTGTCTTCGCATATTTCTAGAAGCAAAGACATCACATATTTTTTGCTGTCATTATTATAACTAATGTAGTTTATAGTCTCTTAATTTGTAAGGAGGCATTGAAAGAGTAGAGAAGTAGCTGTTTACTTTAAAATCCCATCAGTGGGTATTATACAATAGCACAGAAGGGGCGGTTTTAAAACAGAAAATATGAGGCAATATGCATGTATACATGACTATGATAAACAATATAACAGAGCAATTTCAACACAGAAATGGGTTGTGTGCTCCAAATTTGGTAAAGTAAGAAGCCTTGATTGACAGAATGGATGTGTGAATTCTTTTGTAAATTACAATGTTTGCATATGACTGATGAACATTAATGGTGGGAGTTAGGGTACTATGTTAGTTACAACAAAAAGAAAAGAATACGGGACTATAAGGTTTTTATCTCATGAAGAAAATTTTGTATGTTATTTTTCTAACCTGACTTCAGCAGAATCAATTCAAATCCAATTTTTAAATGCTCTCTTGCATACCTATTTTGTAGTTTCTTAGTTATAAGACTTCGATTGGTATTCATCTATTAAACCTAGAATCTTGAAACAGAGTCTGAATCGGGGTGCTATTTAGCAGGTTCTGATAGGTTCTGGAGAACTGGTAGTGGAAATTTTGAGTAGTTCAGAGAACCGGCAAATACCATCTCTGGCTGGCCCCAGAGTGGGATGAGAATGGAGATTTTGCAATATCCTTCCCCCAGAAGTAGGGAGGGAATGGGGATTTTGCAGTATCCTTCCCCTGGAGTGGGGTGGGAATGGAGATTTTGCAGTATCCTTCCCCTGCCATGCCCACCAAGCCACACCACGCCCACCAAGCCACACCCACAGAACTGGTAGTAAAAAAATTTGAATTCCACCACCAGTCTGAATGTGTAATAAATGAATTATTGTGCCTTTTAATGCATAGGAATCCTCAAACTGGATGAAGTGCAATCTTTCATTTGGTAATGAAATTTGGTATATTGGTTGATATAGTGATTGATATGTTGGCAAATAGAGTCTTTATTCTTATTGGCAGAATCTGTAATAATTATCTGTGGCTGTTCACTGTACTGTAAAGACAACTGACCACTCCTACACTGTTATCTAAGAAAAGCACTTTGCTCCTTATTATACAATTGAATTTTCCTGTAGTGGAAGGAAGTGAGATGAGATGATTCTTAATTGCTGCCATATTTTTCAGGCCACTACTTGAAATGTGGCTACATTTGCTGATGCAATCTTGAACCTAGAATGAATTAGTCTGGCCATAGAAATCAGAATATGAAGCTGTATCAACTTATTTTAGAAATTAAAAAGTCCATATATGAGGATAAAGACCAAAGTTTCTATTACTTCAGCTCTAGAGAGGGCAGGGCTTTAGTTTATAAGGCTGCCTTCTAGGATGGCTAAGGATAAAACATCAAAATGAGAACGTAAAGGTTTGTAGAATTTAGAGATCTGAAGTTGATCTAAATACAAAAACTGGTGGTTTTTAAAGCACTTGTTAATAAGAGTAAAGAAGCTGTTGCATTTGGTTTGATGCTCCATGTTTATCATCCTTGAACTGAACTCTGGCCTGGCAACTAAAAGCTAATAATAATGGAGAGGAGAATCCGTACTAACAATTTAATTTTTATGTTCTTTACCTAAGAAGATTGTCCAATTGTTCAATTGAAGAGCCAAATCTTGTGACTGGAAGCTTATTGTATTAATAGTAAAAGATAATAATCCAGGCTCTAGTCTTCACATTGTTTTCAAAAGCTTCAGTGCAAAATGCCAAGCTTAGGACAATCAGGCTGCCTCAGACAGTTACCTTATGAATTTAGATTGGCTTGCCCTTTGATATTTTAAGAACATTTCTTGAGGGGTTTTTTTGGAGAGGGGGTTGCCAAGTTTATAGTTTCAGTTTTCTAAAAAGTTAATTTCTAACAATGGTCCACACTAAAAATCCTGTTGCACTGAATGTTCTTTTTAATCCTGCTGAGATCTCCAATAGGATCCCTATACTATACTATATTTGCTATGTGATTATTTATGAAATTGGAAGATGTTTCTTTGTATTTAAATCATCCACTATGTAATTAATATTTAAATTATCATGTATAAAGAGAAACAGGTTGTAGCCTACTGATTAGAACAGAAGTTTATGTCTAAAGAGTAAAAAAGGTGGACCACATAGATGATTGTGTTTTCACTTTAACTGGTTATTTTGTTTTGTTATATATCAGCTCAAGAGACAGATTAAAATATAACCATAAAATAATTCAGTTGATAGAACAGCTGATTAACACTGACTGGATTTTCAACTTTACTCATTTATTTATGGTTCTTTCTATCTTGTTTTTATTGTAAGTCACCTAGGGTCAAGTTGGAGTCAGGTGGTGCCAAAATTGAATAAAATAAATATCATGCTGCATTGCATTGCATTTTCAGACTGGCATTTACATAAAATTGTGAAAGTGAACAAGCATTGTGAAAGTGAATAAGATCAAGGAGACCTTTAACTTCTGACATAGTATTTCCAAGGAACTGGAGTCAAAAGTCTACTTAAAGTTTACAAATACTGCAAATATAAACTTTTTGGGACTAGGCACACACTTCCATCAGGATATAGAAAACCAGGCCTCTGATATGAAGTCAGCCTATTTGTCTGATAAACGTTGTTCCCGGCCAATTTTACAATGTCAAAATACATTTTTGGCATAGATGTTGTCAATTATAATTAGGAAGCTTAGTAGTTGATCATTGGCTGGCAGATATTTCTTATGTTACTTGTAGATGGAAATAATAATGGCCCTAAACCAATATTTAAGATTTCAGTTAACTCATCAACGTAAATGAACAATGAATCAAACGGCATAATTTTTGAACAAATGCAGAAGTATGCTATGTTCTCTTGAGATATCCCCCAATTAATTTGGCTTATACCAAATTGCCCATGCCATCATCCATTCACTCATATATAGCTCAGGTAAATAGGCTTCCTAAGAGGTTGCTGGGAAGTGTCATTTATTACTAGGCAACACAGTGTTCAAAGGTGGTACAACTGATCTTCAGAAAATAGCTAAATCTATTTGCTTTTCCTTATCGTGTCAGTTGCTACCAAGCTTCTTTGGCAGTGTCTGGTTTTTGCTACTAGGCGGGGCTTAACTTTTTCCCACTAGAGATATATTGTCAAGTAGGAGGTGTGAGGGAGATTTTATTTGTATCTATGATATATAGCAACTATGATCCTTCTAGCTTGTATGGCTTCATGATGAAACCAGAGTTCAAATACATAAAATTAAAAGGTTGCTTCTAGGGAGCTCTATAGTATATTTTTATGGTTCATGTTTAGATTAAATTGTCATGTCTCTGAGAACATTTTTATTATTTGGGATAAAGAAAAAAATTGTAACAATCTGAGTCCTTTGTTGCTACCCTATCCTTGGGAAGAGGTCCTGACAGCTGTATCTCATTGACCATCTTTTGAATCTATATTTCATAAAGAGAAATCTGCATGTAATAGACCCATGAGAAATTAACAAATACGGTGATGAGTCTCCAGTTCAAAACTAGGATCAAGTGATCATTATCTAGGCAAGTATTGATGGTGGCTTTCTGGAGAAATAAAAGCGGTAGCTATTAAATCATGCTTTTTTGTTCCTGCCCAATGGGTAGTTTTTCCAGGATAATGATTATTAATGGAAGCATTAGCGATGGTCTCCGAGAGGCAAAGTCTAGAAAAGTGTTGTACATGAAAGTAACCCCTCCAAAGGTTTTTTAAAAAAGTTTTTTAGTTTGACATATTGTGCACATACAACTTACGAGAAGAACAGAACATCATTGTACTTGTTTTTGAACCATCATTATCCAATACCTTTGGTCAGCTGGTCATCATGGCCTGAAATAGACAAAGGGCTTATTTTCATGTGAGTACTCCCCTGCAAAGGAGAAGGAATTCTAGTTGCGAAACAAATGGTTTATTAAAGTTTAATTATTTAAATGTTTCTCAAGCAAATGAGAAGCCGGCTAGTTATTATTAGAAGCAGACTGAAATGAAAACAGCTTTGGGCTCTTCAGAGATCTACTTGCAAATCCGCGTAGCCATTAAGTGGACTTGGCTTTTGGCTGTCATCCTAAATCCTCTTTAAAGGCAGCTTCGGTCGTCCCGCCTGAAGGTCGGTCTCGGCGGTCTGAAAGGAAGGGCGATTTCTTTCTTCCCTTTCCCGTCCCTTGACCATCCGTTTATTGGGCTCTTCTGCCAGAGCCATACCGTACAACCGAGGGCCAAAGATGCTCACCCCGAGAAGGAGGCGGGTTTCGGATGGCGAAATCCAGTTAGGAGGCGGCGGCCGGTAGCCAGCCGGGGGCGCTACAGCTGCGGATAAGGGCGGGCCGCTTGCGCTCGCCAGGAGAACCCCGCAGGCTGGAAACGGAACTGAGACATGTCGGAGCGGCGTTGAGGAAGCTGCCTCGGCTTCGCTGCCCCGGGAGTGG
This sequence comes from Arizona elegans, assembly GCA_022577455.1. Lineage (NCBI taxonomy): Eukaryota > Metazoa > Chordata > Lepidosauria > Squamata > Colubridae > Arizona > Arizona elegans. Next base: position 77,152,261 of record JAKOOJ010000001.1, read on the forward strand.
AGTGGGCGGCTCAGGGCTACGACGGAGGAGCCAGCTACACTCGTTCCCGCAGGCCCCGCCGCCAAAGAAGCGGGAAGAGAACAGCCGCCGGAGTGGGCGGTGGCAGCAAAGGAAGTGGCGGCGGCAGGCTGGATCCCTCCCCGGGAAGATGAGGCAGAGGCCCGGGGAGCTGAGCGGGCTGAGGTGGGGCGCTTTCCTCACAGCCGCCAGGACAAGATGGCAGCGGCTGAGGAGGCGGCGGCAGCAAAAGCAACAGCAGCAGCAGCAGCCCGGGGTTGAGTCGGGCCTGGGAGGCGCCTCCTTGTAGTAGCTCTCCGGTCATGCCGAGGGCTGAGGCGGCGGCGGCGGCGGCGGCTGCGGGGAGTCCAGCGCTGCCCGATCTGTGAAGTAAGAGCCGGGGACAAGGGATCCAGGCTGCTTTTTCTTCCCCAGGGAGGGCGGGAAGGGCCAAGCCTCTGGGCTTATTCTTACCCACCGCTGATCTCTGGGGGTGGAAAGTGTGGGGCTGGGCAGGGGTGCTGAGGCCATTCGTACCCCCTGCCTTCAACTTCTCAGCTCTTCCTGGGGTTTTGGCTTCGCCTCCTTTTCGCGGCCCAGCGCGCTCCAAATGAAGCTGTCCTATCGAGCGAGTCGGTTTGAGAAAAGTCGGGGAAATCGGGCTTTTGGCGTTTCCCAGAAGGAGAGCAAAATCTGCCCTTAAGCAGGTGGGTGTGGAAGGGGGAAAAAAAGCCCTCTAGGAGGATTTTGGCCCCCCGGAGGGAGATTTGATTGCTCGGATCTTAATCGCCGCTGGGGTTTAGTTTAGGGGAGAGAGATTAGAGCACGGACCCGGGTCCCAACTAAGCTCCGTGCCTCGATCCTGGGAAGAGGGCTTGCTTGCAACGGCGCTTTTAAAAACTTTGCCTTGGCAGAGTTTGGTGGAAAATTTTTCCATTCTTTCTGGTACAATCGATGTCCGTTTTTTTTTTCTTTTTGCCACGACTGGGCAAAAGACTACTAAATATCCCCCTCTTCTTCTTTTTTTTGCTAGTATTATTTACAGACTGACGTATAAAGTAGCTTTCTTGCCGCCGGCGTATGTGAGAGTTATATAAATAGTTCAGCTCGTTTCTCGCTTTGCTTCAGTTCTCGCTTTCTGTACGGGCTTTCTCCCCCCCCCTTTTTTTTTTAAAAAAAAATATTGGGAACTAGAAATTTCCCTTTCGCGCTGTGCGCCTGTCTCTGCCCCCGCCCTCACCCTTTCGTGCCGTTTTGCTAGCTTAGTTTTTTTACGCTGGCCGAGCGGGCTAATCTTTAGGATTGTTGGTGTGTATGAAAGAAGAAATGTGACACGGCTGCTCCTCTTGCAACTTGTTAGAGCAGCGGGAAGGCGTGGTCGCCGTCTACTCTGGTTACCAGGAATTATTGCCTCGCTTCGGGACTCGGAGGTAACTAGCAACAAAGGTTTGGGGAAAGTAATGGCTATTTTCATGCCGGGGGAACAGTCTGACTCAGAATGGTATGTGGAGTACTTGTAATCACGTCATACTGGCAATCGTTCAAAGCTAGTTGGGCTTTAGGATCGGTGTTAAACTTGATTATTAAATTTTAGACCTTAACAGGGATCTTTTTTAAATGTTGAATTTTAGAGATTGCCTTTTACTTTATAAATCTTTTTCACCGTAACTAAACAGCAAAAAGGCCCTGTGAGAATTGTTTAAATGTTTAGAGTAGTAATAAAGTTTGCTGTAATAATAGCTGGCTGCAAACAACAAGTCTTATTTGTCTTGGGTTTTTGTTTTTGTTTTTCTGTCATTTTGATGAAGCAGGCGTTTTATTTTACGATTTTCTAGGTCAGAAAGTGCTTGTAATATACCAATTTTATTTTAAAGCAGTTACCATCCTAACTGATGACTTGTAACATTATTTTTTAGGAAAAGTATTATACTGAGGTAATTAAACTTATTTTTCATCTAAAGAATTTATCTGAATTTAATTTAGACAGTTTTTTTTCTCTCTGTCATATATGCTAAACATTAAATTCTCTTGGCCAGCAGTATTGGTGTCTTATTCGCATGTGCCTTGTGAAACCAGATACTTGGATATGCATGTAGCTAATTTTGTAAATGCACTTATATTAAGCCATGACTACGCACTAAGTGCTATATAAAGGGTACTTGAAATCATTGACTCTTTGTTCAGTGGCATTAACATCATATTTATTTTTAAAAAACAACAAAGGATAGTAATTTTAGCTGTCTTATTTGGATTTTTTCCTTTATTAGTTTTTTTATGTGACTTCAGTAGTCTGTTGGAATGCTGTATTTGAATGATAAATTAAATCTTACTCTTTTTATATTCTCACCTTAGAAGGCAATTTACAAAACACTGTTGCTCAGCTTCCTCCTTGTATAGCAACTAGAAAACTGAATATAACTATAGTTTACTACAATTCACTAGCTCTAAAGGTTGCTATGGTGGTTTTGGTATCGTGTACATGTTAATGCTAAATTTAAAAACTTGGAGACATTTTACAATTGAGTAGTATTAAAAAAGAATTAACAATGATATCACTATAGAATTGTTAAGAAGCTAATTTTAATAAATGTGTCATCAGGCACATAGATTAAGTAGCATGTAATCAGGTCAGGGTTTTGTTTATTTATTAATTCACTCATTTGGCTGCCCATTCCTGAAGGCTCTGAGTGGCTAATAAAGGAAATTTACAGAAAAATGAAAATAATGATTCACCCTTCTAAATGCATATACAAATAAAAAGGGCAGAAAATAAAACAAAAAACACAAACACCACGTGACTGTGAACCCCACCTTCAATTGCAACACCACCACCTCTTATGCAAGACAGAACAGGTAGACCTTGACAATTTTCCTAAAGCCCAAGCAGAATGCTGTGAAGAATTGATTTGTGAATTAGTTTGATTCTTTAATAATTCTATGGGAGAAAATATTCCATTTATTAAACTTTTATCTTTGGTATAATAAGGTTTTGTAATATAAGTATATATGCATTTGTACATAATCCATATTATAGATAAGAAATATAGCTTTTGTGTTAAATCATCAGTCATTTTATTTATGACTTGTTTAAGCCAAACAAGTGGTCCACATGTTACATTAAACTATACAGTACAAACTAAATGGCTAGATGCGCAGAAAATGTCAAAGCAGACAATCTACATTATGGCTGTTGGAAACCAGTTATAATCTGGCAAGTTTTGTCTTAGCCATTTGGCATGAATAGTTGTTTTAGGATAATTGTTAATGTAATCTTATCAGAAGTCCCATTCAGTTTAATGGAGCTTATTTACAAGTAATGGGTAATTAATTAATTGAAACTAATTTTTATTTTTAAAGTTTATTAAGGATAAGGAATTATTTCTAGAGAAAAACATATATACTTTTTAGTTTTTTGAAGACTTTGTGTCATGAAATATATCCTCCAACACATTGATAGCAATTGACATGAAACAATGCTCATGTAAGCAAGGAAAATTTGAAGCATTCATGTACACCAATATTTTTCAAAGGCTGCTAAACATAAAAGAGATTACAACATGTTTATTTGGTGAGCATTTTGGTACAAAATATATAGATGGTAGCATGGGTTTTAGAATAACTAAGTTAAATAGTATTTCACTTTATATTATTACTTCCATTTTAAAAGAATGCACAAGCAGAGCAAAACCATGCAATCATTCACTTTCAATTTTTGACATTATTCCAACTGTCTAGTGATGAAAATCACATGTTTTTGTGGAAAAGCTTGTATCTATATATAGCAATACCAAGAGAAAAGTTTATGTCTAGTAGTTTCTTTATACCAGAATGAGATTATATAGCTGATGAAATGATCAGCATGTTAGAGAAGTAAGAACTGACATGTAGAGGAGTAAAATAAAATTATAGCATATATCTTTCCATTGTGATTTCTTAAAAACCAAGTAGTCTGAAAAAAGAGAAATGATGGGAAAGGTTGTGTAGTCCATTACTTATAATTAAAATTCTCTTTTCTTAATGGTCCTTTGAGTTAGATTCAGGTTTGTAATTTAGGAACCTCTCATCCCTGTGTTTTTTCAAAAAACTTCCTTTCTCAAAATTGTAGGTGTTGACCAAAGACACTAAATTATCTATTTTATCTAATAATTCTGTCCTGGAAAATGTAAGGGGCTGGCCTGTGTTGCTTCAGCCTGGTCTACCCGTGTCGTTTCGGTCCTGTCTACCCAATGCGAAGAGGAAACATCGGGCCAGCCTGGCTTCTGCCCGATCTACCCAGTGCAAAGAGGAAACATGCCAGCAGTTTGAGGAGTGGTGTCAAGCTGGCCATGCTCACCCAGTCAGCCATGCCTCATGAGTGGTGTCAAGCTGGCCACACCCACCCAGCCGCCCCCCCTCCCAGGTCACACACATCCCTGATGTGGCCCTCAATGAAATTGAATTTGACACCCCTGGTATAGGGTTTCCTGCTTGAGCAGAGGGTTGGACTAGAAGACTTCCAAGGTCCTTTCCAACTCTGTTATTCTGTTAAATCAACATTGTAAACAAGACAGCCAAATGTATTAGCCTACTGACCAGCCCATGTAGGTATAGTAGAATTCCTTATTTATGCCTTGTTAAAGACATATGAAAATATATTACATTCCCATAACCATAGGTTTATCTGTTAAGTTGACCAAAACAGTTATTTGCCAGAAATTAGTTTATTATCATTTTTATTCTACTTTTATTATTTTATAAAGCAGCAAACATACGCAATACTTCCGGCTGCTATTTTTCCCACAACAACCCTCTGAGGTGGGTTGGGCGGAGAGAGAGTGATTAGGCCAAAGTCACCCAGCTTCCTTTCATGCCTTACTTAGAAAAGTATTGACTTTGGCTTAGTGTATTCTTTGGATCCAACCTATTATGATTTATATTACAAAAAACAATACAGAGTGCTTTAGTCATGCTTTAGTCACTATGCTTAGTCTGTGTTGCTTTTTTTTTTAAAAAAATAAACAAATGTGCATTTTCTTCTGCAAGGTGGATATCTACCTCCTAAAGTAAGGAGGACTCTTGGTATGATGAGACAATCCAGGCAGTTCTGTCTTAAGCATTTGCATCCTAATTTATAGATATTGCTGCTTTTACTGGCTGAATTTATTAATTTTATTCTTCTAGTGTAATAGTTTTATTTTTTTAATTACTGCAAACTACCCGGAGTAGTATGATTTGATCAGTTTAGAAATCATGTAAAATTTTAAAAAACTGTTTCCCCAAATGTTGTTATTCTTCAAGTAATAGTTTGACATTGTGATTCTGGTTGATGTAAGCATCACATGTTTAGTTTAGTTTTGTAAATAATTGTTTTTCAGAACTTGGGGAGAATTCGTAGATTGGATTTTAGAATTAGAATTATTTATTGTAAATACACTTAGATTCTATGACAGTTATAAATTTGTTTTTGATTTTATAGATTTTATATTTAAAGAGTATTGTTAGAAGCATACATTTATATTTTTGGGCATGAAATAAGGTATTTTGGTTGTCAGTAGTTTGCATAATTGCTATTGTATATTTTTTTTTCAAAATCAAAACAGATTATAAACCAGCTGCATAAGGGAATCTGACCTTGGATTGAACACAAAATATTTCCTAACTTTGTATTAGAATTGATATAGTAGTGTATCACAGGCAAATGTACAGCCTTTTTACTTCAGTTATTGAGCTTCTTGAAAATTGCAATGATTTGTAGCCTTTTACTGTCATGTCTGTCAAACTGAAATAAGGTTTGTCTTCATCATAATGAAAAGTACCAAATCAATTTTTAGTATAAAGCTGTAAAAAGGTTGAAGATTGAGTTGTTTGTGGAAGAGAAAATATATCTTTGAGACCCTGTCATATCAGCATTGAGTCAGTAAGTAGTTAATGGAAGAGAACTCTTTATTGTGGCTTGACAGCATTGTATCAGTATGTTGCAGTGAAAGTAGGCCTTTTGACAAAGGATCACATGTTCTGCTCTAAATATCATATGTGTTTCAGAGCCTTTACATCATGTTGCAGTTAATGTGGGATTATAGCTTGGCTGCGTTGTGTTGTTTTACCTGACCATCTTAGATTTGTTTCTCCAACTTCAGAAGCACTGTAAAATGGTATCCTACTAGTAACCGTTTGTTCTGATTATTTAACCTACGTAATATATGACTTTGGGCAAAATAAAGTGAAAAAAAAATTAGGCAGATGTGTTTTGAACTGCTAGAAGTGTAGGTTCTGTGCCAAAGATGCAGATACAAAAGTTGAAATATGTTTCAAAGAAATCAAATGTCTGATAGAAGACTGGCTAAACTTTTTAAAAAGTAATTTTAAAAATTGGGTAATCCCAGAAGAAAGATTAGTATCTGATCCAATTTAATTTGATCCTGAGTATATGCCTTAAACAGTTGTATTATTAATAGAATGTTGTGCTTATGGCAGAGTAGTTTAGACTTGCCTATTCTAGTTTGTTTATTTTAATAAATCTACAAAAGACATTTATGTGAATACCTTCCTTCTGATCATTGGCTTACCCAGTGTAGTAGACATTTTTGTTTATTGGTATATGAGTTGGTGACATGTTCTTCTGCATGAATTGGTTGGAATTTATGTGCTTTAGCATGCCTTGAACTACTTTCCCTGAAGGAAAAGTGGAGGCATGAATAGCATGCCTAGACTGGAGTTGTTTCTGAAGAATCTTGTTTTTCTTACTTATATATAGGGGAAAATTTGTTAATAAGCTACATCTTTTGCTTTGCTTCAAATATGTCTTTTTAATGGATTAAGACAGAATAGGCAACTGTTAAGGAGTTGGGAGCATCAACTCTAACATTCTTGTGGGGGAGGGAATAAGAATGGCTGGGATCATAGGGATGATGTCATAAAGTGGAAGTAAGACAGCCTGATTTTAAGAGATGTTTGAATGTTGGTTTAAGTTTTCTTTTACTTTGGGTAATATGCACATTTTTAAAAATCAAGGCTTGCATGCAGTTTTTTAATGATTTTAAAATGAAAATCAGTAAGAAATTACACCACCACCATTATGTAATTTCAATGACACATTAATGAAGTTTTCAGGATATTGCAACGGAAAAAAGTGAGGTGAGACCATGTCTGAATCATCCCTGGATTAGATTTATTTAAGAAAGCTTGGTTCTGAATATATTTTAAAAACCTGATAATAGCTCTTATCTATGTTTAAACTTAAAAAAGTTTCACCCTGAATCTGCTGAGGATGCATGCAATAAGCTAATGCTGGTTTGGTTGTTTTGTAGACAAGCCTTAGCTGTGTTTAAGCACAGGCATACACAGGGTGGATTCACAATTTAAATCATGATTTAAATCACTAGTAAAAAGGCTTGATTTAAATCAACTCGATTAAAATCATAATTTTTAAAGAGTAACTGTCATCTCTGCTACTCCTTTGACCTACTGTTGACTCATCGATAGTCCCAGTGTTGCAGAATATACAGCCTCATGCTACATAACTAAGCTCCATTTCATGCTGAATAAACTAAATTATTTATGTATCTTAAATAGAAAACTTATCTTACGATAGATTTTTACCCCAAAAGTTTTTTATTAAAATAAATTCGATAAAAATCAAAAAAAACCTGATTTAAATCAAAAAAATCTGTTTTTTTTTTATTTTTTTAAAAAAATCATTGATTTTTATCCACCCTGGGCATACATATACCAGAACATGGATCCCTGTTTTGCTTTGTTTCTCAAAATTCTTCTTTGGGTTGGAGAATTCTATAAAAACTAAACTAAGGATTATACCAGAGGCATATCTAACAGTATCCAAACAATACATAGACAACATATGACACGTTGCCATTGGAAAAAAAATATTGCAGGACTATTTAACCCTTCCTTTTTTCTTCAGTTGTTTTTCCATTTAGAATTGTTCCTCCAAGTTCTCTTTATTGTGTAAACAGTGGGGAAATATCAAACAGAAGAAACAGAGGGATAAGCGTTAAGCAACTTCTCAATTTGTACTATTTTCCTGCTTCTACTGCTTGTCTTTTGTGGCTGCTTTTCTTTTAATTCCATCTGGGCACACACGTAGACTCAGCTCCCATGTAATATCTGCCTAGGCCTTGGGAAGGGAGGGGGAAAAAGGTGCCTGGAAACGAAAACATAGCAACCTACTTGTAGTACAGCCAATGTAGGTGGGATTTTTTATTGAAAGTTGCCATAGCTACACTTACATCAATATGGGCGGATCTATAGCCATGATGTTATGGCCTTGGCCTTGCTGTCTAGGAACACTGCTGTTCCTGTTCTCTAGATTGCTGCCCTTTCCCCTCCCATTTGAGATGGTGGGTGGGCATAGGATTGGCTGACTTTCCCAGTGGGTAAGATTTGATCTTAAGAGGGAGGAAATCTAACATCGGCTTATCCTGCTACCTTTTTGAGGGTGGCTCTTCTAAAGGGGACAACCTAAAATTAGTATCAATGAAGATTAGATAATATTGAACAGGTCCATACATTTAGGTATTCTTCCCAAGTTAGAGCTGTCCTCATTTTATTCCCTTCCATTACTTCTACAGTATATATTTCCTCTCATTGCTCATAATTATGTGGAAGAGATTAAAGTAAAATAAAACCCTCTCTTAGGAAAAAGACAGAAAGAGGCAAACATCTCTCTGCTAGTGGTTGCACCTCTTGCTGACAGTTTTTAAGCCACCAGGATGTGCAGCATTTGAAATACTCTGAATGAAAATGCATCTATTGAAATGTACTACAATATAAAGTTTCACTAGATCGCTATATGTACTGAAATCACATGTTAAATTATGTGGCTGTGGGGATCTGTTTATAAGAGTAGAAAGATTGCCTGTGTGGTGACAAGGGAATTGAAACCTCTGGTCCCTGTTATTCTCCTTGCAACTTCTTGCAAACCACATGGATTTCTCCCAATTTAAGTTTATCTGTGTCTGAATTTGGCTGTGGAGGATTCTTTAGCTGTTGGTAGGGAGAAGCTCTAGTATATTCTACTGCCACTAGGCACTTTTTTTCTGACCTCCCATTGCCTTAATAAGTGATTGAGGTAGTCTGGATTTAAACTTGGACATGCTGTCATCATGTAATGGTTTCAGTTTGTGTATCAGTTTTGCTTGGTTTCAATTGCAGCATGTCAAAAACTTGCAGACCAGAGAATATGTATTTGAATTTGACTGGAAGAAAGAAATGTAAAATAACAATTGTTAGGCAGAAATATTTGAGTATAAAAATATGTGGTCACCACATCCTTAAGGATGCAGTGGCTCAGTGGCTAAGACGCTGAGCTTATCGATCAGAAGATCGGCAGTCCAGCAGCGGTTCGAATCCCTAGCGCCGCGTAACAGAGTGAGCTCCCGTTACTTGTCCCAGCTTCTGTCAACCTAGCAGTTCGAAAGCACATAAAATTGCAAGTAGAAAAATAGGGACCACCTTGGTGGGAAGGTAACAGCGCTCCGTGCATGTTTGGCGTTGTGTCATGCCAGCCACATAACCACGGAGACGTCTTCGGACAGTGCTGGCTCTTCAGCTTAGAAATGGAGATGAGCACTGCCCCTAGAGCCGGAAACTAATTGCACGTATGTGCGGGGAAACCTTAAGGTTACCTTATACAGAGGCAGGCTATTTATTTATTTAGAACTCTCTTGTTGACTCAAATAGTAGTAGCCCTTCACAGTTGCCTATTTGAAACAAAAACTACTCTTCCCTAGCTCTTCAATTTGAGATATTGAGATACTTTACCAATTTATACACCACTCAAAGTTGCACAACAGGTGGGAAGCATATAAATGTAATAAATAAAAATATACCTTGGTTTAAAAGAGACTAACATCATTCTCTGCTGTGTTCTCTTTCACTGGATTATCTATAAATATGCTCCTAGGAAACAATAGGCCTATTCCATTCCATACACAAAAGTGAATTGTCCTGTGTAATATGAGGGTTTTTTATGTAAAAGTGAAATGTGTGTTATGTGATGGCTTTTTTTGTTACTTTTGAGAGTCATCTGCCTTATAAATTGAGATCTGCTAAACCGACTTGCTACCTAGGGCAGGAATCCTAATACCATTCCAGACCTACTTTTGCTTGAAAATTTCCAGTAATGGAGGACCCACAATTACAAGAGATACAACATTCTAATGTTTAAAACAATGGTACAGAAATTGGTTAATTAGCACCAAGGGAATAATTTGGACATTAACCTGGGGTTAATGGAACAATTTGTAATTGTTTGTCAGTGAAGGATCCAGTTTGGGACTGCTGCTGTAAAAACTTCTGTGTAAAACAACAGTGTGTTTGTTTGAGATGGGAAAAAGAAGGAATTGGGTGAAATAGCAATAAGAGCCATTGACATAATAGCTCTCATGGTCAGGAAATTGTTCCTTATTTCATTTTGGGATTTCTCTTGGTAAAGCTTCTACCCATTAATACTTAACTGTGATAATATTTTATTTTTGACTTATTTAAACAACAGCTGAGAAAGTATTACTGTCCACAATTGCTGCCCATAACCAGGAAATGGGTTCTATCACACACTGTGAGCTCCAAACCTAGGCATGGAATTAGATCTTTATTAGAAACTTGTGAAAGGCCAGCAGGTTCAGGGCTATCCTCCAGAGGGGGAATATTCTATAGGATGGGCACTATGGCAAAAAAGACACACCTTTGGGGCCCTGTCAGTTGGCATTCCTTAACTAAAAGGACCCGAAGTATGCCCATCCTGCCTGACCACTACTGACTGATGTTTAATCTGAGATGTACCACCTGTCTTGTACGTACACATGTTTTTTCCTCCCTAAAGACAGAACCCTATGTGTGTCACTGAACTGCATTTCGTTGGATAAGGCCCAATGTTAAAGTCTGCCTATTATTTTGAATTTTGAACCTGTCTTCTGAGGTGTTACAATTCCTATCTTCCCCCAGTATTTGGTTGTCTGCAAATTTGATGAATCTTCTATCCCCTCCTCTAAGTCACTATGAAAATGGGAAAGAGTAACCCAGCTCATAACTTCCTCCATGTTGACATAGACACATTAAGGACCGAGTATTAGCTAAACTTGCTCAACCATCTACAAATCCATCTGAAGTGGGACCATCTATATAATTTTGTTCCATGTTATCAAGAAGGGGCGTTGTCTTACCTGAACGCCCTTTCTGGGGACCGATGTGACAGCGGTCAGGACAGGGTTAACTGCTCTAACTGCAGGATCGAGTCAGGAAGTGAAGCTCCTCCTCCTGCTGCTCTCCCCAGCTTTCGGACGAGGAATGTGAAGTGAAATCCTGATGACGCACCAGCCAATCTGGAAGAAAAAACAACAACCACAACAGGAATGCCCCTAGCCGAAACGGACCGGTGTGAGAAGGGTGGGGCTGACCGCTGTCACGTCGGTCCCCAGAAAGGGCGTTCAGGTAAGACAACGCCCCTTCTAGGGAAGCGAATGTGACAGCGGTCAGGACAGGGACATGCCAAAGCCTGTGGCCTACTGGGTGGGACCAGACCGGGACGTGGAGGCTTGACCTGCACAAACCTGTTGGAGAACCCGACGGCCGAAGGCTGCCTCCGCCGAGGCAAAGGAGTCTATCCTATAATGACGGATGAAAGGCGTGGGAGACGCCCAAGTTGTGGCCCGGCAGATATCCAGCAGAGAGGCCTGGGTCGCCCATGCCGCCGAAGTAGCCGCACTGCGGGTGGAATGCGCAGTGATGTGGCTCGGGGTCGGAATAGAGAGGGCCTCGTAGGAAGAGGCAATCGTTGCACGAAGCCAACGACCCACGGTATGCGAGGACACCTTGGCGCCCATGGTGGAAGGTTGAAAGGAGATGAAGAGGGCCTCTGATCTATGAAAAGATGATGTTCGCTTGATGTAAATGCGTAAGGCTCGGCGAACATCCAGGGAATGCCAAATCCGTTCCCGAGGGTATGACGGGTGAGGGCAAAAATCCGGCAGGATTAATTCCTGGGAGCGGTGAAACGGGGAATTAACCTTGGGCAAAAAGGTGGGGTCCAAACGGAGGACCACCCTGTCAGGGTGGAATATGCAGAGGTCAGCCCTCGTGGAGAGGACTGCCAACTCAGAGATCCGCCGAGCGAAGGTAATTGCAACCAAAAATGACACCTTATAGGAGAGGAACCGCAAACCTACGGAACGGAGAGGTTCAAAGGATGCCCTCGTGAGAGCGTCGAGCACCTTCGGAAGGTCCCAGGTGGGGTAACGATGAACGGAGGGGGGTTGGATATTAGAAGCCCCCCTGAGGAACAACCTTATCAAAGGGCGGTGAGCCACGGAAGTTCGGGACCCTAAGCAAAGTATGGAGGACAGAGCGGCTACTTGCCTGCGTAAGGTGTTGGGGGAAAGCCCCGTGTCCAACCCTCTCTGAAGAAAAACGAGTACCTGCTCCGAGGAAGCTAATTTCGGGTCCAACCCTTGAGTTCCGCACCATATAGCGAAGGAGCGCCATGTAGCGCCATAGATCCAAATTGTGGCCGGTCGACGAGCCGCCAGGATGGTGTCGACCACAGATGCGGGCAGATGGAACTCCGTCAGGATCTGGCACTCAACCGCCAGGCGGTTAGTTGCAGCCAGGCGGCATCCGGATGACGAAGCGATCCCTGCGTGAGTATCACGGCGGGAGGTAGACGCCAGGGAGGCTGAACCGACAGAGCCTGAAGGTCGGTGAACCAGGGCTACCGGGGCCAATGCGGAGCGATGAGTATCAGGTCCGTCTGTTCCTCCAGCAGTTTCCGGACCACCCTAGACAGGAGGGGAAGAGGGGGAAAGGCATAGAGAAGGCCCTTGGGCCACTCACTCAGGAGAGCATCCGTGGAGTCAGCCATCGGATCCGGAAACCTGGAGAAAAAGTGGCCCGTCTGACGGCTGTCCCTTGTTGCGAACAAGTCTACCACCGGAACCCCGAACCGATGCGTGATCCGTCGGAAGAGGGTCGGGTCGAGCCGCCATTCGCCGTGGTCTACCGTGGAGCGGCTCAGGCAATCTGGCCAGAAATGTGAGTTGCCCGGAGGGACCTTAGGTTGGCCTCCGCCCACGCCCCCAACCGGTCCGCCTCCTCCATGAGAGTGCGAGACCGAGTCCCCCCCAGGCGGTTGACGTGGACCTTGGCGGCGACGTCCGTCCGGACAATCACGTGCCTGTCCTTGATCAGGTCCCTGAACACCCGGAGAGCCAAGTGAATGGCCCAGAGTTCCAGCCAGTTTATGGTGTGGCATTTGTCATCCGAGGACCACAGCCCTTGGGCCATGCGGGACTGAACATGAGCCCCCCAGCCGAGAAGGCTAGCGTCCATTGTTAGGACAATAGGGTTGGGCTCCCTGAACTACCTCCCCTTGGAAAGGGCCCCGGAAGACCACCAATGGAGGGACTGAATAACAGAGGAGTTAAGGCAAACAATTTTGTTGGAAGTCGAATTCCGGGATTTCTGGTACGGGAGAAGAAACCACTGCAGGGCCCTGCAGTGGAGACGGGCCCATGGTACGATGCCAATGCATGAGACCATCTTTCCTAGGAGTTGAGAGAGGGTTGCCAGGGAGACCGGGGTACCCTGGGTGACTGAGGCTACCAGAGACCACAGGCTGGACAGCCTCTCCTCGGAGAGATAGACCCTGCTCTCGACCGTATCAGTGATAGTCCCAAGGTGTTGAATGCGGGTCATAGGTACCAGGTGGCTCTTGGCCCGATTGATGGAGAAGCCGTGAGCCGTCAGGACCTGGAGGGTGGTGTCCAGGTCCTGCTGTGCCCGAGCCTCCGAGCTCGAGAGGATGAGGAGATCGTCTAGATAGCATTGAATCCAAATTGGTCGAGCTCGAAGGTGTGCTGCAATGGCAGCCATTAATTTAGTGAAAACTCGGGGAGCCGAGGAAAGGCCAAATGGGAGGGCACGGTACTGATAGTAGCGGCCCGCATGACAAAACCGGAGAAATTTGGAATACGCCGGATGAATGGGGACATATAGGTACGGTTCCGTCAAGTCGACTGAAGTGAGGAAGTCCCCTACCCTGGATGGAGGAGAGGGACTGCATCTTGAACCACCGGTAGGGGACCCAGCGGTTCAAAGACTTGAGGTCCAGAATGGCCCTCCAGCCTCCTGATGACTTCTGAACGACGAACAAGCAGAAATAAAAACCTTGTCCATGCTGCTCCTGTGGCACTGGCTCGATGGCTCGATGGATATCAAAGAGGTGTTTTATGGCCGAGGCCAACAGGAGCGGTTTCTGTCGATCCCGGGGGCATCAAAGAAATCTGTCGGGAGGAGTGGAGAGAAATTCGAGGGAGAGGCCCCACTGAACCGTCTCCCGGACCCAAGCGTCCGAAGAAGAAACCTCCCACTGGCTGGCAAAGAGAGCCAGGTGGCCCCCAATGGGAGGAGCGGACGTGCAGTTATCGTGACCTGCGGAAAGGACGACCGCAGCCCCCATGGGGAGGGCGCCTAGAGAACCCCCTCTGGATCTGGAATCCCTGGCGATCGGGAGGTCGGGCCCTAGGGGGAAAGACTCGAGAAGGACGACCCCCAGAGAAAGGTTCGAAGGGACGAAAGGAGCGCCGGAGCTCAGAGCGCCTAGAAACACTGGGAAGGATATGTTTCTTGTCTTTTGTTTCTATCAATAGGGGTTCCAGCGGGGCCCCAAAAAGGGAGGGACTGTCAAAGGGCAAAGAGGCGAGGCGCCACTTCGATTTGGCGTCTGCCTGCCAATTGCGGAGCCATAAAAGTCGCCTGGAAGTGACTGAGGCGCCAATTGCTTTAGCCGCAAAGCGGCATGCGTTAAGTGTAGCGTCGGCAGAAAATTCCAAGGCGGCTAAAATTTTGTTCAGGTCTTGGTGAGACCTAGTGTCCAAAACCGGAAGTCTATCCTGCAATTGTCGGATCCACAGAATGGAAGCTCTATTAAAGAAAGATGACACCAGCGCAGAGTTAGCTGCCCCGGCAGAGGCTAGGTGAGACTTCACTAATGATTGCTCTAGTCGTTTGTACTCTGGGCGGAGGTTGTCCTCGGGAGGACCAGTTACATTGGCTGGAGCCGTAAGGGCAGCTACAGGAGGATCTACGACAGGAACCTGGAGGAGAGTTGCCAAGTCTGGGGCCATATTGTAGAAATGGCGGTCCAGTTGATTAGGAAGAGGCCCTGATGCAGGAGTTGATCATTGTTTCTTTAGGACATCCCGAAAAAGTTTGGGCCCTGGGATCTCCTCAGTCTCGACTTCTGGGACATCGAATAGGGGCAAGGAATCCCCTGTGTTCTCCCCTACGGGAGGGGCCGGAGGCATGCCCAGGCGGGTGGTCAACTTGGCTTTGTGTAGTAATGATTTGAAGAGATGGGGCTTAAACAGTCCAATGAAGGACGGTTGGTCACGGGCTAAGTCCTCGTCATCAGAGAGCTCCCTGTCCCGGGCGTCCTCATCCGTGAAGGATGGATGTTCGAAAGGGGCCACTGAGGGGACAGCGGCCCTAGCAGATTGTCGATCTTCCCCTAAGAGGGAACCTTCTAACCCAGCATCAGAACAGTCTGAATCCGCCACCCAGGAGGAGGTTCTACGTTGGAGTTCAGCTTGAACTCCCTTCTGTATGGCCGTTTGAGTGAATGAGAGGAGTTCAGGATCCCTGGCCAGGCCTGCAGGAATTCCGCTTCCAGGAGGGGTTGGTATGGATGAAGAGGCTGCCTGGTTCTGGGGAGGTGGGTCAGGTTGGTTGTGAGGCCAAAAAGAGCCTCACAAACATCCCCTTGCAAGGGGGATGGTAATTGGTCACCATCCGGAGACAAAGGCTGCAAGGCCTGAGGTTGAACTGCAGAAGGCTCAGATGGATGATCTAAATTGGGGTCCTGGAGGAGGCTGAGCGGGGGCAGATCCAGGCTGTGGGGCCTCCTTGATTGAAGCCTCCCTAATGGCATTCTGAATGGACCGCTCTATCGCCTGGTGTAGGCGGAGTTCTTTTTTGGCCTTATCTGCCCTTTTCTTATCCTCTCTAGAGGCCTTATCTTTCTTGGCCTTCTTTTCTGGGGCAGCTGTTGAAGGCCCGGGAGCAGGGTCCTTAGGAGCCTGGCGTTTAGACGCCTTAGATGTGTGGGAAGGCATCACCAAGTTGAAGGCCTCTAAAGGCCGTGTGGCAGCAGCAAAATGGCGGCTGTTAAGCAAAAGGGCAGTGCCAACTTAAGGGGAAGAAATGGTGGCCGCAGGAAGGTCGCGCCAGAAAGTCTCGATCAGCAAGCCTCTCAATGTAAATCAAACAAGAATTGCCCCCAAATAGTATAAATTGCCCTTTACAATACCGCAGTCTTCGCTCCACTAATCTGGCAGATCTGGAGCTGTCAATCACCCAGCGCCAATGCGACCGGGTCTCCCAAGCGACTGCTGCAGTCAATTCAGCGAGGCAGCAAGGGAAGCGGCTGAGAAAGAACGGCAGGAAATACGCTGCCGTGAGGTGCCTTCGGCGAGTGGAGAAAGTCCCCGCCGCTGGAATGAGCCTTCCCTCGAAGATTCGCTGCCAAGGGTCCAGGAACCTGCGACTCCAGGAGGAGGTTCCTTTCGGCAGTTTCGGGGGTAAGCCGTTCGCGCCGAGAAGGGAGAGGCTCAGGAGGGAGCCTCGATCCCAAGACTGCAAGCGGTCACAGCGGGCTCGGACAAAGCCTTCTTGCTGTTTGCACCTCTGGAACAATTGATTTTTAAGAAAACTGCAGTCCTAGGATTACTGCTACTGCTGAGGCAGAGAAAAGGCTAGGTGCGTCCGATCCGGCACAGATCGAGTCAGAAAGCTGGGAAGAGCAGCAGGAGGAGGAGCTTCACTTCCTGACTCAATCTTGCCGGATTAGGGCAGTTAACCCTGTCCTGACCGCTGTCACATTCGCTTCCCTAGAAGGTTACAATCAACCTCGTTAAACAATTTACCGAGATCTGAGCGTACTACACCATTTCGTAAATTGCTTTGTAAAAAAAAAAAAAAAGATTTGTCTGGCAGAAATGTTTTTTTCAAATTCATCCTGGCTTCTAGTAATCTGTTTTTCTGAGTCTTTCAAACTAACTGCATGTTGATCTTTTCTAGAATTCCTCTACGTACTGATGTCAGGATGACTGGTCTGGCTTTCTGTCTCTGTTTTTTTTATCCTGTTTCTAAAGATTGAAGAACAATGTTAGCTTTTCGTCAGTCTTCTGGCACTCTCTCTGTACTTTAGGAGTTCTCAAAAATTTTGGACAATGTTTCTGAAATCACATCTGCCAGTCCCTTTAGCGCTCTTGGATATAATCCATCTGGGCCCACTTGAGCAAATGTATTCAAGGCAGTTAGGAGATACCAGTTCCTTACCTCTTTTAATCTGTATTTCTCTTATACATCTCCCCCTTATAGATCATCTTTCCCTAGTTATTGTCTTTATTTAATTTATATGGTCATTTTTCTTTTTGTGAAAAGACATGAAAAATAGAAATTAAGCAGTTTAGCCTCTTTCTTGTTGCCTCACAGCAAATGATCACATTCTCCAATCAGTGACCTGAC